>JASUAB010000002.1:41205000-41815000 GCA_037013595.1 Dicorynia guianensis
TGAAAACACTGCTTACCTCTCGCTCTCTCTTCCTTTTTTCCTTCATTTTGAGGTCTTCAGCTTGTTGGGCACTAATTACCTCCTTCCCAGAACTCTTTTCCTTTTCCAGAGACGCCTGTCCACAGTAATTTTATATGTCATGTTATTTATGGGCTGTATTTCACAGAGGAAGGATAAATTATCAAAACCTCATTCAAGAAACCAATAGTTCAATCGGTATGTAGCTTTCAATGAAAAAATTGCAGGATATAGAAGGTTAATAGTCAACCTTCTTCAAATGCATTACAAATGTAACTTGGGAAAATGAGTGTCTGCACTCTGCATGTAAGGAACAACCCTTTCATTGGAAAATTCAATGATTTATCTCCCAAGAACATCATTTGAGCCCTGGCCACGCCTTTTATTCACTTTTAGTTGGAGGGAGAAGATAGTTTGGAACCACATCATAAATTTGGAGTAATTTACAAGGTCCATGTTATGGTCATCATAGATTATCTAGAACATCCAATTTCATGTAAAGTATAAACCAACTCCAACGTTATATACATATTCTAATTAATAATAAATTATAATAACAACAATAATATCATGAAGATGCAATACAAACTTGCCTTTGCCGCTTTTGCAGCAAGCTTCTTCTCCTTCTCTGTTACAAACCAAGTCCTTTTGGGACGGGAATAGATCTCTTCTTTATGTTCAATCATGTTCTCTGCCTGACCATATCATAGAAGTGAATGATTTCATTTAAGGGCAAGTCCATAGCATGAGAACATGACAACCAATAATATGGCAAAATAAGGGCATATCAAAGGCTTCTTTGGATAGAAAACAAGCACAACAAAAGAATTAACTTGTTAATACCTTTGTTGCCTCCATTTCAGCTTTCCTAAGAGCTCTTTCTTCCCTGAATACATTCAAACATATAAATGCAGTACAATAGTGAAAAAGGAGAATTAAGCTCCATCAATTATATATGGTTAAGACCTCTCTTCTTGAAGAATTGCAGAAATCTGATCCTCCATTTCCTCAATTATGTGAGACCATTTAATGATAGATTGCTCTGCAACAATGCGACTCTTCAGCTTTGAACCAGCCCTTTTCGCCTAATGGAAGATATGAGAAGGAAATATGTAAGACTAGGTCAGTTGCATAGTTTATGCATCCTATGTGGAAGATATTAGAACAAAATTTTTAAGATCAGGTAACCTTCTCTGCCAGCTCTTGCTGTGTAACCCAGTCGGTTTTTTTTCAATGAAAGCTACATAGCCTACATTGCAACAATTGGCATGCAGCTTTCATTGAAAGCAACCAAGAAAATTTATTTGAGGTCAGGATACAGAGGAATGATAATACGAGGTCAGATATTAAAAAGCTAAACACAAGTTTAGAAATTATGATAATGATGCTTACAATGGCTTTTAAAAGTGACCGGTCATTATCAGTCACCAATGTGACAGCATAACCTTCTCTTCCAGCTCTTGCGGTGCGACCCACTCGGTGAACATAGCTTCAGTGTGAAAAAGATTTTGAAGTCACCCAGATGTTCAAATAGAGAATGAGATAGTTTTAAGGCAAAATGAGCATGAATTGATGTATGAATAATAGCAACCTAAGTAGCAATGTGCATGAATTGAAAACTGCACTAAGCACAGAAAGAAGAGACACATGTCATAATATTGGTTGAGAGAGGCGATGCAATCAATCATTATGTTTAGGTATACCTGGTGAGGTCACGTGGACATGCAAAGTTGATAACTGTTTGAACACCAATAATGTCAAGGCCCTATAATAATGAAAAAATGTGAATATGTCAAAACTCAAATGTAAATCCAAACTGCTGAAGCATTGATTATTTAGTGTCAAAAGAAATTGTTAAAAAACATTTATTTAGTGCTTGTAAGCTTTCCTTAGATTAAAGCATTTTCACTGGCCTTACCCTGTGTCCCAAAAATAAGGAGTTAAGACAGAGAATGAGAGATTGGCACAAATGTCATTAAGACAAGAATATGTAATACAACAGTAAGAGCAGAAGAAATTAATCTCAATGATAGGTTCTTACACGAGCAGCCACATCAGTTGCAACCAAAAAATCAACTTGCTGCTTCCTGAACTGTTCCAAAGCCTATAGAAACAATGATAAATGGGTATAATAGGAAAATCAGAACACAAGTTACGCAACCACATTCAATGAAGGAAGTACTTTTAACAAGGAAAAAAAAGATAACAAACCAAATCACATAAAACATTTTATGAACACTACCAATTTAGTACCTCAAAATGTGACATTCATATAATCATAAGTGAACCAAATGAGCCAAAATAACAATTAGACATATTAAAATAAGAAACATACCTCAAGGCGCTGGGCTTGAGTAAGATTTCCATGAAGCTCAGCAGCTTTTAAGCCAGCTAATCCAAATATAATCTTCAACCTATGCGCAGCTTGCTTTGTTCCACTGTAAATTAAAATGCAAGATCATAGAGCAGTTAGAATTATAGTGACAAGAACATTATCAGTTCAAAACAATTAAGTACTATGACATGCCATTAATTTCCTAATACATTAATTTGTTTAGGTAAATTATAATAAATTACTTTCTGATATTCGAAAGCATAAGTACAAGTGAAGTTGATACCAGAGTTTCATGAAACAAGTTCCTTGGTATTAGAGTTTCATGACCATCATTATGTGCTCTGACCAAATGCTAGAACAGGGGGAGGGGGTAAAATTAGCATGAACAGAGTGATCCAGATAATATATCTGGCATAGTTATTTACAATAAAATGGTATTCTTATCTAAGAGCCAAACAAGTAAATAGCATGCAACATGAAAAATTGCTAGTAGTTCACTTGAAACCTGTATAAAAGATTCAATGACAATTCATAAAATTAAAACCAAAACTTCATGAACAAGCATTTTCCTCATAAGTAAATATATGGTGATGAATGAAACCTGAAGATGATCACTTTAGAAGTAAAAGTTTTGGAGCATAATGCAAGAAGAACTGCTTCTTGATTTACTTCACGCATTCTTCGTATTCTAACAACCCTGAAAAGAATAGAAAAGTTGACAAAGCTCAAGCGTACAGAACCAACAACCAAACTAAACTTCAGAAAAGTTTGACATAATTTTTTGTTATAAATTAATACTCTCCAAAAGCAAGTGCCCTGTTCTTCTCGGTCTGCCTATCAAGCTCAAAATAGAGTAAATTACTCCTACCTCCCTTGCCTTCTTCCTATATTACACACAAGGCTGCACTGGGATGGCATTTTGGCTGCCGTCCCTATTTTGGAGACATGGACACATGCTAGACAGCAACCCAGGTCTTCAGCATGTCTTCCCTTTTTTTCTGAAAAATTTCACAGCACCAAAACACGTGTTTTGAACCTCACCATGGGTGAAGTCGTGGTGTTCTTGCAGTGCCATTGCTTCCTGTCTGGTCCCTCCCTTTCACATGGTCACATGGTCCATGCAATTCATGGTTGGGAGGGAGAAGAGAAAAATGGGCAAAATTGAGGACCCATGAAGGAAGATGGCGGTTGAGTACATAGGTTTTAATGGATTCACGTGGGCTTTGAGTGTGAAGGTCAATTGGCATCACGTGGCCATCATACTATCTACACTTGACTTTGTATGACCACGTGGCCATTATGATGACATTTCATGGCCATTTTAATAACTTGGTCACTTGAGTTGTTTGTTGTTTTGCGGTCAGAAGGTGAGAAACAAGGATACAGTAATTTTCTAAAAGGTCAGGTACAGGTGTGTATATATACATATATATAATATAATTTTAATATAATATATTGCTGTACCCCCATTTTATACAGTGTCAAATGTGAAACTCGCATCCATGCACCATAGATTACAACAAAACTTCCCCCAGAATTGAAAATCTACACAAACCACCTTTGGACAGGGAGGATTTTTAAGTGCTGCTGGGGTAAGAGATTTCTCTTAATCTAAACCAATGAAATCAAACAACCAAATATATGTGGACCCATTGTATGCATATTTAGATAGATTTTGTCCATCTCTGGGTATAGCAAAATTCAAAAGATCTATTGCACCAAAATACAAACAAAAAGGCCCAGATCTAGATTGATTTATCTATATATTTGAGTACACTGTACAAAAGGTTTCATTGAACCTATCTGGCTTGATTTCATTTGTCTAGAAAAAGTGATTTCTCTTTACTCCGGGAGCACCCATGAATTGTTCATATGATCTGTGAACGTGGGAGGTCTGTGAAAAATTTATATAAATTCAGGGCATGTTGGTGTAGGTATGTAAAAGAGATTTGTTTATGTTCTCTTATACTACAGGGGAATTTGTGTAGATTTCATATGGAGGGGAGGTTTATGTTAATAAGAGCAAAATGCAGAGAAGTTGGAAGCAAATTCTCTAGAACGCATTAATTAATGAATTCTTTTTATTATCACTTGTAAATTTATCAATTCCTTGTAGCGTACACATAACTATAGCAGAACAGAGAAGTCAACAGAAATCAATGATGAATTTGAAAAAGATTAAAGAATGTGGGGGAGAAAAAGAGAAAAGCTTACTCCTCAGTCAAGGTTGCTGGCCGCTTTGCAGATGGGTCAGCAGAAAGACGCAATGGTTTGGTCAAGGAAAGTTTTATAAGTTCATCAACCTCCTCAGTCATGGTTGCTGAAAATAGCATGGTCTGCCTTTTTTTGGGACACAGGCGAACCTGTTTAAAAAGCCAAACTTGTTGGACTTCTTCCCAATTGGAAATTTGGAAGTATATAAAATTTAACAAAGCATATTCCACCATAATGAATCTTGCATAATAAGTATAGTAAATTTTACAAGTTCATGAATTTCAGCACTGAATCCAAGCTCTAAAAGACGATCTGCCTCATCAAGGATTAGAACAGCAAGATCATCCAAATCCACTGACATAGAATTGCGTAAATGATCTATCATGCGTCCTGGAGTAGCTACAACAATATCTGGCATTGATCTCAAGGCTGCCTCTTGCACCTAGAGTGAAAAGAGACAACTCGTAAATAAAAAAGCAAATCGTGAAACATTAACAGAGAAGGAAGGAAGCAATCTGTATTACCATAGGAAAAGGATTTAGAAATTATCAAAAGCCTCAATGCCTTTTCACTCTCAAAAAATATATCACTTTAACTTGTTGTCATGTAAATCATGGCAGAGCCTAAAAGCAATATGAAGTACAAGTGTAAAACTACAAATGATTGAGTTATCAATATTTGGTAAATTACATACATGCATATGTTGTTTTTTCCTTACTGATTAGTTGATAGTCTTGGAAAAATATTTATGTGAAAGGTTCTTTTCTTCACTAATTCCAGCTTCCACAAATTGCTTTATTATAGGGATTCATATTATCCCAAAAATCATACAAAATACATTGCTAGTAGGAAATCAATTGTTAGCTGAAACTCAGGAACTGATTATTGCAAGGAAAACATTACAGGAAAATGGTTCATGACATGACCAAAATTAGTCATATATGTTGATGGTACTGTATTATTAACAGGAAGCAGTGAAAGAGAATAATTTCCAAAGAGGAAACTCAGCAGCGTACTGCAAGCATCACATGAAGCACATAAATATATTCTGACCTACCAACACATCTACGAAATTAAGCCAGTATGATCAGTAATCCAACCTTGGTTGACAGTCCTCCAACAACTAGGCAACACTTTATATCAGTAAACTGAGCAAGCTTCTCTATCATACTGTGAACTCTGCCAAACATAATTAGGAATAAACTTACTTAAAACAAAAATATAAAATATCAATGCATATATCACTAAATAAGAAAGGTACAAGAAGATACATTTACATCAACAGGAAATATACAAAAACTTCTCCACAGGAAGTACTTGACTTGTTATAATTAACCAAATGGATTATTAAAACAAAAGCTCTCTAAATTTGAGCATCCACAAGTTTGTCCTTGAAGTTAAAAAAATATTATTTCATAAGCGTTCGATAAATCTAAAACCAGAAAGAGATCAATTTGAAGCATTCAATACACAATGATATACTCTCACTAAAGTTTTCATGCTTTTGTATGCACAGCAGTGAAGAACATGCGTGCAGTACAACAAATAACCCATCCTACTTGTTGTAAGCACATGCTACAAGTAGAAGAGAAGAAAGGAAGAAAATTTGACACTGCAGTGCACTTTAGTATTCCTATCCAACTGTTCCCTTGTTGTTCTCGTGGTACAACTAAATATTTGAGATTTCTTTTTATTTTTTTATAGAAAAAGAAACAATATCAGACTAGAAAATAAAAAAGTAGAATTAGGGAAGGAGTTATTTTCAGAAAAGAAGAGGAAGAAAAATAAATAACAAGAAAACATCAATAATGCTGCAAATCTGTCCAGAATCCAGTGATTCTGTATAATAAATGTTATCCAAATCAACAATGACAATACTTACTGGACTGCCAATTCTCTAGTTGGAGTAAGAATGAGAACTCTTATTGCCAGCACGCGTTTTGGACGGAACAATAGCCTCTCTAAAGTAGGCAGTGCAAATGCAGCTGTCTGTGAGAAAAGACAACTTCGGGCTTTAACGGAATACTATCATAAAACCATTCAGAAGCCTAATTATAGCAGTTATAAAGAATATATACATTACCTTGCCTGACCCAGTAATGGCACTTCCGCATATATCACGACCAGTTAAAGCTAACGGTATACACGCTGCCTATCATCAAAACCCAAAAACTAAGTAACCCTCTAGAGCCAGCATAGGAGTACATTACTACAAAATTTTCAATGAAGGGAATAAAAGTAAGCAAGAGATGAAATGGCTTAAGAAAAGTGGAAACCTGAATTGGAGTTGGTTTAGTGTAACCCAGGGCTTCACAAGCCCGAAGCAACGGACGCGACAAATTAAGCTCCATGAAAGAATCAGCATGGAACGAAGCTCCATCAGATGGCGCAAAGAAGGACTTGCTGTCAGCCACATTTTCAGCTTCATCATCTTCATCTTCTGGTCTATAATCTTCCTACGTAAATCAATAAATATGAAAATTAGAAAAGCAATAACCACAAGCTTCAATCAGTAATCAGGAAAAAAAATAATGAAATTGAAAAGCCTATTACTTGTTTGTCGGGTTCAGACTCTGAGCTCTCATTGTCATCTTCTTCTGACGGTTTTGTGAGTGGGGCGGCACGTTCCTTGAGAGCTTTGGAAATTTTGTCATCGATTGAGGTTGTGCTCCGGCGGGCATGTTCCTCTGCGACTGATTCAGAATACTTACCGAAGTCCCATGGAGACTGGGATTTCGTCTTTGATACTAGTGCTTCTTCTTCTCCTCCTCCTCCTTCTTCCTCTTCTTGGCTCTGTTCCTGCTCTTCGTCTTCAGCTTCGGAGTGTTCAACGTCTTCGTCGCTGGGAGGTTCGAATATGAAACTGCGAGCCATTTTTGGAGACAGACGAGGGAGAAAGGTCGTTTCTTTTGTAACTAAGGCAGCAGGGTTCAGAAGGTGTTCGAGGGTTTCTCAGGCCCGACGGAGCAACTGTTCTGAAGTCGGGTCGGGTCGGTTCGACGTTTTATAGCTTACTGGTAGGCAACGACCATGCCTATCTCTTTTTCTTCAAAAATAATAAGCAATAATATATTAATAGTTTATTATGTGGTTGTGATACATATTAATATTTATATTTATATTTTCTGTTTATTCATAAAAAATTGTTATATTATTTTTAAAATTTTAAAATAAAATTTGAAAGTTTTAGGTTTAAATCCTTTTTGCCACATTAATATAACAAAACAAAAAATAAGTATGACTTATTATTTTAAATAACTTATTTTTTTAAATTATAAGGTATTAAAATTTGAATTTATTGTTTCATTATATGTAATTTTCTCATTACTAATATTTGAAAAATGACCAAAACAGCAATTATTAACTTTTTAAAAAAAAATTGAAATTGCATAGTTAATATAGAATCCATGTAGAAATTAATTGACGCATGAATCACTAGTTAAGTTACAACTAGTTTCAGATCCCTATTGTTATGAATTATAGATATTTCATACCTTTCAATTCATTTTAATTTACTTTAATATTATTTTGTGGCAGTTTCCTTGAAGGATAATTTTCCTTGAAAAAGGAAAACAATGTTTCATTCATTATTATAAATTAATTATATAAATAAATAGTTGATGTATTAAATTTTAGAAGTAATGCTATTTTTAGTCTCTATACTTATTTTAAAAAATAATTTATTTTTTTAACTTTTAAGTTAAACAATTTAATTTTTTTATAATTATAATTAAGATAATAAATTTTATCATTCATTGAATTCTTTTTTTTAGTATAATATAATTCATTAATGATGATATAAATTTTATTTTTTTATTATAATATGACATAATTATATAAATTTATTTTTTAATTAAAAAAATTATTAAAATATATAAAATTAAAATTTAAAACTTACTAAAAAAGAAAATAATTTCAAGTCAAAAGAAAAGATATTGAAATTTGTAAAGGAAAAATGAGACTTAGGTTACTACTATTAGCTGAGTATGTTATGTTAAAAATAAAAATTTGATGGATAAAAAAATAAATTATTATAATTATATTTATAAAGAGATTAAATTATTTAATTATATTTATAAAAGAATTAAATTATTTTTTTAAAAAAATTATCAAAAAAAACCTTTACTTTTTAAACTTTATCAATAAAACTAATTTTTTATTTTTTTTATCATTATCATAAATAGAAGAAATAATTTTTTTGACATATTTATTATTTCTCATTTTGTGCAAATCACATCATCTTTACCACCTTACCCACTTTTGGACCCACCAATCGATTATGGATTTTCTTTTTAGCATTGATTGTAGTTGTACCCAAAGCTTTTTTTCTTTTCTTTTTTTTCCAAATACTGCTATTTATATAAGATATGCATACAACATCACATATAATATGCATGAAAAAAAATCACATATAAGTTGCAAATAAATAATTTGTATAAAATTTATAACTAATTACAATTAACATAAATTATAAAATAAAAAAAAGAAAAATGTTAATTTATTATTAATTTTATAAAAATTACAATTCATATGTAGTATTTAAATAATTAAGAATTACTTAATTTTTTTATTAATCTTATCTCATCAAGAAAATTAAAAAAAAAAGCTAACTCAATATTTTTTGTAGTCATGCTGGTCCCTAGCCTTGTCATACAATTCACAAAAAGGCAAACATCTTCCAATTCTACGTTTTCAAAATTTTTCCATTTCCCTCACTCGCTCTCGCAGATCTCGTGTTCCACGCTTCTTCCATCCCGTTCTACTGAATTTCATGTCATTGCTCTTTTTCGCTAATCCCACAAGCAAGCTTAGGTCTCACTTCTCCCTCACCTCTCTTTATTAGCTTTCTGACCTGCAACCCTTTTTACTCGGCACCATTGCAATTCATTCGGCATTGCCCTTGTAAAGGAAGCTCCTTTCGTCACTGCTAGCTGCGCTATTGATAGGGCATCAATCACCCTCCACAATGAGTTCCCAAACACACAAGTATTCCAAACCCACGAAACCCCCTAATCAATCATCTTCAACTCCACCCACTTCAAGATCTTCGTCTTCCTCGCTCTCTTCTCACCTTGCCATGGTCGAACTTAAGCAGCGGATACTCAACTCTCTCTCCAAGCTCTCTGATAGAGACACTTACCAGATCGCAGTAGAAGACCTGGAGAAAATCATCCAGAGTCTGTCTCCAGAGGCCATACCCATGATTCTCAATTGCCTCTACGAGGCTTCAAATGACCCAAAACCCGCAGTGAAGAAAGAGTCTCTTAGGTTGCTGACAGTGGTTTGTGCCTCTCACGGCGATTCTACGGGGGCCCACTTGACCAAAATCATTGCCCACATTGTGAAGAGACTCAAAGACTCCGATTCAGGAGTGAGGGATGCGTGCCGTGATGCTATTGGGGCATTGTCGGCGCAGTATTTAAAAGGGGAAGGTGGGGGTGGGGATAATGGTGGCCTTGGTTCGTTGGTTGCATTGTTTGTGAAGCCTTTGTTCGAGGCCATGGCTGAGCAAAACAAGGTTGTGCAATCTGGTGCAGCAATTTGTATGACTAAGATGTTAGAGTGCGCTTCTGACCCACCTATTACAGCGTTTCAGAAGCTGTGCCCGAGGGTCTGCAAGTTGCTTAACAATCCCAACTTCTTGGCGAAGGCTGCAATCTTACCCGTTGTTGCGACCTTGTCCAAGGTTTGCACAATGCCGTTAAATATAGCTTCTGCTATTGTGCTTGCGTTTGAGGTATAGTGGGTGTGTTGATATTGCCGAAGTAAAATAAAATGGTCTGCCGACAGCTAGAAACTATGGAGCTGAAAGTAAAATGTTGATTTTTGCATTGAGGCCGTCATAATTGGAATTTAAGGCTCTATCATCGGACTTCTAATTCAGCTAAGCACCCAACTTCTCTCTTGGTGAATAACAAAAAAAAAAGTAATTTTTTTTCTTGGTACTTACATAGTTAGTATTAAATAATAAATAATTATAAATGTCACATATGAATGATAAGCACTGGGATAAAATTAGACCCCTTTCATAATAGAATAATCACATTTTGAAAGTAATTTCAACATGACAATAGAAGGTCTTGGCAACTACTGAGGTATATAATTCTAGTGATGGTTGCATTGAATAGATGCAGGACTAATTCTTTTTACATGTGAATTTGATTTTTCTTATCTGAAGGCTAGTGGAGAGACCATATCGTTCTATCTTAGGTACGTCAAATTTTTTGTTAGGCACTTAGGCTTGTTCCAGTTGGTTGGGCATTGTTCCTTCTGGTCTTCATTATATTCAATGAAACTGAAAATCACCAAGGGAACTATTTTACGATTGGAAGTACCAGTAGAAAAGAAAAGCTTTAAAGATTTCCAGAGGTAATTGAGAACTAATTGCAGGTTGGAGCAATTGCACCACAAAGCTTGGAACATTTGTTACCTGGTATTCATGACTGCCTTACCAGTACAGATTGGGCAACACGTAAAGCAGCAGCAGATGCATTAAGTTCCTTGGGATTGCGTGCAAGCAGCTTGGTTGCTGATGGAGCAGCATCCCCGCTGACAGTGCTTGAGGCTTGCCGATTTGACAAGGTAGCATTTACAGGGAGATTTTGGTATCATAAGTTGTTGCACTTGCTTCTTATCCGTTCTAATTATTATGAAATTTCTCATTTTCTTACTTGATCACTTTTGAAGGTCACCAGTTCATGCTTTTCAATTCTTACAATACTTAAAAAGAGAATCAAAGTTTAATTGTTCAAATAATAATAAGAAAGTCCTCAAATATATATAATGGAGGTAAGTGCATAAAATATCAAACAAGATTACAGGAGTGATCGATTCCCACCAAATATTGGTCTAACAAATTCTTCTGAAAAGTTTTTTTGGATACAGTAATAAAAGAAGAAATTATATTAGGAGGTAGAAAGAGAGAATACGATTGAAGTGGAGGATAAGGTATTTGCTAAGCAAAGGCAAAAAGGAGGAAACATTGTAAGATAAAGCTGTTTATAAATTAAGTCTCTCCAATCCTATTATATTTCTGTTAGAAGTCTCTTAAAGAAAACATGGTCTAAACACCAAAGAGAGGCTACAAAACGACCCTTTCTCTTGTATGATGTTTTGGCTGTGAGCGATTCTTTGTAGCTAAAATCGTCTCACAATAGTTAAATGCACAAAAGAGAAGCATGGATAGCACACCTCCATTGAGTTTTTACGTTGTTAGTCCTACCAAAGCCTCTGAAGCTAAGTAAAAGATAATTCTCGAAAATTGACCACAGTAGATCTCCAAAACAAAACCATTTGGCAATCATATCCCAAGGTAAATGTGATGGTAGGACTAATTTTCTTATTATGCTTATCTAATGCTTCAACCTACAAACTGCATTACTGCAAACATGAATGGCTACCACCGAATCTTTCTTTCCCCTTTCCACCAAGCCCCTTAATATTGAGTCAACAGTCAACTATAACTACTGCAACATTTCTTCAAAAAAGGCAAGCAGGTTACTTTATTTTATTACACACTGTAGGAAATGCCCCCCCCAAAAAAAAAGAGCCGTGAGTGAATCTACCACTCTAGGATGAAAACATTATATGACATATAACTTGAGTTGTTTGAAGACTTTCTATTGCAAAGTAAGGGCATTGTTATTTGATGCTTTATGTTGCCTGCTTATTTTTAGCATTCCCATGTACCTTATTGTAATGCCTATAGAAAGTTGATAGTATATTTCAACTTTTTTTTATTTCCTCTTTCTATTGCTCCACCCTGAGAGAACTTGTATTTTTTGTCTTCCTGCTATACATGTATTTTTGGGTATGTATGAGGTTAATGTGTTTGATTTATTTAATATATAAAACAACTGGATTCACTTAAATCTATGAAAATTGCCATACTTGATGAAAAGATGATTTTGACTGGTCTAGCAGTTGATGGTGACAATGATATGATATACACTTTTAGTTAATCTCCTTTAACAATTTTTTTCTTTAATCCAAGCATGAGCTATATGTGTTCTATGGAACTTCCTCGCAGGAAAATTGATTGTTTATTGAGTCACTCATTGAGTTTTAAATGAAAACAATCATTTATTATTGATTTGCAGATAAAACCTGTCAGGGATAGCATGACAGAAGCATTACAGTTATGGAAAAAGATTGCAGGAAAAGGAGATGGAGCTTCTGGTGATCCAATGCCCTTGTCTGGCTGTAGGCTTACTTCTATTTTCTGTCATAATCTCTCCATCAACCACCTCATCCTAGTTGCCCTCACTGATTATTCTTTTCTACGTTTTAGATGGTGAGAATCCTGAACTTGCTGTTTCATCAGAAACAAATAACCTGAAAAAAGTAAATCCTGATGAGAGGAACATTAAGCCATCACCAAAGGATTCATCAGCTGGTTCTTCTTCAAACTCGGATTCTGCTGCCAAAGCCAAAACTGCTAGCATCTCAGACAAGGCAGTTGTAATATTAAAAAAGAAAGCACCTGCCTTAACTGATAAAGAACTAAACCCAGAATTTTTTCAGAAGCTTGAAAGAAGGGGTTCAGATGATTTACCAGTGGAAGTTGTTGTTCCTCGTAGATTTCTCAATTCTTCAAGTTCGAACAATGAAGAAGAATCAGAGGCAAATGTAAAAAATTCAAAAGAAAGGATGAATTGCATTGGAAACATCCCTAATGATGATTTCTATGGATCTGCCAGTGATAAATATCACATCTTAGAGAGAGGCAATGATGGCAATTCCAGACAACAGGATTATGATGATTTCACCAATGATAGATACTCTGAAAAGAGAGTGAATGGTAGAGAATTGAGAACAAAAGCATATGATCCTGATGATAAGACTGAAATCAATCAAAGGAAGTGTGCTGCTAATCTAGCAGGTATTTCTAAAACTGATGGTCAATCTGAAGGATCGTTCATCAACAACAGAGGAAACTGGTTAGCTATTCAGAGGCAATTGTTGCAGCTGGAAAGACAACAGGCTCATCTGATGAATATGCTGCAGGTATGGTTAGTATGCAGGAGTTTTAGTTGTTATATAATCTCTTTGTGAGTGATAGATGCTTAACAATTTTGTAGGATTTCATGGGTGGATCACATGATAGCATGGTAACTTTAGAGAATAGAGTAAGGGGTCTTGAGCGAGTTGTTGAAGATATGGCACGAGATTTATCTACATCATCAGGTCGTAGAGGTGGTAACTTTGCTGGGTTTGAAGGAAGTTCTAATAGGTCTTTAAGCAAGTATAATGGTTTTGCTGACTACTCCAGTGCCAAGTATGGAAGGGTTGGTGATGGATGTGTCCCATTTGGTGAAAGAACTGCCCCATCTGATGGAAATGCTTTGGGCATAAGGGGAAGAGGGTCATCTTGGAGACCCGACATGTCTGAGGGCTGGGAGTTTCCTGGGTGTGGTGCTTCTAGAAATGGACAGATGGGCTCAAGGAGGACTTTTGGTGGTGGTTCTATTGATGGAAGATCAACAAAATCAATACATGAGAGTGATCAAGGTGCCAGCAGGAGAGCTTGGGACAAAGCACAGTTGCCCAGCCGGCTTGGTGAGGGGCCTTCTGCAAGAAGTGTTTGGCGAGCTTCCAAAGATGAAGCTACCTTGGAAGCAATTCGGGTTGCTGGGGAAGACAATGGAACATCTCGAACAGCAATAGTAGCTATCCCGGAAATGACTACAGAAGCTCTGGTGGATGACAATGTTGGGCAAGAGAGGGATACCATTTGGACTTCTTGGAGTAATGCTATGGAAGCCCTTCAAGTGGGTGACATAGATTCAGCATATGCTGAAGTTTTGTCCACAGGGGATGATTTCTTGCTCATAAAGCTAATGGACAGATCAGGCCCTGTGATTGACCAACTTTCAAGTGAGATAGTATGTGAGATCTTGCATGCCATTGGACAATTCTTACTAGAGCAGAACCTGTTTGATATCTGCGTGTCTTGGATTCAACAGGTATGCCTTTTCTTCTACCAAAACTTCTCTTAATTAAGTGCAGCTACTCTCGTTATTTTAGTTGTCTCTCGCACAAAGTAACATGTTTCAGAACACTTCCTATAGTGCCACTTTCTAGATATAGGATCTATCACATCCTTAGTGCAGTTTAAACAGCTAGAATGAGTTTTCCTGGAAAATTGATTTAACACTATTGAAGAGTTTTAATGACTCCTGTAAATGATTCTTTTACCATCTATGAATACCTAACTCTTAAGGTTTAGTGTCTGAAGCACCACAAGACCATGTCTTCTAAGGATTAAATGGGATCGCCACTTGTGGGATCTATTTGTGTTTGATGACTTGCCATAATCAAAAGCAGGATTTGCATGCATTCTATTTTCTCTTTATGGCTTTCAATGTAATTATAAACTCAAATATGCTTCATGGAAATGATTGTCTCTACTCAACGCCATGGTTTATGCCTATTTAAGTAGTTATTGTTATATAATTGCTACACTAATAAAAATTAGTATATACAATGCCCCTTCTACCTGAGTGCACATTCCATTCTACCTTTAATCCTGATGCTTCAACTTTAGAACTTGTCCGTTCTCTTTTCTTCTTAGGAGTTATGTCTCATTGGTAATCTTGCTAACAAACTCTTGATATCACTTTACTAATTTACTAGCATGAATTTTGGGGATGTTTTGCATACATTTTTCATAAGGGTGTGTTGATGTCAATTTATGGGAATTGTTGACGTAGATAGTTTAAATTGTCAAATTGATTGATTTAAGTTTCTCTTATTTTACCTTTATCGCAAATAAAATGTCAATGCTTGACAAACGCAGGTTTTAATAGGAACAAATTGTTGTACTGCTTTCCGTGTTATTGAGAAAGGTTTTTAAACATTGACCTGGGACTTTAATTTTGAAATTGAATTTATAATCTATTATGTTCAGTTGGTAGAGATAGTACTGGAGAATGGCCCTGATGCCTTTGGCATTGCCATGGAAGTGAAGAAGGAGCTCTTGCTGAATTTACATGAAGCTTCATCATCAACTGATGCAGGTGAGGACTGCGAAGGTGTATCACCAGACCAACTTTTAATGCAGTTAGCATCAGCCTGGGGAATTGATCTAAAACAGCATGACAAGTAGTTCCTAAAGTACGCTAGACTGGTATTGAGATTTTAATTTTTGTTTGAGTCTACATTGATTTACTTGTTTCTTAATGAAATTTGCTGATTTTTACTTATAACAAAATAGCTGACTAAAATTGAATGTGTAGAGGTGTCAAATAGGTTCGCTTGTTTGGACTTGTCCTGTCTCATCCTTTTAGGTAGGGCAGAGCAAGTTAACCCATCAAATTAACAGATTTTTTATTTTAAATATGTTTATCTGCCTCAATTTATCTTGATATAAACACGTATGAAAATAAAAGCTTATCCAATTTCTTAAGGGGGGACTCGCCAATTCAAGATATTTAACCTGATTTGACACCCTACCAATATGGCATATCATGGTCTTTATTTACATAAAATTTCACAAACTAATTTGCGCTTCTGGGTACCCTTTAAACTTTTTTCACAAGCCTCCTCTTATCCAACCCCTTCCAATGGATAGAGGCAAAATGTGGATGGTTGCTATCATTTGGATTGAAGCAAAGCAACCTTTGGAGGCATTCTTACGTGCTTGTTTGGATTGCAGCTTCAGTTTCCTCCTCGCAAAGGTTAATGCATTATGGACTGTCTTCCTATGCAAATACACCACTGTCAATAACACATGAGCTTTACACGCGAGAGAAATTAGAATAATGAATTTTCATCTGCGTGATTAAATCGCATGATCAATATGCTTATGTTTTGTTAAAGATATGAGATATACACTTAATTTGAGAGAATGAAATTTGGCACTCCTGCCGTGACGTGGATCTTCTGCAATTTTAGGGAATCAAAATCAGAAAGTTACTGTTTATTTTTGGAGCTTATGTAAATGGATATGAAGGTTGTGACTTTAACGATTAACATGAAGTTTTATTTATTGAATAAACTGTTGTTTAAAACTTTAAATAAAGATTCCTTTCAAAAAAACTTTAACTAAAGATATACATTTATCCAAAATCACATCTAGATGTGAGATATTTATCAAAGAGGTGAATACAATTCTCCCAAGAAGATGCACTTCTTGATATTAATGAAAATATTTAGCACTGATTGGGAGTATAAATAGATAATTAGGACTATTGTTTTACCCAATAATGATGTTCATTAGTCTACAATCAATACCTAAAACTAGATATCAATATTCACCCCAAAAGAAAGAAACTACAAATCAATAATATTGCACACGAGAAGGTTTGTAAGGGAGCTAAACGGCAACGAGTTTAAATGATCAGAAAGATGCCAAGCTGCAGCATGATAAAGTTTTATGGAATGGCTCACACGCTTTTTGTCTCATAATATTCTATATCAGATTCGTTGTCTTCACTGCTGTCTTCTTCATTGCCGGAAGAAGCCTCATTAACATACTCTTTCGTACCCTCTGCCTCACTCTTCTTCGCTAAAAAGTTTAGAGCTGTCACCACATCGCTGATCAAAGGCCGCGTAGCAGCTTCTTCTTGGAGACACATTGCTGCAACTGCTAGAGCTTGGTATAGACCCTTTATGGAGTAGTTCCCTTCTAGCAATGGATCTGCCATTAATGTATATCTCCACCTGTCTTTGAATAGTGGTTGTGCCTGAAACGGAGAAACATGATCAATCTCAAAGCCTCGAAATTTAAATACATTTGGACTGATCCTAACATTACATTTTGAAGTTCATAATTACATAAACAAATTTGTAACTCCCAAAATCTTATGCCTAAAAAAACAATGATTTCTTGGCATATTGTAAAGGCTTTTAAAAGACATACCCAAGTGACTAAATTTTGCTCTTCAGTCGGTCTTGCAGAATCAATTACTCTTCTTCCTGTGATCATCTCAAGAAACACTACGCCAAAGCTGTATACATCTGATTTTGTACTCAATTGCCCTGTTAGTGCATACTCAGGAGCACAGTAGCCATATGTTCCCATTACCCTTGTGGATACATGGTCTTTATCTCCAGTTGGACCAAGCTTTGCAAGTCCAAAATCTGACAGCTTTGGATTAAAATCTTTATCCAAAAGTATATTTGATGCCTTGAAATCACGATATATCACAGGCGGGTTTGCTACTTCATGCAAATATTCGAGTCCTTTCGCTGCACCTTCAGCAATTTTCATTCTAGTATGCCAATCCAAAGGCTTTCTGTCCGAGCTTAATTCTGACAAACATTTTTTGGTTAGTCCAAATAACATTTAAGATTCTAATTACCAAATAATAATAAGGTCATGCTTCAGAAAGGGAAATTTTTAAGTTGCTGGTCCGGCATTCATGCCTGGATTCTTCAATCCTGGGGCTTCATACCAGATATATTCATGGTACAGGTTCATAGTAAAGAAATTGGGTTCATAGGTAATTCTGATATGGATGCCAGGATTCTTGATCCCGGCTATAGCGTTATCTTACTAAAGAACTTCTTATGTTACATATAAAACTAGTTTGACACACAACTGAAAGGCACGATAAGTTTCAGAGAGCAATGTTTAAGATACATAATCTACTTAAAATCCTCTAGGTGCACGAAATTTGTATTGTTTTGTAATTAATAATCATGATGATCCAATGTACTCATCCATTCAGATTGCTATTAAAATTAGCTTGATTTTTCAACATCCAATTTGAATACTTGAATTAGATGTCCTTTCGAAGATCCCCAAAAATGAGAATTTACATTAGGGAAAAGTTGAGTGCACGAGACGTATGCAATACACTATTAAAAACCGGTTTCTAATGGATTCTTGTACAGTCCTTGTACATTAAACTCTTAAGTAAATAGCAGCACTCTTGATACCATCCCTAGCTGTGAGGCACCCTTGTGCAATGACAATGTTTAAGAGAAGTACATTTGGCTTACCTAGAAGGTGATCTTCTAATGATCCATTGGCCATGTATTCATATACCAAAATCCTCTGATCTCCATCAGCACAATACCCTACCAAATTGACAAGGTTAGGGTGGTGCAGGAGACTTAAAATCAAAACCTCAACAAGAAATTCCCTGTTCCCTTGAAATCCATTCCTGTCAAGTTTCTTCACAGCAACAACCTGCACATAATCACACCATGTATAAGGTTACTTAACAACCTTAATGGACTTCTTCCTTAAAATGATAGTCAAAGAGAGTGGTTGCAGTAATACTTGATTAGTGCTTTCAATGTGTCCTTTATATACCCTGCCAAAGCCTCCTTCACCAATCAGGTTGTCAGGGTTAAAGTTCTGAGTTGCAGCACATAGCTCACGGTAAGTAAATATTTTAGCTGTAATATTTCCTTTACTAATCTTTGATATCTCTTCTGCAATGTACTTTCTCCTGCTGGCATCTGCAAGATAAAATTTGTTCTAGTGTCCAGCACCAGTATTCAACTTTGAGAGAAGCAAGTGTTTTAGAAGGCTCAAATTGTTCAAGCTCATTAAAAAACCACTTTCATCAACAGTCAACAGCCTGGAAATCTGTTATCCAAATTATATAGGTTGACAATTGAGGTACCTCCTAGCATTCCTTGGGAGAGGACATGAAATAAGAAGAGACTTGATCCTTTTCAATAATTTAATGGACAAGGACAGGATTAAGAAACAATGGGACTTGCATTGCTTTGCTTCTAAATTTATCATCAAGAAGTTGAGAACATTAAAGGATTAGACTGAACCCCAGAATCTTTATTTCATATCCACAAAATTCAACAGTAAAACACAAAGTGAGAACTTGAGCATTTTGCCTCACTGCCATTTCATAGTAAACTCAATGGGACTTGTTTAAGTATATTAATCCTGTAGTTTTTTCTTCTGCTTTTTGTTGCATAACATAATTCAATTGTTGTTGTACCAACAAATCATATATTCTCATTTTTGGCCTTCATACTAAGAGAATTGGGATAGTACTTGAGATAAGGGATTTTTAACAAAAACAACATGGGGCTCAAGAGCGGAGACATCAAATTGCAAATTTTTTGGCCTGAAATTCATACAATACAATGATCAGAAATCAGTTTTTTCAGAATGACGCATCTGAAAAATAGGAGTAGGAGACATAATGCAAAATTCCCCTCTTACCCCAAAATTCGAAAGATAAAGATAATTTGGGCAATGCTGAAGGAGAATAGCATTGAAGCTGAGAAAGTTACCATTTTTTAAAGAAATATTGGCAAATGAGGCTAGAGTTTGTGTGTCATGGTACTCCTTAACATGCTTTCTCAACAACCTCCTGCTGATTCTATCTTCTGACGTACAACATGAAAAGCATCTCATTTTCCCCTCCTAAAACTTTGATCTGCCCAAACCCACATCAACAAAATTCCCAAATCCCCGCATTGGCTTTTCAAATCTTCATATCACAGCATGCAGATTTGTTGCCTGAAAAACCCACGCCAAAACTCATACTTGAAATCAGTACAAAATGTTGTTAATCCAAACCTTGACCCCGGAGAAACCAGAGCGATGATGAGCTTCTGGTTCCACAGAATCTTTCCCTCAGGTTCCTGCTGCTTCATTCTTCTCCAAAGCCATATGAGTTCGGAAAGGAGACGTAGACTTGGTCAAATTTGCTAAACCAGAATGACAAACAGCTGGTCACCCATGTTTAACTACCTCGTTATCTAAAGTTCCATAGGAGCAACGTAGGATTTCATAGTGGATTTATCTCCCATAATTCCACCTTATGGCAACCAAAAAGAAGGTGGCTCTCTTATGATTCCCACAAAGAATTAATAATGACAACTGCGACGAGATGGGCGTATTCATTTGTCCTTCCCATCTTCCTCATTAATACACATAAATTTTTTTCTTAAAAGGGGTGGAACCTAATTACCTAACATCTCTAGATTCTTTACCTAATTTTGCTCATAATTTATTTATTACTACAGATAAACTTAAGTGGCAGTCAATTGATTTAAATTTGAGGGAGGAAATTATCAATGTAGTATATCCATCATATCATACATTATTACACATTTTCTTCATTTTTATTATTGCTCCAAAACATGATTTGACATCGCCATTTGAAAATTCTATAACCAATCATGATAGATAATAATGTATTAAAAATACTTCCTCGTAAAAAATGTCTTCTTTTTATTTATATAAACGAGTTTTACTATTTATAACAAGATATATATAAAATGTATGTATAATAAAAAATATTTGATTTTATTTATAAATATAAAAAATATAAGTAAAAACCGATTTCAATTTATTACACTTACCCTTTACACGTCTTAATGCATCCAAAAAGCATTTTGCTATATAAAATTATAAAATCTGCACCAATTAAAAAAAGGACGAGAAAGCTGGGGTTTGGATTTTGAATATCCTCTCGTTGTAAGAGGTTCGCTTTAATATATATATATATATATATATATATATATATATATATATATATATATATTTAACTGAAAAATGGCATGACGAAAATCTAGCAACTTGGAAAAGCTGGAATCCTTTTGTGTTGTGTGGGTAGTGCATTATGTTGCTCATGAAAGAGTTGTTTTTTCTTAAAAGTCGACAAAGTTATCGGACCACAAGTGACAACCCATCGCCAGATAAGAAATTAATTGAAAGAAGACCTGATATGAGAGCCAATATGAGGTCCGTTAGAGGAGACTATTAGAGATTTTATACCCTTCGCGAAGGGAAAGTAGGCAGAGGAAGGAGAGAATAAAACCATAGGATACCACTAGCCTATTATTATTACCAACATTTTCTCCTGTTTTGTACGTTACCAGATAATATAAAGCGCTAGCTGATACTAAGTTCATGGACAACTTACAATCTTACGCAAATAGGCATTTGCAGAGCAAATTGTTCATCAAACACCGAGGGCAGGGTGAACAAATTGGTATCAAACAACACAATAAGGGGATGTACCAACATTTTATCCCTGCTCATAATATATTAACTTCCTCAACAATCTGAAGAGCCATGAATTCTGTTATTGCAATCACAATTTTTGTTGAAGATCTTGAATTCAAAAATCGACACCATTGTTGAATCCTACAATAGGTTAACGTATTAACTATGGAATAGAGTTAGTAGGGAAGAACTATACTCTGGAGCTTAGTTAATGATCAGATATCGAACTATTGTTATGAAAAAAAGTGGTTTTCTCACAAATTTTCTATAACCATTATATGTGAATCTTTAGATTGCATATCAGATCCTACTTAACTTGTTCTGAACAGTTCAGATTGCGTACAAATCATTTTTCAAACCAAAAGTTGTCTCTCCATCAGAACAGAGACCAAGGATTGCTTCTTTAATGTGGATCCCATGAATCTTAAAGCAACACAATTTAGCTAGCACCAACCAGTGGCCAACAAAAAGTTCATGGCCAAGAACAATCATAAGATAGGTTGAGTGGTTTTAGCCTTTAAGTAATTAAGACAGTGAACATGGTCTACTAACATGGAATTAACAAATGCACTTAAAGAACAACATGAAGACATTATCAGGGAAAAGCAATTTAATTAATTAGCTATGGCATAAAACCATCATACAGAATTTGTTGCCTAGCTTTTGCGGCAAGCTTCACCTGCTTCGACCTATATTCAATGTCTTCCTCACAATTATGACTGAGTTTATGGTATCTGCTAACAGAGAGAGGGAATTGGGGGACCATATATAACAGTGCGTTAAGGAGTGTCCTCAAGACCTGCGTTGCTTCATACTTTCACTCATGAACTTTGACTTCTTTCCTTTGAAGAGGAAGCATTATACAAAGTGCAATGCAGAGAAGAAATGCTAAATATCAGCTTGTCAGTTGTCACCTTGGAGAATTATTTAGGAAGATGAATTGATCTTGCGTTGATATTGTTGTAAAACCTGCAATGGAACAACATTATTTTTTAGGCAAGGTATGCATGACCTCGAAGAGCAATATGCAAAGAAAATAAAACTATGTAAATCATTCAGAGAGATAAGTAAGAGTATGATGACAAGAGATCCAAACATAAATTCAGCTTTAAAAAATTTGGATTAGCCAAGAGCACCATACCGACATATGAACAGTGGTAATTTGTTTGCAATTAGCCATAAATAGCCCTTCCAATCCCTGCATGGGGATTCAACATAGGACATGAAACTCCATAAACTTTTAGGTCTTCATCATGGAGGCTAAAGCCAGTAGTCTAATGCCATTGACTCTAACACTTTTACCGTGGGCGCAGAAGTAGAGTTTTCCACAGGGAATGAAGTTGGATGCCTTAGTTTTATTCTTACCAGGAAAAATATAATACAGTGCAAAGTTAAAAATAAAATTACTTTCCAAATATGAACATCAAATAACTACTTTTATTTAAGGGAGTGCAATGAGCGGGATTAAGTTTGGGAAAAAAAAATCGATTAGGTCCAGTTTTAAAAATTGACTTGAACCCCAATCAATTAATTGACTTTAAATTGTCGAATTATATATGTAATTTTGCGGGTTGGTCAGATTTTGATCAAATTTTAAAAAATATATATATATAATTTATTACCTACCCACTGTATATGCAGATAAATCACAAATTAAGTTAATTTTATACGAGTTAATAAAATTTGGATTAAATCACAGATTCTTTGCACACCCATGCTTTAATTTAGGAAAAATATGACAAAATAATACACATTCAGAAGTCCCACAGATTGCAGACAGAGTGGGGTGAATCACAATTACTACATTATAACTTATATTGAAGCCTACTGAACCTCCTCATCTTACCAACGTGTATAATACTCACTTAGTCACTTGCATATTCTGCTGAACAAACTGTAACGAATTGGTACTCCATACAAAAGACCTTAACATTTGACAACTTTGCAAAATGCCAGCAAAATATTTTAATTTACAAGTACTACTTGACCTAGGTCACCTACCAAAAGAAAGGTAATAAAATTAAATGCATCTTCTTAATAAAAAGAATAATGAACACATTACCATGGAGTATAAAATATAGTATGTATCATTGGCAATATCTTGTTGATTCGGCAACCATTTTCTCAAGGCTGCTAATTCTCTCTTCAAGTTCCTTTGCTTTCTTTGTAGATTCATAGCGACTGCCTTCCCCTTCAAAGACTAAACTTGATTCTTTGCTCCTATTTGCGTCTTTCAAAGCTTCCATGAAAACCAGATCTCCTATTGAACGTTCCCTCTTAATTTCTTTTACAACTGTTGGCTTACATTACTCAACAAAATTCCCAGAAGCCAAAGTGCTACGAACATCCCCATTATTGTCTTCCTTCTTAGCCATTGAAGTACCATAATTTCCGAAAATCCCATTATAATTGCCAATTTTTAGAGGGAACCCAGGTGCACCAAGGTTTGGGGATGAGCCATGGCTTGAGTTGTCAGACGGGGGAGGGAAGTTGGTTATAGCCCTGACCCCACGAAGCGCTCTGGCAGCGGCGTTGAAGGCTCGAGCCGCTTCTTCAGTTGTATTTCCCCGATCGCCTTCTTTTCACTCCTTTAAAATGCACTTCCTTCACACCGCCGCCGTTATCGTTGGCTTTCACGGTGGCCGCTTTGTTAGTTATTAGTTGGCAGAAGTGTGAGAGAACAAGTGGATCTTTTGAGCAATAATACTTAAGACAATCAGACATCAGTTTTCTATTGGATTCATTAACATCAAGTTAGATGTTCCATAAATACTCCTTTTCACATGATTTTTAATTATTATTATTATTTAATAAAAATTAGACTCAAATTTTTTGGTAAATTATACTCCCTTCACTGAGTTTTAGTGATATTACACAAAACTTCAAACTAACCTAAAAATACAGTCCACTCCATTGACTCACGGCACTGTGATGCCGTTACTGAGTCTGTATTCGCAGGCTACGTGACTCCATTTATACCCCATGTGTTTTCTCTACCATTCTGACTAAATTGATAAATTCAATGGCATCTGCCAATGGAGGGGTGAAATGGCGAACAAAATATGTAACAGTGAAACAGATGACCGGGACCAGCCTCTTTATTATCACACCTACTGATTTGCTCAATTTGAAAATAAAGTATAAAGTAAAATTGTGCCTTCAAAGTCCTCCTGACTGCACTCTTTGCCTGGAACAATTGCTATAAGGCACCGATTACTTGCATTACCAGCAGCATTGAAACCGCTCTACTACTGAACGTCTTCAATCATCATTTCCAAACGACAAAATCCAACAAAGTATAACAAACAAAATGAATAAGTACAGAATAACAATCAATATGGCCCAAATGATCATATACATATTACCAATAAACAAACATTTCCTAAGAAGATTGAAATTATTATTCGAGCCTAATCTTTTACTTGAAAGCTTGACAATACCAACATGTGATTCCAGTTCCCTGTTTCCAATGCCATTGGCATAAAGTCACTTCTGGTGAGCACACAAGTGAAGTTTTCCACAGGGAATGAAGTTGGAGATCCTTTAGATTTTAGTCACCATGAACCAGATAATTAAGATCAAAAATTAAAATAATGGTACTTTGTGAATACAGAAAAAGTAAACTTTAGTTGGTCTGCACATTGTGATTTTAAGCAATAGATGAAGGATGCCTAGTGAAATAAATCCAGAAACAACTTAATGAAATAAATTCAGAAATCCTACATTGTGCAGCAAAGAAGCGAGAAACAATTGTAAAAGTATTTCTGCCTAGTGAATCATTTCATCTCAACAGTATGCATAATTTCCACTTGCATATTATGCTGAACAAATACTGAATCATGGATTACAGGAGACTGCAGAGGTTATGGTAAACTGCTGTTAGTACCAGTTCTGTCAGACACATGACAGTTCACAGGCAAAGATTCAGTGTTCTAGATAGTTAAATGCCTATATATTAAGTACTAACACCGAATACATGCTTCTACTTGATGCCACGAAATCTTTAATATGTAGCAATGCTAAAGTCCTATAATATTCTATTCATTTTACCTGTTGAACCTTTGTGACATTTTATACATCTAGTATAAGAAATCAAGCAATACGTCAGCAAGGGATCAAGTTCCTCTTCAGTAAGCTGACTTCTATCAATATGACCTAACCGTTCTTTAATACAGCAACCACCCTCTCTAGCCTACAAATTCTCTCCTCAAGTTCCGTTATTATTATTCCAGATGTATAGCTACTTCCCTCCCCTCCAGTCCATAATAGGTTTACCCTTTCATAAGCTAGGTCTGTTTCTTTGCTCTGATTGGCATCTTGCAAAGCTTCCTCCACACCTTCCATGGCAGTTTTATTTCTAATTTTCACCACTGGCTTCAATAGTGAATCCATCTTTGTAATAGCTCCACATTCAGCAGTAGAAGATGAAGAACTCTGAGATTTTTTAGACAAATGGTTACATTCATCACTTGTTACTTTATCTGGACTGTAAGACATGCCAACACGGTTAGTATCTTCTAAACATTCTGGCTTACATCCCTTAACAAAATTACCAGCATCCACAGTGTTATATTTTGGAGAAAAACCTGGTGGAACATCAGCATTATTATCCCCCTTAGCCTTTGAAACTTCCTCAACAGAATTTGTAGAAATAATAGAAGTTTTCAAACATTTTGGAAAAAAACCATATGGCACATCAGCGTCATTATCACCCTTTTTAGTTTTTGAAGTACCACCTTCACAACAATTTCCACAATTAACAACGCTACATTTAGGATCAAAGCCGGGTGGAATATCAGCAGCATCATCACTGTTGTTTGCTTCAAAACCTTCCTCAAGACAATTTTTAGAAATAGAAAGAGTTTTCAAACGTTTCGGAAGAAAACCAGTTGGCGCATCGACATCATTATCTCCCTTCTTAGTTTTTGAAGTACCATCTTCACAACAATGTCCAGAAAGAACAATGCTATGTTTAGGAGCAAAGCCGGGTGGAACATCAGCAGCATTATCGCTTTTCTTTGCTTTTGAAGCCTGAGACCCATGTTTTGATAGCCTTAGACTTCTCTTCCCTTGCACAATATTCCTAACGGCATCCCTATGGGCCAGTACTGATTGCTTCCACCACTCAGCATATCGAGTGGTGATATCTGCCTCAAAAAGCCTAGACGGAATGTAGAAACTCTTATCAGATATAAGTCTATTGTAATTGTCCCAGGCAATGTCAGGAGTCTCGTTAAATCGAGCCACAGGACCTGGAATATCCTGATCCATTCCAAATTGCATAGCAACTCTATGTGGGAGGTACTGTTTCACGCAGTCAAGTCCAACTAGCTCAGAAACTCTCAAGCACATAAAATATGACAACAGTTCCTTATCTAAAGTAGGATCAAGTGGCATCCAAATTCCATTATCTGCATAGAACTTTTTTTGCTTACCACCAAATTTACAATATGGACGCCACAGAAACTCCTCACCGGAAGAGTCTAGAACCAACCTCACGTTGTCAATTTTCAAAGCCTTAACCTTGTGCCACCTAGCAAATTGGGGTTCTCCGTATTTAGGAATTGGTTGGAGAGATTCAAATCTCTCCCACACCCACATTTGAACCAAGTAAAAGGGTGACCGAATAATAAGATGTAAGTGCTCTGCATCAGCAGTTACAGGGCTCCTGGTCAAATCAACAATTTTTTGTTTCAGCAGAGTCAAATCCCTGTAAATGCTAGCCAAAACTGCAGGTGCCAAAGCAATAGGAATCCCTCTAGCAAGATGAATAGCAATTGGGAACACAATTTTCCTTACCAAACAAGTATCAGGAAAAACAAACATTGACAACCACGCAGCAAGGAATGCTTCATGCTCAATGTCTTTCCCACTATTGACGAACAAATTTATCCATGCCGAAGTGCTCGCTTTACGTTGCTTAGTCCTCCCAGCTTCCCTTCTAGCTAGAAGCAATTTCTCTTCTATCTCTTTCAATTCCTGGGTTTCAGGAGGGCTGAAAACCCAGGCACCTATAACAGGGTAACCTGCCAAAATCATAATATCCTCCAATGTGATTGTCGCTTCAGCCCAGGGAAAGATAAAAGTATTAGTCTCAATGCACCACCTCTCTGCAATGCCAAGTACCAACTCTTCGTTTTTCAGAATTTCACACTTGGTGCCCATGATTGATTCGTAGATACCCACATTTTTCCACACTGATTCATAGGTAGAATGCAGGGAATCAACCCAATCTATCCATTTCTTTGGTGGGCATCGCCACCCACTGAACCGAATCGTCAAAGGCCACTTACTGGGTTCAAAAACAGGTGGCACTGGATGAGAAGATAGAGAAGATGAAGGAATCGCAGAAGCTGGTCCATCAATCGCGGTAACAGAGGGTTTAAGAAAGTGGGCAGTTCTTTGAATTGGGTTACTATCACCAACAGGTGAAATCATGAATTCTTCCCTCAACTCGATGATGGTCTCTAATGGTTCAGCCATGGTAGAAGATTAGACGTCAAAACGCTGGCTGTTTTTATGTTACCTCCCTTTTCTACTATGCTCCTTCACACGCCCTTGTGAAATGCTGCGACAGTAATTTACTTTGCGGGGAAGTAGTCATGAAGATTCCAGCATTTCATTGATGGGCGTTTCCGTTTCCAAAACTGGGGCTCGGAGCCCTTCAGGCTTGCTCCGGTTTGCTTCACGCAGAAATGCAACGTCGGCACTTGGCGCAGAAAGGAAAGGGTTGGCAGGTGGCAACAAGTGGCATACAGACAACGGAATGCGACGTTCCCCAGAGCGGTAGGTAAAAGACAAAACTATCCTTCGCTTCGCCTCTTTGGATTTTTTTTATAATTAGATGCATTTATTTTTTTTCTTTTTGCATGATTAACTTTATTTTGTAAATATTTACTTTGTATGCATTAATTTATTTATCAGCGTTTATTGTGATTCATAAAACTATTATTTTTGTTATTTTTGCATGTTGCGATTCAAGTAATTCAAATCAAAGCCTAATTCTTTATTTTAATATATATTTTTGCAGCTAATATTTGCAAAATGAAGAGTAAAATTTCATTCTAAATATTTCTCTCCGGAACTTAATCATTTGAAAATTTTCATGTACAATTAGGAAATTATCTTAAACTCAGATTTTGCTTACCCTAATTTCATTTTGGTTTAAAGAAAAACCATGCAAAATGTGCCAAGTCTCTTTATTTTTGTATATTATTTTCTTCTTCTTGCATTAACCCAAGATGTATAATCTCATCTTTAGTTGCTTCATAATCCTGGAAAAATATATTCCTACGATGATGTGCATCCTAACCCTTTTTTTTAAGTTTCTCTATTTTCAAATTTAAATTTTATTTAAAATTTAAAATTATTAAGTTTATTGAATTACCTAACCTAAGTTATGAATTGTTTTGACTTTATGATACTCTATTAGCAGTGGAACGTCCGCACTCTAATTCAATATTCAATAGTATGAAGGCAAAGAATGCAAATAAATTTTTCCAAAAGAAAAAAAAAATTAAGTGAAAAAAAACAATTCACACCCTAACTGCAACTAGAACGTCTTACCATATATTCATACAAATGATGTATACGCTCATAAGTTATCCTAGAAAGCAACTGCATTTCACTTAAAAGAAGCATTTCTCTTCCTACCATTTCTCATAGGGTGAAGCCCCAAGTTAGAATTGCCAAAAGACTCTCCAGTCTCCACTCTCACAGCAAACTGTACTTCTCTGCCAAAGCTTACACTTCCATATGACCAAATGAGCTAATTAGCCAGTATTTTGAACCAAATGAATGCTCACCCCGGTCACCAGTCAAAGGATGAGGCAGGTTGACAACTTGTAGAGACATCATGCCATAATTTTTTTTTTTTTTTGGGTAGAGTTCATTCATAATTTAGGTTGTGTTAGGTAGTTAACAGTCAACGTAAAATTGCGTCGAATCTATATGATATGGACAAACGAAGTACTGGAGAGATTAATGGGGATGTCACACACAAGATTCAAGTTGGATGAATTAAATGGAGAAACGCATCAAGAGTTATTTGTAATCACAAAATATCTATCAAGTTTAAAGGAAAATTTTATCGAACTATCATTAGACCAGCTATACTGTATAGTAGTGAATGTTAGACTCTAAAAGGTCAACAAGAGTAAAAAATAGAGATAGCAGAAATAAGAATGTTGAGATAGATGAGTTGACATACAAGAAAAGATAAAATTTGAAATGATTATATTTGAAAGAGAGCTGGGGTTACGCCTATTGATAAGAAAATGATAGAAATTCGATTACAGCAGTTTGGACATGTATAAAAAAGACTGCGAGAGGCGCCAGTGAGAAAAATTGACCAAATGGTATTTAGTCCTATGAAGAGATATCGAGAAAAATCAAAAAAAATATTTGGAGAGATAATTAAAAGAGACTTTTGATTAAATAGTATATTCAAAAATTTAGTTTCGAATAAAAGTTTATGACATCGTTTGATTCATATAACCGATTTCACCTAATGTAAAAAAGTTTAGTTTGTTGTTGTTGTAGAATTCATTCATGCCTTCATGTTTTACTTGCATTTCTTAACCAGCTACCAGTATCATGGGAGTGTTTGTCTTATAGACTAATGGTGATTCAATGACCAATGATTTTTTTATCGTATAGGAGAGCTGCATTGAGATTAATGCACCCTTGCGAGTTTGGTGAATTTCCCCTCCCCTATCATTGTCCTAAACAATATCTATTAGAATGATATAAACCAATCTCCACTAGAATTCATTTCAAAACTATATATATATATAAGCCAAATGAATAAAGTGTTTTCAAAATTAGGTGTAACTTAGACATTGATTGGATTGGAATTGTTTAAAGTGAATGGTATATTTTATTATATATAATGTAAATAAATAATTATTGATGAAAAAATTAATAATATATTATTTCAATTTTTGAATTGATATTTAATGCATTTTATAGTAATCTACATCGCTAATATTTTATCAATAATCATCTAATAACACTTTACTAGATATCCAAATCTCATGTGTTTACATTATATATCCTAGCATTAGATCAAACAGAGGACCTGTCAGAGAGTCATGCAGTGCTTTTTCAGGACAAAGCAAGTCGGCAGTGCCATTAACGGACCATCGGAAGTTGGTTCTGCAGTGGCGAAAGGGATTCTGGGTCAGTTACAACCAAGAAATACTAGCCCTCATAAACCTGCTTTGGCTCCATTGTCATCCAACTTAAAGCCATATTCCCTGCTTTAAGCTTAGATACCACTCTTTCAAGCTTACCAATCAAAGCTTCAATTTGATAAATTCCTACCACGCCAACTCCACATCGAATGGTACCTTCGCTCTCCTCATCATTGACACCAGATTAATCACAAAAAGGACTCCTTATTTTGCTTTCACTTTCATCTTCCTTGACATCTTCTGATCCTCCAGTCACAAGCCCACCATTTGTATCACAGAATAGACTCCTAGCATTGCCTTCACTTGCATCTTCCTCAACACATTTTGACCCTCCAGCCACATCCTCGCTATTTGTATCCTCCCTTGCTCTTTTTGATCCTCTAATCACTTCCTCATTGTTTGCATCTTCCTTTACTAATTTTGATTTTCGAACCACATCCTCACTTTTTGCATCTACCTGGGGTCTTTTGGATCCTCTAATTACATCTTCCTTTTCTATAGAATTTTCAACTTCATTTGTGATGGATCCAGCAATTTCTTCAACTGTAACCGATGAGTGAAGAACACAAGATTGATTACTTGACAAAGCGGTTTCATTTCCAACTGCTTCATGCTCAAAGCTTCTATGACTGCCATGTAAATTCAACAGTTCCTTTATCGTTAACTTATCCTATTGATCAGAAACCCCAGACAGATCCATAAGATGTTTGGGAGGAAAACCAGGAGGAGGACCAAGAGAATCTTCACACTGTACCCGCCCGAATGGCGATTGAGACAATTCTTCTAAGCTACTTATACTCGTCGCCAAATGCTTAGAATCAGAACCCTTCCTTGGATATTCCACACCAAATTTCGGTTGCTTCCACCAGTCCAGGTATTTAGAAGTAACACTTAGTTTAAAGTACATGAACCAATATACAACTTAGTACCTGTCATTGGCTTCTTGTAATCTCTCCAAGCATTCAGAGAACTCTTCTTGCGACGATCAACAATACCTGGAATATGTTGATCCATCCCAAATTGCATTGCAACACGGTGTGGGAGGTACTGCTCAATACACTCAGTACCCACTAATTGAGAATGCCTCAAGCAGCGAGCAAAAGATTGCAATTCCTCATCTGAATCAGAACTGAGGCACATCCACATCTCAGTTTTACTGTAAAACTTAAGGGATGATGATTTTGAATATGGTCGCCATTGAAAGCAATTCCCAGTGGAATCTAAAGCTAAACTCACATTGTCATTTTTCAGCATCTTCACTTTGTGCCATTTAACTGATCTGGTTTGATTCCCCTCAATTATATTTGGCTCTAGCTGCAGTGCTGGAAATCTCTCCAAAGCCCAGATTTGAGCTAACTGAAAAGGGACCCAGAGAGAAAGTGATATGTGATCTACATCATACATATCAGATTCTGTTATGTTCTCCAGCAGTCCCACGAAACGGCCCTTGCCCATGGGGCTGATTTCCCAAAGATTCATCATTAATTCCCTTAATCATGCAGGACATTCACAATAGCAGTCATGAGGGTTACTACAAAACTTTGCATCGCTTAAAGGGGGTCTTTTACTGCGGGACTGTAACAGATTACCACGCCATGGCAGCGGTGATATTCTTCTTCAACATGCCCAAATCCCTATAAATGGTTGAAAGGACCGCAGGTGCTAGAGCAATTCGAATACCTCTAGCTAAATGTATGGCAACAGGAAAAACGTGTTCTGAAATGGTGTTGTATGCATTAGAAGGAAACACAAACCTGGACAACCATAAGGAAAGAAACCCCTCGTTCTCCAATTCGTTGTCGTTCTCCAGAAAATACTTCATCCATGCATAATGACTACCTTTTCTGGCCTTAGTCTTTGTCAACTTTCTTCTTACTTCAATCAATTTTCCTTCGATTCCCATTAAACCTTGATCGCCTTAGAATACCATTTATTGGCAAGCCCAAGAATCAAATTTTGGTTCCTTATGATTTGACATTTCGAAGCTTTGATTGCTTCGTAAATACCAGCATTTCTCCATAAAGCTTGGTACTTTGAATGTAAACGTTCCTCCCAGGCTATCCAGTCTTCCTGTGGATGCAGCCATCCGTTGAGTTTGACCTCCAATGGTAACTTTTCAAGTTTGGCCAGAGGAGTTTGAGAGAACAGAGAATGGGGAAGACACTCTGGAGGGTCTTGAATGGATGTCAAAGAAGATTTGAGGAAATGGCAATTCCTCGAGTTGGGTTTCCACTGGTTAATGAAACCATGAGCTCTTGTCTCGCGTCGACAATGGCATTTGTTGATTCCTCTATTGCAGAAATTTAAAGAACGGCAAGCTTCGCAAGCAAAACCACGAAGACAGTAAAAACTTAGAAAAACTCGTATAAGAGTCAGGGATAAGGAAATGGGTATCCAACAGACGGCATGGGGAACTGGCTAGAGATGTCAAAACAGGTTGGGTCCGCTGGGCCAGCTCGCCCCGCAATGTATAAGGGACGGGTTGGGTTACTATATAGGTGGCCCATTTATTCACGGGTAAATTAGCCCGCACCCGCATAACCCGCGGGTCAATGCGGGTTGGGACGGGTTCAACCCGCGGGTTTGACCCGCATAATTTTAATTTAATTTTAATTTTTTTTAAATGACATATCATTTAAAATAATTTCAACTTTTAAGAAATTACTGTAAGTTATACTATTATGACAACAAGATCAATGGATATGCATTGGAAGAGGAGGGTAATTCAAATGATTGTCATTTGGTTCCAATTTGAATTATGTAATTTAGGCAGGATCCTCATACAGTTTAGATATAATTTTCTTATGTTTTGAATATCTTATGTATAATGTATGATTTTATAGGTGACCGTAGAGACAAAAGAATTTTTAAAAGGTTTCGAGTTAAAAGGTAAGTAAAAATTGATGAGTTTAAAGAGAAGACAAATTATTATACTATGCAACAACTCATTCTGAATCATTTAGATGATAATATAAAACTTATGTTGTTACATAGCTATCATCAATATCACATTTATATATTATTTTTTGAAGCAGAAAATATTATCTTTATATTTGTATTGAGTTGTTCAGCTTTTATGTTATCATAATTTAAGGTGTAAAACTCAAGCATTGCATATATAGAAATAATGGTATAAATGTATAATAGCATAACTCTATTTTCAATTAGCATGTAGTTTATTTTGAACAACATTAATGTTAGACTTTGTCACATATAGGAATATGACTTTTATGTCTTTGTAAGCACATGTTTTATTGTGCATGTATGTTAGTAATATTATTGAAGCTTTGCCTAAAAAATAATATTGTATATTAGCAATTTTATGAGTAGATTCAAAGTTTTTATAATTTATTACAAACTAAATTCAGGTTATACTTTTAGGTATATTATTAAAAAGCAAATTTGATTATATTCATTTGTAATTATTTTAAAATTAGTGTATTAAATTTAATTACTCATTTACTATCATTTATAAATTTAAATTTTTAATAAAATTTTTATTTTTTTTAATTATTGGCGGGCTGGCCCGCCTAACCCGCAACCCGCCGTGGGACGGGTTGGGTTAGGTAAATCCCAGCCCGCCAATTATACGGGCCGGCCCGCCCCGCCCCGCCAGATTGCGGGTTGTTGCGGGTCGGGACGGGCCGGGACGGGCCGGCCCATTTTGACAAGTATAGAACTGGGACAGAAATATTTTGTTTACGCCTTTCTATTTACACTTCACTCATATTTTATACGTCAATAAAAAAAATAAAATATAAGTAAAAGATAAAATTAATATAAAAATGAAAGAATAATAAATAAAACATAAATGCGAAAGCATAAAAATAACATTGCTAGAAGTGGGAAGGCGGATACAGCGGGCACGAGTGTTGTTATTTTTCAGAATTTTTTCTTTTACAAATTTGTCTTAATCTTTTCTCAAAAATACCCCAAATTCAATTAATTTATTTAAAAAAAATAATGAATCTGATAAAGTGAAGGTGTATTCAAAGTATGCTGATCTCAAAAATTGTTAACGTTTTAATTTTAGAATGATTGCTTAAATGAGTTACCATTGGTTTTATCCAAGAAAGTATTTTAATTATACTTAAAAATTATTAATGTTCTAACTTTTAAATGATTATTCACTTAATTATTATTAAATTCGCCCCAAAAAAAATACTCAAATTATACACCCACTATTTTTTATTTAATTTTTTATTAATTTATCTTAATCTAAAAGATAGTCAAATCTAAAGTACTTTGATTTATCTCACATTCAAGACACTAATATCCACTTTTATCATGGTACCTTTATAATAAAAAAGAATTGTTATTTTTATATATTTAATTTTATTTAATATTTACTAAAAAATATTTTAATTATTAAATTTATTAATTTTATAAATTAATATATAAAACTCAACATATTTTAAAATTATTAAGTATTTAATATTTAACTATTTTATAGGAGTACTTTATACAAAAGGGGAAAGCTAGTCCACTTCCCAAAAGCAATAAATACATTACAGGATTTAATATGAGATATTGGATTTATTAAACTATAAACTTTAAAAATGTTCATCATTTAAATTTTATATAATATTTTTTATTAAATTTAATTTATAAAAATAAAATAACTGAACACAAATATCTGAAGTCATAATATGTATATTATGACAATTAAAATAAAATTGTAAGCAGATAAAGACAGTTTTACGAACCATTATTAAAAAATAAAATAAAAAAAACAAATCATAGTCCATTGAGGAAGCAACACTTGAGCAGGTAGGCAGCGGCTTCAGTTTAGATCAGAGAATAGGAGAACCACCTCTCAATCATATGGAGGACTTCCCTAGGCTTAAACGTTTGAGCTAAATGACCAGCACCCTATGTTGAGGTCAGAATATACGATATAAGCTCCGGATGATTAAACCAGCAAAATAAAGTAATTTTAACATGAAGGTGTCAGTTAGAAGTTGTGCTTACTTTCACAGCCACATATGTCAAGTAGAAGTCATCTTCCTTTTTGTAGATTCTAGTGTACCTGCATAAAATCATATGGGAACGCTGAATGTGATTAATATTATTAATAACAGGATGTCAAACAGTAGTTTTACTGTAAAGTATGCAAGATTTTACAGCTTAATCAATGAATGGAATAAATTTAATAATACAGATTTTATTTTTTTAAAATTTCTCTACATAATATTTCTATATTATCATTATGTGTCAAACTAATCTACATTTAAAATCAATTGTTAATATCTCTTTCCAAGAAGTGTGAGTTTAAGACTCAAATCCAAGTCATTAACCTTAAATTTTCAACTTGGGACACAGGCAACGACTACTACGTTAACACTTTGTTAGTAGTCTAGATCTTATAAGTGAGTATTTAATAAAATTTCATTTTTAAGAATAGCATAATTGTTGTATAAAAAGGCATACAATGATCAGACTAATATGTTTGAACTAATAATTAACAACTGAAACTAATTACTTACCCTGCCACTTGACCTTCAACAAACCATGCACGCCAAGGATCATGTATACTCAAGTTCAATGACTTTATCCATGCTTGTGTGCTCAAATGTGGCACCGACATGTCAAGATCAGAACTGTGATCATGAGTTCAAAGACATCATTACCATATTGAATCCTATGAATATTATGGTCTAAACAATGAATTTCAGAGCACAAAACCCAAAAATTCTTAAAATTAATGAGTAAGAATGAAGAAATTTACCAATAAATAAGAGACTGAAGGTTTGTGCCAACGAGACTGCGATGATATTCAAAACCACTTTCTATATCTTTTTTGTATGATAAACTTTTGTTGCATCTTTCGAACTGTGCTTTAGTTCCCTGTTTTAAAGACATTACACACATCAATTATATATACATAGTGAGCTTTTCAATATTGTATGTTAGTTATAAGTAGAATCTTACCTCTCTAACACCAAGAGCCTTCCTAGCATGCTCATCATTTGCCCATATGTTAATAAGTATGTGATCATAACCCTAAATAAATGTTCAATTAGTAATTACAAAATTAAAACTTAATGTGTGTGCATGTATGTATAAAAATTGTTGAAAAAATGATCTTACAAAATGCAATGTGAATTTATTGTTTAACATACATGTATAACCAGTCAAGTTAATCAAACTTGATATGTGCATATAATCAATTGCGTTCATTTCAAATTTTCAAACTCAATTTTATCTCTTAAACTCAACTAAACTAAACCTGTGTACATGCTATCTGTAAACTAATAGAAAGAGGAGACAGAAATTTACTTACTCGACACCAAAATGGAGGTTGATTGTGCACTGATTGTAGGGTTGTTTTTGAATCTTGCACAAGAATTCGATGATTCTCATTGGGCGTAGTAATACAAAGAGGTTCCAAAATTTGTTCGAAGTTTATGTAACGGACTAGCTGAAAATCAGTGGAGTTAGTCAATCAATTTGTTTCATTTACAACTCACAGTGATTATATATATACAACACACACACACAGACCTCAGAGTAAGCTTCAAAATCTAAGACACATTTTGTGTTGTTTGGATTGATGTTGATATATTCACCATCACAATTTGCTTTCAATGACTACACCAAGAAAAAATTGTCAAACAAATTGCAGAAACTATATAATAAATTTCCATAACTAAAATTTGATCAACTACAACGAAATGCATAATTATAGCACATAATGACCAAAACAACCTCATAGAGCTCATCTGATATAAGGGCCATCCCGTGTGCATAGGGAATCCTCGTGTTATGATCCCTATACTCATCAACCACTGGGCTAGCAAGCACATAACCCTAATGCTAATTCAGACAATTAGTGGCATATATATAGTGTTATAAAATAAAGTTACAAAAATGATTCTCCTACAAAAGTGGGACATGAAAATCACACACAAAGTACCAACTAATTACCGTTAAATAATGGAAAGACCCATGTATAATTATGGATCCTACCATTATTTGACGATGATAGATGCTTTACATATAGATTTTATGTCTCACTTTCTATAGGAATTAAGTTATATATAAAACTTGTTGTGCTCTTTTGTACTTTGATGTTGATGAGTGGTAAGAGTCTTGCTTTATAGCCTGTTATTCAATAGAAATACAAAACGTCAACGTTTGAATATCAAGGTCAAAGTTGGGATAGCAATAAATATATAGTTAAAAATAATTCACTATTTTTACCTTCATACACTTTTTGCACGAGCGGGGGAACAGGTATCCCAGAATATGAACCCCCACCAATGTAAAATGGATTTGAGCTAAATTGAGGATGATCAATAAACCACTGTATATTAATTAATTGCAACTCATCAGAAAGATCATTTAAAAAAAATCACAAATATATTTTATCAATCAGATTCATTTTACATTTTATTTCGTAGAGTGCACTTTCCACTTTAGAGTAATTTAATCCTTGATTTACCTTCTGTAAAAACTGATATGCGTGTTCTACCCATAGTGTATCACTGCCATGGTACCCTTCTTCAGTCTGTGAGTAAGAAAATCCAGTGCCCACTGGCATATCTATGTACATGACGTTAAGTACCTGCTAATTAACAGCCATTCTATTCACATATATGGGCAGTTTCATATGTCCATTGGACCAACAGTACATTAGGAAATCTCATCACCTTTGTCCAAGCATATGGGTTCAATTCAAGCGTTGGAAGGTTCCCACTGTAATCGCGGTTAAAAACTAAAGGCCCTACAACAAGGTCAACAAGCAAAGCCAGATCCTAATAAAAAGATGACAAGCATGGTTGCTATACTTGAATGTCAGGCAAATGAGTTCACTATTTCAAATAGTAGCCAAGATCAGGAACAGAAAGGCTTCTTCTACTAAAGGAAAATGATGGTCACAGGTGAGGGAGTGTCCCATGTCATGATACATAAATTTTTTGAAGAGAGAGAAAAAAAGTAAAAACATAAGAAAATGTATAAATTTTATATAGAGTTTATATATGTATGTATCATTATCCCTTATAGAAATAGACTTCATGCAAAAGCTCATAAAGGCTTGACGTGGCAGTTGCTTTTCTTGATAAGTTTGAAATGATGTATGCACTGGGGCTCCCATTTCAGCTCTTTATAAGCTTTGCGTAAAGCCTGTTTCATGAAAGTAACTTTTTTGGATTGAGAAAGCTATCGTCCTTATATAATGGAACTTCATTAGTTCAAGAGGTAATATATATTCACAGCAATCTATTTTTTTTTTTTTTTGGTTGATCAATATAAAATGAGATAATCACCATTCTCGAAGAAGAAAGCAGAAAGCGCGGAGCAACCAGGGCCCCCAACAAACCAGACTAGGAGTGGATCTCCATAGGGAAATCTTTGAGACTCCACAAATAAGTAAAATAGTTGCACGTTGTCTTCTTCTCCCACTCCAATGTATCTGCACAATGTCATTCATTCAACATTAATTATAATGTTTGTGTGTTTCATGTGAAAATGCTAATTTTTCTTTTCATTGTCTCTTAAAGGCATTAGATTGAATAGAATAAGGGTTCGCTGGAAATGCCAATGAAAGTGAGAATATTTTAAAAACATGTTTGGTTAGGAGCTGTGCTATTTGCAAGTATAATTAGTTATAACTAGGTTTCACACAATCAATTAATGATCGTGATTTATTTTTCTGACTATTTCGTGTTAAAATTTATGTTGAAGCCAAAGTTTCCTAATTTTAGATTGCATATTTACATTTTCTTGACAATTTGGATTTGCATCAATGTGATACTTTTCTTTTAACTTGAAATGAAATTTTTATATTTTCTCATTTGCAAATAATTGAAAAAAATTAATAATTTAAGTATTTTTAAATATACTTTTTAAATTATGTATTTAAATAATTTATTTCTTTTTAATTTTTATCTATATATTTTACTACATCTTTAATTTTAAATTAAAAGAAATTCAATCCTGTTCTCACTACTTTTGTCGTCATCGGCGTTGGTACAAGACAATTACAATTTTTTTTTGGTACATTCCCTTATCACTATTTTGTACCATAACCAACACCATATGCAATTATTTTAATTTATTCCCTTTGTCCTTGTCTGGTAGTGCTTATTTATACCCCTTTGTCCTTGTCTTGTAAACACACTGTTACCACACCGCATTTTTAAGTAATTTTTTATATATTAAAATTATATTTATTAAAATATTATGTAATTTTTTTAAAATATTATATAAATTTTTAATATAATTATAAAAAAACATAGTATCGCTACGCAAAATATCTGTATAGCCTCATTACTATTTTTGTACTATCGTCTTTGTCTCAACTCAAGACACTCTCAACTATAATATATCCTTAATTATAACTATACCCTTAATTACTAAAAAAATATAATTATAGATAATCAAAATTATAACTAAACCCTTAATTACCAAAAAAAATATAATTATAAATGCATTCTAAATGAAAATTTTTAATTCTAACAAAATTTGAATTATGATTATAGACTTTTTCAATTCTGTCATTGATCCAAACAAAGCTTAACAAATACTTGACAATTTTATAATGATAAACATTAAAATGACGATAATCAGAAATATCATGATTTTTAAAAAGCAGCAAAATTTGTTCGATGAAAAAAATAAATAAATATATTAACATTTAATAAAAGAAAAAAAGAACGCACCCAGTTTCAAGCTTGAATGGAAGATCGCCAGGATAGCCAGGTAGGTTCTTGACGATGGGGAGTGAAGAAGCCATGAAAGGAGTAAGCAATAAAACGATGGCCGCATAGCACCATGTCCAGCCCAAGGCTGCACCGGCGGCGGTTCCCAGACTATGCAGCATCAACTTTGATTGCGGTCGATCGGCCGATGGCAAGCCTGCTACTTTTCTCAGCTGCTGCAATTGTGTGGTGCTTCCCTGCTTCCGTGTGGCATTAATTTACTCTGTTGATTGAATGTTAGGCTAACTCGCCACAGCAGCTCTCGCGCTTGTTGATGGGGAACACTGACGTGGAGACTTCTGTGGTCTTCCTGCCCACAATTTGTTTGGTTTTCATGTTTTTTATATTTTTCTTTTTTTGGTACGATCATATTTTTTATATTTTTCGTTATCCAATTCTATCCCTCACCATACTTTTTTTAAAAAATTCTTATAACTACTCTATTTTATAATCTTTATAATTAAAAGATATAATATATAATTTTTATATAATTTAATCAATTTAATAATATAAATATTATATTATAAAAATAAAATTATAAATAGAGCAATTCCCTTATATTTTTCTCCCTAGTCACTATCATTGAATACTAAAATAATGTTTTGCGCTATCATTGATGGAATATTAGCACATGATTAAAGAGCTGTGAATTCATATAAAAAAAGAACTGCGAAGTTTTTGATTCCTTAATTATAAAATCATCTGTAATTGAAGAGTAACACCCAACACTTCATTGAGAAATTGTATGTCTTTAAGATCAAATTGAAATCTTTTAACTTTTAAAATTAAAAGTTATAGTAGTTTAAATAAAATAAAAAATTAATTTACGATAAAAAATTAATAGATAATTGAAATTTATAACTTAAATATTTATAAAAAATTTTAAAAAAATAAAAAATTACTAAAATTACAAGAAAAGAAAATGAGAAATATATTTCATCTAAATACTTAGTGTTACCTTTTGTTCTTTGTGAATCTCTTGCATAATCTCTATCACTCTAGGAAGGGTAACTCAAGAGAAGGAGGGAAATCTCTTAATATAAAATATGAAATTGTTTTGACACAACCACTAATTTATTATTTGGCACCAGAAAATGATCTTTACACATCTTTAAGTGTACTAAACGAGAATGTTTGAAGGAAGTACAATTAACATCACTCTATTGCATCACTTATCTGCTTAGTATTTGTAGAACAAAAATTGAGGTTTTAAAAGGGTTGTTAGGAAATAAATGAGATGCAATAAATTATTGTTGTTAGAAATTTAATATTTATAGGACAAAAATCACTTATCTGCACTCTTTGTCTGGAACAATTGCTATAAGGCACCGATTACTTACATTACCAGCAACGTTGAAACTGTTCTGTACTGAACGTCTTCAATCATCATTTCCAAACGACAAAATCCAACAAAGTAAAACAAAATGAAAGGTACAACATCACAATCAATATGGTCCAAATGATCATTTACATATTGACAATAAACAAACATTTCCTAAGAAGATTGAAATTATTATTCGAGCCTAATCTTTTACTTGAAAGCTTGACAATACCAACGTGTGATTCCGGTTCCCTGTTTCCAATGCCTTTGGCATAAAGTCACTTCTCGTGAGCATACAAGTGGAGTTTTCCACAGGGAATAAAGTTGGAGATCCTTTAGGCTTTAGTCACCATGAACCAGATAATTAAGTTCAAAAATTAACATAATGGTCCTTTCTGAATAAAGAAAAAGTAAACTTTACTTAGTCTGCACATTGTCATTTTAAGCAATAGAACTACGAGCTTAGTGAAATAAATCCAGAAACAACTTAATGAAATAAATTCAGAAATCCTACATTGTGCAGCAAAGAAGGGAGAAACAATTGTAAAAGTATTTCCGCCTAGTGAAGCATCTCATGTCAACAGTATGCATAATTTCCACTTGCATATTATGCTGAACAAACACTGAATCATGGATTACAGAGGTTATGTTAAACTGCTGTTAGTACCAGTTCTGTCAGACACATGACAGTTCACAGGCAAAGATCCAGTGGTCTAGATAGTTAAATGCCTATATATTAAGTACTAAAACCAAATACATGCTTCTACTTAATGCCACGAAATCTTTAATATGTAGCAATGCTAAAGTCCTATAATATTCTATTTCATTTTACCTGTTGATCCTTTGTGACGTATTATCCATCTAGTATTGGAAATCAAGCAATACGTCAGCAAGGGTCAAGTTCCTTTTCAGTAGGCTGACTTCTATCAGTATGACCTAACCTTTCTTTAATACAGCAACCACCCTCTCAAGCCTACTAATTCTCTCCTCAAGTTCCGTTATAATTATTTCAGATGTATAGCTACTTCCTTCCCCTCCAGTCCATAATAGGTTTACCCTTTCATAAGCTAGGTCTGTTTCTTTGCTCTGATTGGCGTCTTGCAAAGCTTCCTCCACCCCTTCCATTGCAGTTTCATTTCTAATTTTCACCACTCGCTTCATCAGTGAATCCATCTTTGTAATAGCTCCACATTCAGCAGTAGATGATGAAGAACTCAGATTTTTTAGACAAATGGTTACATTCATCACTTGTTACTTTATCTGGACTGTGAGACATGCCAACACAGTTAGTATCTTCTAAACATTCTGGCTTACATTCCTTAACAAAATTACCAGCATCCACAGTGTTATATTTTGGAGAAAAACCTGGTGGAACATCAGCATTATTGTCCCCCTTAGCCTTTGAAACTTCCTCAACAGAATTTGTAGAAATAATAGGAGTTTTCAAAAGTTTTGGAAAAAAACCATATGGCACATCAGCGTCATTGTCACCCTTTTTAGTTTTTGAAGTACCATCTTCACAACAATTTCCACAATTAACAACGCTACATTTAGGAACAAAGCCGGGTGGAATATCAGCAGCATCATCACTGTTATTTGCTTCAAAACCTTCCTCAAGACAATTTTTAGAAATAGAAAGAGTTTTCAAACGTTTCGGAAGAAAACCAGTTGGCGCATCGACATCATTATCTCCCTTCTTAGTTTTTGAAGTACCTTCTTCACAACAATGTCCAGAAAGAACAATGCTACATTTGGGAGCAAAGCCGGGTGGAACATCAGCAGCATTATCGCTTTTCTTTGCTTTTGAAGCCCGAGACCCATGTTTTGATAGCCTTAGACTTCTCTTCCCTTGCACAATATTCCTAACGGGATCCCTATGGGCCAGTACTGATTGCTTCCACCACTCAGCATATCGAGTGGTAATATCTGCCTCGAAAAGCCTAGACGGAATGTAGAAACTCTTATCACAGATGAGTCTATTGTAATTGTCCCAGGCAATGTCAGGAGTCTCGTTAAATCGAGCCACAGGACCCGGAATATCTTGATCCATTCCAAATTGCATAACAACTCTATGTGGGAGGTACTGTTTCACGCTGTCAAGTCCAACTAGCTCAGAAGCTCTCAAGCACATAAAATATGACAACAGTACCTTATCTAAAGTAGGATCAAGTGGCATCCAAATTCCATTATCTGCATACAATTTTTTTTGCTTACCACCAAATTTACAATATGGACGCCACAGAAAGTCCTCACCGGAAGACACTCCAATCTCCAGTCTCACAGCAACCTCTACTACTCTGCCAAAGCTTGCACTTCCATATAACCAAATGAGCTAATCAGCCAGTATTTTGAACCAAATGAATGCTCACCCCGGTCACCAGTCAAAGGATGAGGTAGGTTGACAACTTGTAGAGGCATCATGCCATAATTTCTTTTTTATTTTTTGGGGTAGATTTCATTCATGCCTTCATGTTTTACTTGCATTTCTTAACCAGCTGCCAGTATCATGGGAGTGTTTGTCTTATAGACTAATAGTGATTCAATGACCAATGGTTTTTTTAATCGTATGGGAGAGCTGCATTGAGATTAATGCACCCTCGCGAGTTTGGTGAATTTCCCGTCCCCTATCATTGTCCTAAAAAATATCTATTAGAATGATATAAACCAATCTCCACTAGAATTCATTTAAAAAAAGAATAAATATATAAGCCAAGGCAATAAAGTGTTTTCAAAATTAGATGTAACCATGACATACGATTGGATTGGAATTGTTTAAAGTGGATGGTATATTTAACTATATAAAATACAAATAAATAATTACTAACAAAAAAATTTATAATATATTATCTCAATCTATAAATTAATATTTATTTATATTTTATAAAAATTTATATCGTTAATTTTTCATCAATACTTTATTAAGTATTCAAATCCCACGTGATTACATGATTTATCCTAGCATTAGATCAAACAGAGGACCTGTCCGAGAGTCATGCAGTGCTTTTTCAGGACAAAGCAAGTTGGCAGTGCCATTAGCGGCCCATCGGAAGTTGGTTCTGTAGTGGCGAAAGGGATTCTGGGTCAGTTACAACCTAGAAATACTATGGCCCTTATAAACTTGCTTTGGCTCCATTGTCATCCAACTTACAGCCATATTCGCTGCTTTAAGCTTAGATACCACTCTTTCAAGCTTACCAATCAAAGCTTCAATTTGATAAATTCCTACCACGTCAACTCCACATTGAATGGTACCTTCGCTCTCCTCATCATTGACACCAGATAAATCACAACAAGGACTCCTTATTTTGCTTTCACTTTCATCTTCCATGACATTTTCTCATCCACCAGTCACATGCCCACCATTTGTATCACAGAATGGACTACTGGCATTGCCCTCACTTGCATCTTCCTTAACACATTTTGACCCTCCAGCCACATCCTCGCTATTTGTATCCTCCCTTGCTCTTTCTGATCCTCTAATCACATCCTCATTGCTCGCATATTCCTTTACTAATTTTGATTTTCGAACCACATCCACACTTTTTGCATCTACCCGGGGTCTTTTTGATCCTCTAATTACATCTTCCTTTTCTATAGAATTTTCAACTTCATTTGTAATGGATCCAGCTATTTCTTCAACTGCAACCGATAAGTGAAGAAGACCAGATTGATTACTTGACAAAGCGGTGCCATTTCCAACTGCTTCATGCTCAAAGTTCAATGACTGCCATGTAAATTCAACAGTTCCTTTATTGTCAACCTATCCTCTTGATCAGAAACCCCAGACAGATCCATAAGATGTTTGGGAAGAAAACCAGGAGGAGGACCAAGACAATCTTCACACTGCACCCGCCCGAATGGCGCTTGAGAAAATTCTTCTAAGCTGCTTATACTCATCGCCAAATGCTTCGAATCAGAACCCTTTCTTGGATATTCCACACCGAATTTCGATTGCTTCCACCAGTCCAAGTATTTAGCAGTAACAGTTGGCTTAAAGGTACATGAACCAATATACAACTTAGTTCCCGTCACTGGCTTCTTGTAATCTCTCCAAGCGTTCAGAGAACTCTTCTTGCGACAATCAACAATACCTGGAAGATCCTGATCCATCCCAAATTGCATTGCAACACGATGTGGGAGGTACTGCTCCATACACTCAATACCCACTAATTGAGAATGCCTCAAGCAGCGAGCAAAAGATTGCAATTGATGATTTTGAATATGGTCGCCATTGAAAGCAATTCCCAGCGGAGTCTAAAGCTGAACTCACATTGTCATTTTTCAGCATCTTCACTTTGTGCCATTTAACTGATCTGGTTTGTTTCCCCTCAATTATATTTGGCTCTGGCTGCAGTGCCGGAAATCTCTCCAGAGCCCAGATTTGAACTAACTGAAAAGGGACCCAGAGAGAAAGTGATATGTGATCTACATCATACATATCAGATTCCCACGCCATGGCAGCGGTGATATTCTTCTTCAACGAGCCCAAATCCCTATAAATGGTTGAAAGGACCGCAGGTGATAGAGCAATTCGAATACCTCTAGCTAAATATATGGCAGCAGGAAAAACGTGTTCTGAAATGGTATTGTTTGCATTAGAAGGAAACACGAACCTGGACAACCATAAGGAAAAAAACCCCTCGTTCTCCAATTCGTTGTCATTCTCCAGAAAATTCTTCATCCATCCACAATGACTACCTTTTCTGGCTTTAGTCTTTGTCAACTTCTTCTTACTTCAATCAATTTTCCTTCAATTCCCATTAAATCTTGGTCGCCTTAGAATACTATTTATTGGCAAGCCCAAAAACCAAATTTTGGTTCCTTATGATTTGACATTTCGAAGCTTTGATTGCTTCGCAAATACCAGCATTTCTCCATAAAGCTTGGTACTTTGAATGTAAACGTTCCTCCCAGGCTATCCAGTCTTCCTGTGGATGCAGCCATCCGTTGAATTTGACTTCCAGTGGTAACTTTTCAAGTTTGGCCAGAGGAGTTTGAGAGAACAGAGAATGGGGAAGACACTCTGGTGGGTCTTGAATGGATTTCAAAGAAGGTTTGAGGAAATGGGCAATTCTACGCGTTGGGTTTCCACCGGTTAATGAAAGGCATTTGTTGATTACTCCATTGCAGAAATTTAAAGAACGGCAAGCTTCGCAGGCAAAACCACGAAGACAGTAAAAACATTGAAAAACTCATAAAAGTGAGGGAAAGGCAAATGGGTATCGAACAAACGGCATGGGGAAGTGGGATAGCGGACACAGTAGGCATGAGTACTGTTATTTTTCAGATTTTTTTTCTTTTACAAATTTGTCTTAATACTCTTTATTATTTGTAATAAATCTTTTCTCAAAATACCCTAAATTCAATTAATTTATTTAAAAAAATACTGAAACTAATAAAGTGAAGGCGTATTCAGAGTATGCTGATCTCAAAAATTGTTCACGTTTTACTTTTAGAATGATTGCTTAATGAGTTACCATTGGTTTTATCTAAGAAAATATTTAAATTATACTGAAAAACTATTAATGTTTTAATTTTTAAATGATTATTCACTTAATTATTATTGAGTTCACCCAATAAAATACTCAAATTATACACCCTCTTTATTTTTTATGTAATTTTTTATTAATTTATCTTAATCTAAAGAAGATAGCTAGATCCAATATACTTTGATTTATCTCACATTCAAGACATTAAAATGCATTTTTACCATGGAACCTTGATAATAAAAAAAAATTCTTGTTTTTATAAATTCAATATTATTAAATATTTAGTTAAAAAATTTGATTGTCAAATTTTATTAAGTTTATAAATTGAATTATAAGACTCAATATATTTATCAACCTATTTTTAAATTAATAATATTTTAAAATGTTCATAATTTAAATTTTATTTAATATTTTTATAAATTATAATTTATGAGAATAAAATAACTAAACTCAAATACCCAAAGTCAGAATATGTATCTTATGACAATTAAAATAAAATTGTTAATAGATTAAGACATAGTTTTACAAACCATTATTAAAAAATAAAATCAAGAAAACAAATCATAGTCCATTGAGGAAGTAAAACTTGACCAAGTAGGCAGTGGGTTTAGTTTAGATAAGAGAATAGGAGAACCACCTCTCAATCATATGGAGGACTTCCCTAGGCTTATACGCATGAGCTACATGACCAGCACCCTATGTTGATGTCAGAATATAGGACATTAGTTCCGGATGATTAAACCAGCAAAATACAGTAATTTTAAAATGAAGGTGTCCGTTAGAAGTTGTGCTTACTTTCACAGCAACATATGTCAAGTAGAAGTCATCTTCCTTTTTGTAGATTCTAGTGTACCTGCATAAAATTATATGGGAAAGCTGAATGTGATTAATATTATCAATAACAGGATGTCAAACAGTTGTTTTACTGTAAAATTTACAAGATTTTACAGCTTAATCAATGAATGCAATAAATTTAATATTACATATTCTATTTTTTAAAATTTTTTCACATGACATCTCCACACTATCATTAAGTATCATATTAATTCATATTTAGGGTCAGTTGTTAATGACTTTTTTCAACAAGTGTAACTTTAAGACTCAAATCCAAGTCTTTGACCTTAAATCTTCAACCTGAGACACAGGCAGCAACTACTGCACCAACATCTTGTTGGTAGTAAGATTTTATAAGTGAGTATTTAATAAAACTTCATTTTTAAGAATAGCATAATCGTTATATAAAAAGGCATATAATGATCAGACTAATATGTTCGAACTAATAATTAACAACTGAAACTAATTAGTTACCCTGCCACTTGACCTTCAACAAACCACGCACGCCAAGGATCATGCATACTCAAGTTCAATGACTTTATCCATGCTTGTGTGCTCAAATGTGGTACCGACATGTCAAGATCAGAACTGTGATCATGAGTTCAAAGACAACATTACCATATTGAATCCTACGAATATTATGGTCTAAACAATGAATTTCAGGGCACAAAACCCAAAAACTCTTAAATATTAATAAGTAAAAATGAAGAAATTTACCAATAAATAAGAGACTGAAGGTTTGTGTCAACGAGACTGCGATGATATTCAAAAACACTCTCTATATCTTTTTTGTATGATAAACCTTTGTTGCAACTTTTGAACCGTCCTTTAGTTTCCTGTTTTAAAGACATTACACACATAAATTATATATACATAGTGAGCTTTTCAATATTGTATGTTAGTTGTAAGTACAATCTTACCTCTCTAACACCAAGAGCCCTCCTAGCATTCTCATCATTTGCCCATATGTTAATAAGTATGTAATCATAACCCTAAATAAATGTTCAATTAGTAATTACAAAATTAAAACTAAATGTGTGTATATGTATGTATAAAAATTGTTGAAAAAATGATCTTACAAAATGCAATGTGAACAAAATTTGAGTGGGTGATGAGGTTTTTATTTTTTTTTCTTCCGGGTCAAATATGATCTGAATCTGAATTTATTGTTTAACATACATGTATAACCTGTCAAGCTAATCAAATTTGATATGTGCATATAATCAATTGGGTTTATTTCAAATTTTCAAACTCAATTTTATTGCTTAAACTCGACTAAACTTAACCTGCGTTCATGCTATCTGTAAACTAATAGAAAGAGGAGACAGAAATTTACTTACTCGACACCAAAATGGAGGCTGATCGTGCACTGATTGTAGGGTTGTTTTTGAATCTTGCGCAAGAATTCGATGATTCTCACTGGGCGTAGTAATACAAAGAGGTTCCAAAATTTGTTGGAAGTTTATGTAACAGACTAGCTGAAAATCAGTGGAGTTACTTTAGTTAATCAATTTGTTTTCATTTACAGCTCACAATGATTTTATATAAATATATATATATATATGCACACACACACACACACACTGACCTCAGAGTAAGCTTCAAAATGTAAGACACATTTTGTGTTGTTTGGATTGATGTTGATATATTCACCATCACAATTTGCTTTCAATGACTACACCAAGAAAAAACTGTCAAATAAATTGTAGAAACTATATAATAAATTTCCATAATTTATATAACTAAAATTTGATCAACTACAAAGAAATGCATAATTATAGCACATAAAGACCAAAATAACCTCATAGAGCTCATCTGATATAAGGGCCATCCGGTGTGCATAGGGAATCCTCGTGTTATGATCCCTATCCTCATCAACCACTGGGCTAGCAAGCACATAACCCTAATGCTAATTCAGACAATTAGTGGCATATATATAGTGTTATAAAGTAAAGTTACAAAAATGTTTCTCCTACAAAAGTGGGACATGAAAATCACACACAAAGTACCAACTGATTACCGTTAAATAATGGAAAGACCCATGTATAATTATGGATCCTACCATTATTTGACGATGATAGATGCTTTACATATAGATTTTATGTCTCACTTTCTCTAGGAATTAAGTTATATATAAAACTTGTTGTGCTCTTTTGTACTTTGATGTTGATGAGTGGTAAGAGTCTTGCTTTATAGCCTGTTATTCAATAGAAATACAAAAAAGAAATTAAACGTCAAAGTTTGAATATCAAGGTCAAGGTTGGGATAGCAATAAATATATAGTTAAAATAATTCACTATTTTTACCTTTATATACTTTTTGCACAAGAGGGGGAACAGGTATCCCAGAATATGAACCCCCACCAATGTAAAATGGATTTGAGCTAAATTGAGGATGATCAATAAACCACTGTATATTAATTAATTGCAACTCATCAGAAAGATCATTTAAAAAAAAATCACAAATATATTTTATCAATCAGATTCATTTTACATTTTATTTAGTACAGTGCACTTTCCACTTTAGAGTAACTTAATCCTTGATTTACCTTCTGTAAAAACTGATATGTCTGTTCTACCCATAGTGTATCACTGCCATGGTACCCTTCTTCAGTCTGTGAGTAAGAAAATCCAGTGCCCACTGGCATATCTATGTATATGACGTTGAGTACCTGCTAATTAACAGCCATTCTATTCACATATATGGGCAGTTTTATATGTTCATTGGACAACAGTACATTAAGAAATTTCATCACCTTTGTCCAAGTATATGGGTTCAATTCAAGCATTGGAAGGTTCCCACTGTAATCGCGGTTAAAAACTAAAGGCCCTGCAACAAGGTCAACAAGTAAAGCCAGATCCTAATAAAAAGATGACAAGCATGGTTGCTACACTTGAATGTCAAGCAAATGAATTAACTATTTCAAATAGTAGCCAAAATCAGGAACATAAAGGCTTCTTCCACCAAAGGAAAATGATAGTCATAGGTGAGGGAGTGTCCCATGTTATGATACATGAATTTTTTGAAGAGAGAAAAAAAGTAAAAGTATAAGAAAATTTGTAAATTTTATATAGAGTTTATATATGTATATATCATTATCCCTTATAGAAATAGACTTCATGCAAAGCTCATAAAGGGTTGACGTGGCAGTTGCCTTTCTTGATAATTTTGAAATGATGTTTGCTCTGGGGCTCCCATTTCAGCTCTTTATAAGCTTTGCGTAAAGCCTGTTTCGTGAAAGTAACTTTTTTGGATTGAGAAAGCTATCTTCCTTATATAATGGAACTTCATTAGTTCAAGAGGTAATATATATTCACAATAATTTATTTTTTGGCTGATCAATATTTTGTACATTTAAAAACAATGACATAATCACCATTCTCGAAGAAGAAAGCAGAAAGCGCAGAGCAATCAGGGCCCCCAACAAACCAGACTAGGAGTGGATCTCCATAGGGAAATCTTTGAGACTCCACAAATAAGTAAAATAGCTGTACGCTGTCCTCTTTTCCCACTCCAATGTATCTGCATAACGTCATTCATTCAGCATTAATTATAATGTTTTTGTGTTTCATGTGAAAATGCTAATTCTTTTTTTTATTGTCGCATTTGATTGAAGAGAATAAGGGTTCGATGGAAATGCCAATAAAAGTGAGAATATTTTAGAAATATATTTGGTTAAGAGCTGTGCTATTTGCAAGTATAATTAGTTATAACTAGGTTTCACACAATCAATTAATGATCGTGATTTATTTTTCTGACCATTTCGTATTAAAATTTATGTTGAAGCTAAAGTTTCCTTATTTTAGATTGAATATATACATTTCCTTGACAATTTGGATTTGTATCAATGTGATACTTTTCTTTTAACTTTGAATGAAATTTATATTTTCTCATTTGTAAATAATTGAAAAAAATTAATGATTTAACTATTTTTTAATAATTCATCCTATGGTCATCTCTTACAAAAAAAAAAATGTTTGCATGTGAAGATTTTATACAAAGCCTTTATGTACAGACATAGAAAAAACTGAAAGAAAAAAAAAAAGAAATAAAAGGTGAAAGTGTAAGAAAATGGATATAGTCACTGTAGTCTACAAAAATGAATCTTGTACAAGGCATGTTGTTTATGATTATGTATGTATAAGGTGTAACATCCCATCCCAATTGCCTTAAGACTTTGTTTGCCGGTTGTATTTGAGTTAGGAATTGGACTCCTCCCAGTTTAAGATTTATGTGTGATTTCTATCAGAATTGAAGTTCAGATTTCATGTTACAATTCCAAAGAATAAAAAAAAAAAAATACTCTTTTTAATTCATAACATAATCTTAAAAATATTAATTAATTCAAGAAATGAAAATAATAAAAAATGCTCTAACATATAATCCTTCTCTAAACCATCATAATTAAATGAAAATATTGAAAAGCATATAAGTTTATTATATAAGATAGGTAAAATGTATTATTAGTGATTAAATTATTAATTTTTAAGTAATTTTCTATATATTAAAATTATATTTATTAAAATATTATCTAATTTTTTTAAAATATTATATAAAATTTTAATATAATTATAAAAAAACATAGTAACGCTACACAAAATATCTGTATAGCCTTATTACTATTTTTGTACTATCGTCTTTGTCTCAACTCAAGACACTCTCCACTATAATATATCTAAATATATTTAAATAATAACATTATAGGTAATCAAAATTATAACTATACCATTAATTACCAAAAAAAATTATAATTATAAATGCATTCTAAATGAAAATTTTTAATTCTAACAAAATTTGAATTATAATTATAGACTTTTTCAATTCTATCATCCATCCAAACAAAGCCTAACAAATACTTGACAATTTTATAATGATAAACATTAAAATGACCATAAACACAAATATCATGATTTTGAAAAGCAGCATAATTTGTTCAATGAAAAGATTAAATAAATAAATAAACATTTAATAAAAGAAAAAGAGAAATCACCCAGTTTCAAGCTTGAATGGAAGATCGCCAGCATAGCCAGGTAGGTTCTTGACGATCGAGAGTGAAGAAGCCATGAAAGGAGTAAGCAATAAAACTATGACGCCATAGCACCAACTCCAGCCCAAGGCCCCCCCGGCGGCGGTTCCCAGACTATGCAGCATCTACTTTGATTGCGGTCGATCGGCCGATGGCAAGCCTCCAACTTTTCTCGGATGCTGCAATTGTGTGGTGCTTCCCTGCTTCCGTGTGGCGATAATTTACTCTGTTGATTGAATGGGGACTGGAAGCCGCGGGTCCCCAACGGTGCGCCGTATCGCCTTTATCTTGGTACAGTGACGTGGAGTCTTCTGTGGTCGTCCTGCCCACAATCTGTTTGGTTTTCATGTTTTTTATATTTTTCCTTTTTTTTGGTACAATCATAGTTTTTATATTTTTCGTTGTCCAATTCTATCCCTCACCATACTTTTTAAAAAAAATTCTTATAACTATTCTATTTTATGATCTTTATAATTAAAAGATATAATATATAATTTTTATATAATTTAATAAATTTAATAATATAAATATTATATTATAAAAATAAAATTATAAATATAGCAATACCCTTATATTTTTTTCCCTAGTCACTATCATTGAATTTCAAAATAATGTTTTACACTATCATTGATATAATATTAGCACATGGTTAAAGAACTGCAAATTCATATATATATATATAAAAACGGTGAAGTTTTTGATTCCTTAATTATAAATTCATCTGCAATTGAAGACTAACACCCAGCACTTCATTGAGAAATTTTAAGTCTTTAAGATCAAATTGAAATTTTTTAACTTTTAAAATTAAAAGTTATAGTAGTTTAAATAAAATAAAAGATTAATTTAAGATAAAAAATTAATAAATAATTAAAATTTATAACTTAAATGTTTATAAAAAATTTTTAAAAATTACTAAAATTAAAAGATAACAAAGTGAAAAATATATTTCATCTAAATACTTACTATTAAATTTTGTTCCTTGTGAATCTCTTGCATAATCTCTATCACTCTAGGAAGGGTAACCCAAGAGAAGTAGGAAAATCTCTTAATATAAAATATGAAATTGTTTTGACACAACCACTAATTTATTATTTGGCACCAGAAAATGATCTTTGCACATCTTTAAGTGCACTAAACGAGAATGTTTGAAGAAAGTACAATTAACATCGCTCTATTGCATCACTTATCTGCTTAGTATTTGTAGAACAAAAATTGAGGTTTCAAAAGAGTTGCCAGGAAATAAATGAGATGCAATAAATTATTGTTGTTAAAAATTTAATATTTATAGGACAAAAATCACTTAACTGCACTCTTTGTCTGGAACAATTGCTACAAGGCACCGATTACTTACATTACCAGCAGCGTTGAAACTGTTATATACTGAACGTCTTCAATCATCATTTCCAAACGACAAAAACCAACAAAGTATAACAAACAAAATGAAAAGTACAGCATAATAATCAATATGGTCCAAATGATCATTTACATATTACCAATAAACAAACATTTCCTAAGAAGATTGAAATTATTATTCGAGCCTAATCTTTTACTTGAAAGCTTGACAATACCAACATGTGATTCCAGTTCCCTGTTTCCAATGCCATTGGCACAAAGTCACTTCTTGTGAGCACACAAGTGGAGTTTTCCACAGGGAATAAAGTTGGAGATCCTTTAGGTTTTAGTCACCATGAACCAGATAATTAAGTTCAAAAATTAACATAATGGTCCTTTCTGAATAAAGAAAAAGTAAACTTTACTTAGTCTGCACATTGTCATTTTAAGCAATAGAACTACGAGCTTAGTGAAATAAATCCAGAAACAACTTAATGAAATAAATTCAGAAATCCTACATTGTGCAGCAAAGAAGGGAGAAACAATTGTAAAAGTATTTCTGCCTACTGAATCATTTCATCTCAACAGTATGCATAATTTCCACTTGCATATTATGCCGAACAAACACTGAATCATGGATTGCAGGAGACTGCAGAGGTTATGGTAAACCGCTGTTAGTACCAGTTCTGTCAGACACATGACAGTTCACAGGCAAAGATCCAGTGTTCTAGATAGTTAAATGCCTATATATTAAGTACTAACACCAAATACATGCTTCTACTTAATGCCACGAAATCTTTAATATGTAGCAATGCTAAAGTCCTATAATATTCTATTTCATTTTACCTGTTGAACCTTTGTGACGTATTATCCAACTAGTATTGGAACCAAACAATACGTCAGCAAGGGTCAAGTTCCTTTTCAGTAGGCTGACTTCGATCAGTATGACCTAACCTTTCTTTAATACAGCAACCACCCTCTCAAGCCTACTAATTCTCTCCTCAAGTTCCGTTATTATTATTCCAGATGTATAGCTACTTCCTTCCCCTCCAGTCCATAATAGGTTTACCCTTTCATAGGCTAGGTCTGTTTCTTTGCTCTGATTGGCATCTTGCAAAGCTTCCTCCACCCCTTCCATTGCAGTTTCATTTCTAATTTTCACCACTGGCTTCATCAGTGAATCCATCTTTGTAATAGCTCCACATTCTGCAGTAGAAGATGAGGAACTCTGAGATTTTTTAGACAAATGGTTACATTCATCACTTGTTACTTTACCTGGACTGTAAGACATGCCAACACGGTTAGTATCTTCTAAACATTCTGGCTTACATTCCTTAACAAAATTACCAGCATCCACAGTGTTATGTTTTGGAGAAAAACCTGGTGGAACATCAGCATTATTATCCCCCTTAGCTTTTGACACTTCCTCAACAGAATTTGTAGAAATAATAAGAGTTTTCAAACGTTTTGGGCAACAACCAGATGGCACATCAGCGTCATTATCACCCTTTTTAGTTTTTGAAGTACCATCTTCACAACAATTTTCACAATTAACAACGCTACATTTAGGAGCAAATCCAGGTGGAATATCAGCAGCAGCAGCATTACTGTTATTTGCTTTTAAACCTTCCTCAAGAGAATTTTTAGAAATAGAAAGAGTTTTCAAACGTTTCGGAAGAAAACCAGTTGGCGCATTGACATCATTATCTCCCTTCTTAGTTTTTGAAGTACCATCTTCACAACAATGTCCAGAAAGAACAATGCTACGTTTAGGAGCAAAGCCGGGTGGAACATCAGCAGCATTATCACTTTTCTTTGCTTTTGAAGCCTGAGACCCATGTTTTGATAGCCTTAGACTTCTCTTCCCTTGCACAATATTCCTAACGGGATCCCTATGGGCCAGTACTGATTGCTTCCACCACTCAGCATATCGAGTGGTAATATCTGCCTCAAAAAGCCTAGACGGAATGCAGAAACTCTTATCACAGATGAGTCTATTGTAATTGTCCCAGGCAATGTCTGGAGTCTCGTTAAATCGAGCCACAGGACCTGGAATATCTTGATCCATTCCAAATTGCATAGCAACTCTATGCGGGAGGTACTGTTTCACACAGTCAAGTCCAACTAGCTCAGAAACTCTCAAGCACATAAAATATGACAACAGTTCCTTATCTAAAGTAGGATCAAGTGGCATCCAAATTCCATTATCTGCATACAACTTTTTTTGCTTACCACCAAATTTACAATATGGACGCCACAGAAACTCCTCACCGGAAGACTCTTCAATCTCCATTCTCACAGCTCTACTACTCTGCCAAAGCTTGCACTTCCATATAACCAAATGAGCTAATCAGCCAGTATTTTGAACCAAATGAATGCTCACCCCGGTCACCAGTCAAAGGATGAGGTAGGTTGACAACTTGTAGAGGTATCATACCATAATTTTTTATTTTTTTTTGGGTAGATTTCATTCATGCCTTCTGTTTTACATGCATTTCTTAACCAGCTGCCAGTATCATGGGAGTCTTTGTCTTATAGACTAATAGTGATTCAATGACCAATGGTTTTTTTTATCGGACAGGAGAGCTGCATTGAGATTAATGCACCCTCGCGAGTTTGGTGAATTTCCCATCTCCTATCATTGTCCTAAACAATATCTATTAGAATGATATAAACCAATCTCCACTAGAATTCATTTCAAAAAAGAATAAATACATAAGCCAAGGCAATAAAGTGTTTTCACAATTAGATGTAACTATGACATACGATTGGATTGGAATTGTTTAAAGTGGATGGTATATTTGACTATATAAAGCACAAATAAATAATTATTAACAAAAAAATTAATAATATATTATCTTAATCTATAAATTAATATTTATTTGTATTTTATAATAATTTATATCGTTGATCTTTCATCAATAATTATCTAATAGTACTTTATTAAGTATCCAAGTCCCACGTGATTACATGATTTATCCTAGCATTAGATCAAACAGAGGACATGTCAGAGAGTCATGCAGTGCTTTTTCAGGACAAAGCAAGTCGGCAGTGCCATTAGCGGCCCATCGGAAGTTGATTCTGTGGTGGCGAAAGGGATTCTGGGTCAGTTACAACCTAGAAATACCATGGCCCTTATAAACCTGCTTTGGCTCCATTGGCATCCAACTTACAGCCATATTCGCTGCTTTAAGCTTAGATACCACTCTTACCAATCAAAGCTTCAATTTGATAAATTCCTACCACGTCAACTCCACATTGAATGCTACCTTCGCTCTCCTCATCATTGACACCAGATGAATCACAAAAAGGACTCCTTATTTTGCTTTCACTTTCATCTTCCATGACATTTTCTCATCCTCCAGTCACATGCCCACCATTTGTATCACAGAATGGACTCCTGGCATTGCCCTCACTTGCATCTTCCTTAACACATTTTGACCCTCCAGCCACATCCTCGCTATTTGTATCCTCCCTTGCTCTTTCTGATCCTCTAATCACATCCTCATTGCTCGCATCTTCCTTTACTAATTTTGATTTTCGAACCACATCCACACTTTTGGCATCTACCCGGGGTCTTTTTGATCCTCTAATTACATCTTCCTTTTCTATAGAATTTTCAACTTCATTTGTAATGGATCCAGCTATTTCTTCAACTGCAACCGATAAGTGAAGAAGACCAGATTGATTACTTGACAAAGCGGTGCCATTTCCAACAGCTTCATGCTCAAAGCTTCTATGACTGCCATGTAAATTCAACAGTTCCTTTATTGTCAACTTATCCTCTTGATCAGAAACCCCAGACAGATCCATAAGATGTTTGGGAGGAAAACCAGGAGGAGGACCAAGAGTATCTTCACACTGCACCAGCCCGAATGGCGCTTGAGAAAATTCTTCTAAGCTGCTTATACTCATCGCCAAATGCTTAGAATCAGAACCCTTTCTTGGATATTCCACACCAAATTTCGATTGTTTCCACCAGTCCAAGTATTTAGAAGTAACAATTGGCTTAAAGGTACATGAACCAATGTACAACTTAGTACCTGTCACTGGCTTCTTGTAATCTCTCCAAGCGTTCAGAGAACTCTTCTTGCGACAATCAACAATACCTGGAAGATCCTGATCCATCCCAAATTGCATTGCAACACGGTGTGGGAGGTACTGCTCAATACACTCAATACCCACTAATTGAGAATGCCTCAAGCAGCGAGCAAAAGATAGCAATTCCTCATCTGAATCAGAACTGAGGCACACCCACCTCTCAGTTTTACTGTAAAACTTACGGGATGATGATTTTGAATATGGTCGCCATTGAAAGCAATTCCCAGCGAGTCTAAAGCTGAACTCACATTGTCATTTTTCAGCATCTTCACTTTGTGCCATTTAACTGATCTGGTTTGTTTCCCCTCAATTATATTTGGCTCTGGCTGCAGTGCCGGAAATCTCTCCAAAGCCCAGATTTGAACTAACTGAAAAGGGACCCAGAGAGAAAGTGATATGTGATCTACATCATACACATCAGATTCCCACACCATGGTGACGGTGATATACTAATCAACAAGCCCAGATCCCTATAAATGGTTTCAAAGGACCGCAGGTGATAGAGCAATTCGAATACCTCTAGCTAAATGTATGGCAACAGAAAAAACGTGTTCTGAAATGGTATTGTATGCATTAGAAGGAAACACAAACCTGCACAACCATAAGGAAAGAAACCCCTCGTTCTCCAATTCGTTGTCATTCTCCAGAAAATACTTCATCCATGCATAATGACTACATTTTCTGGCTTTACTCTTGTCAACTTTCTTCTTACCTCAATCAATTTTCCTTCAATTCCCATTAAATCTTGGTCGTCTTAGAATACCATTTATTGAAAAGCCCAAGAACCATATTTTGGCTCCTTATGATTTGACATTTCGAAGCTTTGATTGCTTCGTAAATACCAGCATTTCTCCATAAAGCTTGGTACTTTGAATGTAAACATTCCTCCCAGGCTATCCCGTCTTCCTGTGGATGCATCCAACCGTTGAATTTGACTTCCAATGGTAACTTTTCAACTTTGGCCAGAGGAGATTGAGAGAACAGAGAATGGGGATGACACTCTGGTGGGTCTTAAATGGATTTCAAAGAAGGTTTGAGGAAATCGGCAATTCTACGAGTTGGGTTTCCAACGGTTAATGAAACCATGAGCTTTTGTCTTACGCCGACAATGGCATTTGTTGATTCCTCCATTGCAAAAATTTAAAGAACGGCAAGCTTCGCAAGCAAAACCACGAAGACAGTAAAAACTTTGAAAAACTCAGGAAAAAGTGAGGGATAAGGAAATGGGTATCCAACAGACGGCATGGGGAAGTGGGATAGCGTATACAGTAGGCATGACTACTGTTATTTTTCAGATTTTTTTTCTTTTACAAATTTGTCTTATACTCTATTATTTGTAATAAATCTTTTCTCATGATACCCTAAATTCAATTAACTTATTTTGAAAAAATACTGCAACTAATAAAGTGAAGGTGTATTCAAAGTATGCTGATCTCAAAAACTGTTAACGTTATAATTTTAGAATGATTGCTTAATGAGTTACCATTGGTTTTATCTAAAAAAATATTTAAATTATACTTAAAAATTATTAGTGTTTTAATTTTTAAATAATTATTCACTTAATTATTAGAGTTCACCCAAAAAAAAATACTCAAATTATACACCTTCTTTATTTTTTTAATTTAATTTTTTATTAATTTATCTTTATCTAAATATGATAGCTAGATCCAATATACATTGATTTATCTCACATTCAGGACCCTAAAAAGCATTCTTAACATGGAATCTTGATAATAAAAAAGAGCTATTATTTTTATAAATTAAATTTTATTAAATATTTATTTAAAAAATTTTGTTCATCAAAATTATTAAGTTTATAAACTCAATTATATGATTCAATACATTTATCAACCTATTTTAAAATTAATAAGTATTTAACATATGACTATTTTATAGGAGTATGTTTTCCTTTATACAAAAGGGGAAAGCTAGTCTGCTTCACTAAAGGAATAAATACATTATAGAATTTAATGAGATATTGGATTTATTAAACTATAAAATTTCAAAATGTTCATAATTTAAATTTTTATATAATATTTTTATAAAATTTAATTTATGAGAATAAAATAACTAAACACAAGTACCCAAAGTCATAATATGTATCTTATGACAAATAAAATAAAATTGTAAATAGATTAAGACATAGTTTTACAAACCATTATTAAAAAATAAAATAAATAAAACAAATCATAGTCCTCTGAGGAAGTAACACTTGAGCAAGTAGGCAGGCAGTGGGTTTAGTTTAGATAAGAGAATAGGAGAACCACCTCTCAATCATATGGAGGACTTCCCTAGGCTTATACGTATGAGCTACATGACCAGCACCCTATGTTGATATCAGAATATAGGATATTAGTTCCGGATGAGTAAACCAGCAAAATACAGTAATTTTAACATGAAGGTGTCAATCAGAAGTTGTGCTTACTTTCACAGCCACATATGTCAAGTAGAAGTCGTCTTCCTTTTTGTAGATTCTCGTGTACCTGCATAAAATTTGAAAGGGAACGCTGAATGTGATTAATATTATTAATAACAGGATGTCAAACAGTTGTTTTACCGTAAAATTTGAAAGATTTTACAGTATAATTAATAAATATAATAAGTTTAATAATATAAATTTTATTTTTTAAAATTTTTTCATGTGATATCTCATACTATTAATTGTTAGACGTGATATTTCTATAGTATTATTAGGTGTCAGATTAATTCATATTTAGAGTCTATTGCTAATAGTTCTTACAAACAAGCATGACTCTAAAATTTGAACTTAAGTTTTTTATCTTAAATCTTTAACTTGGGGCACAAGCAACAATTATTATGTCAATATCTAATTGATAGTACAGATCTTGTAAGTAAATATTGAATAAGATTTTATTTTTAAGAATAGCATAATTATTGTATAAAAAGGCATACGATGATCAGACTAACATGTTTGAACTAATAATTAACAACTGAAACTAATTAGTTACCCTGCCACTTGACCTTCAACAAACCATGCACGCCAAGGATCATGTATACTCAAGTTCAAGGACTTTATCCATACTTGTGTGCTGAGATGTGGCACCGCCATGTCAAGATCAGAACTGTGATCGTGAGTTCAAAAACATCATTACCATATTGAATCCTATGAATATTATGGTTTAAACAATGAATCTCAAAGCACAAAACCCAAAAACTCTTAAATATTAATAAATAACAATAAAAAGATTTACCAATAAATAAGAGACTGAAGGTTTGTATCAACGAGATTACGATGGTATTCAAAAACACTCTCTATATCTTTTTTGTATGATAAACTTTTGTTGCATCTTTTGAACTGTCCTTTAGTTCCCTGTTTTAAAGACATTACACACATCAATTATATATACACATTGAGCTTTTCAATATTGTGTGTTAGTTGTAAGTACAATCTTACCTCTCTAACACCAAGAGCCTTCCTAGCATTCTCATCATTTGCCCATATGTTAATAAGTATGTGATCATAACCCTAAATAAATGTTCAATTAGTAATTACAAAATTAAAACTAAATGTGTGTGCATGTATGTATAACAATTGTTGAAAAAATGATCTTACAAAATGCAAAGTGAACAAAATTTGAGTGGGTGATGAGGTTTTTTTTCCTTTTTTTTGGTCAAATATGATCTGAATCTGAATTTATTGTTTAACATATATATATAATCCGTCAAGCTTATCAAATTTGATATGTGCATATAATCAATTGGGTTCATTTCAAATTTTCAAACTCAATTTTATCTCTTAAACTCGACTAAACTTAACCTGTGTTCATGCTATCTGTAAACTAATAGAAAGAGGTGACAGAAATTTACTTACTCGACACCAAAATGGAGGCTGATCGTCCACTGATTGTAGGGTTGTTTTTGAATCTTGCACAAGAATTCGATGATTCTCACTGGGCGTAGTAATACAAAGAGGTTCCAAAATTTGTTGGAAGTTTATGTAACGGACTAGCTGAAAATCAGTGGAGTTAGTTAATCAATTTGTTTTGATTTACAACTCACAGTGATTATATATATACAACACACACACAGACCTCAGTGTAAGCTTCAAAATCTAAGACACATTTTGTGTTGTTTGGATTGATGTTGATATATTCACCATCACAATTTGCTTTCAATGACTACACCAAAAAAAAATTGTCAAACAAATTGCAGAAACTATATAATAAATTTCCATAACTAAAATTTGATCAACTACAAAGAAATGCATAATTATAGCACATAATGACCAAAACAACCTCATAGAGCTCATCTGATATAAGGGCCATCCCGTGTGCATAGGGAATCCTTGTGGTATGATCCCTATCCTCATCAACCACTGGGCTAGCAAGCACATAACCCTAATGCTAATTGAGACAATTAGTGGCATATATATAGTGTTATAAAATAAAGTTACAAAAATGATTCTCCTACAAAAGTGGGACATGAAAATCACACACAAAGTACCAACTAATTACCGTTAAATAATGGAAAGACCCATGTATAATTATGGATCCTACCATTATTTGACGATGATAGATGCTTTACATATAGATTTTATGTCTCACTTTCTATAGGAATTAAGTTATATATAAAACTTGTTGTGCTCTTTTGTACTTTGATGTTGATGAGTGGTAAGAGTCTTGCTTTATAGCCTGTTATTCAATAGAAATACAAAAAAGAAATTAAGCGTCAACGTTTGAATATCAAGGTCAAAGTTGGGATAGTAATAAATATATAGTTAAAAATAATTCACTATTTTTACCTTTATATACTTTTTGCACGAGAGGGGGAACAGGTATCCCAGAATATGAACCCCCACCAATGTAAAATGGATTTGAGCTAAATTGAGGATGATCAATAAACCACTGTATATTAATTAAATGCAACTCATCAGAAAGATCATTTAAAAAAAAAATCACAAACATATTTTATCAATCAGATTCATTTTACATTTTATTTCTTAGAGTGCACTTTCCACTTTACAGTAACTTAATCCTTGATTTACCTTCTGTAAAAACTGATATGTGTGTTCTACCCATAGTGTATCACTGCCATGGTACCCTTCTTCAGTCTGTGAGTAAGAAAATCCAGTGCCCACTGGCATATCTATGTATATGACGTTGAGTACCTGCTAATTAACAGCCATTCTATTCACATATATGGGCAGTTTTATATGTCCATTGGACCAACAGTACATTAGGAAATCTCATCACCTTTGTCCAAGCATATGGGTTCAATTCAAGCGTTGGAAGGTTCCCACTGTAATCGCGGTTAAAAACTAAAGGCCCTACAACAAGGTCAACAAGCAAAGCCAGATCCTAATAAAAAGATGACAAGCATGGTTGCTATACTTGAATGTCAGGCAAATGAGTTAACTATTTCAAATAGTAGCCAAGATCAGGAACAGAAAGGCTTCTTCTACTAAAGGAAAATGATGGTCACAGGTGAGGGAGTGTCCCATGTCATGATACATAAATTTTTTGAAGAGAGAGAAAAAAAGTAAAAACATAAGAAAATGTATAAATTTTATAGAGTTTATATATGTATGTATCATTATCCCTTATAGAAATAGACTTCATGCAAAAGCTCATAAAGGCTTGACGTGGCAGTTGCTTTTCTTGATAAGTTTGAAATGATGTATGCACTGGGGCTCCCATTTCAGCTCTTTATAAGCTTTGCGTAAAGCCTGTTTCATGAAAGTAACTTTTTTGGATTGAGAAAGCTATCTTCCTTATATAATGGAACTTCATTAGTTCAAGAGGTAATATATAATCACAGCAATCTATTTTTTTTTTTTTTTGGTTGATCAATATAAAATGAGATAATCACCATTCTCGAAGAAGAAAGCAGAAAGCGCAGAGCAACCAGGGCCCCCAACAAACCAGACTAGGAGTGGATCTCCATAGGGAAATCTTTGAGACTCCACAAATAAGTAAAATAGTTGCACGTTGTCTTCTTCTCCCACTCCAATGTATCTGCACAATGTCATTCATTCAACATTATTTATAATGTTTGTGTGTTTCATGTGAAAATGCTAATTTTTCTTTTCATTGTCTCTTAAAGGCATTTGATTGAATAGAATAAGGGTTCGATGGAAATGCCAATGAAAGTGAGAATATTTTAAAAACATGTTTGGTTAGGAGCTGTGCTATTTGCAAGTATATTTAGTTATAACTAGGTTTCACACAATCAATTAATGATCGTGATTTATTTTTCTGACTATTTCGTGTTAAAATTTATGTTGAAGCCAAAGTTTCCTAATTTTAGATTGCATATTTACATTTTCTTGACAATTTGGATTTGCATCAATGTGATACTTTTCTTTTAACTTGAAATGAAATTTTTATATTTTCTCATTTGCAAATAATTGAAAAAAATTAATAATTTAAGTATTTTTAATAATTCATCCTATGGTCATCTCTTACAAAAAAAAAAATGTTTGCATGTGAAAATTTTATACAAAGCCTTTATGTACAGACATAGAAAAATTGAAAAGAAAGAAATAAAAGGTGAAAGTGTAAGAAAATGGATATAGTCACTGTAGTCTACAAAAATGAGTCTTGTACAAGGCATGTTGTTTATGACTGTGTATGTACAAGGTGTAACATCCCATCCCAATTACCGTAAGACTTTGTTTGCCGGTTGTAATTGAGTTAGGAATTGGACTCCTCCCAGTTTTAGATTTATGTGTGATTTCTATCAGAATTGAAGTTCAGATTTCATGTTACAATTCTAAAGAATTAAAAAAAAAAAGATACTCTTTTTAATTCATAACATAATCTTAAAAATAGTAATTAATTCAAGAAATAAAAATAATAAAAGATGCTCTATTTGTCCTAACATATAATCCTTCACTAAACCATCATAATTAAAGGAAAATATTGAAAGCATATAAGTTTATTATATAAGATATGTAAAATGTATTATTAGTGATTAAATTATTAATGGTATAAAGCAATTTCTATCATTTATAATCCGGTCCTAATAATACATAATTTTACATTTAAAATTTTTATTTTTATTATTTTTTAATTCTAATAATTTGTTATATATCTTTTTAATTTATATTTAAATATATTTTTTAAATTATATTTTTAAATAATTTGTTTCTTTTTAATTTTTATCTATATATTTTACTACATCTTTATTTTTAAATTAAAAAAAATTCAATCCTATTCTCACTACTTTTGTCGTCATCGGCGTTGGTACAAGACAATTACAATTTTTTTTTGGGTACATTTCCTTATCACTATTTTGTACCATAACCAACACCATTTGCAATTATTTTAATTTATTCCCTTTGTCCTTGTCTGGTAGTGCTTATTTATACCCCTTTGTCCTTGTCTTGTAAACACACTGTCACCACCGCCGCATTTTTAAGTAATTTTTTATATATTAAAATTATATTTATTAAAATATTATGTAATTTTTTTAAAATATTATATCAATTTTTAATATAATTATAAAAAAACATAGTATCGCTACGCAAAATATCCGTATAGCCTCATTACTATTTTTGTACTATCGTCTTTGTCTCAACTCAAGACACTCTCAACTATAATATATCCTTAATTATAACTATACCCTTAATTACTAAAAAAAATATAATTATAGATAATCAAAATTATAACTATACCCTTAATTACCAAAAAAAATATAATTATAAATGCATTCTAAATAAAAATTTCTAATTCTAACAAAATTTGAATTATGATTATAGACTTTTTCAATTCTGTCATCGATCCAAACAAAGCCTAACAAATACTTGACAATTTTATAATGATAAACATTAAAATGAGGATAAACACAAATATCATGATTTTTAAAAAGCAGCAAAATTTGTTCAATGAAAAAAATAAATAAATATATTAACATTTAATAAAAGAAAAAAAGAACGCACCCAGTTTCAAGCTTGAATGGAAGATCGCCAGGATAGCCAGGTAGGTTCTTGACGATCGGGAGTGAAGAAGCCATGAAAGGAGTGAGCAATAAAACGATGGCCGCATAGCACCATGTCCAGCCCAAGGCTGCACCGGCGGCGGTTCCCAGACTATGCAGCATCTACTTTGATTGCGGTCGATCGGCCGATGGCAAGCCTGCTACTTTTCTCAGCTGCTGCAATTGTGTGCTGCTTCCCTGCTTCCGTGTGGCATTAATTTACTTTGTTGATTGAATGTTAGGCTAACTCGCCACAGTAGCTCTCGCGCTTGTTGATGGGGAACACTGACGTGGAGACTTCTGTGGTCTTCCTGCCCACAATTTGTTTGGTTTTCATGTTTTTTATATTTTTCTTTTTTTGGTACAATCATATTTTTTATATTTTTCGTTATCCAATTCTATCCCTCACCATACTTTTTTTAAAAAATTCTTATAACTACTCTATTTTATAATCTTTATAATTAAAAGATATAATATATAATTTTTATATAATTTAATCAATTTAATAATATCAATATTATATTATAAAAATAAAATTATAAATATAGCAATTCCTTATATTTTTCTCCCTACTCACTATCATTGAATACTAAAATAATGTTTTGCGCTATCATCGATGGAATATTAGCACATGATTAAAGAACTGTGAATTCATATAAAAAAAGAACTGTGAAGTTTTTGATTCCTTAATTATAAAATCATCTGTAATTGAAGAGTAACACCCAGCACTTCATTGAGAAATTGTATGTCTTTAAGATCAAATTGAAATCTTTTAACTTTTAAAATTAAAAGTTATAGTAGTTTAAATAAAATAAAAAATTAATTTACGATAAAAAATTAATAAATAATTAAAATTTATAACTTAAATATTTATAAAAAATTTTAAAAAAATAAAAAATTACTAAAATTACAAGAAAAGAAAATGAGAAATATATTTCATCTAAATACTTAGTGTTACCTTTTGTTCTTTGTGAATCTCTTGCATAATCTCTATCACTCTAGGAAGGGTAACTCAAGAGGAGGAGGGAAATCTCTTAATATAAAATATGAAATTGTTTTGACACAACCACTAATTTATTATTTGGCACCAGAAAATAATCTTTACACATCTTTAAGTGTACTAAACGAGAATGTTTGAAGGAAGTACAATTAACATCACTCTATTGCATCACTTATCTGCTTAGTATTTGTAGAACAAAAATTGAGGTTTTAAAAGGGTTGTTAGGAAATAAATGAGATGCAATAAATTATTGTTGTTAGAAATTTAATATTTATAGGACAAAAATCACTTATCTGCACTCTTTGTCTGGAACAATTGCTATAAGGCACCGATTACTTACATTACCAGCAACGTTGAAACTGTTCTGTACTGAACGTCTTCAAGCATCATTTCCAAACGACAAAATCCAACAAAGTATAACAAACAAAATGAAAGGTACAACATCACAATCAATATGGTCCAAATGATCATTTACATATTGACAATAAACAAACATTTCCTAAGAAGATTGAAATTATTATTCGAGCCAAATCTTTTACTTGAAAGCTTGACAATACCAACGTGTGATTCCGGTTCCCTGTTTCCAATGCCTTTGGCATAAAGTCACTTCTCGTGAGCACACAAGTGGAGTTTTCCACAGGGAATAAAGTTGGAGATCCTTTAGGCTTTAGTCACCATGAACCAGATAATTACGTTCAAAAATTAACATAATGGTCCTTTCTGAATAAAGAAAAAGTAAACTTTACTTAGTCTGCACATTGTCATTTTAAGCAATAGAACTACGAGCTTAGTGAAATAAATCCAGAAACAACTTAATGAAATAAATTCAGAAATCCTACATTGTGCAGCAAAGAAGGGAGAAACAATTGTAAAAGTATTTCCGCCTAGTGAAGCATCTCATGTCAACAGTATGCATAATTTCCACTTGCATATTATGCTGAACAAACACTGAATCATGGATTACAGAGGTTATGGTAAACTGCTGTTAGTACCAGTTCTGTCAGACACATGACAGTTCACAGGCAAAGATCCAGTGGTCTAGATAGTTAAATGCCTATATATTAAGTACTAAAACCAAATACATGCTTCTACTTAATGCCACGAAATCTTTAATATGTAGCAATGCTAAAGTCCTATAATATTCTATTTCATTTTACCTGTTGAACCTTTGTGACGTATTATCCATCTAGTATTGGAAATCAAGCAATACGTCAGCAAGGGTCAAGTTCCTTTTCAGTAGGCTGACTTCTATCAGTATGACCTAACCTTTCTTTAATACAGCAACCACCCTCTCAAGCCTACTAATTCTCTCCTCAAGTTCCGTTATAATTATTCCAGATGTATAGCTACTTCCTTCCCCTCCAGTCCATAATAGGTTTACCCTTTCATAAGCTAGGTCTGTTTCTTTGCTCTGATTGGCGTCTTGCAAAGCTTCCTCCACCCCTTCCATTGCAGTTTCATTTCTAATTTTCACCACTCGCTTCATCAGTGAATCCATCTTTGTAATAGCTCCACATTCAGCAGTAGATGATGAAGAACTCAGATTTTTTAGACAAATGGTTACATTCATCACTTGTTACTTTATCTGGACTGTGAGACATGCCAACACAGTTAGTATCTTCTAAACATTCTGGCTTACATTCCTTAACAAAATTACCAGCATCCACAGTGTTATATTTTGGAGAAAAACCTGTTGGAACATCAGCATTATTGTCCCCCTTAGCCTTTGAAACTTCCTGAACAGAATTTGTAGAAATAATAGGAGTTTTCAAAAGTTTTGGAAAAAAACCATATGGCACATCAGCGTCATTGTCACCCTTTTTAGTTTTTGAAGTACCATCTTCACAACAATTTCCACAATTAACAACGCTACATTTAGGAACAAAGCCGGGTGGAATATCAGCAGCATCATCACTGTTATTTGCTTCAAAACCTTCCTCGAGACAATTTTTAGAAATAGAAAGAGTTTTCAAACGTTTCGGAAGAAAACCAGTTGGCGCATCGACATCATTATCTCCCTTCTTAGTTTTTGAAGTACCTTCTTCACAACAATGTCCAGAAAGAACAATGCTACATTTGGGAGCAAAGCCGGGTGGAACATCAGCAGCATTATCGCTTTTCTTTGCTTTTGAAGCCCGAGACCCATGTTTTGATAGCCTTAGACTTCTCTTCCCTTGCACAATATTCCTAACGGGATCCCTATGGGCCAGTACTGATTGCTTCCACCACTCAGCATATCGAGTGGTAATATCTGCCTCAAAAAGCTTAGACGGAATGTAGAAACTCTTATCACAGATGAGTCTATTGTAATTGTCCCAGGCAATGTCAGGAGTCTCGTTAAATCGAGCCACAGGACCCGGAATATCTTGATCCATTCCAAATTGCATAACAACTCTATGTGGGTGGTACTGTTTCACGCAGTCAAGTCCAACTAGCTCAGAAACTCTCAAGCACATAAAATATGACAACAGTACCTTATCTAAAGTAGGATCAAGTGGCATCCAAATTCCATTATCTGCATAGAACTTTTTTTGCTTACCACCAAATTTACAATATGGACGCCACAGAAAGTCCTCACCGGAAGACACTCTAATCTCCAGTCTCACAGCAACCTCTACTACTCTGCCAAAGCTTGCACTTCCATATAACCAAATGAGCTAATCAGCCAGTATTTTGAACCAAATGAATGCTCACCCCGGTCACCAGTCAAAGGATGAGGTAGGTTGACAACTTGTAGAGGCATCATGCCATAATTTCTTTTTTATTTTTTGGGGTAGATTTCATTCATGCCTTCATGTTTTACTTGCATTTCTTAACCAGCTGCCAGTATCATGGGAGTGTTTGTCTTATAGACTAATAGTGATTCAATGACCAATGGTTTTTTTAATCGTATGGGAGAGCTGCATTGAGATTAATGCACCCTCGCGAGTTTGGTGAATTTCCCGTCCCCTATCATTGTCCTAAAAAATATCTATTAGAATGATATAAACCAATCTCCACTAGAATTCATTTCAAAAAAGAATAAATATATAAGCCAAGGCAATAAAGTGTTTTCAAAATTAGATGTAACCATGACATACGATTGGATTGGAATTGTTTAAAGTGGATGGTATATTTAACTATATAAAATACAAATAAATAATTACTAACAAAAAAATTTATAATATATTATCTCAATCTATAAATTAGTATTTATTTATATTTTATAAAAATTTATATCGTTAATTTTTCATCAATACTTTATTAAGTATTCAAATCCCACGTGATTACATGATTTATCCTAGCATTAGATCAAACAGAGGACCTGTCCGAGAGTCATGCAGTGCTTTTTCAGGACAAAGCAAGTTGGCAGTGCCATTAGCGGCCCATCGGAAGTTGGTTCTGTAGTGGCGAAAGGGATTCTGGGTCAGTTACAACCTAGAAATACCATGGCCCTTATAAACCTGCTTTGGCTCCATTGGCATCCAACTTACAGCCATATTCGCTGCTTTAAGCTTAGATACCACTCTTACCAATCAAAGCTTCAATTTGATAAATTCCTACCACGTCAACTCCACATTGAATGGTACCTTCGCTCTCCTCATCATTGACACCAGATAAATCACAAAAAGGACTCCTTATTTTGCTTTCACTTTCATCTTCCATGACATTTTCTCATCCACCAGTCACATGCCCACCATTTGTATCACAGAATGGACTACTGGCATTGCCCTCACTTGCATCTTCCTTAACACATTTTGACCCTCCAGCCACATCCTCGCTATTTGTATCCTCCCTTGCTCTTTCTGATCCTCTAATCACATCCTCATTGCTCGCATATTCCTTTACTAATTTTGATTTTCGAACCACATCCACACTTTTTGCATCTACCCGGGGTCTTTTTGATCCTCTAATTACATCTTCCTTTTCTATAGAATTTTCAACTTCATTTGTAATGGATCCAGCTATTTCTTCAACTGCAACCGATAAGTGAAGAAGACCAGATTGATTACTTGACAAAGCGGTGCCATTTCCAACTGCTTCATGCTCAAAGTTCTATGACTGCCATGTAAATTCAACAGTTCCTTTATTGTCAACCTATCCTCTTGATCAGAAACCCCAGACAGATCCATAAGATGTTTGGGAAGAAAACCAGGAGGAGGACCAAGACAATCTTCACACTGCACCCGCCCGAATGGCGCTTGAGAAAATTCTTCTAAGCTGCTTATACTCATCGCCAAATGCTTCGAAGCAGAACCCTTTCTTGGATATTCCACACCGAATTTCGATTGCTTCCACCAGTCCAAGTATTTAGAAGTAACAGTTGGCTTAAAGGTACATGAACCAATATACAACTTAGTTCCCGTCACTGGCTTCTTGTAATCTCTCCAAGCGTTCAGAGAACTCTTCTTGCGACAATCAACAATACCTGGAAGATCCTGATCCATCCCAAATTGCATTGCAACACGATGTGGGAGGTACTGCTCCATACACTCAATACCCACTAATTGAGAATGCCTCAAGCAGCGAGCAAAAGATTGCAATTGATGATTTTGAATATGGTCGCCATTGAAAGCAATTCCCAGCGGAGTCTAAAGCTGAACTCACATTGTCATTTTTCAGCATCTTCACTTTGTGCCATTTAACTGATCTGGTTTGTTTCCCCTCAATTATATTTGGCTCTGGCTGCAGTGCCGGAAATCTCTCCAGAGCCCAGATTTGAACTAACTGAAAAGGGACCCAGAGAGAAAGTGATATGTGATCTACATCATACATATCAGATTCCCACGCCATGGCAGCGGTGATATTCTTCTTCAACGAGCCCAAATCCCTATAAATGGTTGAAAGGACCGCAGGTGATAGAGCAATTCGAATACCTCTAGCTAAATATATGGCAACAGGAAAAACGTGTTCTGAAATGGTATTGTTTGCATTAGAAGGAAACACGAACCTGGACAACCATAAGGAAAAAAACCCCTCGTTCTCCAATTCGTTGTCATTCTCCAGAAAATTCTTCATTCATCCACAATGACTACCTTTTCTGGCTTTAGTCTTTGTCAACTTCTTCTTACTTCAATCAATTTTCCTTCAATTCCCATTAAATCTTGGTCGCCTTAGAATACTATTTATTGGCAAGCCCAAAAACCAAATTTTGGTTCCATATGATTTGACATTTCGAAGCTTTGATTGCTTCGCAAATACCAGCATTTCTCCATAAAGCTTGGTACTTTGAATGTAAACGTTCCTCCCAGGCTATCCAGTCTTCCTGTGAATGCAGCCATCCGTTGAATTTGACTTCCAGTGGTAACTTTTCAAGTTTGGCCAGAGGAGTTTGAGAGAACAGAGAATGGGGAAGACACTCTGGTGGGTCTTGAATGGATTTCAAAGAAGGTTTGAGGAAATGGGCAATTCTACGCGTTGGGTTTCCACCGGTTAATGAAACCATGAGCTCTTGTCTGACGTCGACAATGGCATTTGTTGATTACTCCATTGCAGAAATTTAAAGAACGGCAAGCTTCGCAGGCAAAACCACGAAGACAGTAAAAACATTGAAAAACTCATAAAAGTGAGGGAAAAGCAAATGGGTATCCAACAAACGGCATGGGGAAGTGGGATAGCGGATACAGTAGGCATGAGTACTGTTATTTTTCAGATTTTTTTTCTTTTACAAATTTGTCTTAATACTCTTTATTATTTGTAATAAATCTTTTCTCAAAATACCCTAAATTCAATTAATTTATTTAAAAAAAATACTGAAACTAATAAAGTGAAGGTGTATTCAGAGTATGCTGATCTCAAAAATTGTTCACGTTTTACTTTTAGAATGATTGCTTAATGAGTTACCATTGGTTTTATCTAAGAAAATATTTAAATTATACTGAAAAACTATTAATGTTTTCATTTTTAAATGATTATTCACTTAATTATTATTGAGTTCACCCAATAAAATACTCAAATTATACACCCTCTTTATTTTTTATGTAATTTTTTATTAATTTATCTTAATCTAAAGAAGATAGCTAGATCCAATATACTTTGATTTATCTCACATTCAAGCATTAAAATGCATTTTTACCATGGAACCTTGATAATAAAAAAGAATTCTTATTTTTATAAATTCAATATTTTAAATATTTAGTTAAAAAATTTGATTGTCAAATTTTATTAAGTTTATAAATTAAATTATAAGACTCAATATATTTATCAACCTATTTTTAAATTAATAAGTATTTAAAAATGTTCATAATTTAAATTTTATTTAATATTTTTATAAATTATAATTTATGAGAATAAAATAACTAAACTCAACTACCCAAAGTCATAATATGTATCTTATGACAATTAAAATAAAATTGTTAATAGATTAAGACAGAGTTTTACAAACCATTATTAAAAAATAAAATCAAGAAAACAAATCATAGTCCATTGAGGAAGTAAAACTTGACCAAGTAGGCAGTGGGTTTAGTTTAGATAAGAGAATAGGAGAACCACCTCTCAATCATATGGAGGACTTCCCTAGGCTTATACGCATGAGCTACATGACCAGCACCCTATGTTGATGTCAGAATATAGGACATTAGTTCCGGATGATTAAACCAGCAAAATACAGTAATTTTAAATTGAAGGTGTCCGTTAGAAGTTGTGCTTACTTTCACAGCAACATATGTCAAGTAGAAGTCATCTTCCTTTTTGTAGATTCTAGTGTACCTGCATAAAATTATATGGGAAAGCTGAATGTGATTAATATTATCAATAACAGGATGTCAAACAGTTGTTTTACTGTAAAATTTACAAGATTTTACAGCTTAATCAATGAATGCAATAAATTTATTACATATTCTATTTTTTTAAATTTTTTCACATGATATCTCCACACTATCATTAAGTATCATATTAATTCATATTTAGGGTCAGTTGTTAATGACTTTTTTCAACAAGTGTAACTTTAAGACTCAAATCCAAGTCTTTGACCTTAAATCTTCAACCTGAGACACAGGCAGCAACTACTGCGCCAACATCTTGTTGGTAGTAAGATTTTATAAGTGAGTATTTAATAAAATTTCATTTTTAAGAATAGCATAATCGTTATATAAAAAGGCATACAATGATCAGACTAATATGTTCAAACTAATAATTAACAACTGAAACTAATTAGTTACCCTGCCACTTGACCTTCAACAAACCACGCACGCCAAGGATCATGCATACTCAAGTTCAATGACTTTATCCATGCTTGTGTGCTCAAATGTGGTACCGACATGTCAAGATCAGAACTGTGATCATGAGTTCAAAGACAACATTACCATATTGAATCCTACAAATATTATGGTCTAAACAATGAATTTCAGGGCACAAAACCCAAAAACTCTTAAATATTAATAAGTAAAAATGAAGAAATTTACCAATAAATAAGAGACTGAAGGTTTGTGTCAACGAGACTGCGATGATATTCAAAAACATTCTCTATATCTTTTTTGTATGATAAACCTTTGTTGCAACTTTTGAACCGTCCTTTAGTTCCCTGTTTTAAAGACATTACACACATAAATTATATATACATAGTGAGCTTTTCAATATTGTATGTTAGTTGTAAGTACAATCTTACCTCTCTAACACCAAGAGCCCTCCTAGCATTCTCATCATTTGCCCATATGTTAATAAGTATGTAATCATAACCCTAAATAAATGTTCAATTAGTAATTACAAAATTAAAACTAAATGTGTGTATATGTATGTATAAAAATTGTTGAAAAAATGATCTTACAAAATGCAATGTGAACAAAATTTGAGTGGGTGATGAGGTTTTTTTTTTTTTTTTCTTCCGGGTCAAATATGATCTGAATCTGAATTTATTGTTTAACATACATGTATAACCTGTCAAGCTAATCAAATTTGATATGTGCATATAATCAATTGGGTTTATTTCAAATTTTCAAACTCAATTTTATTGCTTAAACTCGACTAAACTTAACCTGCATTCATGCTATCTGTAAACTAATAGAAAGAGGAGACAGAAATTTACTTACTCGACACCAAAATGGAGGCTGATCGTGCACTGATTGTAGGGTTGTTTTTGAATCTTGCGCAAGAATTCGATGATTCTCACTGGGCGTAGTAATACAAAGAGGTTCCAAAATTTGTTGGAAGTTTATGTAACGGACTAGCTGAAAATCAGTGGAGTTACTTTAGTTAATCAATTTGTTTTCATTTACAGCTCACAATGATTTTATATAAATATATATATATATATGCACACACACACACACACACACACACTGACCTCAGAGTAAGCTTCAAAATCTAAGACACATTTTGTGTTGTTTGGATTGATGTTGATATATTCACCATCACAATTTGCTTTCAATGACTACACCAAGAAAAAAATGTCAAATAAATTGTAGAAACTATATAATAAATTTCCATAATTTATATAACTAAAATTTGATCAACTACAAAGAAATGCATAATTATAGCACATAAAGACCAAAATAACCTCATAGAGCTCATCTGATATAAGGGCCATCCGGTGTGCATAGGGAATCCTCGTGTTATGATCCCTATCCTCATCAACCACTGGGCTAGCAAGCACATAACCCTAATGCTAATTCAGACAATTAGTGGCATATATATAGTGTTATAAAGTAAAGTTACAAAAATGTTTCTCCTACAAAAGTGGGACATGAAAATCACACACAAAGTACCAACTGATTACCGTTAAATAATGGAAAGACCCATGTATAATTATGGATCCTACCATTATTTGACGATGATAGATGCTTTACATATAGATTTTATGTCTCACTTTCTCTAGGAATTAAGTTATATATAAAACTTGTTGTGCTCTTTTGTACTTTGATGTTGATGAGTGGTAAGAGTCTTGCTTTATAGCCTGTTATTCAATAGAAATACAAAAAAGAAATTAAACGTCAAAGTTTGAATATCAAGGTCAAGGTTGGGATAGCAATAAATATATAGTTAAAATAATTCACTATTTTTACCTTTATATACTTTTTGCACAAGAGGGGGAACAGGTATCCCAGAATATGAACCCCCACCAATGTAAAATGGATTTGAGCTAAATTGAGGATGATCAATAAACCACTGTATATTAATTAATTGCAACTCATCAGAAAGATCATTTAAAAAAAAATCACAAATATATTTTATCAATCAGATTCATTTTACATTTTATTTCGTACAGTGCACTTTCCACTTTAGAGTAACTTAATCCTTGATTTACCTTCTGTAAAAACTGATATGTGTGTTCTACCCATAGTGTATCACTGCCATGGTACCCTTCTTCAGTCTGTGAGTAAGAAAATCCAGTGCCCACTGGCATATCTATGTATATGACGTTGAGTACCTGCTAATTAACAGCCATTCTATTCACATATATGGGCAGTTTTATATGTTCATTGGACAACAGTACATTAAGAAATTTCATCACCTTTGTCCAAGTATATGGGTTCAATTCAAGCATTGGAAGGTTCCCACTGTAATCGCGGTTAAAAACTAAAGGCCCTGCAACAAGGTCAACAAGTAAAGCCAGATCCTAATAAAAAGATGACAAGCATGGTTGCTACACTTGAATGTCAAGCAAATGAATTAACTATTTCAAATAGTAGCCAAAATCAGGAACATAAAGGCTTCTTCCACCAAAGGAAAATGATAGTCATAGGTGAGGGAGTGTCCCATGTTATGATACATGAATTTTTTGAAGAGAGAAAAAAAGTAAAAGTATAAGAAAATTTGTAAATTTTATATAGAGTTTATATATGTATATATCATTATCCCTTATAGAAATAGACTTCATGCAAAGCTCATAAAGGGTTGACGTGGCAGTTGCCTTTCTTGATAATTTTGAAATGATATTTGCTCTGGGGCTCCCATTTCAGCTCTTTATAAGCTTTGCGTAAAGCCTGTTTCGTGAAAGTAACTTTTTTGGATTGAGAAAGCTATCTTCCTTATATAATGGAACTTCATTAGTTCAAGAGGTAATATATATTCACAATAATTTATTTTTTGGCTGATCAATATTTTGTACATTTAAAAACAATGACATAATCACCATTCTCGAAGAAGAAAGCAGAAAACGCAGAGCAACCAGGGCCCCCAACAAACCAGACTAGGAGTGGATCTCCATAGGGAAATCTTTGAGACTCCACAAATAAGTAAAATAGCTGTACGCTGTCCTCTTTTCCCACTCCAATGTATCTGCATAACGTCATTCATTCAGCATTAATTATAATGTTTTTGTGTTTCATGTGAAAATGCTAATTCTTTTTTTTATTGTCGTATTTGATTGAATAGAATAAGGGTTCGATGGAAATGCCAATAAAAGTGAGAATATTTTAGAAATATATTTGGTTAAGAGCTGTGCTATTTGCAAGTATAATTAGTTATAACTAGGTTTCACACAATCAATTAATGATCGTGATTTATTTTTCTGTCCATTTCGTATTAAAATTTATGTTGAAGCTAAAGTTTCCTTATTTTAGATTGAATATTTACATTTCCTTGACAATTTGGATTTGTATCAATGTGATACTTTTCTTTTAACTTGGAATGAAATTTATATTTTCTCATTTGTAAATAATTGAAAAAAATTAAATGATTTAACTATTTTTTAATAATTCATCCTATGGTCATCTCTTACAAAAAAAAAAATGTTTGCATGTGAAGATTTTATACAAAGCCTTTATGTACAGACATAGAAAAAACTGAAAGAAAAAAAAAAAGAAATAAAAGGTGAAAGTGTAAGAAAATGGATATAGTCACTGTAGTCTACAAAAATGAATCTTGTACAAGGCATGTTGTTTATGATTATGTATGTATAAGGTGTAACATCCCATCCCAATTGCCTTAAGACTTTGTTTGCCGGTTGTATTTGAGTTAGGAATTGGACTCCTCCCAGTTTAAGATTTATGTGTGATTTCTATCAGAATTGAAGTTCAGATTTCATGTTACAATTCTAAAGAATTAAAAAAAAACAAAAAATACTCTTTTTAATTCATAACATAATCTTAAAAATATTAATTAATTCAAGAAATGAAAATAATAAAAAATGCTCTAACATATAATCCTTCTCTGAACCATCATAATTAAATGAAAATATTGAAAAGCATATAAGTTTATTATATAAGATAGGTAAAATGTATTATTAGTGATTAAATTATTAATTTTTAAGTAATTCTCTATATATTAAAATTATATTTATTAAAATATTATGTAATTTTTTTAAAATATTATATAAAATTTTAATATAATTATAAAAAGACATAGTAACGCTACACAAAATATCTGTATAGCCTTATTACTATTTTTGTACTATCGTCTTTGTCTCAACTCAAGACACTCTCAACTATAATATATCTAAATATATTTAAATAATAACATTATAGGTAATCAAAATTATAACTATACCATTAATTACCAAAAAAATTATAATTATAAATGCATTCTAAATTAAAATTTTTAATTCTAACAAAATTTGAATTATAATTATAGACTTTTTCAATTCTATCATCGATCCAAACAAAGCCTAACAAATACTTGACAATTTTATAATGATAAACATTAAAATGACCATAAACACAAATATCATGATTTTAAAAAGCAGCATAATTTGTTCAATGAAAAAATTAAATAAATAAATAAACATTTAATAAAAGAAAAAGAGAAATCACCCAGTTTCAAGCTTGAATGGAAGATCGCCAGCATAGCCAGGTAGGTTCTTGACGATCGAGAGTGAAGAAGCCATGAAAGGAGTAAGCAATAAAACTATGACGCCATAGCACCAACTCCAGCCCAAGGCCCCACCGGCGGCGGTTCCCAGACTATGCAGCATCTACTTTGATTGCGGTCGATCGGCCGATGGCAAGCCTCCAACTTTTCTCGGATGCCGCAATTGTGTGGTGCTTCCCTGCTTCCGTGTGGCGTTAATTTACTCTGTTGATTGAATGGGGACTGGAAGCCGCGGGTCCCCAACGGTGTGCCGTATCGCCTTTATCTTGGTACAGTGACGTGGAGTCTTCTGTGGTCTTCCTGCCCACAATCTGTTTGGTTTTCATGTTTTTTATATTTTTCTTTTTTTGGTACAATCATAGTTTTTATATTTTTCGTTGTCCAATTCTATCCCTCACCATACTTTTTTAAAAAAATTCTTATAACTATTCTATTTTATAATCTTTATAATTAAAAGATATAATATATAATTTTTATATAATTTAATAAATTTAATAATATAAATATTATATTATAAAAATAAAATTATAAATAGAGCAATACCCTTATATTTTTCCCCCTAGTCACTATCATTGAATTTCAAAATAATGTTTTACACTGTCATTGATATAATATTAGCACATGATTGAAGAACTGCGAATTCATATATATAAAAAAAAAGAACTGTGAAGTTTTTAATTCCTTAATTATAAATTCATCTGCAATTGAAGAGTAACACCCAGCACTTCATTGAGAAATTTTATGTCTTTAAGACCAAATTGAAATCTTTTACCTTTTAAAATGAAAAGTTATAGTAGTTTAAATAAAATAAAAAATTAATTTAAGATAAAAAATTAATAAATAATTAAAATTTATAACTTAAATATTTATAAAAAATTAAAAAAATTACTAAAATTAAAAGATAACAAAGTGAAAAATATATTTCATCTAAATTCTTACTGTTAACTTTTGTTCTTTGTGAATCTCTTGCATAATCTCTATCTCTCTAGGAAGGGTAACCCAAGAGAAGTAGGAAAATCTCTTAATATAAAATATGAAATTGTTTTGACACAACCACTAATTTATTATTTGGCACCAGAAAATGATCTTTGCACATCTTTAAGTGTACTAAATGAGAATGTTTGAAGGAAGTACAATTAACATCGCTCTATTGCATCACTTATCTGCTTAGTATTTGTAGAACAAATTTTGAGGTTTTAAAAGAGTTGCTAGGAAATAAATGAGATGCAATAAATTATTGTTGATAGAAATTTAATATTTATAGGACAAAAATAACTTATCTGCACTCTTTGTCTGGAACAATTGCTATAAGGCACCGATTACTTACATTACCAGCAGCGTTGAAACTGTTCTGTACTGAACGTCTTCAATCATCATTTCCAAACGACAAAATCCAACAAAGTATAACAAACAAAATGAAAAGTACAGCATAACAACCAATATGGTCCAAATGATCATTTACATATTACCAATAAACAAACATTTCCTAAGAAGATTGAAATTATTATTCGAGCCTAATCTTTTACTTGAAAGCTTGACAATACCAACATGTGATTCCAGTTCCCTGTTTCCAATGCCATTGGCATAAAGTTACTTCTGGTGAGCACACAACTGAAGTTTTCCACAGGGAATAAAGCTGGAGATCCTTTAGATTTTAGTCACCATGAACCAGATAATTAAGTTCAAAAATTAACATAATGGTACTTTCTGAATAAAGAAAAAGTAAACTCTAGTTAGTCTGCACATTGTCATTTTAAGCAATAGAACTACGAGCTTAGTGAAATAAATCCAGAAACAACTTAATCAAATAAATTCAGAAATCCTACATTGTGCAGCAAAGAAGGGAGAAACAATTGTAAAAGTATTTCTGCCTAGTGAATCATTTCATCTCAACAGTATGCATAATTTCCACTTGCATATTATGCCGAACAAACACTGAATCATGGATTGCAGGAGACTGCAGAGGTTATGGTAAACCGCTGTTAGTACCAGTTCTGTCAGACACATGACAGTTCACAGGCAAAGATCCAGTGTTCTAGATAGTTAAATGCCTATATATTAAGTACTAACACCAAATACATGCTTCTACTTAATGCCACGAAATCTTTAATATGTAGCAATGCTAAAGTCCTATAATATTCTATTTCATTTTACCTGTTGAACCTTTGTGACGTATTATCCAACTAGTATTGGAACCAAGCAATACGTCAGCAAGAGTCAAGTTCCTTTTCAGTAGGCTGACTTCTATCAGTATGACCTAACCTTTCTTTAATACAGCAACCACCCTCTCAAGCCTACTGATTCTCTCCTCAAGTTCCGTTATTATTATTCCAGATGTATAGCTACTTCCTTCCCCTCCAGTCCATAATAGGTTTACCCTTTCATAAGCTAGGTCTGTTTCTTTGCTCTGATTGGCGTCTTGCAAAGCTTCCTCCACCCCTTCCATTGCAGTTTCATTTCTAATTTTCACCACTGGCTTCATCAGTGAATCCATCTTTGTAATAGCTCCACATTCTGCAGTAGAAGATGAGGAACTCTGAGATTTTTTAGACAAATGGTTACATTCATCACTTGTTACTTTACCTGGACTGTAAGACATGCCAACACGGTTAGTATCTTCTAAACATTCTGGCTTACATTCCTTAACAAAATTACCAGCATCCAGAGTGTTATGTTTTGGAGAAAAACCTGGTGGAACATCAGCATTATTACCCCCCTTAGCTTTTGAAACTTCCTCAACAGAATTTGTAGCAATAATAAGAGTTTTCAAACGTTTTGGGCAACAACCAGATGGCACATCAGCGTCATTATCACCCTTTTTAGTTTTTGAAGTACCATCTTCACAACAATTTCCACAATTAACAATGCTACATTTAGGAGCAAAGCCAGGTGGAATATCAGCAGTAGCATTACTGTTGTTTGCTTTTAAAACTTCCTCAAGAGAATTTTTAGGAATAGAAAGAGTTTTCAAACGTTTCGGAAGAAAACCAGTTGGCGCATTGACATCATTATCTCCCTTCTTAGTTTTTGAAGTACCATCTTCACAACAATGTCCACAAAGAACAATGCTACGTTTAGGAGCAAAGCCGGGTGGAACATTAGCAGCATTATCGCTTTTCTTTGCTTTTGAAGCCTGAGACCCATGTTTTGATAGCCTTAGACTTCTCTTCCCTTGCACAATATTCCTAACGGGATCCCTATGGGCCAGTACTGATTGCTTCCACCACTCAGCATATCGAGTGGTAATATCTGCCTCAAAAAGCCTAGACGGAATGTAGAAACTCTTATCACAGATGAGTCTATTGTAATTGTCCCAGGCAATGTCAGGAGTCTCGTTAAATCGAGCCACAGGACCCGGAATATCTTGATCCATTCCAAATTGCACAGCAACTCTATGTGGGAGGTACTGTTTCACGCAGTCAAGTCCAACTAGCTCAGAAACTCTCAAGCACATAAAATATGACAACAGTTCCTTATCTAAAGTAAGATCAAGTGGCATCCAAATTCCATTATCTGCATACAACTTTTTTTGCTTACCACCAAATTTACAATATGGACGCCACAGAAACTCCCCACCCGAAGACTCTTCAATCTCCATTCTCACAGCTCTACTACTCTGCCAAAGCTTGCACTTCCATATAACCCAATGAGCTAATCAGCCAGTATTTTGAACCAAATGAATGCTCACCCCGGTCACTAGTCAAAGGATGAGGTAGGTTGACAACTTGTAGAGGTATCATGCCATAATTTCTTTTTTTTTTTTTTTTGGGTAGATTTCATTCATGCCTTCATGTTTTACATGCATTTCTTAACCAGCTGCCAGTATCATGGGAGTCTTTGTCTTATAGACTAATAGTGATTCAATGACCAATGGTTTTTTTTATCGAACAAGAGAGCTGCATTGACATTAATGCACCCTCGCGAGTTTGGTGAATTTCCCATCCCCTATCATTGTCCTAAACAATATCTATTAGAATGATATAAACCAATCTCCACTAGAATTCATTTCAAAACAGAATAAATATATAAGCCAAGGCAATAAAGTGTTTTCACAATTAGATCTAACTATGACATACGATTGGATTGGAATTGTTTAAAGTGGATGGTATATTTGACTATACAAAGCGTAAATAAATAATCATTAACAAAAAAATTAGTAATATATTATCTTAATCTATGAATTAATATTTATTTATATTTTATATTAATTTATATCGTTAATCTTTCATCAATAATTATCTAATAATACTTTATTAAATATCCAAGTCCCACGTGATTACATGATTTATCCTAGCATTAGATCAAACAGAGGACATGTCAGAGAGTCATGCAGTGCTTTTCCAGGACAAAGCAAGTCGGCAGTGCCATTAGCGGCCCATCGGAAGTTGGTTCTGTAGAAAGGGATTCTGGGTCAGTTACAACCTAGAAATACTATGGCCCTTATGAACCTGCTTGGGCTCCATTGTCATCCAACTTACAGCCATATTCGCTGCTTTAAGCTTAGATACCACTCTTTCAAGCTTACCAATCAAAGCTTCAATTTGATAAATTCCTACCACGTCAACTCCACATTGAATGGTACCTTCCCTCTCCTCATCATTGACAACAGATGAATCACAAAAAGGACTCCTTATTTTGCTTTCACTTTCATCTTCCTTGACATTTTCTGATCCTCCAGTCACATGCCCACCATTTGTATCACAGAATGGACTCCTAGCATTGCCCTCACTTGCATCTTCCTTAACACATTTTGACCCTCCAGCCACATCCTCGCTATTTGTATCCTCCCTTGCTCTTTCTGATCCTCCAATCACATCCTCATTGTTCGCATCTTCCTTTACTAATTTTGATTTTTGAACCACATCCACACTTTTTGCATCTACCTGGGGTCTTTTTGATCCTCTAATTACATCTTCCTTTCCTATAAAATGTTCAACTTCATTTGTAATGGATCCAGCTATTTCTTCAACTGCAACCGATAAGTGAAGAAGACCAGATTGATTACTTGACAAAGCGGTTTCATTTCCAACTGCTTCATGCTCAAAGCTTCTATGACTGCCATGTAAATTCAACAGTTCCTTTATTGTCAACTTATCCTCTTGATCAGAAACCCCAGACAGATCCATAAGATGTTTGGGAGGAACACCAGAAGGAGGACCAAGAGAATCTTCACACTGCACCCGCCCGAATGGCGCTTGAGAAAATTCTTCTAAGCTGCTTATACTCATCGCCAAATGCTTAGAATCAGAACCCTTTCTTGGATATTCCACACCAAATTTCGATTGCTTCCACCAGTCCAAGTATTCAGAAGTAACAATTGGCTAAAAGGTACATGAACCAGTATACAACTTACTACCTGTCACTGGCTTCTTGTAACCTCTCCAAGCGTTCAGAGAACTCTTCTTGCGACAATGAACAATACCTGGAATATCCTGATCCATCCCAAATTGCATTGCAACACGGTGTGGGAGGTACTGCTCAATACACTCAATACCCACTAATTGAGAATGCCTCAAGCAGCGAGCAAAAGATTGCAATTCCTCATCTGAATCAGAACTGAGGCACACCCACCTCTCAGTTTTACTGTAAAACTTAAGGGATGTTTTGAATATGGTCGCCATCGAAAGCAATTCCCAGTGGAGTCTAAAGCTGAACTCACATTGTCATTTTTCAGCATCTTCACTTTGTGCCATTTAACTGATCTGGTTTGTTTCCCCTCAATTATATTTGGCTCTGGCTGCAGTGCTGGAAATCTCTCCAAAGCCCAGATTTGAACCAACTGAAAAGGGACCCAGAGAGAAAGTGATATGTGATCTACATCATACATATCAGATTCCCACGCCATGGCAGCGGTGATATTCTTCTTCAACAAGCCTAAATCCCTATAAATTGTTGAAAGGACCGCAGGTGATAGAGCAATTCGAATACCTCTAGCTAAATGTATGGCAACAGGAAAAACGTGTTCTGAAATGGTATTGTAAGCATTAGAAGGAAATACAAACCTGGACAACCATAAGGAAAGAAACCCCTCGTTCTCCAATTCGTTGTCATTCTCCAGAAAATACTTCATCCATGCATAATGACTACATTTTCTGGCTTTACTCTTGTCAACTTTCTTCTTACTTCAATCAATTTTCCTTCAATTCCCATTAAATCTCGGTCGTCTTAGAATACCATTTATTGGCAAGCCCAAGAACCAAATTTTGGCTCCTTATGATTTGACATTTCGAAGCTTTGATTGCTTCGTAAATACCAGCAGTTCTCCATAAAGCTTGGTACTTTGAATGTAAACATTCCTCCCAGGCTATCCCGTCTTCCTGTGGATGCATCCAACCGTTGAATTTGACTTCCAATGGTAACTTTTCAACTATGGCCAGAGGAGTTTGAGAGAACAGAGAATGGGGAAGACACTCTGGTGGGTCTTAAATGGATTTCAAAGAAGGTTTGAGGAAATGGGCAATTCTACGAGTTGGGTTTCCAACGGTTAATGAAACCATGAGCTTTTGTCTTACGCCGACAATGGCATTTGTTGATTCCTCCATTGCAAAAATTTAAAGAACGGCAAGCTTCGCAAGCAAAACCACGAAGACAGTAAAAACTTTGAAAAACTCAGGAAAAAGTGAGGGATAAGGAAATGGGTATCCAACAGACGGCATGGGGAAGTGCGATAGCGGATACAGTAGGCATGAGTACTGTTATTTTTCAGATTTTTTTTCTTTTACAAATTTGTCTTATACTCTTTCTTATTTGTAATAAATCTTTTCTCATAATACCCTAAATTCAATTAACTTATTTTGAAAAAAATACTGAAACTAATAAACTGAAGGTGTATTCAAAGTATGCTGATCTCAAAAACTGTTAACGTTATAATTTTAGAATGATTGCTTAATGAGTTACCATTGGTTTTATCTAAGAAAATATTTAAATTATACTTAAAAATTATTAGTGTTTTAATTTTTAAATGATTATTCACTTAATTATTATTGAGTTCACCCAAAAAAAAATACTCAAATTATACACCTTCATTATTTTTTAATTTAATTTTTTATTAATTTATCTTTATCTAAATAAGATAGCTAGATCCAATATATATTGATTTATCTCACATTCAGGACCCTAAAAAGCATTTCTACCATGGAACCTTGATAATAAAAAAGAGCTATTATTTTTGTAAATTAAATTTTATTAAATATTTATTTAAAAAATTTTGATCATCAAAATTAAGTTTATAAACTCAATTATAAGATTCAATACATTTATCAACCTATTTTAAAATTAATAAGTATTTAACATATGACTATTTTATAGGAGTATGTTTTCCTTTATACAAAAGGGGAAAGCTAGTCTGCTTCACTAAAGGAATAAATACATTATAGAATTTAATATGAGATATTGGATTTATTAAACTATAAAATTTAAAAATGTTCATAATTTAAATTTTTATATAATATTTTTATAAAATTTAATTTATGAGAATAAAATAACTAAACACAAGTACCCAAAGTCATAATTTGTATCTTATGACAAATAAAATAAAATTGTAAATAGATTAAGACATAGTTTTACAAACCATTATTAAAAAATAAAATAAACAAAACAAATCATAGTCCATTGAGGAAGTAAAACTTGACCAAGTAGGCAGGCAGTGGGTTTAGTTTAGATAAGAGAATAGGAGAACCACCTCTCAATCATATGGAGGACTTCCCTAGGCTTATACGTTTGAGCAACATGACCAGCACCCTATGTTGAGGTCAGAATATACGATATTAGCTCCGGATGATTAAACCAGCAAAATAAAGTAATTTTAACATGAAGGTGTCAGTTAGAAGTTGTGCTTACTTTCACAGCCACATATGTCAAGTAGAAGTCATCTTCCTTTTTGTAGATTCTAGTGTACCTGCATAAAATCATATGGGAACGCTGAATGTGATTAATATTATTAATAACAGGATGTCAAACAGTAGTTTTACTGTAAAGTATGCAAGATTTTACAGCTTAATCAATGAATGGAATAAATTTAATAATACAGATTCTATTTTTTTTAAATTTCTCTACATCATATTTCTATATTATCATTATGTGTCAGACTAATCTACATTTAAAATCAATTGTTAATATATCTTTCTAAGAAGTGTGAGTTTAAGACTCAAATCCGAGTCATTAACCTTAAATTTTCAACTTGGGACATAGGCAGCGACTACTACGTTAACTACTACGATAATACTTTGTTAGTAGTCCAGATCTTATAAGTGAATATTTAATAATATTTCATTTTTAAGAACAGCATAATTGTTGTATAAAAAGGCATACAATGATCAGACTAATATGTTTGAACTAATAATTAACAACTGAAACTAATTAGTTACCCTGCCACTTGACCTTCAACAAACCATGCACGCCAAGGATCATGTATACTCAAGTTCAATGACTTTATCCATGCTTGTGTGCTCAAATGTGGCACCGACATGTCAAGATCAGAACTGTGATCATGAGTTCAAAGACATCATTACCATATTGAATCCTATGAATATTATGGTTTAAACAATGAATCTCAGAGCACAAAACCCAAAAACTCTTAAATATTAACAAGTAACAATGAAGAGATTTACCAATAAATAAGAGACTGAAGGTTTGTGTCAACAAGACTGCGATGATATTCAAAACCACTCTCTATATCTTTTTTGTATGATAAACTTTCGTTGCATCTTTTGAACTGTCCTTTAGTTCCCTGTTTTAAAGGCATTACACATCAATTGTATATACATAGTGAGCTTTTCAATATTGTATGTTAGTTATAAGTAGAATCTTACCTCTCTAACACCAAGAGCCTTCCTAGCATGCTCATCATTTGCCCATATGTTAATAAGTATGTGATCATAACCCTAAATAAATGTTCAATTAGTAATTACAAAATTAAAACTAAATGTGTTGTGCATGTATGTATAAAAATTGTTGAAAAAATTATCTTACAAAATGCAATGTGAACAAAATTTGAGTGGGTAATCAGGTTTTTTTTTTATTTGGTCAAATATGATCTGAATCTGAATTTATTGTTTAACATACATGTATAACCCGTCAAGCTAATCAAACTTGATATGTGCATATAATCAATTGGGTTCATTTCAAATTTTCAAACTCAATTTTATCTCTTAAACTCAACTAAACTAAACCTGTGTACATGCTATCTGTAAACTAATAGAAAGAGGAGACAGAAATTTACTTACTCGACACCAAAATGGAGGCTGATTGTGCACTGATTGTAGGGTTGTTTTTGAATCTTGCACAAGCATTCGATGATTCTCATTGGGCGTAGTAATACAAAGAGGTTCCAAAATTTGTTCGAAGTTTATGTAACGGACTAGCTGAAAATCAGTGGAGTTAGTTAATCAATTTGTTTTCATTTACAACTCAGAGTGATTATATATATACAACACACACACACAGACCTCAGAGTAAGCTTCAAAATCTAAGACACATTTTGTGTTGTTTGGATTGATGTTGATATAGTCACCATCACAATTTGCTTTCAATGACTACACCAAGAAAAAATTGTCAAACAAATTGCAGAAACTATATAATAAATTTCCATAACTAAAATTTGATCAACTACAAAGAAATGCATAATTATAGCACATAAAGACCAAAATAACCTCATAGAGCTCATCCGATATAAGGGCCATCCCGTGTGCATAGGGAATCCTCGTGTTATGATCCCTATACTCATCAACCACTGGGCTAGCAAGCACATAACCCTAATGCTAATTCAGACAATTAGTGGCATATATATAGTGTTATAAAATAAAGTTACAAAAATGATTCTCCTTCAAAAGTGGGACATGAAAATCACACACAAAGTACCAACTAATTACCGTTAAATAATGGAAAGACCCATGTATAATTAAGGATCCTACCATTATTTGACAATGATAGATGCTTTACATATAGATTTTATGTCTCACTTTCTATAGGAATTAAGTTATATATAAAACTTGTTGTGCTCTTTTGTACTTTGATGTTGATGAGTGGTAAGACTCTTGCTTTATAGCCTGTTATTCAATAGAAATACAAAAAAGAAATTAAACGTCAACGTTTGAATATCAAGGTCAAAGTTGGGATAGCAATAAATATATAGTTAAAAATAATTCACTATTTTTACCTTCATATACTTTTTGCACGAGAGGGGGAACAGGTATCCCAGAATATGAATCCCCACCAATGTAAAATGGATTTGAGCTAAATTGAGGATGATCAATAAACCACTGTATATTAATTAATTGCAACTCATCAGAAAGATCATTTAAAAAAAAATCGCAAATATATTTTATCAATCAGATTCATTTTACATTTTATTTCTTAGAGTGCACTTTCCACTTTAGAGCAACTTAATCCTTGATTTACCTTCTGTAAAAACTGATATGTGTGTTCTACCCATAGTGTATCACTGCCATGGTACCCTTCTTGAGTCTGTGAGTAAGAAAATCCAGTGCCCACTGGCATATCTATGTATATGACGTTGAGTACCTGCTAATTAACAGCCATTCTATTCACATATATGGGCAGTTTTATATGTCCATTGGACCAACAGTACATTAGGAAATCCCATCACCTTTGTCCAAGCATATGGGTTCAATTCAAGCGTTGGAAGGTTCCCACTGTAATCGCGGTTAAAAACTAAAGGCCCTGCAACAAGGTCAACAAGCAAAGCCAGATCCTAATAAAAAAATGACAAGCATGGTTGCTATACTTGAATGTCAGGCAAATGAGTTAACTACTTCAAATAGTAGCCAAGATCAGGAACAGAAAGGCTTCTTCTACTAAAGGAAAATGATGGTCACAGGTGAGGGAGTGTCCCATGTCATGATACATAAATTTTTTGAAGAGAGAGAAAAAAAAGTAAAAACATAAGAAAATGTATAAATTTTATATAGAGTTTATATATGTATGTTTCATTATCCCTTATAGAAATAGACTTCATGCAAAAGCTCATAAAGGCTTGACGTGGCAGTTGCTTTTCTTGATAAGTTTGAAATGATGTATGCACTGGGGCTCCCATTTCAGCTCTTTATAAGCTTTGCGTAAAGCCTGTTTCATGAAAGTAACTTTTTTGGATTGAGAAAGCTATCTTCCTTATATAATGGAACTTCATTACTTCAAGAGGTAATATATATTCACAGCAATCTATTTTTTTTTTTTTTGGTTGATCAATATAAAATGAGATAATCACCATTCTCGAAGAAGAAAGCAGAAAGCGCGGAGCAACCAGGGCCCCCAACAAACCAGACTAGGAGTGGATCTCCATAGGGAAATCTTTGAGACTCTACAAATAAGTAAAATAGTTGTACGTTGTCTTCTTCTCCCACTCCAATGTATCTGCGCAATGTCATTCATTCAACATTAATTATAATGTTTGTGTGTTTCATGTGAAAATCCTATTTTTTTTTTTTAGTTGTCTCTTAAAGGCATTTGATTGCATAGAAGAAGGGTTCGATGGAAATGCCAATAAAAGTGAGAATATTTTAAAAATATGTTTGGTTAGGAGCTGCGCTATTTGCAAGTATAATTAGTTATAACTAGGTTTCACACAATCAATTAATGATCGTGATTTATTTTTCACCCCATTTCGTATTAAAATTTATGTTGAAGCTAAAGTTTCCTTATTTTAGATTAAATATTTACATTTTCTTGACAGTTCGGATTTGTATCAATGTGATACTTTTCTTTTAACTTGGAATGAAATTTATATTTTCTCATTTGTAAATAATTAAAAAAAATTAATGATTTAACTATTTTTAATAATTCATCCTATGGTCATCTCTTGTGGAAAAAAAAAAGATGTTTGCATGTGAAAATTTTATACAAAGCCTTTATGTACAGACAAAGAAAAAATTGTAAAGAAAGAAATAAAAGGTGAAAGTGTAAGAAAATGGATATAGTCACTGTAGTCTACAAAAATGAATCTTGTACTAGGCATGTTGTTTAGGATTGTGTATGTATAAGGTATAACATCCCATCCCAATTACCTTAAGACTTTGTTTGCCGGTTATAATTGAGTTAGGAATTGGACTCCTCCCAGTTTTGGATTTATGTGTGATTTCTATCAGAATTGAAGTTCAGACTTCATGTTACAATTCTAAAGAATTAAAAAAAAATACTCCTTTTAATTCATAACATAATCTTAGAAATATTAAGTAATTCAAGAAATGAAAATAATAAAAAAATGCTCTAGTTGTCCTAACATATAATCCTTCACTAAACCATCATAATTAAAGGAAAATATTGAAAGCATATAAGTTTATTATATAAGATATGTAAAATGTATTATTAGTGATTAAATTATTAATGCTATAAAGTCATTTCTATCATTAATAATCCGGTCCTAATAATATATAATTTTACATTTAAAATTTTTATTTTTATTATTTTTCAATTCTAATAATTTGTTATATATCTTTTTAATTTATATTTAAATATATTTTTTAAATTATATTTTTAAATAATTTGTTTCTTTTAATTTTTGTCTATACATTTTACTACATCTTTATTTTTAAATTAAAAAAAAAATTTCAATCCTATTCTCACTGCTTTTGTCGTCACCGGCGTTAGTACGAGACAATCACATTTTTTCTTGGTCCATTCCCTTATCACCATTTTGTACCATAACCAACACCATATACTGTTATTTTAATTTATTCCCTTTGTCATTGTCTGGTACTGCTTATTCACTCCCTTTTGTCCTTCTCTGGTAACGGACTGTTACCACCACTGCATTTTTAAGTAATTTTTTATATATTAAAATTATATTTATTAAAATATTATCTAATTTTTTAAAAATATTATATAAAATTTTAATATAATTATAAAAAAACATAGTAACGCTACACAAAATATATGTATAGCCTTCTTACTATTTTTGTACTATCGTCTTTGTCTCAACTCAAGACACTCTCAACTATAATATATCTAAATATATTTAAATAATAACATTATAGATAATCAAAATTATAACTATACCCTTAATTACCAAAAAAAAATTATAATTATAAATGCATTTTAAATGAAAATTTTTAATTCTAACAAAATTTGAATTGTAATTATAGACTTGTTCAATTCTGTCATCGATCCAAACAAAGCCTAATAAATACTTGACAATTTTTTAATGATAAACATTAAAATGACCATAAACACAAATATCATGATTTTTAAAAAGTAACAAAATTTGTTCAATGAAAAAAATAAATATATATTTTTTTTTTGAATAAAAGTAAAAGCCTAGATGGCTGTAAGGGAAAGAGGTAGCTAAGAGTCGAACGCTGCTTTATGCCATCTGAGCCAGAGCTCAGTGGCATAAATATAATAACATTTAATAAAAGAAAAAGAGAACTCACCCAGTTTCAAGCTTGAATGGAAGATCGCCAGGATAGCCAGGTAGGTTCTTGACGACCGGGAGTGAAGAAGCCATGAAAGGAGTAAGCAATAAAACGATGGCCGCATAGCACCATCTCCAGCCCAAGGCCGCACCGGCGGCGGTTCCCAGACTATGCAGCATCTACTTTGATTGCGGTCGATAGGCCGATGGCAAGCCTGCAACTTTTCTCAGCTGCTGCAATTGTGTAGTGCTTCCCTGCTTCCGTGTGGCGTTAATTTACTCTGTTGATTGAATGTTAGCCTAACTCGCCACGGCAGCTCTGGCGCTCGTTGATGGGGAATGGCAGCCGCCGGTTCCCAACGGTGTGCCGTTCGCCTTTATCTTGACACAGTGACGTGGAGTCTTCTGTGGTCTTCCTGCCCGCAATCTGTTTGGTTTTCATGTTTTTTATATTTTTCGTTGTCCAATTCTATCCCTCACCGTACTTTTTAAAAAAAATTCTTATAACTATTCTATTTTATAATCTTTATAATTAAAAAGATATAATATATAATTTTTATATAATTTAATAAATTTAATAATATAAATATTATATTATAAAAATAAAATTATAAATATTATATTATATTATAAAAATAAAATTATAAATTCAATAATAATATTATATTTCATCTAAATACTTACTGTTAACTTTTGTCCTCTGTAAATCTCTTGAATAATCTCTATCACTCTAGGAAGGGTAACCCCAGAGAAGTAGAGAAATCTCTTAATATAAAATATGAAATTGTTTTGACACAACCACTAATTTATTATTTTATACCAGAAAATGATCTTTGCACATCTTTAAGTGTACTAAACGAGAATGTTTGAAGGAATTATAATTAACATCGCTCTATTGCATCACTTATCTGCTTAGTATTTGTAGAACAAAAATTGAGGTTTTAAAAGGGTTGTTAGGAAATAAATGAGATGCAATAAATTATTGTTGTTAGAAATTTAATATTTATTGGACAAAAATCACTTATCTGCACTCTTTGTCTGGAACAATTGCTATAAGGCACCGATTACTTACATTACCAGCAACGTTGAAACTGTTCTGTATTGAACGTCATCAATCATCATTTCCAAACGTCAAAATCCAATAAAGTATAACAAACAAAATGAAAGGTAGAACATAACAATCAATATGGTCCAAATGATCATTTACATATTGACAATAAACAAACATTGCCTAAGAAGATTGAAATTATTATTCGAGCCTAATCTTTTACTTGAAAGCTTGACAATACCAACATGTGATTCCAGTTCCCTGTTTCCAATGCCATTGGCATAAAGTCACTTCTGGTGAGCACACAAGTGGAGTTTTCCGCAGGGAATAAAGTTGGAGATCCTTTGGGTTTTAGTCACCATGAACCAGATAATTAAGTTCAAAAATTAACATAATGGTCCTTTCTGAATAAAGAAAAAGTAGACTTTACTTAGTCTGCACATTGTCATTTTAAGCAATAGAACTACGAGCTTAGTGAAATAAATCCAGAAACAACTTAATGAAATAAATTCAGAAATCCTACATTGTGCAGCAAAGAAGGGAGAAACAATTGTAAAAGTATTTCTGCCTAGTGAATCATTTCATCTCAACAGTATGCATAATTTCCACTTGCATATTATGCTGAACAAACACTAAATCATGGATTACAGAGGTTATGGTAAACTGCTGTTAGTACCAGTTCTGTCAGACACATGACAGTTCACAGGCAAAGATCCAGTGGTCTAGATAGTTAAATGCCTATATATTAAGTACTAAAACCAAATACATGCTTCTACTTAATGCCACGAAATGTAGCAATGCTAAAGTCCTATAATATTCTATTTCATTTTACCTGTTGAACCTTTGTGACGTATTATCCATCTAGTATTGGAAATCAAGCAATACGTCAGCAAGGGTCAAGTTCCTTTTCAGTAGGCTGACTTCTATCAATATGACCTAACCTTTCTTTAATACAGCAACCACCCTCTCAAGCCTATTAGGGGTGAGCATTGAACTGGGTCAAAATGTTTCAACCTGTAGGGGTGGGCATTGGGTGGGGTGGTTTGGGTTGGGACAAAATTTCTTCAATCCAGTTGAACCCAATCTCTTATTAAGTTAGTCCAATCCCAGCCAAAAAATTCTTCAAACCAACATTCTTGGGTTGGAATGGTTCAGTTTCACTTGGGTGGGTTAGTCTGGGTTAGGATGGGGACGAATGAACGTGAGGCGAGCGGTAGAACGGAGATAAGGTTCAATCGATTATTGATAACCCAAAGTGTCGAAGTATGATGATTAGACAAGAGATGAGTCAAAATGAGAAGAGGCGAGTCAAGACAAGGTGGGAGGAGGTAAGGGATTAGCGTTGACTATTGGAAACGACGAGACAACGAACGAGACTTATAGCTCGTGAGAGAGGAGTAGAGGGACCGAGGGTTCGAGACGAGGGAGGGAGGAGTGGTGTTGGTTTGCTGAAGTTGAGCTACCTCTTGCCTGCTTGTGCTTGCAGAAGTTTTAAGTAGGGGTGAGCATTAGGTGAGGCAGTTTAGGTTGGGGCAAAATTTTTTCAATCTATTTGAATCCAATCCCTTATTTAATTAGTCCAACCCCAGCCAAAATGATCCTTCAAACTAAGATTTTTGGGCTGGAATAACTCTGTTTCATTTGGGTGGGTTAGTTTGGATTAGGATAGGCCAAAGAGTGAAGGCTTGGGGACGGCCGGACGTGAGGCAAGCGGCGGCGAGTCAGCAAGGTTCAGTCGACTATTGAGGACTCAAAGTCTCGAAGTGTGATGACTAGACAAGAGAAGGACCGAGATGGCTCAAACGAGGCAGGGTGGTCAGTATCGACTGTCAGAGACGATGAGACAACGGACAAAAGTCGTCGCTCGCGAAAGAGGGAGTTGAGGGATAAGAGAGGACCAAGAAGTGGCATTGGCGTCGTAGAGCTACTTGAGAAAGATTTAGGATAAGCTACGAAACAACATCATTTTGTAGTAGTAGAAAATATATATATATATAATTTTTGTTGGGTTGTCACAGAAATACAATGGAGAGAGAGCAAAAATTCATTCTCATCCAATTTATTCCATCTTAAACAAAAATATTATATCTTAACCTAGTCTAAATTTTCTTTTTTACAGTTTGAAACGAGTTAAAACGATTTGACCCGAACTGATGCCCACCCCTAGTTTTAGGGCAAGCTAGAAAATGACATCATTTTGCAAAACGACGCTATTTTATAATATCAGAATTGAGAATATATATATATATATATATAGCATAAGAATTGAAAAATATATATATATATATATATATGTAAATTTTGTTGGGTACCCGCGACAACCCAATGGAGAGGGGACCAAAATCCAGCTCCACCCAATTTATCCCATCTTAAGCCAAAATATTACATAATATTTGTTTTACCCCATTTTAACCCGGTCCAAATGTTTTTTTTTACGGTTTGGGGCGGGTTGAAATGGTTTGACCCGGTCCAATGCCCATCCTTAAGGTAAGCTACGAAACAACGTCATTTTGTAGTAGTAGAAAAAATATATATGTAATTTTTGTTGCGTTACCACAGCAATCCAATGGAGAGAGAGCAAAAATTCAACCTTATCCAATTTATCCCATCTTAAATTAAAATATTATATTATATTTATTTTACCCCAACTTAACTTAGTTAAATTTTTTTTTTACAGTTTGAAGCAGGTTAAAATGGTTTGACCCGAACCGATGCTCACCCTTAGTATTAGAGCAAGTTAGAAAATAACATCATTTTGCAAAACGACGCTATTTTATAATATTAGAATTCAAAATATATATATATAGCATAAGAATTGAAAATATATATATATATATGTAAATTTTGTTGGGTACCCGCGGCAACCCATTGGAGAGGGGACCAAAATCCAGCCCCACCTAATTTACCCCATCTTAAGTCAAAATATTACATAATATTTATGTTACCCCATTTTAACCCGGTCCAATTTTTTTTTTTACGGTTTGGGACGGGTTGAAATGGTTTGACCCGGTCCAATGCCCACCCCTATCAACCTGTCTCAAATTGTAAAAAAAAAAATTTAGACTGGGTTAAAATGGAATAAAATAAATATTATGCAATATTTTGGCTTAAGATAGGATAAATTAGGTGGGGTTGAATTTTTGTCCTCTCTCCATTGGGTTACCACGGGAACGCAACAAAATTTACATATATATATATATATATATTTTTCAATTCTTATGCTATATATATGTTTTCTGAATTCTCATATTATAAAACAATGTCTTTTTGGAAAATGATATCATTTTCTAGCTTCCCCTAAAACTTCTGCAAGCATAAGCGGGCAAGAAGCAACTCAACTTCAGCAAACCAACACTGTTCCTCCCTCCCTCGTCTCAAACCCTTGGTCCCTCGACTCCCTCTCTCATGAGTTGTAAGTCTCGTTTATTGTCTCGTTATTTCCAACAGTCAACGTAATTCCTTACCTCCTCACACCTTGTCTTGACTCGCTTCTCCTCGTTTTGACTCATCTCTTGTCTAATCGTCACACTTCTACACTTTGGATCCTTAATAGTCGATCGAACCTCATCTCTGCTCCAACGCTCTCCTCACGTTCGTTCATCCCCATCTTAACCCAAACTAACCCACCCAAGTGAAACCGAACCATTCCAACCCAAAAATGTTGGTTTAAAGAATTTTTTGGCTGGGGTTGCACTAACTTAATAAGAGATTGGGTTTAACTGGGTTGAGAGAATTTTACCCCTATCCAAACTACCCCACCCAATGCCCACCCCTAAAGCCTACTAATTCTCTCCTCAAGTTCCGTTATTATTATTCCAGATGTATAGCTAGTTCCTTCCCCTCCAGTCCATAATGGGTTTACCCTTTCATAAGCTAGGTCTGTTTCTTTGCTCTGATTGGCGTCTTGCAAAGCTTCCGCCACCCCTTCCATTGCAGTTTCATTTCTAATTTTCACCACTCGCTTCATCAGTGAATCCATCTTTGTAATAGGTCCACATTCAGCAGTAGATGATGAAGAACTCTGAGATTTTTTAGACAAATGGTTACATTCATCACTTGTTACTTTATCTGGACTGTGAGACATGCCAACACAGTTAGTATCTTCTAAACATTCTGGCTTATGTTCCTTAACAAAATTACCAGCATCCACAGTGTTATATTTTGGAGAAAAACCTCGTGGAACATCAGCATTATTGTCCTCCTTAGCCTTTGAAACTTCCTCAACAGAATTTGCAGAAATAATAGGAGTTTTCAAAAGTTTTGGAAAAAAACCATATGGCACATCAGCGTCATTGTCACCCTTTTTAGTTTTTGAAGTCCCATCTTCACAACAATTTCCACAATTAACAACGCTACATTTAGCAACAAAGCCGGGTGGAATATCAGCAGCATCATCACTGTTATTTGCTTCAAAACCTTCCTCAAGACAATTTTTAGAAATAGAAAGAGTTTTCAAACGTTTCGGAAGAAAACCAGTTGGCGCATCGACATCATTATCTCCCTTCTTAGTTTTTGAAGTACCTTCTTCACAACAATGTCCAGAAAGAACAATGCTACGTTTAGGAGCAAAGCCGGCTGGAACATCAGCAGCATTATCGCTTTTCTTTGCTTTTGAAGCCTGAGACCCATGTTTTGATAGCCTTAGACTTCTCTTCCCTTGCACAATATTCCTAACGGGATCCCTATGGGCCAATACTGATTGCTTCCACCACTCAACATATCGAGTGGTAATATCTGCCTCAAAAAGCCTAGACAGAATGTAGAAACTCTTATCACAGATAAGTCTATTGTAATTGTCTCAGGCAATGTCAGGAGTCTCGTTAAATCAAGCCACAGGACCCGGAATATCTTGATCCATTCCAAATTGCATAGCAACTCTATGTGGGAGGTACTGTTTCACGCAGTCAAGTCCAACTAGCTCAGAAACTCTCAAACACATAAAATATGACAAGAGTACCTTATCTAAAGTAGGATCAAGTGGCATCCAAATTCCATTATCTGCATACAACTTTTTTTGCTTAGCACCAAATTTACAATATGGAGGCCACAAAAAGTCCTCACCGGAAGACTCTTCAATCTCCACTCTCACAGCAACCTCTACTACTCTGCCAAAGCTTGCACTTCCATATAACCAAATGAGCTAATCAGCCAGTATTTTGAACCAAATGAATGCTCACCCCGGTCACCAGTCAAAGGATGAGGTAGGTTGACAACTTGTAGAGGCATCATGCCATAATTTCTTTTTTATTTTTTGGGGTAGATTTCATTCATGCCTTCATGTTTTACTTGCATTTCTTAACCAGCTGCCAGTATCATGGGAGTGTTTGTCTTATAGACTAATAGTGATTCAATGACCAATGGTTTTTTTAATGGTATGGGAGAGCTGCATTGAGATTAATGCACCCTCGCGAGTTTGGTGAATTTCCCGTCCCCTATCATTGTCCTAAAAAATAACTATTAAAATGATATAAACCAATCTCCACTAGAATTCATTTCAAAAAAGAATAAATATATAAGCCAAGGCAATAAAGTGTTTTCAAAATTAGATGTAACCATGACATACGATTGGATTGAAATTGTTTAAAGTGGATGGTATATTTGACTATATAGAATATAAATAAATAATTATTAATGAAAAAATTAATAATATATTATCTTAATTTATAAATTGATATTTATTTATTTGTGTTTTATAAAAATTTACATGGTTAATTTTTCATCAATACTTTATTAAGTATTCAAATCCCACGTGATTACATGATTTATCCTAGCATTAGATGAAACAGAGGACCTGTCCGAGAGTCATGCAGTGCTTTTTCAGGACAAAGCAAGTTGGCAGTGCCATTAGCGGCCCATCGGAAGTTGGTTCTGTAGTGGCAAAAGGGGTTCTGGGGGGATTCTGGGTCAGTTACAACCTAGAAATACTATGGCCCTTATAAACTTGCTTTGGCTCCATTGTCATCCAACTTACAGCCATATTCGCTGCTTTAAGCTTAGATACCACTCTTTCAAGCTTACCAATCAAAGCTTCAATTTGATAAATTCCTACCACGTCAACTCCACATTGAATGGTACCTTCCCTCTCCTCATCATTGACACCAGATGAATCACAAAAAGGACTCCTTATTTTGCTTTCACTTTCATCTTCCATGACATTTGCTCCACCAGTCACATGCCCACCATTTATATCACAGAATGGACTACTGGCATTGTCCTCACTTGCATCTTCCTTAACACATTTTGACCCTCCAGCTACATCCTCGCTATTTGTATCCTCCCTTGCTCTTTCTGATCCTCTAATCACATCCTCATTGCTCGCATATTCCTTTACTAATTTTGATTTTCGAACCACATCCACACTTTTTGCATCTACCTGGGGTCTTTTTGATCCTCTAATTACATCTTCCTTTTCTATAGAATTTTCAACTTCATTTGTAATGGATCCAGCTATTTCTTCAACTGCAACCAATAAGTGAAGAAGACCAGATTGATTACTTGACAAAGCGGTGCCATTTCCAACTGCTTCATGCTCAAAGTTCTATGACTGCCATGTAAATTCAACAGTTCCTTTATTGTCAACTTATCCTCTTGATCAGAAACCCCAGACAGATCCATAAGATGTTTGGGAAGAAAACCAGGAGGAGGACCAAGACAATCTTCACACTGCACCCGCCCGAATGGCGCTTGAGAAAATTCTTCTAAGCTGCTTATACTCATCGCCAAATGCTTCGAATCAGAACCCTTTCTTGGATATTCCACACCGAATTTCGATTGCTTCCACCAGTCCAAGTATTTAGAAGTAACAATTGGCTTAAAGGTACATGAACCAATATACAACTTAGTTCCTGTCACTGGCTTCTTGTAATCTCTCCAAGCGTTCAGAGAACTCTTCTTGCTACAATCAACAATACCTGGAATATCCTGATCCATCCCAAATTGCATTGCAACACGGTGTGGGAGGTACTGCTCAATACACTCAATACCCACTAATTGAGAATGCCTCAAGCAGCGAGCAAAAGATTGCAATTCCTCATCTGAATCAGAACTGAGGCACACCCACCTCTCAGTTTTACTGTAAAACTTAAGGGATGATGATTTTGAATATGGTCGCCATTGAAAGCAATTCCCAGCGGAGTCTAAAGCTGAACTCACATTGTCATTTTTCAGCATCTTCACTTTGTGCCATTTAACTGATGTGGTTTGTTTCCTCTCAATTATATTTGGCTCTGGCTGCAGTGCTGGAAATCTCTCCAAAGCCCAGATTTGAACTAACTGAAAAGGGACCCAGAGAGAAAGTGATATGTGATCTACATCATACATATCAGATTCCCACGCCATGGCAGCGGTGATATTCTTCTTCAACAAGCCCAAATCCCTATAAATTGTTGAAAGGACCGCAGGTGATAGAGCAATTCGAATACCTCTAGCTAAATGTATGGCAACAGGAAAAACGTGTTCTGAAATGGTATTGTATGCATTAGAAGGAAACACAAACCTGGACAACCATGAGGAAAAAAACCCCTCGTTCTCCGATTCGTTGTCATTCTCCAGAAAATACTTCATCCATGCATAATGACTACCTTTTCTGGCTTTACTCTTTGTCAACTTTCTTCTTACTTCAATCAATTTTCCTTCAATTCCCATTAAATCTTGGTCGCCTTGGAATACCATTTATTGGCAAGCCCAAGAACCAAATTTTGGTTCCTTATGATTTGACATTTCGAGGTTTTGATTGCTTCGTAAATACCAGCATTTCTCCATAAAGCTTGGTACTTTGAATGTAAACGTTCCTCCCAGGCTATCCAGTCTTCCTGTGGATGCAGCCATCCATTGAATTTGACTTCCAGTGGTAACTTTTCAAGTTTGGCCAGAGGAGTTTGGGAGAACAGAGAATGGGGAAGACACTCTGGTGGGTCTTGAATGGATTTCAAAGAAGGTTTGAGGAGATGGGCAATTCTACGAGTTGGGTTTCCAACGGTTAATGAAACCATGAGCTCTTGTCTAACGTCGACAATGGCATTTGTTGATTTCTCCGTTGCAGAAATTTAAAGAACGGCAAGCTTCGCAAGCAAAACCACGAAGACAGTAAAAACATCGACAAATTCAGATAAAAGTGAGGGATAAGGAAATGGGTATCCAACAGACGGCATGGGGAAGTGGGATAGCTGATACGGTAGGCATGAGTATTGTTATTTTTCAGATTTTTTTTCTTTTACAAATTTGTCTTCATACTCTTTATTATTTGTAATAAATCTTTTCTCAAATACCCTAAATTCAATTAATTTATTTAAAAAAAATACTGCAACTAATAAAGTGAAGGTGTATTCAAAGTATGCTGATCTCAAAAATTGTTAACGTTTAAATTTTAGAATGATTGCTTAATGAGTTACAATTGGTTTTATCTAAGAAAATATTTAAATTATACTAAAAACTATTAATGTTTTAATTTTTAAATTATTATTCACTTAATTATTATTGAGTTCACCCAATAAAATACTCAAATTATACACCCTCTTTATTTTTTATGTAGTTTTTTATTAATTTATCTTAATCTAAAGAAGATAGCTAGATCCAATATACTTTGATTTATCTCACATTCATGACATTAAAATGCATTTTTACCATGGAACCTTGATAATTAAAAAGAATTCTTATTTTTATAAATTTAATCTTATTAAATATTTACTTAAAAAATTTGTTTGTCAAATTTATTAAGTTTCTAAACTGAATTATAAAATTTAATATATTTATCAACCTATTTTAAAATTAATAAGTATTTAAAAACGTTCATAATTTAAATATTATTTAATATTTTTATAACTTTTAATTTATGAAAATAAAATAACTAAACTCAAATACCCAAAGTCATAATATGTATCTTATGACAATTAAAATAAAATTGTTAATAGATTATGACATAGTTTTACAAACCATTATTAAAAAATAAAATAAATAAAACAAATCATAGTCCATTGAGTAAGCAACACTTGAGCAAGTAGGCAGTGGGTTTAGTTTAGATAAGAGAATAGGAGAACCACCTCTCAATCATATGGAGGACTTCTCTAGGCTTAAACGTTTGAGCTACATGACCAGCACCCTATGTTGAGGTCAGAATATACGATATTAGCTCCGGATGATTAAACCAGCAAAATAAAGTAATTTTAACATGAAGGTGTCAGTTAGAAGTTGTGCTTACTTTCACAGCCACATATGTCAAGTAGAAGTCATCTTCCTTTTTGTAGATTCTAGTGTACCTGCAGAAAATCATATGGGAACGCTGAATGTGATTAATATTATTAATAACAGGATGTCAAACAGTAGTTTTACTGTAAAGTCTGCAAGATTTTACAGCTTAATCAATGAATGGAATAAATTTAATAATACAGATTCTATTTTTTTAAAATTTCTCTACATAATATTTCTATATTATCATTGTGTTAGACTAATCTATATTTAAAATCAATTGTTAATATCTCTTTCCAAGAAATGTGAGTTTAAGACTCAAATCCGAGTCATTAACCTTAAATTTTTAACTTGGGACACAGGCAGCGACTATTACGTTAACACTTTGTCAGTAGTCCATATCTTATAAGTGAGTATTTAATAAGATTTCATTTTTAAGAACAGCATAATTGTTGTATAAAAAGGCATACAATGATCAGACTAATATGTTTGAACTAATAATTAACAACTGAAACTAATTACTTACCCTGCCACTTGACCTTCAACAAACCATGTACGCCAAGGATCATGTATACTCAAGTTCAATGACTTTATCCATGCTTGTGTGCTCAAATGTGGCACCGACATGTCAAGATCAGAACTGTGATCATGAGTTCAAAGACATCGTTACCATATTGAATCCTATGAATATTATGGTCTAAACAATGAATTTCAGAGCACAAAACCCAAAAACTCTTAAATATTAATAAGTAACAATGAAGAGATTTACCAATAAATAAGAGACCGAAGGTTTGTGTCAACGAGATTGCGATGATATTCAAAAACACTTTTTATATCTTTTTTGTATGATAAACTTTTGTTGCATCTTTTGAACTGTCCTTTAGTTCCCTGTTTTAAAGACATTACACATCAATTATATATACATAGTGAGCTTTTCAATATTGTATGTTAGTTATAAGTAGAATCTTACCTCTCTAACACCAAGAGCCTTCCTAGCATGCTCATCATTTGCCCATATGTTAATAAGTATGTGATCATAACCCTAAATAAATGTTCAATTAGTAATTACAAAATTAAAACTTAATGTGTGTGCATGTATGTATAAAAATTGTTGAAAAAATGATCTTACAAAATGCAATGTGAACAAAATTTGAGTGGGTAATCAGGTTTTTTTTTTTTTTTATTTGGTCAAATATGATCTGAATCTGAATTTATTGTTTAACATACATGTATAACCTGTCAAGCTAATCAAACATGATATGAGCATATAATCAATTGGGTTCATTTCAAATTTTCAAACTCAATTTTATCTCTTAAACTCAACTAAACTAAACCTGTGTACATGCTATCTGTAAACTAATAGAAAGAGGAGACAGAAATTTACTTACTTGACACCAAAATGGAGACTGATTGTGCACTGATTGTAGGGTTGTTTTTGAATCTTGCACAAGAATTCGATGATTCTCATTGGGCGTAGTAATACAAAGAGGTTCCAAAATTTGTTGGAAGTTTATGTAACGGACTAGCTGAAAATCAGTGGAGTTAGTTAATCAATTTGTTTTCATTTACAACTCACAGTGATTATATATATACAACACACACACACACACACCTCAGAGTAAGCTTCAAAATCTATGACACATTTTGTGTTGTTTGGATTGATGTTGATATATTCACCATCACAATTTGCTTTCAATGACTACACCGAAAAAAAATTGTCAAACAAATTGCAGAAACTATATAATAAATTTCCATAACTAAAATTTGATCAACTACAAAGAAATGCATAATTATAGCACATAATAACCAAAACAACCTCATAGAGCTCATCTGATATAAGGGCCATCCCGTGTGCATAGGGAATCCTTGTGTTATGTTCCCTATCCTCATCAACCACTGGGCTAGCAAGCACATAACCCTAATGTTAATTGAGACAATTAGTGGCATATATATAGTGTTATAAAATAAAGTTACAAAAATGATTCTCCTACAAAAGTGGGACATGAAAATCACACACAAAGTACCAACTAATTACCGTTAAATAATGGAAAGACCCATGTATAATTATGGATCCTACCATTATTTGACAATGATAGATGCTTTACATATAGATTTTATGTCTCACTTTCTATAGGAATTAAGTTATATATAAAACTTGTTGTGCTCTTTTGTACTTTGATGTTGATGAGTGGTAAGACTCTTGCTTTATAGCCTGTTATTCAATAGAAATACAAAAAAGCAATTAAACGTCAACGTTTGAATATCAAGGTCAAAGTTGGGATAGCAATAAATATATAGTTAAAAATAATTCATTATTTTTACCTTCATATACTTTTTGCACGAGAGGGGGAACAGGTATCCCAGAATATGAACCCCCACCAATGTAAAATGGATTTGAGCTAAATTGAGGATGATCAATAAACCACTGTATATTAATTAATTGCAACTCATCAGAAAGATCATTTAAAAAAAAAATCACAAATATATTTTATCAATCAGATTCATTTTACATTTTATTTCTTAGAGTGCACTTTCCACTTTACAGTAACTTAATCCTTGATTTACCTTCTGTAAAAACTGATATGTGTGTTCTACCCATAGTGTATCACTGCCATGGTACCCTTCTTCAGTCTGTGAGTAAGAAAATCCAGTGCCCACTGGCATATCTATGTATATGACGTTGAGTACCTGCTAATTAACAGCCATTCTATTCACATATATGGGCAGTTTTATATGTCCATTGGACCAACCGTACATTAGGAAATCTCATCACCTTTGTCCAAGCATATGGGTTCAATTCAAGCGTTGGAAGGTTCCCACTGTAATCGCGGTTAAAAGCTAAAGGCCCTACAACAAGGTCAACAAGCAAAGCCAGATCCTAATAAAAAGATGACAAGCATGGTTGCTATACTTGAATGTCAGGCAAATGAGTTAACTATTTCAAATAGTAGCCAAGATCAGGAACAGAAAGGCTTCTTCTACTAAAGGAAAATGATGGTCACAGGTGAGGGAGTGTCCCATGTATACATAAATTTTTTGAAGAGAGAGAAAAAAAGTAAAAACATAAGAAAATGTATAAATTTTATATAGAGTTTATATATGTATGTATCATTATCCCTTATAGAAATAGACTTCATGCAAAAGCTCATAAAGGCTTGACGTGGCAGTTGCTTTTCTTGATAATTTTGAAATGATGTATGCAGTGGGGCTCCCATTGCAGCTCTTTATAAGCTTTGCGTAAAGCCTGTTTCGTGAAAGTAACTTTTTTGGATTGAGAAAGCTATCTTCCTTATATAATGGAACTTCATTAGTTCAAGAGGTAATATATATTCACAGCAATCTATTTTTTTTTTTTTTGGTTGATAAATATAAAATGAGATAATCACCATTCTCGAAGAAGAAAGCAGAAAGCGCAGAGCAACCAGGGCCCCCAACAAACCAGACTAGGAGTGGATCTCCATAGGGAAATCTTTGAGACTCCACAAATAAGTAAAATAGTTGTACGTTGTCTTCTTCTCCCACTCCAATGTATCTGCACAATGTCATTCATTCAACATTAATTATAATGTTTGTGTGTTTCATGTGAAAATGCTAATTTTTCTTTTAATTGTCTCTTAAAGGCATTTGATTGAATAGAATAAGGGTTCGCTGGAAATGCCAATGAGAGTGAGAATATTTTAAAAACATGTTGGTTAGGAGCTGTGCTATTTGCAAGTATAATTAGTTATAACTAGGTTTCACACAATCAATTAATGATCGTGATTTATTTTTCTGACCATTTCGTATTAAAATTTATGCTGAAGCTAAAGTTTCCTTATTTTAGATTGAATATATACATTTCCTTGACAATTTGGATTTGTATCAATGTGATACTTTTCTTTTAACTTTGAATGAAATTTATTTTTTCTCATTTGTAAATAATTGAAAAAAAATAATGATTTAACTATATTTTAATAATTCATCCTATGGTCATCTCTTACAAAAAAAAAAAATGTTTGCATCTGAAAATTTTATACAAAGCCTTTATATGTACAGACATAGAAAAAATTGAAAAGAAAGAAATAAAAGGTGAAAGTGTAAGAAAATGGATATAGTCACTGTAGTCTACCAAAATGAATCTTGTACTAGGCATGTTGTTTATGACTGTGTATGTATAAGGTGTAACATCCCATCCCAATTACCTTAAGACTTTGTTTGCCGGTTGTAATTGAATTAGGAATTGGACTCCTCCCAGTTTTAGATTTATGTATGATTTCTATCAGAATTGAAGTTCACAGATTTCATGTTACAATTCTAAAGAATTAAAAAGAATTTTCAATCCTATTCTCACTACTTTTGTCGTCACCGGCGTTAGTACGAGACAATTACAATTTTTCTTGGTCCATTCCCTTATCACTATTCTGTACCATAAACAACACCATATATATTACTTTAATTTATTCCCTTTGTCCTTGTCAGGTAGTGCTTATTTGTACCCTTTTGTCCTTGTCTGGTAACACACTGTTACCACCGCCGCATTTTTAAGTAATTTTTTATATATTAAAATTATATTTATTAAAATATTATGTAATTTTTTTAAAATATTATATAAATTCTTAATATAATTATAAAAAAACATAGTAACGCTACACAAAATATCTGTATAGCCTTATTACTATTTTTGTACTATCGTCTTCGTCTCAACTCAAGACACTCTCAACTATAATATATCTAAATATATTTAAATAATAACATTATAGATAATCAAAATTATAACTATACCCTTAATTACCAAAAGAATTATAATTATAAATGCATTCTAAATGAAAAATTTTAATTCTAACAAAATTTGAATTATAATTATAGGCACTTTCAATTCTGTCTTCGATCCAAACAAAGCCTAACAAATACTTGACAATTTTATAATGATAAACATTAAAATGAGGATAAACACAAATATCATGATTTTTAAAATGCAGCAAAATTTGTTCAATGAAAAAAATAAATAAATATATTAACATTTAATAAAAGAAAAAGAGAACGCACCCAGTTTCAAGCTTGAATGGAAGATCGCCAGGATAGCCAGGTAGGTTCTTGACGATCGGGAGTGAAGAAGCCATGAAAGGAGTAAGCAATAAAACAATGGCCGCATAGCACCATCTCCAGCCCAAGGGCGCACCGGCGGCGGTTCCCAGACTATGCAGCATCTACTTTGATTGCGGTCGATCGGCCGATGGCAAGCCTGCAACTTTTCTCAGCTGCTGCAATTGTGTGGTGCTTCCCTGCTTCCGTGTGGCATTAATTTACTGTGTTGATTGAATGTTAGCCTAACTCGCCACGGCAGCTCTCGCGCTCGTTGATGGGGACTGGGAGCCGCCGGTTCCCAACGGTGTGCCGTTTCGCCTTTATCTTGGTACAGTGACGTGGAGACTTCTGTGGTCTTCCTGCCCACAAATTGTTTGGGTTTCATGTTTTTTATAGTTTTCTTTTTTTGGTACAATAATATTTTTTATATTTTTCGTTGTCCAAATCTAACCCTCACCAGACTTTGTAAAAAAAATTTCTTATAACTATTCTATTTTATAATCTTTATAATTAAAAGATATAATATATAATTTTTATATAGTTTAATAAATTTAATAATATAAATATTATATTATAATAATAAAAATATAAATATAGCAATACCCTTATATTTTTCTCCCTAATCACTATCATTGAATTCTAAAATAATGTTTTACATTACCATTGATGTAATATTAGCACATGATTACAGAACTGCGAATTCATATAATTAAAAAAGGAACTGTGAAGTTTTTGATTCCTTAATTATAATTCATCTGTAATTGAAGAGTAACACCCAGCACTTCATTGAGAAATTTTATGTCTTTAAGATCAAATTGAAACCTTTTAACTTTTAAAATTAAAAGTTATAGTAGTTTAAATAAAATAAAAAAATTAATTTAAGATAAAAAATTAATAAATAATTGAAATTCATAACTTAAATGTTTATAAAAAATTAAAAAATAAAAGATAAGAAAGTGAGAAATATATTTCATCTAAATATTTACTCTTAACTTTTGTTCTTTATGAATCTCTTGCATAATCTCTATCACTCTAGGAAGGGTAACCCAAAAGAAGTAGGGAAATCTCTTAATATAAAATATGGAATTGTTTTGACACAACCACTAATTTATTATTTGGCACTAGAAAATGATCTTTGCACATCTTCAAGTGTACTAAACGAGAATGTTTGAAGGAAGTACAATTAACATCGCTTTATTGCTTCATTTATCTGCTTAGTATTTGTAGAACAAAAATTGAGGTTTTAAAAGAGTTGTTAGGAAATAAATGAGACGCAATAAATTATTGTTGTTAGAAATTTAATATTTATAGGACAAAAATCACTTATCTGCACTCTCTGTCTGGAACAATTGCTATAAGGCACCGATCACTTACATTACCAGCAACGTTGAAACTGTTCTGTACTGAACGTCTTCAATCAACATTTCCAAACGTCAAAATCCAACAAAGTATAACAAACAAAATGAAAAGTACAGCATAACAATCAATAGGGTCCAAATGATCATTTACATATTACCAATAAACAAACATTTCCTAAGAAGATTGAAATTATTATTCGAGCCTAATCTTTTACTTGAAAGCTTGACAATACCAACATGTGATTCCAGTTCCCTGTTTCCAATGCCATTGGCATAAAGTCACTTCTGGTGAACACACAAGTGAAGTTTCCAATTCCATTGCCATAAAGTTGGAGATCCTTTAGATTTTAGTCACCATGAACCAGATAATTACGTTCAAAAATTTACATAATGGTACTTTCTGAATAAAGAAAAAGTAAATTTTAGTTAGTCTGCACATTGTCATTTTAAGCAATAGAACTACGAGCTTAGTGAAATAAATCCAGAAACAACTTAATGAAATAAATTCAGAAATCCTACATTGTGCAGCAAAGAAGGGAGAAACAATTGTAAAAGTATTACTGCCTAGTGAATCATTTCATCTCAACAGTATGCATAATTTCCACTCGCTTATTATGCTGAACAAACACTGAATCATGGATTACAGGAGACTGCAGAGGTTATGGTAAACTGCTGTTAGTACCAGTTCTGTCAGACACGACAGTTCACAGGCAAAGGTCCAGTGTTCTAGATAGTTAAATGCCTATGTATTAAGTACTAACACCAAATACATGCTTCTACTTAATGCCACGAAATCTTTAATGTGTAGCAATGCTAAAGTCCTATAATATTCTATTTCATTTTACCTGTTGAACCTTTGTGACGTATTATCCATCTAGTATTGGAAATCAAGCAATACGTCAGCAAGGGTCAAGTTCCTTTTCAGTAGGCTGACTTCTATCAGTATGACCTAACCTTTCTTTAATACAGCAACCACCCTCTCAAGCCTACTAATTCTCTCCTCAAGTTCCGTTATTATTATTCCAGATGTATAGCTACTTCCTTCCCCTCCAGTCCATAATAGGTTTACCCTTTCATAAGCTAGGTCTGTTTCTTTGCTCTGATTGGCGTCTTGCAAAGTTTCCTCCACCCCTTCCATTGCAGTTTCAATTCTAATTTTCACCACTGGTTTCATCAGTGAATCCATCTTTGTAATAGCTCCACATTCTGCAGTAGAAGATGAAGAACTCTCAGATTTTCTAGACAAATGGTTACATTCATCACTTGTTACTTTACGTGGACTGTAAGACATGCCAACACGGTTAGTATCTTCTAAACATTCTGGCTCACATTCCTTAACAAAAGTTCCAGCATCCAGAGTGTTATGTTTTGGAGAAAAACCTGGTGGAACATCAGCATTATTATCCCCCTTTTTAGTTTTTGAAGTATCATCTTCACAACAATTTCCACAATTAACAACGCTACATTTAGGAGCAAAGCCAGGTGGAATATCGGCAGCATCATCACTGTTATTTGCTTTTAAACCTTCCTCAAGAGAATTTTTAGAAATAGATAGAGTTTTCAAACGTTTCGGAAGAAAACCAGTTGGCGCATCGACATCATTATCTCCCTTCTTAGTTTTTGAAGTACCATCTTCAGAGCAATGTCCAGAAAGAACAATGCTACGTTTAGGAGCAAAGCCGGGTGGAACATCAGCAGCATTATCACTTTTCTTTGCTTTTGAAGCCTGAGACCCATGTTTTGATAGCCTCAGACTTCTCTTCCCTTGCACAATATTCCTAACGCGATTCCTATGGGCCAGTACTGATTGCTTCCACCACTCAGCATATCGAGTGGCGGAACGTAGAAACTCTTATCACAGATGAGTCTATTGTAATTGTCCCAGGCAATGTCAGGAGTCTCGTTAAATCGAGCCAAAGGACCTGGAATATCTTGATCCATTCCAAATTGCATAGAAACTCTCTGTGGGAGGTACTGTTTCACGCAGTCAAGTCCAAGTAGCTCAGAAACTCTCGAGCAGATAAAATATGACAACAGTTCCTTATCAAAAGCAGGATCAAGTGGCATCCAAATTCCATTATCTGCATAGAACTTTTTCTGCTTACCACCAAATTTACAATATGGACGCCACAGAAAGTCCTCACCGGAAGAGTCTAGAACCAACCTCACGTTGTCAATTTTCAAAGCCTTAGCCTTGTGCCGCCTAGCAAATCGGGGTTCTCCGTATTTAGGAATTGGTTGGAGAGATTCAAATCTCTCCCACACCCACATTTGAACCAAGTAAAAGGGTGACCGAAGAATAAGATGTAAGTGCTCTGCATCAGCAATTACTGGGCTACTGGTCAAATTAACAATCCCAGATCCCTATAAATGGTTGAAAGGACCGCAGGTGATAGAGCAATTCGAATACCTCTAGCTAAATGTATGGCAACAGGAAAAACGTGTTCTGAAATGGTATTGTATGCATTAGAAGGAAACACAAACCTGGACAACCATAAGGAAAGAAACCCCTCATTCTCCAATTCGCTGTCATTCTCCAGAAAATACTTCATCCATGCATAATGACTACCTTTTCTGGCTTTACTCTCTGTCAGCTTTCTTCTTACTTCAATCAATTTTCCTTCAATTCCCATTAAATCTTGGTCGTCTTAGAATACCATTTATTGGCGAGCCCAAGAACCAAATTTTGGTTCCTTATGATTTGACATTTCGAAGTTTTGATTGCTTCGTAAATACCAGCATTTCTCCATAAAGCTTGGTACTTTGAAAGTAAACGTTCCTTCCAGGCTATCCAGTCTTCCTGTGGATGCAGCCATCCGTTGAATTTGACTTCCAATGGTAACTTTTCAACTTTGGCCAGAGGAGTTTGAGAGAGCAGAGAATGGGGAAGACACTCTGGTGGGTCTTGAATGGATTTCAAAGAAGGTTTGAGGAAATGGGCAATTCTACGAGTTGGGTTTCCACCCGGTTAATGAAACCATGAGCTCTTGTCTTACGTCGCCAATGGCATTGTTGATTTCTCCATTGCAGAAATTTAAAGAACGGCAAGCTTCGCAAGCAAAACCACGAAGACAGTAAAAACTTTGGAAACTCAGATAAAAGTGAGGGATAAGGAAATGGGCATCCAACAGACGGCGTTGGGAAGTAGGATACCGGTTACAGTAGGCATGAGTATTATTATTTTCAGATTTTTTTTCTTTTACAAAGTTGTCTTGATACTCTTCATTATTTGTAATAAATCTTTTCTCAAAATACCCTAAATTCAATTAATTTATTTAAAAAAATACTGAAACTAATAAAGTGAAGGTGTATTCAAAGTATGCTGATCTCAAAAATTGTTAAAGTTTTAATTTTAGAATGATTGCTTAATGAGTTACCATTGGTTTTATCTAAGAAAATATTTAAATTATACTGAAAAATTATTAATGTTTTAATTTTTAAATACTTATTCACTGAATTATTATTGAGTTCACCCAATAAAATATTCAAATTATACACCCTCTTTATTTTTTTTGTAATTTTTTATTAATTTATCTTAATCTAAAGAAGATAGCTAAATCCAATATACTTTGATTTATCTCACATTCAAGACATTAAAATGCATTTTTACCATGGAACCTTAATAATAAAAAGGAAATATTATTTTTATAAATTTAATTTTATTAAATATTTACTTAAAAAATTTGGTCATCAAATTTATTAAATTTATAAACTGAATTATAAGACTCAATATATTTATCAACCTATTTTAAAATTAATAAATATTTAAAAATATTCATAATTTAAATTTTATTTAATATTTTTATAAATTTTAATTTATTAAAATAAAATAACTGAACTCCAATACCCAAAGTCATAATATGTATCTTATGACAATTAAAATAAAATTGTAAATAGATTAAGACATAGTTTTACAAACCATTATTAAAAAATAAAATCAATAAAACAAATCATAGTCCATTAAGGAAGCAAAACTTGACCAAGTAGGCAGTGGGTTTAGTTTAGATAAGAGAATAGGAGAACCACCTCTCAATCATATGGAGGACTTCCCTAGGCTTATACGTATGAGCTACATGACCAGCACCCTATGTTGATGTCAGAATATAGGATATTAGTTCCGGCTGATTAAACCAGCAAAATACAGTAATTTTTAAATGAAGGTGTCAGTTAGAAGTTGTGCTTACTTTCACAGCAACATATGTTAAGTAGAAGTCATCTTCCTTTTTGTAGATTCTAATGTACCTGCATAAAATTATATGGGAAAGCTGAATGTGATTAATATTATTAATAACAGGATGTCAAACAGTTGTTTTACTGTAAAATTTGCAAGATGTTATAGCTTAATCAATGAATGTAATAAATTTAATATTACATATTTTATTTTTTTTTAAATTTTTTCACGTGATATCTCCACACTATCATTAAGTATTATATTAGTTCACATTTAGGATCAGTTATTAATGACTTTTTTTAACAAATATAACTTTAAAATTTAAATCTAAGTCTTTGACCTTAAATCTTCAACTTGAAACACAAGCAATAACTATTATGTCAAAACCTTGTTGATAGTACAAATTTTATAAGTGAGTATTTAATAAGATTTCATTTTTAAAAATAGCATAATTGTTGTATAGAAAGGCATACAATGATTCAGACTAATATGTTTGAACTAATAATTAACAACTGAAACTAATTACTTACCCTGCCACTTGACCTTCAACAAACCACGCACGCCAAGGATCATGTATACTCAAGTTCAATGACTTTATCCATGCTTGTGTGCTCAAATGTGGCACCGACATGTCAAGATCAGAACTGTGATCATGAGTTCAAAGACATCATTACCATGTTGAATCCTATGAATATTATGGTCTAAACAATGAATTTTAGAGCACAAAGCCCAAAACTCTTAAATATTAATAAGTAAGAACGAAAAATTTTACCAATAAATAAGAGATTGAAGGTTTGTATCAACGAGATTGCGATGATATTCAAACACACTTTCTATATCTTTTTTATATGATAAACTTTTGTTGCATCTCTCGAACTGTCCTTTAGTTCCCTGTTTTAAAGATATTACACACATCAATTATATATACATAATGAGCTTTTCAATATTGTATGTTAGTTATATGTTGAATCTTACCTCTCTAACCCCAAGAGCCTTCCTAGCATTCTCATCATTTGCCCATATGTTAATAAGTATGTGATCATAACCCTAAATAAATGTTCAATTAGTAATTACAAAATTAAAACTAAATATGCGTGCATGTATGTGTAAAAATTGTTGAAAAAATAATCTTACAAAATGCAAAGTGAGCGAATATGATCTGAATCTGAATTTATTGGGTAACATACAGGTATAACCTGTCAAGCTAATCAAATTTGATATGTGCATATAATCAATTGGGTTCATTTCAAATTTTCAAACTCAATTTTATCTTCTAAACTCGACTGAACTTAACCCGTGTACATCCTATTTATAAACTAATAGAAAGAGGAGACAAAAATTTACTTACTCGACACCAAAATGCAGGCTGATCGTGCACTGATTGTAGGGTTATTTTTGAATCTTGCACAAGAATTCGATGATTCTCATTGGGCGTAGTAATACATAGAGGTTCCAAAATTTGTTGTAAGTTGATGTAACGGACTAGCTGAAAATCAGTGGATTACTTTAGTTAATCAATTTGTTTTCATTTACAACTCACAATGATTATATATATATATATATATATATATATATATATATATATATATATATACACTGACCTCAGAGTAAGCTTCATAATCTAAGACACATTTTGTGTTGTTTGGATTGATGTTGACATATTCACCATCACAATTTGCTTTCAATGACTACACCAGGGAAAAAATGTCATACAAATTGTAGAAACTATATAATAAATTTCCATAATTTATATAACTAAAATTTGATCAACTACAAAGAAATGCATAATTATAGCACATAATGACCAAAATAACCTCGTAGAGCTCATCCGGTATAAGGGCCATCCGGTGTGCATAGGGAATCCTCGTGTTAAGACACTGATCCTTATCAACCAGTGGGCTAGCAAGCACATAACCCTAATGCTAATTGAGACAATTAGTAGCATATATATAGTGTTATAAAATAAAGTTACAAAAATACTTCTCCTACAAAAGTGGGACATGAAAATCACACACAAAGTACCAACTAATTACCGTTAAATAATGGAGAGACCCATATATAATTATGGATTCTACCATTATTTGACGATGATAGATGCTTTACATATAGATTTTATGTCTCACTTTCTGTAGGAATTAAGTTATATATAAAACTTGTTGTGCTCTTTTGTACTTTGATGTTGATGAGTGGTAAGAGTCTTGCTTTATAGCCTGTTATTCAATAGAAATACAAAAAAGAAATTAAACGACAACGTTTGAATATCAAGGTCAAAGTTGGGATATCAATAAATATATAGTTAAAATAATTCACTATTTTTACCTTCGTATACTTTTTGCACAAGAGGGGGAACAGGTATCCCAGAATATGAACCCCCACCAATGTAAAATGGATTTGAGCTAAATTGAGGATGATCAATAAACCACTGTATAATAATTAATTGCAACTCATCAGAAAGATAATTTAAAAAAAAATCACAAATACATTTTATCAATCTGATTCATTTTACATTTTATTTTGTAAAGTACACTTTCCACTTTAGAGCAACTTAATCCTTGATTTACCTTCTGTAAAAACTGATATGTGTGTTCTACCCATAGTGTGTCGCTGCTATGGTACCCTTCTTGAGTCTCTGAGTAAGAAAATCCAGTGCCCACTGGCATATCTATGTATATGACGTTGAGTACCTGCTAATTAACAACCATTCTATTCACATAATATGGGCAGTTTCATATGTTCATTGGACCAACAGTACATCAAGAAATTTCATCACCTTTGTCCAAGCAAATGGGTTCAATTCAAGCGTTGGAAGGTTCCCACCGTAATCACGGTTAAAAACTAGAGGCCCTGCAACAAGATCAACAAGCAAAGCCAGATTCTAATAAAAAGATGACAAGCATGGTTGTTATACTTGAATATCAGGCAAATGAGTTAACTATTTCAAATAGTAGCCAAGATCAGGAACAGAAAGGCTTCTTCTACTAAAGGAAAATGGTAGTCATAGGTGAGGGATGTTCCATGTCATGATACATAAATTTTTTGAAGAGAAAAAAAACAAGTAAAAATATAAGAAAATATGTAAATTTTATATAGAGTTTATATATGTATATATCATTATCCTTTATAGAAATAGACTTCATGCAAAGCTCATAAAGGGTTGATGGGCAGTTGCTTTTCTTGATAATTTTGAAATGATGTATGCAGTGGGGCTCCCATTGCAGCTCTTTATAAGCTTTGCGTAAAGCCTGTTTCGTGAAAGTAACTTTTTTGGATTGAGAAAGCTATCTTCCTTATATAATGGAACTTCATTAGTTCAAGAGGTAATATATATTCACAGCAATCTATTTTTTTTTTTTTTTGGTTGATCAATATAAAATGAGATAATCACCATTCTCGAAGAAGAAAGCAGAAAGCGCAGAGCAACCAGGGCCCCCAACAAACCAGACTAGGACTGGATCTCCATAGGGAAATCTTTCAGACTCCACAAATAAGTAAAATAGTTGCACGTTGTCTTCTTCTCCCACTCCAATGTATCTGCACAATGTCATTCATTCAACATTATTTATAATGTTTGTGTGTTTCATGTGAAAATGCTAATTTTTTTTTTTTTTTGTCTCTTAAAGGCATTTGATTGAATAGAATAAGGGTTCGATGGAAATGCCACTTGAAAGTGAGAATATTTTAAAAATGCGTTTGGTTAGGAGCTGTGCTATTTGCAAGTATAATTAGCTATAACCAGGTTTCACACAATCAATTAATGATCGTGATTTATTTTTCTGACTATTTTGTATTAAAATTTATGTTGAAGCTTAAGTTTCCTAATTTTAGATTGAATATTTACATTTACTTGACAATTTGGATTTGTATCAATGTGATACTTTTCTTTTAACTTGAAATGAAATTTTTACATTTTCTCATTTGCAAATAATTGAAAAAAACTAATAATTTAAGTATTTTTAATAATTCATCCTATGGTCATCTCTTACAAAAGAAAAAAAATTACATTTTCTCATTTGTAATGCACATAAGTTTATTATATTAGATATGTAAAATGTATTATTAGTTATTAAATTATTAATGATATAAAGTCATTTCTATCATTAATAATCCGGTCCTAATCATGTATAATTTTAGATTTAAATTTGTTATTTTTATTATTTTTAATTTTAATAATTTTTTATATATCTCTTTAATTTATATTTAATATACTTTTTAAATAATTTATTTCTTTTTAATTTTTATCTACATATTTTACTACATCTTTATTCTTAAATTAAAAAAATCTCAATCCTAGTCTCACTACTTTTGTCGTTATCGGCGTTGGTTCGAGACAATTGCAACTTTTTTCATCTGGCATATTCCCTTATCACTATTTTGTACTATAAATAACAACATTTGCTATTATTTTAATTTATTCCCTTTGTCCTTGTCTGCTAGTGCTTATTTATACCCTTTTGTCGTTGTCTGGTAACGCACTGTTACCACCATCACCAATTACATAGAGTAATGATATTTTTAAGTAATTTTGTTGTATATATTAAAATTATATTTATTAAATATTATGTAATTTTTTAAAATATTATATAAATTTTTAATATAATTATAAAAAACATAATAACGCTGCACAAAATATCTCTATAGCTTATTACTATTCTTGCACTATCGTCTTTGGCTCAACTCAAGACTCTCAACTATAATATATCTAAATGTATCTAAATAATAATATTATAGATAATCAAAATTATAATTAAACCCTTAATTACCAAAAATATTATAATTATAAATCCATTCCAAATGAAAAATTTTAATTCTAAAAAAATATGAATTATAATTATAGACTTTTTCAATTCTATCATCTATCCAAACAAAGCCTAAAAAATACTTTGACAATTTTATAATGATAAACATTAAAATGACCACAAACACAGATATGATTTTAAAAAACAACATCATTTGTTCAATGAAAAAAATAAATAAATGTATTAACATTTAATAAAAGAAAAAGAGAACTCACCCAGTTTCAAGCTTGAATGGAAGATCGCCAGGATAGCCAGGTAGGTTGTTGACGATCGAGAGTGAAGAAGCCATGAAAGGAGCAAGCAATAAAACTATGACCGCATAGCACCATCTCCAGCCCAAGGCCGTACCGGTGGCGGTTCCCAGACTATGCAGCATCTACTTTGATTGTGGTCGATCGGCCGATGGCAAGCCTGCAACTTTTCTCAGCTGCTGCAATTGTGTGGTGCTTCCCTGCTTTCGTGTGGCGTTAATTTACTCTGTTGATTGCATTTTAGCGTAACTCCCCACGGCGGCTCTCACGCTCGCTGATGGGACCGGGAGCCGCTGGTCCCCAACGGTGTGCCGTATGGCCTTGATCTTGGTACTGTGACGTGGAAACTTCTGTCGTCTTCCTGCCCACAATCTGTTGATTTCATGTTTTTTATATTTTTCTTTGGTACAATCATATTTTTTATATTTTTCATGGTCCTATTCTATCCCTCACCACACTTTAAAAAAAGTATAGGTACAACTACTCTATTTTATAATCTTTATAATTACGAGATATAATATATAAAATTTATATAATTTAATAAATTTAATAATATAAATATTATATTATAAAATAATTTTAAATATAGCAATGCGCTTATATTTTTCTCCCTAGTCACTATCAATGAATTCTAAAATAATGTTTTAACACTACCATTGATGTAACATTAGCACATGTTTAAAGAACTGCCTAATTCATATAAAAATAAAAATAAAAACTATAAAGTTTTTGATTCCTTAATTATAAAATCATCTGTAATTGAAGAGTAACACCCAGCACTTCATTGAGAAATTTTATGTCTTTCAGATCAAATTGAAATCTTTTAATTTTTAAAATTAAAAGTTATAGTCATTTAAATAAAATATAAAAATAGATTTAAGATAAATAATTGATAAATAATTGAAATTTACAATTTAAATATTTTTAAAAAATTAAAAAATTACTAAAATCAAAAGATAAGAAAGTTAGAAATATATTTCATCTAAATATTTACTGTTAACTTTTGTTCTCTGTGAATCTCTTGCATAATCTCTATCACTCTAAGAAGGGTAGCCCAAGAGAAGTAGGGAAATCTCTTAATATAAAATATGAAATTGTTTTGACATAACTACTAATTTATTATGTGGCACCAGAAAATCATCTTTACACATTTTTTAAGTATACTAAACGAGAATGTTTGAGAGACGTACAATTAAGATCGCTCTATTGCATCACTTATCTGCTTTGTATTTGTAGAACAAAAATTGAGGTTTTAAAAGAGTTGTTAGGAAATAAATGAGATGCAATAAATTATTGTTGTTAGAAATTTAATATGTATAGGACAAAAATTGATGTTTTAAAAGAGTTGTTGGAAAATAAATAAGATGCAATAAATTATTGTTGTCAGAAAATTAGTGTTTGCCAGAAAAGCAGAATATCGATGTTTCGAAAGAGTTGCGGGGAAATAAATAAGACGCATTAAGTTATTGTTGATAGAAAATAGATGAGAATATAGCTGATGGGAATACAAATTTTGAAGAGTTTATGGCAAATAAATAAGATGCAAAAAAAAAAAAAGTTGGGAAACTGAAACAAAGTAATTTTTTCTTATTCTTTTATCTAGTAACTTCTTTTTATTATTTTTTATTTTACAGTTAAATTTAAATTATAAATTTTATTTTTATTAATTTCTATTCTCTCTTAATTATATTTTTTTTTATAAAAGACAAAATATATATATATATATATATATATATATATATATATCCGAGTAACCTCCACAAACTATCACATCTTCCAATGTTATTTTAGCTTCACCAATCCGGATCTTTTGTTATTGGGTTCCCAGAATAACTTTAGATAGAGATAAAAAAAATTAACGTAAGAGATTAAAGAAATGAATCTCATCCCCTAAGAACCAGATCTTTTGTTCCTGATGATTTGACTTTTAAAAGCTTTGATTGCTTCATAAATACCAGCATTTCTCCATAAAGCTCGGTACTTTGAATGCAGCCGTTCCTCTTCCTCCCAGGCTATCCAGTCTCCCTGTGGATGCAACCATCAGTTGAATTTGACTTCCAATGGTAACTTTTCAAGTTTAGCCAGAGGAGTTTGAGAGAATAGGAAAGGGGAAAGAAGCTCTGGTGGGTCTTGAATGGATTTCAAGGAAGGTTTGAGGAAATAGGCAATTCCACGGGTAAACCATGAGCTCCACAGTGGCATTAATTTGTCGATTACTCCATTGAAGAATTTTAAAGAATGGCTAGCTTAGCCAGTAAAACCAAGTAGACAGTAAAAGCTTTGAAAACTTCAGAGGTATTAGGAAATGGGAATCGAAGCAAACCCTTCTTCTAATCGAAAGTTTCTCATTTAGGGCTGCACTGATCAGCATTTGATGCAACAGATTCCACGAATAGAATCTCACCCCCATTCAATAATAATATGTTACTTTAAGGCAAATTATGCGTCTAAAATTTGATATTAAAATTATTTTTATTAAAAAAATTTATTATTTAACTCTTATATCAAATATAAATTAATTTCATTTAAAAAAACCAGAACAGCTTGTAAAAATTTTAAAAATAATATTAATAATATGGATTTTATGAATTTTGAATGAAATTTTTTTTATAAAAGTAACTGTATTGTTACCGCTTAAATATTATATATATCTAAACTTTTCCAAGAGCATTGTTACTTTTTAGAATTTTTTTTTGTTTACAAATTTGTCTTAGACTTTTATTATTCATAATAAATTTTCTCTCAAAATACACTATATTAAATTCACTTAATTTATTTAAAAGATGCTCAAATTATTCACCAATTTTATATTTTATTTATCAATATATCTCAATCAAAGGAAGATAGATTGAATGAATACACTCTAATTTATCTCTCATTTCAAGTCACTAAAATGCATTTTTACCATGGAACCTTGATGATACAAAATGTCCGAGTCATAATATGTGTCTCTTATGACAACTAAAACACAATTGTAAACAGATTAAGACATAGTTTACAAACCATATGTAATTAAAAAATTAAATAAAAATAAAAATAAATGGTAGTCCATTAAGGAAGCAAAGCTTAGGCAGTGGGCTTTTGTTTAGATAAGAGCATAGAAGAACCACCTCTCAATCATATGGTAGACTTCCTTAGGCTTATATGAATGGGCTACATGACCAGCACCCTATGTTGATGTCAGAATGAAGGATATTAGCACCAGATGATTAAACAAGCCAAATAAAGTTATTTCAACATGACAATTAGAAGCATTTGCTTACTTTCACAGTCACATATGTCAAGTAGAAGTTATCTTTCTTTTTGTATATTCTTATGTACCTGCAGAAAATTATATGGGAAGACTAAATGTGATTAATATCTAATATTATTAATAAAAAAAAGCCACAAATGATAATATATTCACATCATGAAACCTACCAAAACCTTACAAAGAAGAAGTGGGCAGAGATATGTTAGTCTCGTTTAATGAATGATAAATAACTCTTACAAATGAATGATAAATTTGCTTTAAAAAAGACAAAAATGAGTAAGAGGAAGAAAATAAACTTTTTTTCTTCCAACTTTTATGGAGACTTACTTGATATACGGAAGATGTTTAATGTTGGAAGGAGAAAAACTTTTTCTATAATTTTTATTTTATAAAAAAATATATTTAATAGTATGCATTTTTTAATTTGTGAAATTCTATATATAGGTTCATCTGCAGGATTAATCAAATTTTTTAAGGAAAATGAAAACAAGAAAAAACAAACAGAAAATGACCACACAGTATACACTAACTACCCTGGGTAAAGATACCCCACTACAATCATCTCTTAAATTATGATTAATTCTGTATTGTAAAATTAAGAGGGAATAAAACTTTTAGAAATAATGAAACCGATGTTGGAGTAACAAACTCTTTGAGGAGACAAAGTCTCCCACGTAGAAGCAGAAAATTCAGTCTTTACTTCGTGAAAAAGAGCTATGAGATATAATGGATTATTTAAGGGTTTAATTAATGCAATTTAATAAATTTAATGACTTAACTTTTTTAAAATGAAAATTTAATAAAAAATGTATTGTTAGAAATCACAAAACCAATATTTTTTTGAGTTGGAAAAAAATTTGCATGGAATTCATTTCACCAATGAGAAAAACCCACTTTTTTTTAGTTACAAAAGAACCATATGAATAATAAGAATAAAAAGTAAACATCAAATCTATACCACAAAATTTAGAGAAATATCAAAATATCAAGTGAGCTGTAAGCTCACGGGCAACGTAAAACCCACTTTTTGTTGATGAGTAAGGGGGTGCAAAAATTTGTGAATCCAACAAACTCTTGTATATTCTGTCTCACCCACACATATCTCAAGCAAGTGATGGGTTATATTATTTTGTTAAATCCAAACTCAAACTCGACCATACAAAATACATGTGTAAGTCGCAAAAGTTTACTAAACCTGACTTAATTCTTAATTTGATTTATGCATATATTTAATCAAATTGAGGTCAAAATTTTAAATCTAATTTTATTTTACTCTAAATATAATACGAATCTGACCATACACACTCTTATACGCGAGGTTTTCCCAAAAAGGCACACAATGATAGACTAATATGCTTGAACTAATAATTAACAACTGAAACTAATTAGTTACCCTGCCACTTGACCATCAACAAACCATGCACGCCAAGGATCATGTATACTCAAGTTCAATGACTTTATCCATGCTTGTGTGCTGAGATGTGGCACCGCCATGTCAAGATCAGAACTGTGATCGTGAGTTCAAAAACATCATTACCATATTGAATCCTATGAATATTATGGTTTCAACAATAAATTCTAGATCACAAAATCGAGAAACTCCTAAATTTTGCAATCCTTTAATTCTTTTACAGAAATATTTAAGTATAAAGAAATTTACCAAAAAATAAGAGATTGAAGGTTTGTGTTAACAAGACTGCGATGATATTCAACAACATTGTTTATATCTTTTGTGTATGATAAACTATTGTTGCATCTTGAGAACTCTCCTTTAGTTCCCTGTTGAAAAAAGACATTACACAAATTAATGTATATATGGTAAGCTTTTCAACGCATGTCAATTAAATATGTGGAATCTTACCTCTCTCACACCAAGAGCCTTCCTAGCATTCTCATCATTTGCCCATATGCGAATAAGTATGTTGTCATAACCCTAAATTAATGTTCAATTAGTGATTACAAATTAAAAGAAATGCGTGTATATGTACATATATAAATATTGTTAAAGAAGGAAAAAGATCTTCTAATAAAGTATATTTTATAGAATAAAATTCAATTAAATAATTAATGAATAAATTAACAATTTAGATTGTTGTAAACTATAAATAATCATTCTTTTTTTTTTCATAGTAATTGTATACTTATACTTAAGACAGACCCAAAAATTTTAAGCAATAAAACTAATAAATATACAATATATTATATATAAACACATAAAGACACACAAGAGTAAAACCTACATTCATAAATAGGAAAGGATAAGTAATTGTTACAATAATTTAAAATATACATATTTAACATTAAAAATAAAAAAAGATAGTAAAGACATTTGCCTTCACATCCTTCTATATAAATCCACCTTTATCTTTACTTGTGCTTTATTATATACAACACATTTTACACACGGAATCAAATTTATTAAAAAAATATATAGAATATTGATATATGTAAATATAATTTCTATATAAATTATATACATTTTTTATATTTTTATTCTCTCTTTTTAACGTTTTTTAATTTTTAAACATATACAGTGCAAAAATGTATATCCACCCATTTTCCATATAAATATGAACTAGCACGTGGGGGCTTGCGTCGCGCCTCGTGCAGCAGCGCGGCCACCTGCACCTTTGAGCAGTGCAAACAATAAAAAATGCCATAAACAAAAGAAGAAAGTATGGGCTGTGATCAGACAATCCCGTGGATTAACTTTTATATTAGGTTAAATTTTACAGAATTTTCTTGAGGTTATTGTAAAAAATCTTTCTATATGTTTAACTTCTACAAATAATTTTTTTGAACTCAAAAAATAATGTGTTGTTCACTTTTTATCTATTTTTTTGTTTAAATAATAATAAAAATATTAAAAAATTAATTAAATCCTAAATTAACCATAATTAAAATCCTAAAATGACCCTTAAAATTTCAAACTCTCACTCTGGGACTGAACCCACCCTCAAACCCAAGAGTCCCAAATTTTCACGCAACTTAAAGCAAATACAAAGTGAAAAACCTTTATCAAACGCAATACGCAAGCTATGGTTAGGCAGCCGGGAGGCCCAGGCGGCTGTCATCTGACAATCTCAGATTAACTTCTATATTATATAGAATATAGACGAGGGAAAATATTGACTTACTCTACACCAAAATGCAGATTGCTTTCGCATTGATTGAAGGGTGGCTTTTGAATCTTGCACAAGAATTCGATGATTCTCGCCGGGCGTAGTAATACAAAGAGGTTCCAAAATTTGTCCGATGTTTATGTAACGCACTAGCTGAAATTCAGCGGGGTTACTTAGTTAATCAATTTGTTTCTATGTACAAATTACAATGACTAAACCAAATTAACAGAGGCAGTGCTGTGTTATATATATCTATACTGACCTCAGTGTAAGCTTCATAATCCGAGGCACATTTTGTGTTGTTTGGATTGATGTTGACATATTCACCATCACAACTTGCTTTCAATGACTACACAAAAAAAAAAAAAAATGTTATACAAATTGTAGAAACTATATTTATAATGAATTCTTGATAATCAAGATCACTAAAATTTGATCAAGTTCAAGAAAAAAATAATGAATAATTAGCAATTCATGACCAAAATAACCTCATAGAGTTCATCGGGGAGAAGGGCCATCCGGTATGCATAGGGAACCCTCATGTTAACTTGCACATCCATATCAACTACTGGGCTGGCAAGCACATAGCCCTAATGCTAATTGAGATGATTAGTGGCATATATATATAGTGTTATAAAATAATTAAGTTACGAAAATGCTTCTCCCATGAAAAGTGGGACATGAAACTCACACATAAAACACTAATCATCGTCTGATGATGATGAAATCATACATAATTATATATTTCACCACCATTTAAAGGTAGTAGGTGATTTACATGTGGGTTTTTTGTCCCACTTTACGTAGGAATAGATGTGCCCATAAACTTATATATAGAAGAGAACTTGTGTTCTTTTGTACTTTGATGTTGATGAGTGGCAAGAGTCTTGCTTTATAACCTGCTATCCAATAGAAAAATGTGAAAAATAAATTAAAACGACGAGGTTTGAATATCAAGGATCAAAGTTGGGATAGTAATGTATTAGTTAAAATAGTTCACTATTTTTACCTTCATATACTTTTTGCACAAGAGGGGCAACAGGTATCCCAGAATATGAACCCCCACCAATGTAAAATGGATTTGAGCTAAATTGCGGATGATCAATAAACCACTGTATATTAATTAATTGCAACTCATCAGAAGTTAAATTAAGAAAATCACCGATACTTGCTTTTCCCTAACAAGCTAGAATGTTATAATTACCAAATTGTCCTCAGAATTTATTATTTTTCACGAATTTGACTTATCTAAAGTACAAGATATACTTTATATCATAAAATATTATTACATGCAATTTATAAGGTGAAGTATAAGTGGATAATAATTGATAAGAAATCAAAGAAATGAGTTGTCTTAAACCTATAAATTATCATCTATTTATTTATACTTTATAATAATTTATATCAATCTAATGAACTTTATTTTTATTTTACATAATCGATTCCAAACTCAAATAAAGAAAAAAATTGTGTTAAGTAGTTAAAATTTTATTAAATCTGTTATAACATGAATCAACAAAGTTATTTTAATAAAAATAATTGATTAACTGATTTTTAATTTAATAAAAAAGATTAAAAAATAAAAAAATACTTTAAAAAATTATTAATTAAAAGAAATTTTTTAATAAGTAATATTTTTAAAAATTTAAATTCTAATTGAATCTAATAATATTATTTAATTCATGTAATTAGTCTCACTTACATATGAGGCTATGTGTGTTGTTAATGTTATATTTTTTTCAATCTGATCTATTTACATTTTATTGTATAAAATGCATTTCAGTCATTAGGGTAACTTAATCCTTGATTTACCTTCTGTAAAAACTTATATGCTTGTTCTACCCATATTGTATCACTGCTATGGTACCCATCTTGAGTCTGCGAGTAAGAAAATCCAGCGCCCACCGGCATATCTATGTATATGACGTTGAGTACCTGCTAATTAACAACCATTCTATTCACATAAAAGTTCAGTCATGTTCATTTAACTAACAGTAAAATATTTCATCACCTTTGTCCAAGTATATGGGTTCAATTCAAGTGTTGGAAGGTTTCCGCTGTAACTCCGGTTAAAAACTAAAGGCCCTGTAACAAGGTCAACAGACAAAGTCAGATCCTAATAACAAGATATGACAAGCATAGTTGCTGTATTTGAATACTAGCTAAATGATCGAGTTAACTATATCAAACAGTAGCCAAAATCAAGGGAAAAGTTATTCTTGCAAAAAATAGGCTTTACATTCAGATGAAGCTTACAAAAAGCCAAAATAATACGAACTCTGTTATTTTTATATTATTTTATGTATATCATTCTCATATTTTTAAGTAAAAGTCGTTAGATGGCATAAGTTTTATATATTTAATGACTTTCATTTAAAGATTTGAGAATGGTGTAAGAATATATATATATTAAAATGACATATACATTTTTTGATAATTATAAAATCATACAAGTATTATGATCGCCATTTTTTTGAGTTTTTTTTTAAGTATTATCTGTTTGATAGATGAAGATTAATCTTTTTAATGTATAATCAGACACTTAAGTGAGATTTTTTTAAATAAATATTTTTTATATACAAAATTTAAAATTAAATATAAAATAAATTATTTTAGGTGATCAAGCCTCTTTTACTCAAATCAACTTGTGTTAATATTATGACTGTTATTTTAACTTTTCATGAATTTTGTATGAATTTTATTTTATGAAAGTAAGTTTTCTTAATTAAGAAAGCTATCTTTCTTATATAACTTCATTAGTTCCAAGAGGTAATATATATTCACAATGATATATTTTTTTGGTTGATCAATTTTTGTACACATTTAAATACAGAAAGATAATTACCATTCTCCAAGAAGAATGCAGAGAGCGCAGAGCAACCAGGGCCTCCAACAAACCAAATTAGGAGTGGATCTCTATAGGGAAATCTTTGAGACTCAACAAACAAGTAAAATAGTTGTACGTTGTCTTCTTCTCCCACCCCTATGTATCTGCACAATGTCATTCTTTTAAGATTAATTATAATGTTTGCGTGTCATGTGAAAATAAGATGTGGAACAAATTTTTTAAGTTTAAATTTTATGTCGCAATTTTAAAAAATAAAAAATAACTATAAAAACTATTCTTTCTAATTCAAGAAGTGAAAATTAAAAAAATATATCTACTGGTCAAAACATATAATCTTTCACTTACTAATATCACAATTAGACTATAAGCACTACATTGCTACTAGCTAGCACCATCATTATTAGTGACATTACTACAATCTTTATTTCTGCCACCATAGACTATTATTATTATCTTTGTACCAAAAATAACACCCTTTACTGTTGTTATTGACATCCACTAATTATATCATGGTCTTTGTTTGGATTGAGATTATGTGACTTTCTCCCATCTTTTTTGTCTAAACCATCATATATCCAAATAATAATATTAGAGATAATCATAACAATAATTTCTACTTCTATTTTATAATGCATTCTCAATGTAAAATCTAAATTCTAGTAAAATATGAATTGAAATTATAATTATAGATTTCTTCAATTTTATTCCATATTTTAAAAATATGACTTATAGGTGACCAGCTAATAAACTAATTCAATTTAATACTCATAATCGGTATTGATTAAACCTTGTTAAAAATCTGTTAATTAGACTCCAAACTTTTAAAAATTATAAAAAATATTTAAAACTATAAATTTTATTGTCTCAATCATACATGTAACATTTAAATTAAAAAAAGGTTATTAGAATGACTATAAGATTTATTAATTTTTGAACTGCATGCTTTATTGAATTAAGATCTACATTAATATGATAAGAATAATGAATAAATATGTATATAATATTTTTTGAATTTCTTTTCAATAAGTAAAAATTATTTACATTAAAATTTATTTATAATATCATTTCATTCGATTATTGGTTCAATTGATCAAACTGGTGTGGTCAGCCCCACCATCCATAACTGTTCGCTAGTCGATTCATTTTTTAAACATTAATTCTATCATCCAAACATAGCCTAACAAATATTTGACAATTATATAATGGTAAACATTAGAATGAACATAAACACAACAAATGAGTTGAAAAAGCAGCATGAGTAATTCATTAAAAAAAATAAAGAAAATGAATTATCATTTAATTTATATATATACTATATAAAAGTGAAAATAGGTAAAAATATATTTAGATTAAAATAAACCTTTAAAAAACCTTTTATCAAAACACTATTTTATTATAAATTTATATTGTCTTAAAATATAAATAATATTTTCATTAAATTTTAGCTTCAAAATTATTTTCTTTATCCTCATTATAAATGATATGTCCTATTGAAAAATAAATTTACGATTTACGATTTTTTAGCATTTAGTTTTTTTTTAATTATTAAATATAACATAAATTATCTTAGTTAAAAATTTATAACAAATAATTTTTTAAAAAAATTCTACTTTCTTAATATATTTTCTTTACTTTCATTCTATATGTTAGTTCAAATTTTATAGTAAAAATTAAAAATATTATGTTCGTAATATTTACTATGTTTTTTTCACTCTCATTTTGAATTTTATCTCAAATTTTATAGTATAAATTAAAGATGATTATATTCTTAATGTTTACTATTTTATTAGGTATATAATGTAATATAAATTATCTTTATCAAAAATTGGTAAAAAAAATGTTTTTAAAAAGTAAACTCTACAAATCAAATTCTTCTATAAATTTTTAGTATTAATTATTTTTATTAAATATTTAATATAATCTTAATTAAGTTTTTTAACAAATGAACTTACGTTATTTTACTAAGAATTTTTTTAAAGTCACGTTAATTGTATGCAAAGGCTAGTAGAAGAAAATTGAACTCACCCGGTTTCAAGCTTGAATGGAAGATCGCCAGGATAGCCAGGGAGGTTCTTGACAACTGAAAGTGAAGAAGCCATGAAAGGCGCAAGCAATAAAACCATGACCACTTGGCACCATCTCCAGCCTAAGGCCGTACCGGCGGCGGTTCCCGGACTATGCAGCATCTACTTTTGATTATGGTCGACTGATGGCAACCCTGCAACTTTTCTCTGCTACTGCAATAATGGTGCTTCCCTGCTTGCGTGTGGTGTTGATTTACTATGCGGATTGCTTTTAAGCTAAGTCGCCACGGCGACTCTTACGTTCGTTGATGGGGATTGGAAACCGTTGGTCAGGAACGGCGTGTCGATGTGGCCTTATATTATTGTGAAAAGGTACACTGCCATCGTCTGCCCACATAATTTTCTCCGTAGTTAATATCATTAAATTCTAAAATAATGTTTGACATTATCATTGATGGAAACACAAGATTAAAGAACATCAAAGTTTTTGATTCCTTTCATCAACTGCAATTGGAGATTAAAGAACAGCACTTCATTCGAAGAACTTCTATGTCTATAAGATCTAAATACTTACTGTTGACTTTTGTTCTTTATCAGAATCTCCTGCATAATCTTTGTCACTCTAGCAAGGTAAACCAAGAGAACCTGAGAAACCAATTTCACCAAATTCCATTACATTGCGCCCCTTTCGTTCGCGCAAGTCCACCTTTCCAACTTTGTTGTTCACTAGCTCAAGGGTTGGTTTCATGATAAATGGCTTAAAAACATGTAAAGCTTAGAACAATGTGAGATTTCACCAGAATATAGGATGAAAGAGATCTTTTGAAATACTCCTCGTTATACCGACAAAACCTTCACGCTTCACTTACAGATAATGCTTGTAACATTTTTTTCTAGGCTGCTAATACTCATAAAAAATGCTCAAAATTGGATACCTTTCTCAAATTTATAAAATTTAATAAATTTAATAATAAAATTCTATGAAAAAAGAATTATGTAAGATATTTAATATTTGAAAAAGCATGTGAATCCAATCTCAGTTACTCAATACGGCAATAGTGTTTTATGGCAGACGGCAAGATTTGGAGTGACAATTGATACTTAGTGTATTAATACGATTAATATACTAATAGAAATAAGCATGAAGTGAAACGGCATATTTGATTGTTATTATGCACTGTGTATTGCTTTTCAGCCTCCGTGTGTTACTTTTTCCAAGATTTGTTCCTTGACATGCACAAGACTGCAGAGTCCAGGCAATTGGTCCTCCCAAATTCCCAATCCGAGCAGGCAGGGCCTGATTTCCGAAAAAGAAAAAAGTTGAATTTCAGGCAGGACCTCGGCTAACTAGCTCACCATCCCAGGTGACAAACGAAATGGCGCAGCCCCCTCCTAGAAGTCCAAAAGGTTGACACGAACCTAGTTTCCCCTCATTTCCTCTAGCTTGTAAACTCTCTATTCCAGTCCCACTCACTCTGTTCACTCCTGCATATTAACCAACAACCATAGGATTAGTAGAAGTCCCTACACTAATGGCTTTTCCCCAACTTACATAGTCTTCAACATCCCGAGGGTTATTGAAAGTCCCTATAGCATCTTGCTCTTGTGCTACTTCAATGAGCATTTTATTACTATTTGCAATCTCCTTGTTGAGTTCCCTGTCCTCTGCCTGGTCATTAAATACCATTGATTCCTTTCACCATTTTAGATAACTCGATGACACTGAGGGCTTGTAGCATTTTTCGGGAACATAAAAGCTAAAATTTCCCCTGCAATTTGGCTGCATTTCAGCAAACTCTGCAGGCAAATCTTGGTCCATCCCAAATTGGATATACTTCTCCGCGCAGCCCAAACCCACAAAATCAGTAGCAAGCAAACACAGACCAAAGGACCTTATCGCCTCATCTGAACTCAACTCAGACTGTAATCGACCAATTGCTCATTGTCTTTGTAATGGGACTCAATTTTTCAAATAAGCAGCATAAGGGCGCCATTGAAAACTATCTGCAAATTTCAGAACAGACTTAACGAGTGTAATGCCGATATATGAGGCTAAATTGTTCCACCGTGCCACCCTAGGCTCACAAAGCTTAAGTTCTATGGATTTCTTCGGTCCAAGAATTGGGAACCTTTCAAAAACCCACAGCTGCACAATTTGAAATAAGTCCAGCACGGTCATGGATTTCTCAGCAGAAGGCACTCGTTGTTCTTTCAGTAGCCCAAGGTTGTTGTAAAGACTAGCAAGCACAGCAGGGGCAAGAGCCATTCTTTTGCCTTCAGACAAATGAATTACTATAGGGAAAGCATGGTTTCCAACGGAAAGACAAACCTTGACAACCAGAGATAGAACATTGAATTGATACACCATGATAAGAATATTGTTATATAATTTAAAGTTAGGAAGTTGAAATTATCGTAACTGATAATAACAAGGCCGTAGGTGAGGTAAGGATTTTACATCTAATTAATAAATGCAGCAACTGAAGTTTCAGCCTTTGTATTTGCTCTTCTAGTTGATTTCAATCTCAGTTTTACTAATTTCAGTACTTAGTTGGAAATATATGATTTATTCAATCTCATATTTTGCTGTCAAGATATTGATTGAATATGTGGTAGATACATGAATGGGAAAGTCACCATTAGATCACCCGGTGTATTACTTGGTTTTCCTTGCTAGCCTCGGAAGTATTGGATATCCCAGCTAAAGATTGCTGCTCTGTTTAATTGATATACCATTCGGGAAGGTGGATTACACGCAAGTGAATAATTCATTGACCCAAATTACAAACAATAACTAAGGATCAATATCACATTTTAATCATTCATGTAAACTTCTTAGAAACCAATAAAAATAAGTATTGGTTGTAACAAAAAAATAAATCAATTAGACACTAAGATTTATAACGTGGAATACTTCCCTTATGTAGAGAAGAAAAACCATAAAACTTAGTTTAGATAAATTGACACAGCTAATAAATAGGCTATGACCCTAGGTTGCAAGCCCCCTTATCAGGGGTTCGACTTTGGTAGTGACTTTGGGGCCAAAGATTTAACTTGTTTGTGCATTCCCACCTTGATGGGATTAGGCTAAACCAAACACGAGGATACTTCTTCGAAACTCAAAAAAAAAAATTTCGCTATCAACAATGATAATAAGTAAAAGAATTGTCTTTTAAAATATAATTACATTATTTTTATAGATAAAATTTTATTAAATTATTATAAAAAATAATTTAAATTATTAAATTTAAGTTAAAATATAAAAAAAATTTATACTTTCACTTTAAAATGAAAATTTTTTACATTTTTAATTATAACAATCAATCAACTACACTTTAAAATTAAAATAATTTACCTATTCTATTAGTTAGCTATCCATATACTTCATGAAATTCCACCCTCTCACGCAATGCCTTCATGTAGTTTCTAAAGCTACCATTTGATTTCTGTCGTGCTCTGCTCTGTTTTCACAGAATATAGTTTTGGTAAAAACTTATAAGAGCCGTTTTTCATGTGTTTGACAATCATTTTCTGGAGGCTAATTGATTGTTATTGCTATTCAATTGCTTTTTGGTTAAGATTTTCAGACTGTATCAGTTAGACTGAAAACCTTTATTTTCACATGCACCAAAATATTAAATCATGTATACCTTTGGTTCTTTGAAAAATATTGTGTCAACAATTAATTTAAATTGTAAGTTGGACCTTAAAGCAATTGCGTTTCAAGCACGTCATGTGGACTGCAATCCCACGGCAAGTGTGGTTTGTTGACGGTGGTTCTGTCCAAGTAGATGTTTATGGGATTGGTAGGACAGTGAGGCGAAAGTCTCTTTAGAATTTGAATGATTAATTAATAGAGTGAATAAATTATTCTAATTTTAAAATATAATAAGTTGTTTCTTATAATTGAAAAGTATAAATAATTTTTTATTTTAAAATAAAAATATAAGAAGTTTTTATATATTTTAATCTTAAATTTATTAATTTAATATAATAAATTATAAAATTTAATATATTAATAACTTACACGTAATTTATGTGACTTGCCTTTTTCTTTTAAAATATTGAGGTTGTAATTTTCTGTTGTAATATACTGACAGGTAAAGAAATTTGATTTCAAATTTTTCTTAAATTGCTCAAAATTTTAAGGTCCTCATCGCTAGCTCATTCTTAATGGCTACGTATTGCTTTTTCTGTGCTTAAATAATAGTCCTTTTAGAAAATTTTTCTTATTCCATTTTAAATATTACTTTCCTAAAATTAATATTTTGTTAATCTTTTTTCAATTTCACCCTTATTCTCAATGACGCCCCGTCGCTCCGTGGGTTGGGTAGGTGGGGAGTCAGAAGGGTAAGCCGCTGACAGGTTGGTGGAATAAGCGCCGGCGTGATCTTGCGAGACAAAATCGGGCTTTGGTGTCTCTAGTCACGTCGAGCGTTTGGTGGGCGAGGAACAAATCTTGCTAAGAAAACGACCGCCCCTACGCAGATGAAAGGGGATATTCTTACGGGACAGCACAATAATAAGTATATAAGCAATTATAATAAAAAATAAAATAAATTCAGAGAGTGTATGCCGGAAATTTTTATATTACGTGGGGAAATTTTTTTAAAAGAAATTATAAAAATATATAAAAATTATATATTATATTAATTTAATTTATATGAGAATTGTTATTCGAATATATAATATTTGTCACTTTGAACGTAAAATTATAATTACCCGAGACCAAGTGGGTAAAATTTTAATAATATTATTTTTATATTTTTATTTATAATTATTATTTTATTTATTTTTTTAATTTTTTATATTTATTTTTAATAAAAATAAAATAAATCACATAAAAAACATAACTTATTACGTGGCTATTCGTAGGGCTACCATTACCTGTAAAACTTTGAGAGCCTCGGTATTTATACAAGAGTGCTGCTAGTTATACATTCATTTCTCCTACGTTTTTTTTTATGTTTAATATCTCATCATTTAAATGAATTTTAATTAAAATTAAAAAAAATAAAAAAATAAATTCTACTACGTCATTAAATATAACTGATTATATAAAATAAATAATATAAAAATATCATCTTCGTTTATACAATTGTCCCTTTATACAATTGTACGGAAGCAGACGTACTATTACTTCACGTTGTGAGAGACTGATTTGTTAAGCAGTGTGTCCGCAAAATCAACGTACTGTTAATATTTTTCAATTCTGATGGCTGGAATTAAAAACCGTGCAGGTTGACGTCACCTTCTCAGTCCTTAGAGGCATTCATGAATGGAGTCACATCTCCGCGCAGGTGCACAGGTTCAGATTGGACGGGATGCCAGGGAGCTGGCTGGTGTGTTCCACCGTGAGTCCTTACCATTGTCCTCCATTGGCAGACGAGATGCTTCAGTGCTGTGCACAGTTCAGCTTTTCATATGTCCCACCGCGTTGTAAAAGTTAGCTCACTTTTTTTTGGTACATGTTAGCTCACTTTTTGGCAAATTATGTTAGTAATAATGCGCATCTGGTTCTGGATTTGAGTAGATATCACCACGATTTATATCAAACAATCGCTGCCCCTCTGAAACTCTCCCCTTTCCGCGAAGGTCAAATGGTAAGGGCTAAAAAAATTACCGAAGTTCATAATCTCTTGAAATTTCCAAACATCCCATACCCATCTGCATTAGCTCTACTCACAAACCAGTACATGGATGCTGCAAAAAAATAAAATAAAAATAAGTAATTATAGACAGTTAAATTGTGGGTTACAGCTTAAATGAACGGTGGACAATGAATTATATTCAAAATTATTTATTTATAAAGTTTCTTTATTTATTACTCCTTCTATTAAGTGTGTTTGCCTATTATATATTTATATACCTTTCAATAACTATATTCAAAATTAATTATATCCATAAGTAATCCAAACAAGCACGTAATAATATATAATGATACAGATAATATCATTGAAAATGTTGCTCATTATAAAAGAAATTGGAAATGTCACTACGTATGTTTCTTAAAATGTCAATGAAATTAAATTTTCAGAATGAAAAATGAAAGAAATTAAATTCAGGATCACCAAATCCCATGATTCCAGTATTTTATTTCTTTCTTTTTTTATTGTGCATTTTCTTTAGGAGAGAGAAACTCTATCTTCATAAATTTTTTTCATAAAGTTCATTAAACATATTTACTGCCATTCAATGCATTGCATTCCCACTTATTTATGGCAAGTGAGTTTTATAGAGTTAAATTATTTTTTTAATTTTGATAATTTTTTATCTTATTTATTTTATATTTAAATTTAAATTAGGAGTCTTTTTTATTTTTTAATTTTACTTTTTTTTTCTTATTATAAATTTTTTATTTATTTTTTTTAATTATTTTCTTTATCGATACATTATTTAATGAATTGAGATTTTATTTGTTAAAAATATAAAAAATAAAAATAAAATTAAAAAATAAATTTTATATATTAAATTATTAAAATAAAAAAAAATCAAAACATCCACATCCATTACTCAAACTTCCTTAGGCAAGCAAGGCAATCCCGTCTTATCCTTCGTTTGACTGTTTTCCCTTTTCGGTGAGAGGATGTCCTCTACACCATGACAGATTCGGAATTTTTATAAATAAGGTGTGGGTTCCACCTAAATTTAGAGTTGATAAAATTTGACGGAAATTTGGTCTCCTTCGTGACGTTGGAAAAGAATTGTTCGAACAATGCTATTCTTACACTTTAAATCACATGGAATTCTATGTGCTCCTTTGAATTAGGTGCAATCCACGCCATATTTTCATTTACTATTAAAGTAGAAACGCTCTCTTACAAATTCCAATCTCCAAAACCATTTCCTACGACTAAGAAGAAGCTCCCATGGCTGCTTCCATGACAAGCCCTGCCACCTGCTCAACCCAACTCAACTCTTCAACTCAACATCACAAAGAGCCATACCCTTCTTCGCGTTCGCCCTCCAAATTCCTCAAATTTACAATTTTCCCCACTTCCTCCATTACCAGAACCACCACCCGAACTCCCTCTTCTGTCTCTTTCTCTCTCGCCAGAGACTCCCCCCCTGTTCTCTCAGTGAAGGACCATAGGAAGGACGATAATGGGTCGGTGCTTTTCCAACGACCCGATTCATTTGGCCGATTCGGCAAATTTGGCGGCAAGTATGTCCCTGAAACTCTAATGTATGCACTCACTGAGCTTGAGGCTGCGTTTCATTCCCTTGCTGCTGATAAAGATTTTCAGGTTTTTAATTCTATTCTTGTTTAATCTTTTCCATAGAATGCTTTATGGAAATTTCTGAGGGAAGAATTTATGAATTGCAGGAAGAACTGAATGGGATTCTGAAGGACTACGTAGGTAGGGAGAGCCCTCTTTATTTTGCAGAGAGGCTGACAGAGCACTACAAGCGCCCTAATGGAGAAGGCCCCCACATTTATCTGAAAAGGGAAGATCTTAACCACACCGGTGCTCACAAAATTAACAACGCTGTTGCTCAAGCTTTACTTGCTAAGCGGTTGGGCAAGAAACGCATTATTGCTGAAACTGGGGCTGGTCAACATGGGGTTGCCACTGCTACTGTGTGTGCTAGATTTGGTTTAGAATGCATAATCTATATGGGGGCGCAAGATATGGAGAGGCAGGCACTTAATGTCTTCAGAATGCGTCTTCTTGGCGCCGAGGTAAGATAATTGTTGTTCTAGCTTCTTTTTGTCAGGGTGATGCATCCAATATCTAGTTTTGGAGTTTGGAAAAAGTAGTATGAGAGAATGCCCTTCCGTAGATTTGTTCATGTAAATAATTATATAAGTATTAAAGATCATACGAAGCATACTAAGACCGAGTTTTTAAAGTTTTACATGGGATAAAAAAAATTCATTCCAAAAAGTTTAAACTGATAATTTTTATATTTTTAATATCCCTCATATAAAAAGTTTTTTTAAGGCTTGAAATGTAAATAATTTTTAATTTTTGGACAAAAGGTTAAATTTTTGATCATTTAATCATAAAAATTTTGATATTATGATAATAAATTAATCATATTAAAAGTTTAAATGTTTATATTTAATAGTTTAAATTTTTAAAATGATTAATTTTTTAACATAATATTAGAGTCTTTACAACAAAGAAGTTCGATTCCAGTCATCTCCTTTGTTAAATTAAAAAAAAAAAATTTAGTATAAGATTTGTTAGATTTATGCATTTGTTCACTCTACAAGTTTAAAAGACTTTTGTGTGAAGAGACATGTTAAACACAACTAATTTTGAATCTATAATATTTGTCACACTTTAAGTTTAAAAGATTTTTATATGAAGCATATTAAAGGTATAAAATTAATTTTGAACTTTTACTTAATAAATTAAGTTTTTATGATGATTGGTTTTTTGATATGTTAAGGAATCAACTATTCAAAAAGTTTAAGTTGTTGAGTGGAAGCCTGTGAATGAAGTGTGAATAATTTTTTATTTTTAAATAGCGGTGAGAATTAAACCCTTGACTATTTGGTCATAAAGGTTTTAATATTATATCAAGAAACTAATAATACTAAAATCTTAAATAATTAGGTGATGATCAATAAATAATTTTTATATTTTATCTCTCTAATAGTCTAAGAAATGGGCAGAGTATATTATAGGTGTTTAAGTTTTGGTATCTTAAGTTAATTTTATAAAGTAATGAAAAGATTGATGGGATGTCACGTACAGAATCCAAGCTGGATGATGAAATGGAGAAACGCATCGGAGGTCATTTATGATCACAAAATATCTACCAAACTTAAAGGGAAGTTTTATTGAACTGCTATTAAACCAGTTATATTCTATGGTAATGAGTGCTGACATCTGAAAGGTTAATATGAATAAAAAAATGGAGGTGGTAGAGATGAGAATGTTGAGATAGATGAGTGGACATACAAGAAAAGATAAAATTCAAAATGATTATATTCGGAAGAGAGTTGGGGTGACACTTATTGAAGAAAAAATGACAGAAATCTAGTTACGGTAGTTTGGACATATACAAAGAAAATTATAAGAAGCAATAATGAAAAAGGTTGACCAAATAATATTTAATCCTGTAAAAAAATATAGCGAAAGATCAAAAAAGACACTTGAAGAGATGATTAAAAGAGATATTTGATTAAATAATATTTTTAAAAATTTAATTTTGGATAAAAATTTATAGCATCATTTAGTTTATATAGTCAACTTTATCTAATAGAAAAAAATTTAATTTGTTGTTGTATCTCTCTACTAGTCTAAGAAGTATGGATACTCGCATGTCCATAACGTGTCGGTGTCAGACATGAACCCAAATTCAATCCATCACTAATACAACTGAAAATGGCCTCTAGCCCTATCTGTGAGTAGGCATGAGAGAGTGGAGTTATTGTTCATGAAGACATGTCCTCATTTTTCACGCCCAGACAAAGGGGCCATTTATTTATTTTTTTACTTTTATTTTAAAAGAAAATATATTACATTTAAATATTTACTTAATGTTTCGATTTTTAAATTTATCTAATTTTATATAATTTATTTTGTATAATATATTAATATAATTATTTAAATTATATGTTATATAAATTAAATAAAAATAAAATTATATAAATAGAATGATTCTCTAATTTACTTTTATTATTTATAAATATAATTTTAAAATTTAAAATAATGAAAAGTTACAAAAGTTGAACTTGTAGCACCTCCTAAGCTGAGACCTATTACTATTAGATTCTACGGATTTTAAGAGAAAACATTGTTGGCTCCACTGCTCTTATTATTCAATTGTTGGTTGTCTTCAATTGTTGATATTATTTTTTATAATTTAAGTAAATTTTTTATTAATTTTATAATATGAGCAATTGCTTATATATATATATATGTATATGCCATGTTAATATCTTAATTTTTTAAAAATTTATTGTATCACCGTATTCGTATTGTATTATATTATATTTGTGCATCATAGCTAATAGTTGGATATAAGTTAGGAATGATTTTTATTTTATATCTCTAAAATTTTAAAATAGAAAAAGGTGTGTTAATGTGTATACAAATTTAAACATGTGGTGCATTCATTTAGTTATCTGATAGGGTCATTCTGGGATGTAGGTGAGGGCAGTCCATTCTGGGACTGCTACACTGAAGGATGCTACATCAGAAGCCATAAGGGATTGGGTGACTAATGTAGAGACCACTCATTATATTTTGGGTTCTGTTGCTGGACCTCATCCATATCCTATGATGGTTAGACAGTTCCATGCAGTGATAGGAAAGGAAACTAGAAAGCAAGCTTGGGAAAAATGGGGAGGGAAGCCAGATGTGCTTGTAGCATGTGTTGGTGGAGGGTCAAATGCCATGGGACTTTTTCATGAATTTGTTGATGACAAAGATGTAAGGCTGATTGGAGTGGAGGCTGCTGGGTTTGGCCTAGATAGCGGTAAGCATGCTGCAACATTAACAAAAGGAGAAGTTGGGGTTTTACATGGAGCTATGAGCTATCTATTGCAGGATGATGATGGGCAAATAGTAGAGCCCCACTCCATTAGTGCTGGGTATTTCATCTAACTGATATTTTGTTGCCAGTTTTCTTGTGTCGATCCAGATTTTGCTTATATAATGTAGCGATTTTTTCCGTTTCTTCGTGATGCACAGATTGGACTACCCTGGGGTTGGACCAGAGCATAGTTTTTTAAAAGATATAGGTCGTGCCGAATATTATAGTGTCACTGATGAAGAAGCACTGGAAGGTAGGATTACCCTGAGCTTTTTGCTGTATCTGGTGAATCATGATTTTCCTGGGAGAAAGTGAACATATAATGGCTCTAGTCTTGATTTCAGTTGCCACAGACAATAGTTTATATTTCTTACTCTTCCCTCTGCTCTTATATAACTGTCACTTTGTTTTTCATAGATCTCTGCTTATGCATCATTAGGAATACGTCCGTCAGATGGTCAGAAAATGTTCAATCTGTAATTTAATTTCACTAAATGTAACAGAGGGGAGAGTTAAAGTGGGAGAAGGGGGATGGGGTTGGGTGGGGGCTATTATAGCTGTAATTTTAAATCACGGCTAAAATGTACTTGAGTTTTTGAAATTTGCACCATTTTTTAATTGGATCCTTATCATTTTAATTTGAGCAATTGGGTATAATTGAAAAAATTATATTTATAAGGACGCAATTAAAATGTGGTGTAAATTTTAAGAATGAAAAGTGTATTTTAAGGCTTTTTTCCGAGTAGTTGAAGTTACTTTCTAAGTCCAATATTCCTTGTCTTGGTTCTGTGTGTCGTTCATTCCTTTTTTTTTCTTTTGGTATCTGCAGCCTTTAAGAAAGCGTCGAGGCTAGAAGGCATAATTCCAGCTTTGGAGACGTCTCATGCTCTGGCTTATCTAGAGAAGCTCTGCCCAACCCTCCCAGATGGAGCTAAGGTTGTGGTTAACTTCAGTGGCCGAGGGGATAAGGACGTTCAAACTGCCATCAAGTACCTGAAAGTTTGAATGTGGGGTTCGTCTTCTGCTTTGACTTGATTTAGTTTCCAGCATAATTAAAACCTTGAAGGATTTTGGCTCTTGAGTGGCTTCCTGTGCATTTGAGATTTGCTATTGAATTTTACATTTGGCAGAGGTTCAGTCTTTGCAAGAACTGATCTTGGAATAATTCAGTTCATATTTTAGTTCTCAAATATGAGTATCTGTTTAAAAAGTTGAAAAATGTTGTAAGGATGGTTGGGTATTATGTTTGTTTATTTGTCATAGCACGGAAGACATTTTGTTAAAAGTGATTTAATCAGATTATGGAATAATATGTTCTAGCCACCATTGCTTGAATTCTGTTTGGGATTTTTGGATAAAGAGAAGATGAAAAGAGTAATGTAACTTAAAAGAGTAAAAGTTGCAAGTACTTGGTTTGACCACAGAATGATTTGTAGAAGAAAATTTGAAAGGCTTGGCTGAATACTTTTTTTAGATGGTGTGATTTTAACGAAAGAATAGGAGTAAGAGAACATGAGAAAATTTTATTTTTTTATTTAGGACAACCAAATAAAAAATGACAAGAAAAATGATTATAGAAAAGAACAATGCTACCTTCAAACGTTTACACTGCATAAATATGTTTAAGTTATATTGGGTATAAATACTTCATAACATTTTTGTTGATATCAATAGCGAACGATGCATGCCAAGTCTTTTTGCAGCTTCTCTGCACCCGACAGATCCAAGCCAAGACCTTTCCATGATACCCAAGCTGACTAAGTAAAATGTTGATGGTTTAAGCGGCTGGCTTCCTTGTGCAAGGACCTTGAGTGTCAAGTTACCAGGGGTAGATGAAGCGAAAAGAGAACGATTTTTAATTAATCATTTATAAATTTGTATAATATAATCCTGTATAAATAATATTATTTTATTAAAAAAATTTATTAACACTAATAGAGAGCTATCTTAAATCTTGTGTACATATAAATGTATGGGGTGCTGCAAGCTGATCAAAGTTTGTGTGGTTGCATATATAATATAAAGAATAATAAGTATATACATAATAATTGTGTACACTTCCACCTCTTTTTTATCGATCTTCAATTTATTCTGTACATTACATGTGCATGAAAAAAGTTAAACTTATGTTCATAGAGCTTCAGTTTTGTATACAATTGAGAAAAATAAAGAGTGAAATGTTTAATTCTTTCTTTTTATGTCTAATTGTATAAAATACGTGACTCTAACTCATATATTTATTAGAATCTCATGTGCACCTATATCATGCAACTATCTTTTTTGATATATAAATGATGTGAATTTTAACTTTAGTATCAAAAGAATTTCTCCAAGGATATTCATGCTGTATATGAAATGCAAGCAATCTGAATAAGTTCAAATTGTAAAATGTTCAGTCATTTGCTCTGATTATGAAGTATTCAAGTTTTATCTAATGATTTACAGAAATTATAAAAGAAAAAAAAGGTTAAGTATATATTTTTATCATTAAAACTCTACTTTCACATAATTAAGGAATGCTATCTATTTTATTAGAAATATTTACACAATTTTCTACTATTCTTTTGTCATGCTATCTTTGCGTAAGAAATAATTTCTTTTAGAATAGTTAAATTAGTAACTCATGCTATTTTATTATAAATACCTTGAATATACACGGGGTGGGTTATTTTTTGATAATCACTTGTGAAAATTAATCATCCATTTCAACTAATTATAGCAGGAAAAAAAAAAAAAAAACTTAAAATGAGTGGGTGAAGCTTCTCTTTATCAGAGCCTGGTTTCGATCCAGGGACCTGTGGGTTATGGGCCCACCACGCTTCCGCTGCGCCACTCTGATTGTTGATTCATTTCTTATGCTATTAATTCTCACCATGTTGGCATCCTTCGTTGCCAATCTTCGCTTTCTGGACTTCCCGTCCCGAACTTTGCAGCGCAGAAATTAGCTATCTGACAATGGGGGATACTCTTATATTTCTCTGAAAGTAAGGATTGCCCTGAACACTTACATTCTAAAACTTGAAATTAATTGGAATAAAGAGGGCAAGAGGGGGACTCGGAGGAAGTAGCAGGATGAGAAGGAGGCCTGGTATTGGAGGATTACAGACGGCTGCTGCTGCAAGGGATCAATATCGGTTGCTGGGGGAAAATGTAGCCAAGGTTAGAACCGATTTAATGAAGGAGCAGCTCGCTACTTTCCGCTCCCAGCTTGAAGAATTCGCCCGCAAGCACAAGATCGGCCCTTGTCTTCCCCAACTAAGCTTTACTTTATGATGATAACAAGTTTGAGGTCCAATCTGCCAAAACTTAAATTTATGTGTCAAAACCTGCTATCTTAAAAGCAAAAGCAGTTATTTTTTGATAATTTCTTTCACTAATATTTATTTTTATAAGTTAAAGCTAATCAAACAATGTTTGTAGCTTTGAAAGACGGGTTTTGATTTTGATATGGTTGAAAATCAATTTGGAGGTTTATTGCAGATACAACGACTGCAAACATCGCAGTTTCTGGTGGTCATCACAAACGGATTGTATAAGAATGACAAAAACAATTGGATGAATTTTGTTCACTTTTGATCACGATGCTGAAGGAATTAAAACGTTTTAAAGTTATTATTAGGTTTGCATGTGACGGGAAGTTCCTTTCTGCAATTAATATATGCATGTTCTTGACATAAATTTAGAGCTGGTAATTTTGTCTTCTCTTTAGGAAACCAAAGAAAGTGGTTATTTTGGTGCTTTTCTCTGTTACTCTTAGCACTCATAATCTAAGTGACTTTGAGATTATCATAAATATTATCGACGTGATTGCTTCTGAACTTCAAGTGTCCTTTCTAGGAGATTTGTAGGTTCTTCTACCTTAGGTTTTCTGTGTTTGAAAGCTTGACTAATTTGAAGGTCTGGGAACTTCGGGACGTGGTTGATGGACAAGTTGGACTGTTCATGTCTTATGCAAAATTGTGCTGTACTTATGATCAACGATTAAATAACATCACATTAATGGTTAATATTGCTGATTCAGAATGAAATCCGCAAGAACCCTGCCTTCAGATCACAGTTTCATGAGATGTGTGCTAAAGTTGGTGTAGATCCTTTAGCCTCAAATAAGGGTTTCTGGGCAGAGCTGTTAGGAATTGGAGACTTCTATTATGAACTTGGTTGGTAATATCTTTCTTAATCTTGCTATCTTTTTCAAAAAATAGGTTCTTAGGCAGACATATACATAATATATATATATATATATATATATGTATATTTCATACTTTCATATGCTATTCTAATAATTAACTCTCCTTGTATTTTACATAGCCAATCCCAAGCCCAAATAAATGAGGAGGGTTACATTAGGTAATCGACAGTTAGCGTAAAACCTTATTAAATCTCTTATGACATGGATAAACGAATTATACCATGAGTGTTAAGGTTTTGATATTTTGGATCGGTTTTACAAAGTGATAAAAAGATTGATGGGGGATGTCACACAGGATTTAAGTGGGGTGGACAAAATGGATGAATGCCTCAAGGTTTATTTGTAATCACAAAATATCTAGTAAGTTAAAAGGAAAGTTTTATCACACTCCTATAAGATTAGCTATGCTATATGATAGTAAGTATTGGATTTTGAAAAGTAAACAAGAGCAAGAAGTAGGGGTGGCTAATATGAAAATGTTAAGATGGATGAGTGGACATATAAGAGAAAATAAGACTTGAAATGATTATATTTGGAAAAGAGTTGGTGTGGCACCTATTAAGGAGAAAGTGATAGAAACTTAATTAAGGTGGGTTAGGCATGTACCAAAGAGACCACTAGAGGTTTCAGTAAAAAAAATGGATCAAATGATTTTTAGTCCAATGAAGAGAGGTAGAGGGAGATCAAAGAGAACGCTTGGAGAAGTTATTAAAAGGGACCTCTTATTAAATAGTTTTTCTAAAAATTTGGTTTCAGATAGAGTACAATGATATTGTTTAATTTATGTAGTCAACTCCATCTAATGGGATAAAGCTCTGTTTTTTTTTTTGTTGTCGTTGTATATGTTATTTTGATAATTAATGTAGAATGTTAGAAAGTCGAATATGTGTTACAACAACCAATGCTGGAGTTTGGAGTGTCTGACCTATATGAAATATTCTCTATATTGTGTTAAATACTAGGAATCTGGATTATAACTTTCCATGATATATTGTAACATAGAAAAATAATGGGTTTAATTGAAAGAGCGGAAAATCCAAGTTTGTATCTCCATATTTCTGGGAATCACATGTATGGGAAGAAACAATAATATTCAAGAAACACTATGGTAATTTATAAAGTAATTTATAGAAAGAGAACATATGCCTTCTATTTACATTTTGTTCGTGTTTTCTGGGAAAGGTATCTTCCTATGCCTTTACTTTGTCAAATCTGCTAACTGTATACGTTCTTGTTGTCTGCTTAAAGAATTATTTAATGGTTATGACTGCCTAGAATTCTATTTTTCGCTAAGTTTTCATCCTCAAAGACAAAAGATTTGTTATGAATATGATGTCTTTTTGTTTGTGTTGCTACATTTGTTCACATTACATTTTAATTCACTGTGTTACAATTGTTGAACTGTTTGCCATTTTCAATTTAAAATTTAGAAGTTTTTATTATTTCCAAGAAGTTTGGACGCCATTATTTTCACAAAATGTATGCTAAATTTGCTAATACAAACTACTTGGCTAGACAGGAGTTCAAATAGTGGATATTTGCTTAGCTACTAGACCCCATAATGGAGGACTGATCAACCTGCAGGAACTCTGTCATCTGCTTTCTCAGAGACGTATAAGTGATCGTGGAGCTGTTTCTGAGGATGATTGCCTGCGTGCTCTCAGTAAGCTGAAGGTGTTGTACATTAGGTTGCCCATAAATGGGATTATGAATCTGATATTGATACAAGGTGCTTGACTCAGAAAGTTGTGAAAATAGGAGCCAAAGACAATCTCAAATAGTTGTGATTAAATTTTCTGTTTGTACATATGTCTACACTCTAGTGTGCATTGATTCATTGAAGTTCTACTATAGTCCACAACATAAACAGCTTATTTCTGAGCTTATTCCATTTCCTAATCATCCTAAATTGCTTTGTGCATGACTCTAATTCAGCAACCATGCGCAAATATTTTCTTCACATCTGTTATATATGTCTTGATTTGCTGAAATTGATGTACTCCTTTCAAATACTTGGGATGGAACTGATACTTATGATTCTGACATAGAGTTACTAGAGTCACTTATATCTCACCCACACTTCAAAACTGACAGCTTCTATGATGATGGCTTCAGAGAAGAACACAGAGTAGAGAGTCGATTAATGTGATTAAAGGCTTTATTGTCTGCTTTCATTCTTTGTTTGTATCACATCGATGCTTAAATGGCTTCTTCTTTTATCCGAAACAGGGGAAAAAATTGTGGCATTTGATTTGCAACTTTATGCTTGCTACTACAATTGATTTATCAGTAAGTCCACAAATCAGTGATATGTTTAATAAATAATTAGCTAATTCCTGCCTTAAAATGAGTTTAGGGGAAGTTATCCAGTTTTGTGCATGTATCATTGCACTCATCCAAAATTGGCGGTGTTATGAATTATGTAGTATTTAATATGTTGCAGGCCTTTAGTAAAGGATGAGCGCTTTATTTATGGTTGGATTAGATAAATTACATAGAGTAAACATCTAATTTGCATGTGAAGAGCTTCAACAGCTAAAACACTACTGCTTGCAAAAGTCAGATTGCAATCTCTCTCTCAATTATGCGTCTTTCCTCGATGCAATGTTTCATACTAACATGCTACATGAACTTCAGGTGCTGGGTAGTGGTTTTGAAGTTATTTCTGTTGGAAAGAAGAAGCTTGTTCGTTCAGTTCCAACTGAGTTGAACAAAGACCATAATGAAATTCTAGAACTTGCCCAGGTTACAACTAGTTTTTCTTTATCTTTATGCTATATTTCTAATTGTGTAGTTTTTCAATTTTACTCTTTTCTATAATGATTCACTTAATCGGGTAACTCAGATCAGTTCCTGATGGTTACTGTCTGCGTAGCTCATCACAAAAGCTGGTAGTACCACAGAATTTGCTGTTAGAATAGTGGTTTTATGGAGAGACAGTACTTTTCGTGGGAAAATTTTATATGTTTTTGTTTTTTTATGTAAGATTTAATTGTTATTGCACTAGACATTAGTGATACAAAGGGTATACTTGAAAGGAGTGGAAGAATTAAAACTTGATCACATCCATCATTTTTATTTTTCCATTTTCCTTCTTTTGATAAAATTTTGGTCCTCCATTTTACACCTTAACATTTTCATTCCTACTAAGGCACATCCTAAGGTCGGCCTTATCTAATGGTGTTTAGAGGCATGAAAATGTCTGTTTGAGCACAAGAAGCCGCACAGTTTGACTTGTATCAACATCAGTGAAAACTTATGAGATTTAATCTATCCTCTTACCCAGTGTAGCCAAGGTTGCCGTGTGCAATCGGTTTGCTCTCTGAAAAGATACTTTCTTTTAACTTTCACGTAGCACTTTTTGTGCATCAGGCTCGAGGATTCGTGACTGTGGATGAAGTAGAGAGACGATTATCTTGGACTTCTGGTCGTGCAATTGATGCCCTTGACACATTACTAGAAGTAAGTTTGCAATCATTTTTATATTAACTTCCTTTTCTTTTCCATGGCTGATTAAAATATATGAACCTCGAAGTTCGTGGAATGATGAAATAGTGTTGGCTGATGTAGGACGGACTTGCAATGATTGACGATGGTCATAAAGATGGTAAACGTCGGTATTGGTTTCCTTGCGTCTCTCCCATCTCATCTTTAATAGGAGCCGAATCCTAACACTAAATTTATCAGATAGGCTAGTGACGTTAGATTCTTGAAGACGCTGATTTAAATTCAGTCGCAATGTGTTACTCATTTTACTTTCTGGAATGCTTTTATGAAATGTGATTCATTTACTGTATATCTAGTTCACGCAAGTGAATGGTGGTTGGGTACTAGAAATACATGATTCATCTTTCGAAAGAGCTGCTGTCTTGAAATAAGGTGGCTGCTATTTTTCCATCTCTCTCTTCAACTTGAAAATTTTTTCTGGGCCGCAATATAATTATATAATATGATTACCTGGATTTTGTTTAGATAATTTCTAGACTTTTCTATTCTTTTTCCTCTTGTTTAAAGCGATTTAAACTAGCATAAAGTCATGGAATTGTGTCTCAACCAGATTACGTACCAGCATATTAGATGTTGTGACCTTCACCTGTGCTATGTTTCCATGGTAAAACAGATTGATGGCAGGCAAGTAATTAATTTTGGAGAAATGTTTCATCCACATATTTATATCCACAATTTATCTATGTTTATTATATGAAAAAAGAGATGAGAGTAGGAAAGATGAGATGGGAGATGAGCAAGAAGACGGATGTGGGTAAATTGTAGTTTGAAATTCTGCATGTAACATTTTTCTTAATTTTGTGTAAAATCCAATGGACAAAAACATTCTTCATGATCAAGAAGCTTGCTATCTATAGGAGGAATAGGAGACAGCTTAAATTGAACATTAGCTTGATGCTGCAGTCATAAATTACCAATATACAACTTCTGGTCCGAAGATATTATGGCTTATCACCTCTAGATATACGACTTCTGAAACTTCCTGTTATGTTCGTCCCCTAGAGAAAAATTCAAATTAAATAAAACGGGAAGGGAATTTTAAAGGAGAAAGAAGTACAAAGCTGAAAGCTTGATTTTATACGACTTCTGAATGCAAGAGGCCATCGTTATCACATCTAGATATACCTAAGCTTATAACATTCAGGAGTAAATTTTAATGAAAAATATAATTTTATGTTTAAAATTTAGTTAAAAACAAGAAAGACTATTATCGTTTTAACAAATGGTTCACTCTCACACTAATGAATGTTAAAATTGAAATGATTGTTCTTCAAATGAAGTGCTTTTATTTATATTTTACTTCATAAAAGCATATGAATATACGTAAATAGTACAATTATTCTGACACATGCATATTTGCTCAAAAAAGAGCCATAAAAATCATACTTTTTTGCATTAAAAGGAAGAAAATCTTGAAGAAATAGGAACAGAAAAGAAAACTTGTCATTGGGTTGTTGTCATTTGAGAGGATATCTGCACCTCCTCGGTCCAGTCAGTGCTGGGCTCGCTCCAAGACCTGGGCCTGACTCCAAGCTTACAAAACAAGATCATTTCCAAGGTCTCAAAAACTTTGTGCTTATCCAAAAATTCGTTCCAAACTCCACTCACTATGCAGTAATTGTTATTGTATGGTGGCCGGTGGTGCGCCGCGTGCTGAGAACGTGACACCAGCACTCCCGCCTCCTGCAACGCCACCACAAGTGGTGGAAGCCTGCTCTTCGTCCCATGTGCCCAGGCATGAAACTGCTGGCTGAACATAATGCAGCCAGAGCACACCCCTACAAACCCTTGAACAATTGGGTCATGGCAAACAAGGTCTATAGGAAGGACTGTGAAGGTCACTGCACGTGCCAGCGAATGCAAGTTGTTGGCAAATTGGCGCTTAGTTATGGTCCATGGCCACTTATGGTGACCTTGGAATGCCTCAATTTGGGTACCAAATAATGGGTTTGAGCCATCCCCATAGTTATCAATGCCCCAGTGGTACACCCCAGAACCAAGGTCAGCCAAAATGTAACCAACCCAACCTGCCAAAAGGGGCTCGACCCACATGTGCAAATCGGCGGCACCCTTTATAGACTCTGCCAAGGAGATGAGCACGGTTGTGCACCCAGCTGCCACCCATGCGCGGTGAGACCATGTTGATAGCAAACTTGGGTCATTATCAAAGGGACGGTTGGTGGTAGAGACCACCGTGGTTGGCGCCACAAGCCGGGGTCCAATTACCAATGGTTTAGCATTAGGACTGGACTTGGTGGTGGTGGTGGTTGAGCAATGCACCAGGCGGGCACGGTGGAGGATGGGGCGGCGCGTGCAAAATTGGTGGTGGGAAGTCAGTGAGTACTTGTGTTGGGCTAGGATGGACATGGGAAATGTTTAAGAGAAACCAATTGCATGTGTGTGGAAGAGCAATATATACAAATTTGGAGCAACAAGATAGTGGTTGTGGAAAGAAAGGGAGAGAGGGGATGGGGTACACGGTGGGGAATGAGGCTGCGTGGTGTTGTGAAAGTCTCAACTCTCAAGAGCGTTGGAAATTTTGCATTGAATTTGTGTCACGTATTTCTTGGAAGCCTTGAGAGGAAAGGGTCGTAGAGAAAGCAAAGGCTAGCTAGTGGTCCTCGGAATATTCTAGTGTGTGTGTGTGTGTGATTATGGAAAGGCTTGCGTTTGCATGATCTTATGGTACAAGTGACGAGCAACGAATGGAAATGGAGAGCCTGTAGCCTTCTACTTCGTTGTTTTTTCCTTCTCATTTCCCGGCTACATATGGAACTTTCCATGACGTTGCCAAATTGCTAACCAAACATATGTAGAAGGAAAAGTAAGATTGGGTTTCTTCCATAAAATATAAAAGGATCAGTAGAGGATGTGGAAAGAAAAAAAGTTATATATTTAAATAATTGAAGAATGGTACTCACCAAAATAATAATAATAATAATAATAATTGAAGAATGATTATTTGATTGTCTTCAATAATAATCAAATTTGAGAATATTTTTTTATGTAAAAGAGTAATAATTTATGTATACATCAATTTTATATATAAATTAAGCACGCTCTCACATCGCTCCCCTTCCTATCTATATCTTTTTCCTCATGTAAAATAGATCAAACAATAAATGTACTGTCTAAGTTCGTGAAAGAAAGAACTCAGTAAAAGGAGTAGTAATGGGGCTCAATTTTGCTAGATGATTGGAAGAAGCTTAAAAAAAATGAAAACATGGTAAATATGGAAAATGGGCTACGTGATTTTGGGTGAGAACTTAGTCAGAGATATTAATACTAAAAGTAAAACAGAAAGTAATGCAAAAGTAAAAATAAAAATGGAATCCAAGAGTTTAAAAAAAAAAAAAAATTCATTTAGGCATTTTGAGATGAGAACCTATTTAAGTAAATTTTGGATTTGGGCTAAAACAAACAGTAATTAAAATTAAAATTAAAATTGAGATGAAAAATCAAATTTTTGTATCAAATAAAATAAAGTGTCTATAACCACTATACATTAAAAACATTTTAACTAAAACTTAATTAGTAATTTTATTCTTACAATTTTTTTTTTATTTTAAACAAAACAAATCCACAAAACTCACATATTATAAGATTCCATTATAATTACGTTAACTCATTGCATCAAATAATAATAAATACATTTTATAAACGTCAAATGAAAAACTTTTTAGAGAGTCGAGTTTCTCAGACTTAAATATTTGTCTTTTTGATAAATAGAACTTAATAGATATAGCTAGTACAACTACAATTTAAAAGGGGAAGGCATATACTTAGAATCCTTTTGGTATCAGATTCCTTATCTTACTCTACCACTGGTCTCTCTTCAACATGATCGACCCATTCCAGATATAAGCCAAGCGTGACCACAAATTCCTTCGATAAGTTCAGCTATTACCATCAACCTTTTTAATAAAAAAAAATGCATCTCAACTCAAGTTTTAATCTAAAGGCCTCTTTCTGTCATGTGAGCTTTAAAAACTAAAGCACATTATATTAGTCAGATAGTCAACACAGAGGATATCATACTGATACAGATAGACAAATTGTTGCTGGTAACTTAATGAAGCAGTAGTGTCCGATGTTGATTTAAGACTTTTCTCTTTCAAAATCATTCGTTCAAACTCAAAACCTTGTGTTTTAAGGGATTTGTAACTCTTGATACAGAAATTGTTATTATTATGTATTGAAATATCATTCAATGTCAAATTTTGTGTTGCCGAGAACCTAATCTGAGATTTTTTGTTTATCAGAGAAATTGTAAACTGTAGTATTAACTAAAAGTGATTTGAAATCTTCAGAATATTTAAACAAATTTGTGAATCATACAACACTAAGGTCATCTTTTTTGTACTTAGGACAACAATTAAAGCAAGAAGAGCAAACATATAAGTTTGTCATTTAGCTGAAGAAAACAAATGCTTATAACAATTATTCTTTTGAGAACAATTCAAGGTTCTTCCAAACTGGTAAATTGTAATTCTCGCAGCATATATATATATATATATATATATATATATATATATATATATATAGACACACACGCATCTTATTTTTGGTACACGTGGTTATAGATAACTAACAGTTCTTGAAATAAGAGTTAAGACTGTTTTCTTGGCCAAATTTGAATTGGTAGTCCTTCAGTGGGTTGTAGCACTGGAATCCTACTGAAAGAATTGTCTGCAGATAGCTTCCAAGTGAACCGTGTCACCAGATAATGAATTGTCACAAGAGTTTCAATCCTAGCGAACTCATATCCTGGACATATCCTTGGTCCCCCTCCAAATGGGATATAGCAGTAGGGAGGAATAGAGGCCTGTTTTTCAAATCTACTCGGATCAAACTTTGATGGTTCTGGGAATATGCTACTGTCCATGTGGGTCATTGATGTGGCCCAGAAGATCTTCAAAACAAAAACAGTAAAAAGTTCATTACTAAGATGACTATCTGAAGAGGAGTTTGCAGATTGCAGAAGAGGTTTTGATCACTTACTTGCCAGCCTTTGGGTATAAGGTAACCTTCATATTTAATATCTTTCAAAGCCTTTCTGAAGCCACCAAAGACTGGGGGAAACACCCTAAGAGTTTCCATTGCTACTCTCCAGGTATACTTCATCTTTGCAAGGTCTTCCCATGTCAGAGACTCTCCTGGGAGCTTGCTTTTTGCTATCTCTTCTTGTTCTGCAATCACAGCATTTTAAATATAAAACAAATGCTGTTGTTTGATTTAAAACAGGAAACGTCAACAAAAATATCCTAAGGAACTGAAAAAATTTACTATATTTATTAATTATATATGAATAAATTTGGGAAGATTAATACACTTTATTGTATGAAAAAGGAAACTGGTCTAATTTGATTGGCTGGAATAGTTATACTGTGAAAAATATGACCATTATGTTAACATGAAAAATTCCCCCAAAAGGTGGACAGAAATTCAAGATTTCATGATCAACCAGAATCATAGCTTTCAAAATTCTTCGCTCTCTCACTCTATTCTATGATACCTTGGAGAACAGATGCATAAATAGCAGGTTCGTTAGCTAGTAGTCGGATAATGAAAGTCATTAGAACAGATGAAGTTTCATGACCAGCAACCATGACAAGCATAACATTGTGGATGATTTCTTTCTCATTCATCCCTTCTGTTCCATCTTTGTTAAGCATACCAAGCAGGCAAGTGATAAGGTCTTGGTGAGTAGAAGCCACATTCTGCTCAAGTTCAATCTTCTTCTTCTGGATGAGTTCCCCCACCATGGTCTGAATCCTTGCACTTTCTCTGAGGCTGCGGTTGAAGCATGTGAAAGGCAGGTTCACAGGGACTGACCACATTCCTTTTATCATCTCCTGAAAGGATGCTAGGAATTTGTCTCTTTGTTTGCCCCGCTCAAGACCAAACAGAAGAGAGCAAATAATGTTGAATGTGAGCGTCTTCAGCAGGGGCAACGCCTATTAACAGTACAAAATAAATTGTTAACGCTTCATTGGATTCTATTTTGCTCTAGGCAGAAATTACCTCATCTCTTTCTTTTCTCTTTGGTCTTTTCACATGACAAATTTAGAAACTTCAAGGTTAAAAATTCAAGGTAATCATGCTTACCTTCCATCTGCAGATGCATTTAACAATAAGCAATAACTGCCAAACTTTATTGATCTCATTTTGTGTAACATAACAGAGATTGGCGAGTATCAACATACCGTGACGCGCTGCTTTCCCTCCCAATGCATTTCAAGGTGCTCCCTAACTTCATCATCCATTTTTCCTACATATTGCTTCAAGGATTCTGGCTTCAAGAATGAAACAAGTGCATTTCTGACACGCTTGTGATCTGGACCACTCAGATCCAACAAATTCCGGTCCCCCAAAATCATTGTAATGGACTGAGTTTGTTGGTTGGCGATTGTGTTACCATCATTAGTGAAGAGAAACTTATTTGCAGTCTGCCCGAAGATGAACACTGTTGGTTTGCCAAAGAGGCTTAGCTTTGATATAGGGCCATACTTGCTGACTCTTTCTTCCAGCCATTTTTCTGCCGAGTTGGCACGCATAGCTCGAAGAAGGCCAAGGCTTTGACCTATAATGGGAATTCCCAGTGAACCCGGAGGGAGCCTTTGTCCTGGTTTTCTACTTCTTTTAAGCAGAAGGAGAATTGGGATGACGAAGAGGAAGCCAGCAAGGAAAATAATCATGATTCGGGTCTTCCTTTTTCGTTACTGAAAATACCAGAGGAAAGGAATCTAGTCGTAAAAGATGGTTTGGTAAGACTTTATAGGGGAGGTACTATCCTTTATGTTGATCTCCAGCTTTGGTAAACATCAAGGTACGAGGTTGTCGTTAACATATAAAACAGTATTATACTACCTTGTTGACAGGAACGAGAAGCAATTATTTGTTGTTATAGTCTGAAAATGGGGAAGCTAATAGTTTAAATTTCTGATAGGTACATACACACGTCACAACCAAAGCTAGCTACTGACAAAATTTAAGATATTAAACATATTTAGTGGAATCTAATCAAGCGGCAGGCAAGAGATATACCATAGAGAATGGACAATCAACAGATTTTTAACAAGTTTGTTAGTCAAGCGCCAACTGTCTTATTATAAAACAGTATCATACTACCTTGTTGACAGGAACGAGACGCAATTATTTGTTGTTATCTGTCAATATTTATCAGTGAATAGTCTGAAAACAAGGAAGCTAATAGTTTAAATTTCTGATAGGTACATACACACATTACAACCAAAGCTAGCTATTGACAAAATTTAAGATATTAAACATATTTAGTGGAATCTAATCAAGGCGGCAGGCAAGAGATATACCATAGAGAATGGACAAACGATAGATTTTCAACAAGTTTGTTAGTCAAGCGTCAACTGTCTTATTATAAAACAGTATCATGCTAGCTTGTTGACAGGAACGAGAAGCAATTATTTGTTGTCATCTGTCAATATTTATTCAGTGAATAGTCTGAAAATGAGGAAGCTAATAGTATAAATTGCTAATAGGTACATATACCCTTCACAACCAAAGCAAGCTATTGACAAAATTTAAGATATTAAACATATATAGTGGAATCTAATAAAGGCGGCAGGCAAGAGATAACCTATAGAGAATGGACAAACGATAGATTTTTAACAAGTTTGTTAGTCACGCGCCAACTGTCTTCTATTCAGGGTAAGATAAACGCAATGTTAAGTAGAAAAATAAAAGATGAGAAATGAATTAAGACAACTACTATCTTTTGTCCCACCCTCAGAAACCACTAAGGATACAAGTGCAGTGATATATCTCAATCATTTAAATAAAGTGACGTGGATCACCCAACATATCTGTTTAACACAAAGAAAAAGAATCTTTCTATCATTCCTTGGCCTTGGCAGGGAGATGGTTGCCACCATTTGCTAGTTTGTAGAGATAAAACCCAGTCATTAGAGCACTGCAAGCAAAAGAATGGAAATTGTCTTAGTTCCAGATAAAAATGGCGTCCATTTTTTTACTTGGGGAACTCTAAGTAGATATATGACTTAAGTTAAGAAATTTAAAAAACACTCTAAAATTGTCAATTATCAAAATGCTTGTGTCATAAGAGATTTGACACAATTTTACGTTGGCTATTGAATAGCTAACAATGTAATAAAGAGAATAATGAAAATGTCATACATAAGATACAAGTTAGATGGTTGAAACAGAGAAACGCTTTGAGTGTCATTTGTGATAACAAAATACTTACCAAGTTTAAAGGGAAATTTTATTGAACGACTATAAAATTAGCTATATACTCTGTGTTAGTGAGTATTGGACTTTGAAAGGTCAATAAGAGTAAAAAATGGGGTAGTTGAGATGAGAATGTTGAGATAGATGAGTGGATATATAAGAAAGGATAGGATTTGAAATAATTGTATTAGAAAAAAAGATGATGTTGCACCCATTGAGAAAAAATGATGCAAACTTGATTATGATGGTTTGGACATATGCAAAGAGGCTCCAATGCAAAAAGTTGATCAAATGCTTTTTAACCCAATGAAGAGAGATAGAGGAAGATGAAAAAGGACACTTGATGAGATTATTAAAAGGAATTTTATGATAAATGGGATTTCTAAACCCAGCGACATTTGATTCATGTAACCAATTGTACTTGGTGTGATAAGACTTGGTGTGTTGTTATCAAAATACTTATGTCATGAACACAAAAAGATTAATGTTTCAAAAATATGGACCAAACAAATTAACCAGATTATGGGTTTACAAAATCTATAACCAACATAAGTACATGTGCAAATATGAAGTTCAGGCACAGTTAAGAACACTATACAACAAAGATTGAGGTAAACCATTGATGTTTGGTCAGAAATGTGGACAAAAGTTAATTTGACGATAAACTAACTTAAGCAATGGCTACGTTTTTCCCGTTTGAAAAACAGTATATTGATCTCAAGACAGATTTCAGAAAAGCTTGCATAAAACAAGTATGAGTTAAAAATTGAAAGTACATTAAAGTATTAGTTTTGCAGGTTAATAAAGGTCACGACTAACATCAACAATGACACAAAGGTTATCCAATCATGACACATTTATTATCCAATTAAATATACCAAGCAATTATTTCTAATATGCTGAAAATAAAAACTTTTTTAACAATTTGTCCTTGCCATTGTAACTTAAACAAAAATTTAAGAGAAAAGGTGTTTTATAATTGTCAGTATTATTATCAAATGAAGAATCTGAAACAATCTGACCAATTGCTATCATCACTGGAAAATTCTACACAAAATTCACATCAAATTCAAGGGTAATACCAATAAACAGAACAACAAAATGAAGTGAAGGCAATATCCATGCACAAGCAAATGCTTTCTAATATCTTACTATTAAACTTGTCAGCCATAAACTGGTTCATACTATCACAACCATCGCAGAATTATTGTTCCTTGGTCCAAACCAGGGTACAACTGCTTCTTATAGGACCAGGGGGCTAATTAGAACGGTCTGCATCAAGGGTCGTCCTTAAGTCCATACCTTTTCACTTTAGTGATGGATGTACTTACTGGACACATCCAAGATGCAGTCCCGAAATGTATGTTGTTTGCTGATGACATTGTCTTAGTAGGGGAAACAAAAGAGGGGTTGAATTGTAAAGTGGAATTATGGAGAGAAGCCTTGGAATCAAAGGGTTTTCGTTTAAGTCGGAATAAAACAGAGTATATGGAGTGTAAATTCAGCAAGAGGCGAGAAAACAGAGATTTGGAGATAAAAATTGGGGAGCAGAGAATACCGCAGGTGTCCAAGTTTCGGTACCTTGGGTCCATTTTACAAAGTAATGGAGAGATTGATGGGGATGTCTCCCACAGGATCCAAGCTGGATGGATGAAATGGAGAAACGTATCGGGGGTTATTTGTGATCGCAAAATATCTACCAAGCTTAAAGGGAAGTTTTATCGAACTGCTATTAGACCAGCTATGCTTTATGGAAGTGAGTGTTGGGCTTTGAAAGGTCAACAAGAGCAAAAAATGGGGGTGGCAGAAATGAGAATGTTGAGATGGATGAGTGGACATACAAGAAAAGACAAAATTCGAAATGATTATATTCGGGAGAGAGTTGGGGTGGCACCTATTGAGGAGAAAATGACAGAAACCCGGTTACGGTGGTTTGGGCATGTACAAAGAAGACCGCAAGAGGCACCAGTAAGAAAGGTTGACCAAATGGTGTTTAGTCCTGTGAGGAGATGTAGAGGAAGACCAAAAAGGACACTTGGAGAGGTGATTAAAAGAGATCTTTGGTTAAATGGTATATCCGAAAATTTGGTTTTGGATAGAAGTTTATGGCGTCGTTTGATCCATGTAACCGACCCCACCTAGTGGGAAAAGGCTTGGTTTGTTGTTGTTGTTGTTTAGCTTTTGACCCCCCCTTAACAAATTAATATCAAAGCTTTGCATCCAAACCATCACATATGAATCAAATTCATTTGTGCCCCATGATTTCTTGTGAGTTGACAAGTCTTAGAAGCTAAGCTGTCAAAGCCAAAAGAGCTCTTGCCTATGAACTGGAGATGTTTAGTCACATATATGAAATTGAAAAGAAGTCTAGGCACATTAACTTAAGATAATCTGTCAGCTACAAGAGTATCGCTGTAAGATGTACCCTAGACTTGATTGGAGACTGATGAGGAGAAAGAACATTCATTGACTTAGCCAAGACTAACCTATCCAAAATTTGCACAGTGATATCCAAATCATCTGCGAAAGAACTATCCACTTCCAATATCTGTATTTTTTTTTTGTGCAATCTCAATCAGACAAATCTAGCAGAGAAGTCCATATGCAGAACTCAATTTTTCACAATTTAATGTGATAAAAAAGGCCTTCAGGGTGATAAGCTAGAATAAAAAAAAAAGAAAAAACTTCTCAAAATAACTTGATACTGACATATAGGAAAATTAAATGTTGGGATGGATGAATGGTGTCTTCAAACACATAACTAACAGTTTTTCTTTGGTATCTCGACCATGGAGATTAAGTTCCAGGGTACAAAACAGAACATAAGCTCAGGCACTTAAAACCTAAACTCTACTTACCTGATCGCGGCAACAAGACCAGAAGGCATAAACTTGGACGTTTGCATGTAACGCTGCCCCATGATCCAAGTGAGCATGGCTGCACACACTGTTTTGCAGGGCATGAATTAGAAAAGAAAATGCTGGGAATTTAGTGTAAAATGATAAATTGGTGTCATATCATAGGTCTAAGTCAGCGGATAGGTCACTCTTAGGCACATTAATTCAGCTCCAACAATACAAACAATTCTATGTATACTATTTCTGTTTATGAATAATCATATATAAACTTGATGGGAATATACATATTTTGTACTACTAGTCATTTACGTTTGAATTATTTCTTATAAATAATTCCAAGTTCACCAAGATGATATCTATTATGATATTATCCAACACAATCATGCATACCCTTGATCAAACGTGAACGTAAAAGTTATTATTTCCACCGCAGGGATCCATTACAGCATTTCATAATAAAAACATTAAATCACCACATATAGACTAGCAACAATATGCAACAGAAAAAATGCTCTTAATAAACAGACGTATTAGACTCTTCAAACTTAGGATTAAGAATAAAATCAGAATAGTAGAAGAATGAAATTACGATAACCAACTGCATTCTCAAGCATCAGCCAGGTCAATCACTGGGAATTGAAACTAAATGCTAATTTTTAAACAATAAACCAAACTCAACAAACCATACCCGTCTCAAGAATCAATGCAAGATATGAATTCTTTCTCTTCTCAAACGCTTTGAGACTCAGATACCCGGCTATGATAAGCACCAAACCGGAGCCCCCTCCTCCACCCAGCGAAGCCATGCTCCCTTTCCTGAGGTACCCAAAAAGTCCACCGCCCACCAACAGCAACCCGTACGGAATCGTCAAGCAGAAATCATGCATTTTCTGGGTTTTCCGGGAAACTCAGATTCTCGGAATCGGGAAGAATGACACCACAGTTTCACAGATCAAAGTCTGAAACTTTCTCAACTGTTGACCAGTGGCGTGTGGAATGCCATAGGTCAAAATATTCCACATCACAAACTCTTTACTTCGTTTGTAAGTATACCCTTCGATTATTAAGTCATTTCCTAATTTGTCCTTCGCCTCTTTGGGTATGAACGACGTCGTATTGATCGCCTCGTTCGATTGCTCTTCGCTGCTCCTCAAGGACCCATGGATTAACCGCTCCTAGGGTTTACTCAGCCAGACGATGGCGTTTCTTGGCATTCAGATCCAAACCAAGACCCGATTTACCATAATCTTTTCCGTAGTCAACCCTTCACGCGAACAGAGTTTCCTTCTACGTCAAGCCCTAAAAATGTCGACGACGCAGGGCAAATCTAAGAGACCCATGTGCCCAACTTGCTCCAAACCCACCAGTACATGTCTTTGCTCTCGGATCCTGACACCGGCTATCAATAATTCGGTGAGTGTGACCATTCTACAACATGCACAAGAGAGTAATCACCCTCTTAATTCAACTAGAATTGCTAGACTAGGACTCAAGAATCTTACGGTAGCCACTGTTTCTGACGTTAATTTTGAATCTCGGTTCATAATCCGGTTAAGAGAACCGGGCCCCGATTCGAGTTTGGTTCGAAATCGGTCCAATGGTTTGATTTTTCATCAAGCTACTGAAAGGGGAGGCGCGAAGAAGTTAATGGATGAATCTGTTGATGTAATCGACTCCAGAAGTGAAGACGAGGAGTATTTAGAACCTGAAAATTCTACCTTTGTAGGTAGTGGCGTAAATTGGATTAGGAAAATTGATGTTGGAGATATGCAGAGTTCTCTGATTCTAAAAGAAGCTGTAAATCATGTGCTTGATTCAAAATTAAGTATCAGTGATGGTGTAGTAATAAATGATGAAGCTCAGGCAATGGATGAAAATTATCCACTTTATCCAAATAGTAATCTGGCTAAAGGTATCAAAGAATATAATGTAAAGCCTGCTATTGCAGCTACTATTGGCAAATATGGTGGCATTAGCTACCTGTCTCATATTTGGACGCCACCAATTCATTTCCAGAAGCCAAATTTTAATAAGATCTTGGATCTTCCTGAAGCTCCTGAAGCACTCTCAAAAGGTTTTTTCGTAAAGAAGTTGCAAACAATGCAATTGAAAGGCAGCACTAACTTGAAAGAAGATGAAGAATTTGAGCTTGAGGTTCCTCCTGGATCAGTGCTACTATTCCCATCTGACAAGGCTGTGGATATTAGTGACCTAGACGATATTGGTTTTGAGGTGAAGCATCTGATTGTTTTGGATGGAACATGGGCAAAGGCAAAAAGAATGTATAGTGAAAACCCCTGGTTGAACATGTTGCCGCATTTGAAATTGGAAGTGGACAAGATAAGCTTATATAGTGAAGTGAGGCATCAGCCTAAAGCTGGTTATTTGTCCACTATTGAGAGCATTGTATATGCCTTGAAGGCAGTAGGGGCAAATCATGAGGGTTTGAATAATCTCTTGGATGTTTTTGAGTCCATGGTTGGAGATCAAAGGCGTTGTAAGAATGAGAGGCTAAGTAAACTCTCTCCAATTTGAGCACTATTCTCCTTTCGTTGCACAATGCTAATTTGGAAATTGCTTAAACCAGAAGAAGAGCTTGTTGCAGAAATTCAAGGGCCATGAAGAAGGAATTTTGGCCCTTGTAATCTTTTCTCTGAATTCAACTCAACAATTTTGGTAATTTGTATATTTTATACATTAAAAAACTTATTTTCTGATACGTTTAAGTTGAAAAGTATATAGATGTCTGCTGTGCCACATCGACCACATAGGATAAGAGCAAGCTGAGACATAAACTAGTTATCAATAGGACAATGCTGATAGGAGGGTGGGAGCTGCAAAAAGATTGGAGTGAAGCTAAGGGTATTAATTTAGAGTCATCAAATTTTAAGTGTCCACCGTTCGGATGAATTTAACATGTGCATGTGGTAGAACCTTCTATCTGTTAGTGTAGGATTTAGTGCCATGTGTCACTATCTTGTTCACGGATGAGCATATAATCCTCTGTAGAGGAAAAACAAACCAGGAATATTGTTCAGACGTATAATGGAGTATTGCAATTAGAGTCTAATTTGTTACCAGGATGGCTTCATTGTGTCATTTTGACTCTGAATCATGCACCTGTCTTCTATAAATATCACCTAAGTCTCAGTAGGCTCTGGCAGAAGCATGTCTACCTGTTGGTAATGCACGGCACATTTTCATTTTCATTGTGTTTTTTGGAATGGTAGTAGGGATTTTTCAGTAATGAATTTGATTCAGAATGAGTAAGTCAAATTTTGTATTCATCAAACTAAATTTAATACTGACAACCAAGTGGTCTGCAGGTTGGTTTGAAGACATTTTGTTACAGCTCATGCATGCAGTTAGGATCTTCAAGTGCCATGGCGATAAACAGTTAGGTTGAAAGCCTGATGTAGTCATTCACTGAGCCCGCTGCCTGCCTATGATAAAATGCATAATTTGACAGCTGGATCTACGTTTAACATCTAGCCTTTGGCCAAATGAATGATTTTTGTTCCAAGCAGTAGTGCAGCAACAATCAGTTGGTCTAGTATTTAAATGCAATTATTCTATTAATCATTAGGCATGTTTTGACGTTTGCAAATCTTATTGAAATACATTTTTGGTTGAGTATTCAAATTTACAATTTTATTGCATGATCTGTGCTCTAATTAAATTCACCTTGTTATTCTGATGCCGTGGAAGAATTCAAGCATCTTCCATCTAATTCCTATAGGTTATAAACTTTTCCATCCTTATAAATAAGATCCTATGCATGCGTTATAGATACAGAGATTGCCGGGGAAAAAAAAACTTGCAATTGGTAGATTCAATTGTTGGAATTGTTGGGTTAATGTGTTTTGGCGTGAGAATTGAGAGAATTAAAGATTAAATTGATGTGGAAAATTATAGGGAGAGTGGGAGAATTCCATCCTAGTTTTTCTATGAATAAAGTTAGTTAGAGTGAGACAATGTAGAAAAAAAAAATGAGAGATTATACGTTATTTATATTGTTTTAATTTATATAAATATCAGTTTGCTTTTTCTATACAGTAGGCACTATTACGAAGTCCGGCTGACAACAGCAACAACATCGGTAGCAAAGTGACAAACCAGCTTTTAGAGTCGAAGTCCCTAACTATTCCTGACTCCTTAGTGAACACAAGCATAATCAAGCACCAGGGTATATTTACAGTACAGTGGCACCGGGCCCACTCAATTACTAATAATGATACACATACTGCGGCCAAATATTGTGTAAATTCACCAAACTCCATCTAATGCATTCAGTTGAGGAAAGCCAACAGTAGACGTGAGGGTTCTAGGGTGCCATGAGTATTTTTCTAAGTTCATGTCTTTTCTGTTCAACGCATCCAGAGCTTAACTGAGAGGTTATCCAGACTTCATCAGATCGTACGGCCTCATCGTCGTCATTCCTGTGCCAACTCCAGAAGGCATGAGTTGAATTTACAATCTTAAGCTCACCATGACCAAAACTAGCTTCGCGGAAAACTGACCACTCTGGTGGTGGATTTATATACCTGTCAACAAATCATGTTTTTCAAAAAATATTTTAAAAAAATTATGCAAGAATGAAGTAAGAGCTAGCTTTCTCTAAGTGCTTCAGCCATATACTCTTTTTGGGGGATAGAAAAAGAAAAATTTATTGGAGACAAAGATGGAAGATCACAAGTTGTTGATGCTTCAAAATTTGGAAAATAAAAGCTCATGAAAATAATACAAAGAACTCTTTTTGTTTGTATTGGGCAATCTAAAGTGCGATATTCAAATCTTTCTATATGAACTTGTCTTGTTCGGTCTCCTGTAGCTTTTATATTGAGGGGCAAGGCTATGAGGAAGAAAACGAGGTAACTGACTTTTACAGTCATGAGGTTTGACATGTATTTATTTCAGGCTAACCCAGATGAGTAAATTTCAGGCAGCATGCATGTTGATGAACCTTAAATATGAAAGGAAGTTAAATATATCTTTCTGTGCATGGAAAATGATTTAGACAACTTCAGATGATTTTGAAAATGTCTTTTACAGTAATAACATACTTGGGAGCTAAGCCTTCTCTGTTTCCTCCATCACCAATAGTTATGTGGATAGCACCACAAGGATCCAATCTTCCATTATTCACACGTTTCTGTCAATCAACAACTAACTTATGAAAATTGAGATGTCACTATTCTATATTGAAGAAAAAGGCTTCATCATATTAGGCTTACTGAGCGTTCATAAGCATGCACGTGACCAGCAAGCACCATATCAACACTAGCAGCATGAAGAAGTGGCTCCAAAGTTGCCATCATATCATCCCCTTCACCTCGATGAGCCTTGTTACTATTATACCATGGAGCATGAAATAACACAAGCAGCCAAGGTGTCCTTATCCTATCTACCTTTGACAAATCTGCCTATTGACAAAGAAAAAGAACATAAAACATCAGTAATAAAGATGGGTTTTGAGTTGTTCATATGAAGCATGTGAAGACAGAACAAAATGATACATGACAAAAGGTAAGATTTAAGCCCTGTTTGACCAAAGAAAAATTAGATTGATTAGCCCTGTGCATAGCAAAATTAATAAGAGGGGAACTTGTATTTTTTTCTTTCGGTGGGGGGGGGGGGGGGGGGGAGGAGAGCGGAGAAGGACTTGTGGCCATCATGAAAAGAGATTCACATGTTAATTTAGTATATATGTAATGATTTATGACTGGTAATTTATAATTAACAAAGGAGACCAAGGTCAGAATAATAATGCTACAAGCTTAATATCGGCACTACCACGGTAACTTTAAAGCTTTTACCTCTATATAAATACATAGGTTATAAAAAATTAAATATATTAGAGGCCACTGAAATTTCATATCTGCTTAACTTGAGAAATTTTAATTTCAAATACTACTGTATTAGCCAGATGCTTATGACTTCCTAACTTCTGAGTACATGGCTCAGTTAAGCACCTTCATGCATTCACTATCACAGATTATGCACTTCGATATGTGCCACATCATAAATAAGTTGTTAAATAAGTGTAAAGTATAAAGGGATGAAAAAACAATTATTCCATCTAGTTTCTTCATTATCACTACATGCTTGTACATATAAGTCATAGATTTGTGGGAAATATAGAAAAAAAGGAGAAAATGATGGTTTGTTTGGATGTATATTGTATATTCTCTCTCTCTCCCTCCTCTCTCTCTCTCTCTCTCAAATACAAAGATGCAGACACTCGGGAAAAAAAATGCAGTATTTATGGATACTATAATAATACCAACTCAAAACACAGATGCATAAGAACCTGAGAAGGAAAATGCATTCAAAACTTTTTACAGATACTATAATATTATATTTGATGATTTCACTCTTTTAAAACTTTACAGGATATACTAACAAACCTTCAGCCATCTATATTGATCTGAATACTCATCATAATCTGCATAGGAGCCAAGCATGATTATGTGAACACCTGCAACTTCAAAAGAATAATAGAGGTTTGAACTTGATCCACTTTCTTCAAATGGCATTTTCCATCTAGCATTGTATGATTCAAATCCATCCTTTAGGAATGGTATGTTCTCCTTTTCATGGTTCCCCTGTGTTACCATCCATGGCCTTGCACTAGCAAGTGGCTGCACAAGCTCACCAAATGAGTCCCATCGGCGTTGGATATAATCAGCGTATGAAAGGTCCCCTGGAAGTAGGTGGACATCATATTTGCATCTGTCAATGTGATCCAATGTTGATTTAGTCCAACCAGTTTGACCCAGATCCCCAGCCACAGCAAAAGTAACTGGTAACTGAGAGGGAGGAGTTTTGAGCTGAAACTCAGGACCTTGACCACCACATTGGTAAAAGTACATAGTATTATCTTCCAAAGGCCCAATTACAGTATGGTGTATCTTTCCTGAGCTATAGAACAGATAATTATAAGAGGTACTCTCTCCTTGAGCTACAGTGTCATAACTCCCAGGTGATGTTCCATATTCTACAACTGAAGGTGAAGATTCATCGTCAGTTACCCAGGTAATTCTCATGTACTTGTCTCCTGCCAAAGAAATGTGCACCTGGAACAGACACTTTTGCAGCTAAGAATTCCAAACTAAATTTCAACCATAACCAAACATATATATATATATATATATAAATATATATATATATATATATATATAGAGAGAGAGAGAGAGAGACAAGATTCCCTAAGAAACAAAATATATGGTTCACACTTCACATCATAGGTGTCCTAAAGTTCTCAGACAAATCACTGAAAGTTAAGGTGATTCTTTAAGTTTGAATAAACAGTTACATAATAGCCATTGTCTGTATATTAAGTATTATAAGAAACCACAATCTATTATGAATACATGTAATTTTAAGATTAGTGACTTCGAACACATTATGGAAGAGTAGACCTTGATATAATAAGTACTATAATCCCAATATGTGAGGGTTTAAAAATTAGATAAAACAAAGTTGAGTATCATCATAGGTGTCCTAAAGTTCTCAGACAAATCACTGAAAGTTAAGGTAATTCTTTAAGTTTGAATAAACAGTTACATAATAGCCATTGTCTGTATATTAAGTATTATAAGAAACCACAATCTATTATGAATACATGTAATTTTAAGATTAGTGACTTAGAACACATTACGGAACAGTAGACCTTGATATAATAAGTACTATAATCCCAATATGTGAGGGTTTAAAAATTAGATAAAACAAAGTTGAGTATCATCAACGGCATCAACTTCATATATTTATATCCTAAACAAAGAGATACGGCTTCAACTTCATATGGTTATATCCTAAACAAAGAGATACGGCTTATACAATCACTATAACACCATTGTAAGAGGATATCAGCTTCCACATTGCATTATCACAATCAAATGCAAAGAATTGATTACAATCACAAATTGCTGTTACTTATGGACTTCAAAAATCATTTAATGACTCCAATTGAAGCTTTAACCACTCATGGTGAATCATTTCATATGTATAAAGAAGTAAATTCTGCAGCAGATTGGTTAGCAGAGAAGTAGCACAATATGAAAGGTTCTATCATTTTGAAACTACAATACATGGGATTCTTTTATGCTGAAAGCATGATTTCAGGAGAGCTGAAGGTAAACTCTAAACTGTTTTCTTTTCATGCTTTATCCTAGTTAACAGAAACATATAGAACGCAAGAAAAAAAGAAGGCCAAACGAAAACTAAAGAACCCAGATAAACAGAGATAAAATAATGAGTTTCTTCTGATGAGCAAGCTAACACTGAAGGGTCCCCTCTCTCTCTCTTCTTACCACTTGTAAAGTTCTAGCATCAGAAATGCTATGCATACTGTAATTTAATCAGAATAGAAAAGACAGACTGCATGATTTGATCATCATATTATATAGAACATCATGAATGCAAACCGAAAAAGTGATATCACAAATCTGGAGATAGATGACAACTTGTATTATCCAATGAGAAGCATAGCAATTAAAGATAAAGAGAGTTAAAATTCATTAACAGATAATTGTATGCTTTTGAAAATATTATCCTACAGCAAGAATTAATCATCTCAAGAGCACCCCAATAAAACTGCTCACAAATTAACCAGACAAACCATATAAACTAAGACTACATCATCATTTACCATCATTAACTAGTCTACTGTAATTTTACTCACTAACTGGACCATCTGCATATAAGAACACCAGAAACTTGATGGGGAATCGAATTTTAAACTAATTATTTTTTTTCTATAATTTAAAACATTAGAAACCCAGATGCGGAACCACAAGCAACCCAAAATTGGAGCAAGAGAAATCGAAGACTCTGCGATTGGCCAAAAAGTTGAAAGCATGAAGTTTAGCGCAAAAACTGAACTTTCCACTTTTTGGTCCATTGAAACTGAACTTTCCCTAGAAAATAGAATGATACCTGGTGCGGGTAGGAGGCGAGCTTCGAATCCCATGAGAGATGCAGGGTTTTCCGAGGCAGAGGCCGAATGTAATCGGCTGAGACAGTGAAAGAGAGAACCAATGCTACAGTTAAAATCAGTTTGAGCTCCATTTCAATGGCACCAAACTCCTCTGTAATTGCTGGAACGGCAGGACAACAATGTACCTCAGAAGTCAGAACATCTTTTCTTATTCATTTTTAACGTATTAGGAAATCATCGATTTGTCAGTGGATGAGTGCGACAACTTCTATGTTTTAGTGGCTTGTAAATAATATTTCTTTAAAATAGGAAATAAATCCAGTAACATACGTTATGCGCCACAACTCACAGCTAAAAGTCAAAAGCTTAATTAGATTTTCACGTCATAAAATATTTTTATTACATCAAATTTTTGTTGTGGGCCCGTTGATTTTCCTTACCTGCACAAGCTCAGCACAGTCCTACATCTACATCTGTCGGCAGTTTGAAAAAAATTTTGTACCCAATAACGCTATTTGTATAAAAATTTTGAGCATAGGAAGATCAAAATTTTGAGTAAATGTTACATGTAATTTTAAATTTTATAAAATTAATAAATAATTTTTATAGAAATTTAAAGTTAATAAATAATAAAATTAAAAATATAAAGTTATTTACAAGTTTAATGAAAAGTATTCATTAATTTTATACAAATTATAAATTATGTAATCTTGATGTACCATTTTTACATTATTGTTTTTTTAACCTAACATTACTCTTTGTATGCAGACATTTAAACTTCAACTAAGGCATTTGTCTATCATAATATTAGTGTTGGCGGATAACATAGTAATAAAACAAAATTAAATATAATTGAGGGTAAAAAAATTTGAATAATGATATTAATTAATTTACCCTTTACTCAAATAAGTCTATTTCATTGTTAATCTTACTTTTTTCTTTTATTTTAAGTAAAATTTTATATAAATTATAGCTAAATGATTATGCAAATATTATTAATTTTTCCAAAAAACTTTATACTTGTACATATTAAAGCAAAGTAATGCTACCTTGGTAAGTTGTGTTAAAAATTCTGTACATATGGTAAGATATGACAGATGAGGGTAAAGCAATGATATTGATATGGAAAAAGTTTGAATGTAACATATGGCCCATGGCAGCCCTCTGAGCGAGGCATGTTGGCTTTGTGAGGCAATGTAAATTTCTCATATAATATAAAACAAATATATAATATAAAAAGCTTATTGGATGATTCCGTAAACATTTGAATGAAGTGCAACTCAATTGAATCTCCTCCTTATTTTCCTGAATTAGAAGAAGTAAACCCCGCAAGGAATCCAATAAGTAAAAGAGTATATATAAATTTTAGATAAAATTTTCTGTAAGTGATTGAAATTGATAATGTCACAGAATTTATGACATATTATGATTACAAAATTCTGTAACAATTGTTGATCATGTGAGTTTCAACAAATTATAAGCGTAGTTAAAATTTTAATATGCATAACGTACAGTTAGAGGAAACCCAATGCTCTCCTTTAATTGTATGCCTAGTGTACTGAAAAATTTAGTGCGTCTATTAACACTAGTGACTCTCTCATGACCCACATGAATAATTGTTGTTATAAATTTTTTTTAAATGAATTAGAAAGTATTCTCATTCAAAGTACAAACTCTTTTGGTGGGGCTTAATTTTTTTCGGATGGGTGGTATTATAAATTATGATTTCACATATCTTTTTAAAAATTAAACTTATAATTATTAGGTAATCCTAAAACGTTTCTATCAATTGCACAAATCTCTTGTAATTATGATTGTTATAAATTTTTGTAACAATGGTATGTTTCGGAATCCATGACTGCACTCATAAATAATTAGTTTTTTATTTGAGAAATGTTATATGTATAAAATAACTAAATACAAAAAAAAGTAGAATAGTATCTATCTTGTCATTTCAAACTTTTTTACATGTCTCACTTGTAGGAGTATAAGAGTGGTGATTGACATACGTCGTTAGACGAAGTCATCTAACATTTTTGACTACATTTTTTCCAAGGACGTATACAAAATGGAAGCACAAGAAGGTACATAAACAATTATCCGGAGCATAAATAGGAGAACTCGACACCTTTGACCTATCATGTAAAATGACTACGACTTGTCATAGTAACCTACATTCCACATTCAAGTAAATACATCTGTTACTTATGGTCTCTAAAAGTATTCATTAAAATCTCTTATGTTATAACCTTATACTTTTACATGTGAGTAGACTCATCCCTTTCGAAAATCTCTATAAAATAAAAAACAAATTTACAGAACATTTGAAACGACAATCCTTACATGCTCTGCTCCCTCCTCTCATCGCTCCAGTATGTATTTACTTTGAGCTTTCTTTGTACCATGAAAAGAAACCGCGTTGAAATTTTTAGTTCTCACACGTGGGAGTGAGTTGTGACCTTCTGCTTATTTTCTTCGTCTTTATTCTTCCTTTGTTTGTTTTCACATTTACACTTCCATTGTCTCTTTCAAACATGTTTCTTTTTGTGGCATTTAATTTCATTTTGGAATTTTGAATTTGTAGGTACATACTGTAAAAGTGAAAACTGGTTAATTAGGTGTGTGCTAGAAGAAAGGAAAAATAGAAAAAAAAGAAAGATTCTATCCTTTTTGGGTAGTGACTGTGGAATTAACATATGCAAAGAGTGAGGCAGTGTCTGCAACTATCATCAACATGGTTCATTAGTCTATCGGCTGGAGTGATGGCATAATGGGATTCATAGTCTTCACTCTGACTGTGTTGCAGAATGAAACTAGTAAGCCGTGTAACAAATTCTGTGTATAGCAGTAGACGTCTTGGCAGACTTCTGTCCTGTGCCACTTGCATCCTATAAGTAAGAGTTTGAAATAAAGTGGTACTGAGTGTTCAATTGGCGACCAAAAAATTTGTCCTGTATTAGGTGTGCCGAACTATATATATATATATATATATATATATATATATATATATATATGTATGTATATATATGTATGTATGTATTTCTGATATGAAGGTGCTCAATTTGATTCTTCTCCATATTGGGCGACATTAATTATTTTCATCTAAATAAGTGTTTTGTGAACAAGAAAACTGAATTTCCTTACTTTCATTTTTTGGAGATGTGATTTGTTTTCAATTCAATGAGGTATATGTCGACCCTGAAAAATTTTCATGTTTTATGATTTGTGAAGTCGCCATCGATCTAAGTTATTTTAAGGTGAGATCGGACACCTAATTAAAATGGTCTACGTTTAAAAGATTGAGTTCGGGGGTTGGTTACGTTTTAGGGAAGGTTTTAGCACCCTAAATGCCCTTTCAGTACCAAAATGATTTTATTAATTTACTTGATTTAATTAATGTTGGTTTTAAATAAATATTTCTGAAAAATCGTAATTCTTACCCATTCCGGGTTGGAAAATGAATATTTTTGAAAAGATAATTCTTGCCCATTCCGGGTTAGAATATTTAATTAATCACTTCATGCAAATCCCCTTTCTATTCCAGATCAAGGTTTAAAAATAATTCTAAAAAATCTCATCTCTATTCCAGATTAGAGTTTTTTTAAAAAGTAATTTTTGAGAAAATCCCATCTCTATTACAGATCAAGATTTTAAAATAATTTTGAAAAAATTTCATCTCTATTCCAAATCAAGGTTTCAAAATAACAATGCAAAGTAAGTAAAAACTTTGTATCATTTAGGTAAACATCTATTTATTTTTTATTTACAAGGACATAACTTGTTTTATTTTTCATTTATTTTTAAAAATATAAAATTTCCAAAAAGTGTGGAACCCTATTATATTTTTAGATTAACATCTTATTACCTTTTTCACTACATTTTCAATATACCATGAACTATCCTAAAATAATAATAGTAATAAATATGACTTCCAAATAATATTATGCCAACAACCGACAGAAAGCTCTCATAAAACACAATTCCCATACCGAAACTTGTTGCATGAAAGCATGTCGACAGTATAACCTCAAGTTACCATATCTCCGACACGACTTCAACTGACAACGAATGGGCTCTTCGAAAACGGCCACCAAGGCATGACGGGATGTTGGTTGAGTTGAGCTGAGCTTCTGCCAAGGGCGTGACGCGGATTCTTTGCTGAAGACTTTTGAGTGACAGCGAGCTTCCGTGGTGGACGGTCTGGAGCTATAAAATGGCGCCGGGCCAGGCGTGGCTTTATAAGTGGAGGCGAACTGGAACACTGCAGCAAATCAGCGGAAGATTGGCTGATGGTGGCCCAACGAGAAGGAGTGCGAGCTGACACTCCTCGGGGTGGTAGAGTGGTGGTGACGAATTGGAACAGGAAGCTTCAACGGTGACTGTCGACCCTTTCGGCTCCGAACTCACTCAATAGTAGGCAAACCAGAAGTGATCTGCAACTTGACGATCACACAGGCGCGACGTTGGGCAATTGCGAATGGAGAGGGCCGTGGGGAGCAGCCGGGTCTTCCGATGGTGTTACAACAGTGCGAAGGTTTCTTTCTTCTGACGGCGGCACTATCGTTTTTCTATAGGGGTGCAACAACGCCTTTGGCTAATACTTCTGCATGAAGTCGCGGGTGAATGCTCAAGTGAACACAGCGGCGACACAAAGTGACCGGGCCTCGTTAGTACCGCTGCATGAGTCGACCGGGAAAATTCGCCTTGGACGATGTACGAGGTGGTAGCGTGGATAAGCAACCGCGAAACCACAGTACTCCTTGGGAGAACTCAGGCACGACTGGGAGACAGACTTTACGAATTCTAGCGGCACGGTGAACGGGATCTGGTGGTTGTCTTCCTATATAGTTGGGACTTAAAATAGAGCAACGATGATAGACTTCTCCAAAGACGAACAGAACACTGCAACCAGAATGTTTCTTTGAAAGTGCAGTAAGAACAAGGTTGGGAGAAGAAGCTTGCTGCTGTAGCGTGGGGTGAGAGAGAGAGAGTTCCTCCTAAGGGCTCGCCGTGTCACTGGACTTACCCGAGGCTGAAAGGCAATTTTAGTTCTTGTTTTGGTTTAGAGGCTCCCTTCTCGTTGAGCTAAGGACACCGGCCAGTATGAGGTAGTGAGGTGCAATATTGTGTGTGTTGAAGTGGCGTGGATGCTGGCTTCTTGAGGGTGCAGCGGGTTGATGGGTTCCGCACTAGAGGTGATGCAAGCAGCAGGATAGTAAGAGCGTATCATGGTGGTTGCATCTTTTTCTAAGTTCTTGCTGAAGAGATACGGTGAGGATACTGAGTTTCTAAGGGTGAAGAGTGCAGTGAGAACCAGTCCTGGAGAGAACTATGGCTCCAATATATTTTTCAAACGGTCGATGACGGTGGAGAAAATAAGGAGAGAGAGAGCTAGCGGAAGGTGAGGAAGTTAGAGATGCTCTTCATGTGCCATTGGACTTTGGCCCTTTTCTCTGTGTGAGGAAGTGCCTGATGTGAAGGTGGAAGCCTTCCTCCTTGGCCTCCACGGCTATTCCCCTTCACCCCCGCCCTATGAATACGGATCCAAGACTTTTAAAATGTGCACATGGGTACTAGCTTCTAAGGTGATGGGGTATTGTTGAAAAAAATGAGATGCAGGGTGCCGTGTCAAAGGTGGAGAAGTTTTCCCCGCTCCTTTTTCTTCGTTGGGGGCTGTTTTTCTTTTAAGTAGGCTGATGGCCAACTCATGTTTTTTCTTTTTTTCTTGCTCACTCAGCTCCTTCCCCACCGGTCAAGATGCTTCTCTTAAGAAGTGAAAGTGCCAACTTTTCTTTTCCCTTAGAAGTCAAACTATTCGACCACTTATTTTCTCCTCTTTGGCTGCTTGCCAACAACTACACTTTGATTTTCTTTCCTCCCTTTCTTTTCTTTCTTTTCCTTCTACGGCCAACCTCCATCTCACTCATTCCACCCACCCTTTTTTGATTTTCCTCCTTTCCTCTTCACACTTTTCCCTTTTATTCTATTTTTCCTTTTTTCTAATTTTTAATTTTTAATCTTTTTAATTTTTAACAAATTTTAAATAATATTATTTATATTTAAGACCTAAAAATATTTTTAAAATTTTTATTTTTATTCAATTAATTTTTAAAAAAATATATATTAAAATAAAATAATTTTAAAATTTATATATAGGTCTACTTTAATTATTAGAGCACAGATAAAATTAAGTATCTACAGTATATATAAGATTGTGTTTGTCTTCTGAAAAATGTTTACTTTTCATTTTTCTGTGTGGAAATAGATCGTTTTGATTATTCAAGATGGTCTTGCTCATATCTATTCAGGACTTTTGTTCTCTTCGTGGAAACGAACAAGTTGGATTGTATATTTCTTCGTCTTTCATCTCTTTCAACACAAAGAACATTATTGTTTATGCGTGAAAAGTCTACTCAAAATATGCGGATTATTAGCATATGCAATTATTAATTAATTCAGTTAACAATTACAAATGTTGATAATGTCCCATCATCACTTGTCACGTCTACTAAGCAATTTCCTAACGCAAATATCTAGCTAGTAGAGCATTAATTGTGGGCCTTGCCTCCTGTAACATTGTAACACTGACACAACCACCAACGACCTACTCTCTTAATTACCACTTGATGTTGGCTAGCACAGCACCGCATCTCTGTGGCCTCAGCCTCCTCATATCCAGTCTCACTGATAATTGTGGTCTATTTCTTGGTCTTTTCTCTTGTGTATTTTCGCCTCCTCTTGCATAGATCATCACCAGTCCTCTTGCTACTTGCTTGTGGTTTCAAGTGAGGGAAGGCATAGTATCCATCTTTACTTGCTCCTACTTAATTTTTCTACAGAAGAAGCACCACTTCCATTCCATTCACCAGTAGAGGTGGAAGATAATTAGGTATATATTCAGTATCTCTCTCAGATTGCCTTTTCTTTATTATCTGTATAGCTTGGAGATCTTTCTACGCGCGACTAACACAAAGAAGGTAACCTACTTCAATTCCTAGTTACTTGATTTACTATTTCAACATTTATTTTAGGTACCTTAAAAAGCTCTTCCCCACCGTAAACATTGGTTGCTGAGCACCTTGTCCTTATCGTCATCATTTAAACTTGCTGTTTACACACCACATTTTTTACTTGAGCGCAATTTTAAGGTCTTGATTCAGCTTATTGAAACACATAATGGAGGAAAAATGGATTAAACAATATGGTGATAAAATCATTACTAGGGAGGGAACAGGTGGGGGCAGGGTGATTATTCATCCTACTTGAAATGGGTTTAGCATCTACATGATAGGGCAGTATGGGATGAGGAGTCTGGTAAAATAACCCTTGTAAAAGAAGCGGGTAAAAAACCAACGAATATGGCTTGTTTGATTGGGTTTGGTCACTTAATGTACCTCAGAATACAAAATATTAAAAGTGTTAAAGATGAGATAGTAAATATGCTTAAATTGAAAGAAGAATTTGAGAATGAAATAGTACAACGGTTATAGCTGCTGCCAAAAGAATAGAATAAAAAGTTTTTATAATATTGGATGACATATGAGAAATGCTCAATTCAGAGGATATAGAAATTTATTTAGATGGTATTCACAAGAACAGCTATAAGGTCCTCCTAAACGTACGTCTCCTGCCAATTTGTACTTTGAAGAGGCTGCTAGGACTTTGTTCCCAAACGCATGCTGGGATAGGTGATAAGCCCTCATCTAGCCTGTTACGTGTGGTGCAACAACTTCCTCGTCACATGTCAGTTCTTTTAGAAAAATTTGTAGCAGGGATGGAGAAGTTTTTCCTATCGGGGTTTGGACAGGGAGGAGCAGGAATGAAAAAGTTTTCCCGGAGGATGTTAGAGAGCGTGAAGATTTTCTCCAATAAAATCAAGGCACTCCCGCCCCTCTGCCGCCTTACCCCGTTGTCATTTTTTAGTGTGCTAGACACACACATATATATCATGCTATGTTACACAAGATAACTGCTTTTACATAGATCTTATTATATATTTATTACATAATTAAAATTTTATATTATTAAATTTCTATTTGTCAAGGCCGGGTTTGTCATTTCATTTTTTTTTTCCTAATCGTGTCTGCTGTACACTTTATTGAATCATTTTCTTCTTTTCCTTCCAAAAATCAGATAGATGGCAAATGTGACAGAGCATGATGTCATGATCGACGTTGAATCAATGCTCTCCAAGAAGACATCTCCCTGGACACCTGATTGTTGCATCTACAAGGTACCCTATCTAATTCGTAGACTAAACAAAGATGCTTACACTCCAAAAGTTGTTTCAATTGGCCCTATACATTATGGCAATTCAAGCTTGCAAAACATGGAAAGCTACAAGCAGATATATTTTCAAAGATTCATTGAACGAACTGAGAAAATCATAGACAATTTAAAACACAAATTGGTTAACAAAGTGATAGAATCAGAACCAAAAGTACGTCGTTCGTACTCAGAGAAAATCCAGCTTAGTGAGAAGAAACTTGTCCAGGTAATATTAGTGGATGCTATTTTCATCCTCGAGCTGCTCTTGGAGTTTAACAATATAATCTTTGAGGCATCGCGTGATGAAATCTTGTCGAAACCTCGGCTGACCTCCACTGTAGTGTTCGATCTTATACTCCTAGAGAACCAGCTTCCTTTCTTTGTTCTTGAGGAGCTATTTAATCTAGCATTTTCTTCCCACCAAACAGCTAGCCTTCCTTCTTTGCTCGAGCTAGCATATGTGTACTTTAACAGTCATGATGTAACAAACTTGTACCTGGATCCCAACACCGTCATTAAACACTTCACGGATATGCTTAGAACCTCTCATTTACAACCTCTAAGTAGAAGGCCAAAAAGAAATAAACAAGTAACAAAATTTCAGAGTGCAACTACATTACTTGAAGCGGGAGTGAAGTTCAAGGTGAATAAAGAAGGAACATGCCTATTGGACTTGAAACGTTCAGGACGTGCTTTGGAAATCCCAGAAATTTTTGTGCATGATGCGACAGAAACTCTGTATTCTAACATAGTGGCTTTAGAGCAATGTCACTACCCTTCTGAATCCTACTTTACTGACTATATTTTTGTTATGGATCAACTCATCAACACAGGCGAGGATGTTGATGTGTTGGTAAAAAGGGGGATCATTCGCAGCTGGTTAAGTGATAGCAATGCAGTGAGGAATTTGTTTAATGGTCTTGGTAAATATGTCATGCTAGAAGGTTTCAATTCTGGATACCATAAAATATGTCAAGATTTGAATGACATTCATGATAGTCCTTGTAACAAATTGATGGCAGCTTTGAGTCGTGATTATGGGAATACACCTTGGCGGGCTGCCGCTTCCTTTGCTGCAATTATACTTCTTGTACTCACAGTTATTCAGACTGTATGTTCTATTCTCCAAGTACTGCCTAAAAAAGGTTGAAGTTTTGTGTAATTTAATTTTTCTAATGTGTTTCTCGCACTTTATGTTTCTCATGCTTTACTATATTTTGTAGGAATCCGAAGAATACATGTTTTGTTTTGTTTTTTTTTTTTTTTACATATAAGACATGTTTAGATTTTCTTTATTGATAAAAGTTGGTTTTATGATTTAGTATGTGAAGTTCAATATATTTTTTTAGTAAATATAAGACTTTTAATCAAAATGTGTTGTAAAATTATAAGAATAGAGAAAATTAGTAGATATAAGAATGTTAAGATAAATAAATGATCGTATAAGAAAGGATAATGTTTATAATAATTATATTTGAAAGAGAGTTAATATTGTACTTATTAAAAAAAATGATAAAAATTCAATTATAATATTTGAGTATATACAATGAAGATCATTAGAAATTTTAATAAAAAAAGTTGATTGAATGATATTTATAGCAAAGAAGAGAAACTAAAAAAGAAAAAAAAATATTTAAAAAAATTATTAAATATTTTTTAGTTAAATAATATTTTTAAAATTTTAATTTTAAATAAAATTTTAAAATATCGTTTCATTTATTTAATTAATTTAATATACTAGAATAAAATTTTGTTTATTATTATTGTTATAAGAATAGAGAAACTTATAAATCTTTCTTAACTTGTGGGCAACTCACTAATAAATAAAAAAAAGTTCAAATAAGTGTCTACATCACATCAAATTAGGAGTGGGCAAAAAATTCAATGAAACTGGTCCAACCTGCTCTAAATTGAAAAAAAAGAGAAATTTAGATTGAGTTGAAGTGAGGCAAAATAAATATATTGTAACATTTCAGGTTAATATAGGTTATTTTATGTGAGGCTGGGGTTTAATCTTCTCACTGTTGGGTTGCTGTGATATACACATATAAGTTTCGAAATTTTTTTTTTCTGTAGTTTTATTATTGATTTATCTATTTTATCATCTAATATAGTAACATTGAAAAGTTAGTCATTTTGTTACTTGTTATTTTAAAAATTTATAATATATACTTATACAAAATACATGTCTAAATTATAACAGGGTAGCCCTATTAGAGTGTTGATGCTTTCTGATAATTTGACATTAAGAGTTATTGTATCTACTATAACTTTTTAGTTTCATTTATGATATTTTACAAGTTTTTTGTATATACCATTATCAATTTTTTTATATAACGAAAATTTTTGTTTATTGATGTTGTTGTATACTGCTACACATACCAATAATTTTTCTTATAAGTATATTTCATGATATTATAGAATATAGTGTAACAGCTCAAAAGAAACAAGTTGAGATGAGTAAGATAGACTCAAACATGCTAATTCAGTTGATCATTCTCTCTCAACCCAACCTAACTTTCAATAGTAAATTTTGACTCATCTTAAACTAAAACAACCCATTCAAATGAAATTGAGCCATTTCAACCTAAAAGTTTTAATTTAAAGGATTATTCTAACTAAGGTTAGACCAACTTAATAAAAAATTTAGATTCAAATAAATTAAGATAAATTTATCCAAACTCAAACTGTGTCACCCAATATCCACCCCTACATCAAACTCAAAATATAGATATTTCAATAAATTATTTAATTTTATTTTGTTGAAATATTTTAAATATTTAAATATATAATTTGTATAAATTTAAATAATTAAATATTAGTATCTTAATTATATTTTAAAATACATAAAGATATCCACGACGTAAATGCAAATTTCCATCTCAAATCAAAACATGTTTTTAAAGAGATATCGGCACCGTTTTAATAAGCGAGCCTTGGGTTGTAGAATCGCTATGGTCCAACAAAAAGACATTACTTTTGTTGGTTGAGAGATACTGTGGACACCTTCCTCGGCCTTTGGGCTAAGATCAAGTGAGAGACACTGGAGGCGTTTGCGTAAATCATACGTTTTCTTGGTTTCGTCATCCTTTCTTTCCTACGTTCGTCTGGTTGGTTCTGTTGTGTCTGAGAAAGAGTAATCATACATATAAAAATATATATATATATTTTATATATAAAATGTATATATTTTCATTTTTTTATTTTTTTCTTTTTAAAATTTTTCACTTCCCCGTATGCACACAACCTTTTCCCCGGCTAAAATGAGTTTAGTCTGTCAACGAAGATGGATTGATTGGGATGTTGGCGTTTGTCTTGATTGCTCCCTACATAATTTGTAGCTTCTGATTCTAGTTGGAACAACAATTGGAGTTATGATACTTGAATAGTTCTTCAGCAGCGTGGAAAAGTAGTAGTGCTTATCTTTCTCTTGTTTACACTGTTTGCTGCTACTAATCATCCCTGATGATTTTGGAGTTGTGATACTTGAACAGTTCAATGCTTATTGAATCTTAATAAATTAATTCAAAAAAAAATCGCAGCCACTGGATACGACATCTCGATTTATCGTCGTTAAGTCCAAAATTTAAAAGAACCCAAAATGAGGAACTCTCCGAACCCACGGATACCGTCTCTCTTTATCCAGGAATCGCCATGCCTGATCAGACGAGTTCGGTATGAGGTCGATGCCAGAAGCGAACCAAAACTTAAAGCAGATACTTAAACATTCCCGGGGCATTTGGGTTAGTGATGGAATGTGTGTGAAAATAAGAGGGTCTGTGTGTGTGAGAGTAATTTTATGTGAAACTTTCCTTGCCTCTCTCTGTCTCTATTTCAGAAACTCTTCACCCTCTCTCTGTGTCAGTGTGTGCGTCCCTCTTTGGTGGAGTTGGGTGCTATTTATAGAGGAGAACCCAGCGTCCAGACAAGCTCCCATGAAAGGGACTAGCTTGCATGTGTCTGAAACAAAATCAAAAGAGACCAAACTGACAGTGCAAGGGATGGTGACCGTGAGTTTAGCAGCACCACATGTTCATCGTCATTGTTGCTGGGCGAGTCTCTGCTCCCATTTGATTCGTATCTGCCACTTCAGTCGGCTGAAGGCGATCTCCCTCCGGGGTTAACAAAGTTGGGGCTGTAGAGTGAAATTACAACAGACAAAACAAGAAAAAAGTGACAAAACAAAAATTAAAGTGTTATAAACCTTAATGTGAAATTCAGAATACGGGTCATTTTGACAAAGAACTGGGTCTTTTGGGCTGTTGCTTGGGTTTTAATTTGGACACCAAATTTGGACTCTTCATTTCCTTTTTAATAATTTTAACTTTTTATTTTTTAATTTAAGAACGTATTGCAAAGGGAAATATCAGAAGCACTGAAATCAGATTGGGTTTCATTTTTTTCTTGGATGAGTAATGCATTGCATCCGTCCAATATCCAACGTCTTTGACAACCGACTAATCAGGACCGAGCCGGGAGGGACCACAAAGGAGATAAAACTCTCTCACACAAGGCTGCTGCATTTCCAAAGCTTGAACCTGAGTAACTTGATTAAGTAAGAAGAAACCTCTATCACTTCACCTCAACTTTGGGTGATATATTGGGCTTCGTTTTAATACGCTGTCTCTACATGAGTAGAATCACAATCCGCCAGAGACTAAGACTTGCCAACCAATTAAGACTTGATCTCAGTCAAAAACGTACAGCAACTGACATATATTGGCTTGCCTTCAACCTAATTGAAATGGATGGTATACTAAAATTTTAATTGCTTCCTATCTAGCTAGCTGCTTAATTTGTAGCTTCTGTTTTGGGTTGGAACCTCAACAACTGCAGTTCTGGTACTTGAATTGCTCTTGCAGTTTTCTGCTCATTAATCATTACAGAAGGAGGGAAAGAACTAAGATATAGCTTTAGAAGACGCAGTTAGACGGCGCACCAGTCGAAAGTGGTGTAGACTGTGGAGCTAAGTGCCAAATTCTGGAAAAGAAATAGTAATTGTCCATCTCTTGTTTGTTGGGTTTGCTTTTACTAATCATCCGTGGAGATTTTTCTGATGGCTTTGTTGATTATTACTTTCTTTCATTTCAGTTTGAACCTTCTTTTAATTTGCTTGAATAATAGGAGAAATTAATGGGCTCTGTTCAGGTTTGTCATCTTTATCACCATATATGTCATTTTCGTTCTTTTCTTTTTTTTTTTTTTCATCTTCCAAGTTTGTACAGTATACATGTATAGCCTCCGCCCAGAAGTACACATATATGGCTTATTTAATTAGCTTCATCGTAGTTTCTCTTTGATTGTGATATATGTAAGAAACTCAACAATTACAATAGTAACGTATGAATTAATATTATAATACCAAAATTTATTTGTATATTTGTTCATCATCTTGACATCTAATATGACAAAATTAATATCACAAACAGTCATCAACAATCACTAGCATTAAGTCTTCCTCTTCAATGTCTTACCACAATGGTGGCTTTAATAGAACAAGTCTATCATTGCACAAATTATTAAATTGGGGAGGGATTTAGATTATATTTATATATAGTACTAACCTTCATTGGATTATCCCAATAAGGGCTCCAATAAGCATAATCTACGCTTATGTCGCTCATTGCACTACTAGTTTAAAGGTTCACAAACCTATAATAAAATAATTAAAGTAAATTACACTAACCTCTCTTAAAGTATTTGATTATGACACTTCACCTGATTCTTACTTAAATATGACACTTTATCCTTTTTACTCAAATATTAATTAAAAAATATACTTAATGTTAATAAAATATTCATAAAAAGAATACTAAATTAATATTTTAGTCTAATTTTACTTAAAAATTATATTTTGACTCAGTTAACTATTTTAAATAATTAATATTTTGATAAATTATATTTTTTAATTAAATAATTATATTTATTACAAGGTATAAATTTAACAATGTGTCTGATTATGAAAAAAAATTTAGTACAAATATAGAGGCATTTTGGAGTGAGTTTAGTTAGCAAAAAATAAGATTAATTATACTCTACATTTTTTTCTTAACTAAACTTACCTCCAAGATGCCTCTATGTTTGTACTAAATTTTTTTTCTTATAATCACACACATTGTTAAATTTACACCTTATAATAAATATAATTATTTGATTAAAAAATATAATTTGTTAAGATATTAGTTATTTAAAATAGTTAACTGAGTCAAAATATAATTTTAAGTAAAATTAGAGTAAAATTTGATTTAATATTCTTTTTGTGAATATTTTATTAATATTTAAGTATATTCTTTTAATTAATATTTGAGTAAGAATGAGGTGGAGTGTCATATTTGAGTAAGAATAGGGTAGAGTGTCATAATCAAATACCTCAAGGGAGGTTAATGTAATTTACTTAAATAATTATTAATTAAGTTATGTAATTTCTCAATCGATCCTTTCAGCTTTATAAAAAAACTCAATATAATCAAACTGACATCTCAAACATTTTGGTTATGGGTGTAGATTGACCCGATTGGAGCTCTGTTGACATGTTCGGATTTGTTCCACTGTGGAGGAACTTTGCAGGCTGTTTAGGCGCTGGTTTGGTAACAGAGAGATTATGTAGCATATCAACTATTGAAGCCATTGTGGGTCTGTCTGTTAAATCTTCTTGAAGACACAGCAAACTGATATGGATGCATCTGACAACTTCAATTGGAGAGTATAATTCTCTTAGTGCTAGGGAGGAACTGTTTTATGATTATTTGATGGCTCACAACCTCATGTCAAAGCCCATCATTTTTCAAGTCATTCTTCTTCATATGGCTCAGGTACTCATCTTCATATATGTACAGCTTTATTTTCTTTCTTATGGGTTCCTTCTTAACATGCTCATGATTCTTTTATTATTTATAATTATATACATGTGTGTGATTCAGATAAACATAAAGTCTAATTTTCTTTGCTTTTTTTCTCTGTCCTCCCCTATCTCTCTTTGTGAATGTTCTGTCCCTCTCTGGATCTATGGCAGAAGGTGGTGTTAAAGATCATGACCATGACTGATGACAAAACAAAGCAGAAATCAATAGAAGCTGCTGCAAATATCTATGGTTACAAGTTAATTAGCTCATAATTCCATCTTTTATATATGTCAAACCAATTTTTATATTATTTGAATCACTTATTTATGTAGCCTTATTTATCTCTAATTTTTTAAGTTAATTTTCTTGTTGTGCAGAAAAGTGTTATTTCTTCATACATCACTTTTTTTTTTCATTTTCCTATTATATTAGTGTCTTTGGGATGAGATGAATTTGGAAGTGAGAAAATGAATCAAAAAGAAATCAGAAATGGAGAAAGACAGAACTAAGTTTCTGGAGATGGGAAAATCGTATGCCCCTTCTCCACACTGATGCATTGATATAAAAGTAAAGTGAAAATACAATATTGCCTCTGTAGAGTAACTCAACCTAGATAACTATAACCAAGAAAAAACACATACAAACTTATCACCACTCCTAACACTCCCCCTCAAGATGGGGCATAGATATCTCTCATACCTATCTTGCATACATTGGAGTGGAAGATTTTACTAGACAAAGCCTTCATAAAAACATCTGCAAGTTGGTCTTCAAACTTCACAAAAGGTATCTTCAACTATCCATCTGTGATTTTTTCTTTAATGAAGTGTCTATCAATCTTAATGTGTTTGGTTCGATCATGTTGGACAGGATTATGAGCAATGTTGATTGCTGCCTTGTTATCACAATAGAGATTGAATGGCACTTCCTCATATAATCCTAACTCTTGAACAAGCTTCTTCAACCATAGAGCCTTACATATCCCTTGAGCCACAGCTCTATATTCAGCTTCAGCACTTGATCTAGAGACAATTGCTTGTTTTTTGCATCTCCATGTAACCAGATTTCCTCCAAAGAATGAGCAATAGCCAGAGGTGGACCTTCTATCATCTATGGATCCTGCCCAATCAGCATCAGTGAAAACTTCAATCTTAGAATGCCCATGCTTTGAGAACAATAACCCCTTCCCAGGAGTGGATTTTAGGTATCTCAAAATACGAAAGACAGCATCTAGATGTGAAGATCGAGGATCATGCATAAACTGGCTAACAATATTGACAGCATATGCAATATCAGGGCGAGTATGAGATAAATAGATAAGTTTACCCACTGTTGACCCTAAAAATTTTGGTTTTGGAGTCGCCACCGATCTAAATTATTTAAAGGTGAGATCGGACACCTAATTTAAAAATGGTCTACGTGTCAGAGATTGGGTTCGGGGATTGGTTACGTTTTAGGGAAGGTGTTAGCACCCTAAACGCCCTTTCGGTACCAAAAAATGATCTTATTAATCTATCTTAATTAATTTAAGTTGGTTTTAGAAAAATTTCGAAAAACAATCCCTGCCCATTCCGGATTGGGATTTTAAAAATAAAATAATTTTAAGAAAAACCCCCTTCCTATTCCAGTCCAGGGTTTTAGAAATATTTACAAGAAAATCCCCTTCCTATTCCAGTCCAGGGTTTTAAAAATAATTTAAGAAAATCCCATCTCTATTCCAGATCAGGGTTTTAAAAATAATTTCAAGAAAATCCCATCTCTATTCCAGATCAGGGTTTTTAAAGAAAATCCTTAGAATCACATAATTAGGCACTATTAATCTTTGAATTATTGTGTTTAAAAGAAACAAATTTTAATTTTTAGAATTCATTTAATCAAATTAACCAAATGTCCCAAATACATAATTGTATAATTAGGGTTTCAAAATAACTAAAATTTAACACAATCAAAATAGGTCATAAGTTCACCAACTTGCAATGAAGATAAGATACATCATAAAAATTTTCCAAACAAATTTAATGAAATTAGAAATATGGGACAGCCTAAAGTTGACCAACATTATAACAAATTAAGCCAAGGAAATTATAACAGATTCCAGTTGAACCAATAGAAATTTGAGAACACAAACACAGCAACTCAATTCAACACACTAAACTTCACAAGATTGCCTCACGCTAGTCTCGGGTCTCCACAAGAACCAGTAACACTTAATAAAATTCTAAGCAAAATTAAGCAATTAAACCATAAGTTACACAAACCAGTCCATGGCAAAAACCAAGATAGCAGAATACACTAGTCTTCAAGAATCATACCTTTCAACTCCAACTTTCACGCTTCAAACTAGAGTTGCGCTTGACTCAAAGGAAGGAGACCCAATCAGCAAAGGGGCCGACTGTCAACAAGGCTTGATGAAGGATCACGGACGCGATTCTCTGGTGGCAAACGGGACCTCTTGATGGCATGAACAAGGCTAGAAGATGCTGCCACGACCAGATGCTCCAATCTATTACAGCGACGGCTCACAGCAGCAGGACGAGCTTCAACGACAGCGACTCTTGTTGAAGTCGATGCAGTCGATCGTGACAAAGTTAGCAGCGACAAGAGGGATGAACGGCACCGAATCGAGACCCTTCTGGGTGCAAGTGTGGCGTTTCTCGCGGTGGTTGTGTGCTGGGTTTTACGACGGTGGAGTGTTGCAGAGGTGATGTTTAGGTGCATGTGCGGTATCCTTTTCTTGAGTGTGTCTAACGCCCAGATTTCCGTGAGTGCATGTGTTTTCCGTAGGCTGAAAGTTGCGTGAAGTGGCTGTGACGGAGAGTTAAGTGCAAGAGTGGGTGTTTTCGTGGCTGGGAGTGTGCAGTGCAAAGTGAAGTGCAAGAGTGCAGTGGAAAGTTTTCAAGTTTTCATGCGTTTTTGTTGTTCCGTAACTTCTCCTAGTTGTAAACTCTCTTGGTTTTGGTACTAAGGTGCAGTTAACTGTAGGTGAAGTGCTCAGTTTTTCTTTGGCTACCTGGGTGGGAGTGTAGTAGGATTTCCCGTTTTTTGCTGAATTTCTCCCCCCCTTACGTATGTGTTGAGATGAGTTTTTATAGTTTTCTAGGTTTAGAGTTTGTTTTCTAATTTGATTCTTGTTTCCTAATTGCATCATAACTTTTATTCTTTTATCTTTTAATTTTTATTTATCTTTTAGATTTCAGATTTTATCTTTCATATTTTCTTTTATTTCTTTGTTATCTTTTATTTTTTGGATTTATCTTCATTTTTTTATTTTTCTTGAAATTATCTTGGATTGTGTTTATTTTTCCTGATTTTTGATCTTATTTTCTGATTTTCTTAGAATTTCGTTTTTATTTTTATTATTATTCTTTTTATTTTTATTTGATTTTTTAGAATTTTGAATTTATTTTTGCGTTTGGGATTTTGGTTCATTTTGGGCTTATTTGTTTTTGGGCTTGTTTTATTTAAATGTTCAGTTTTAATTTATTTACAATTTATGTTAAAGTTTTGTATAATGGGCTGGACAAAATTGGGTTTTATTATTTAAAGTTTTACATTGTGGGCCGGACAAAATTGGGTGTCTACAGATTGCCCCCCTCTGCTTGTCTTCTAAGTATTAGGAGATGAGCAGAGGTTGAAAGACACTATTTTGGCCGACGATTGATTTCACCCCATGCATGAGGATTGTGAATCTTTAAAATTGACCTGGGATTTCCTTGCTCACCCAAGTCTAGAGGGTTTGAGTCAAATGATGCTTGACTCTGGCACAAGTAATAAAAGAGGAGACGAGTGAAGCTCGACTCCAGCTTATCCTGAAACGGCCTACTCGACATGCATACCTGTTTGACAGGGCTTGGCATGTGACCTGCTGGGCAGGATTTGGCGTGCGAACCTGCTTGACAGGGCTTGGCACGTAAGGAGGCTTGACCTCAAAAATGGGATTACTGCATGCGTATCTGCTTGACAGAGCTTGGCATGCGACCTGCTGGGTAGGATTTGGTGTGCGAACCTGCTTGACAGGGCTTAGCACGTAAGGAGGCTTGACCTACAAAATGGGATTACTACATGCATATCTGCTTGACAGAGCTTGGCATGCGACCTGCTGGGCAGGATTTGGCGTGCGAACCTGCTTGACAGGGCTTAGCACGTAAAGAGGCTTGACCTCAAAAATGGGATTACTACATGCGCATCTGCTTGACAGAGCTTGGCATGCGACCTGCTGGGCAGGATTTGGCGTGTGAACCTGCTTGACAGGGCTTAGCACGTAAGGAGGCTTGACCTCCAAAATGGGATTACTACATGTGTATCTGCTTGACAGAGCTTGGCATGTGACCTGCTGGGCAGGATTTGGCGTGCGAACCTGCTTGACAGGGCTTAGCACGTAAGGAGGCTTGACCTCAAAATGATATATTTGGCATGCAAACCTACTTGATAAGACTTAGCATACGAAAGCACATTTGTCATGTGAAAGACTTAAATGACATGCTGGATGTAGAAGGCTTGACCTGAAAATAGCATGCTTGATAATGCAAAATTACTTGATCTAAAATGACATGAGCAAAGGTTGAGAGACACTATTTTAGCCGGAAATAATTATGATGTGAAGGGTACTTGATTCACCTTTGGAGATATGAAGGGTTGTTATCCAATTAATGGGAACAACGAAGGGTACTAAATCCACCTTTGGGGATGTAAAGGGTACTTGATCCACCCTCAGGGATGTGAAGGGTACTTGATCCACCCTCAGGGATATAAAGGGTTACCTGGTTCACCCTTGGGGATGTGAAGGGTACTTGATCCACCCTTGGGGATGTGCAGGGTTCTTGATCCACCCTTAGGGATATAAAGGGTTACCTGGTCCACCCTTGGGGATGTGAAGGGTACTTGATCCACCCTCGGGGATATGAAGGGTTCTTGATCCACCCTCGGGGATATAAAGGGTTACCTGGTCCACCCTTGGGGATGTGAAGGGTACTTGATCCACCCTCGGGGATATGAAGGGTTCTTGATCCACCCTCGGGGATATAAAGGGTTACCTGGTCCACCCTTGGGGATGTGAAGGGTACTTGATCCACCCTCGGGGATATGAAGGGTTCTTGATCCACCCTCGGGGATATAAAGGGTTACCTGGTCCACCCTTGGGGATGTGAAAGGTTACTGTCCACCCAACGAGGACATTGAAGGGTACTAGATCCACCCTTGGGGATATGGAAGGTACTTGATCCACCTTCGGGGATATAAAGGGTACTAAATCCACCCTTGGGGATATGAAGGGTTACCGGGTCCACCCTTGGGGATATGAAGGGTTACTGTCCACCCTACGAGGACATTAAAGGGTTATCTGGTCCACCCTTGGGGATGTAAAGGGTACTTGATCCACCCTTGGGGATATTGAAGAACTTGGAGAAACATGTTCCGAGTTGAAATAAAGGTTAGTAACTTGAAGAAACCTGTTCCAGGATAAACTTGGAGAAACTTGTTCCAAGTTGGGCTAGGAACTTGAAGAACCATATTCCAGGAAAACATTTTAGATTAATCTACTAAATGAGATACAATGAAACCCATCATAAGTTTATGGGGTAAACTATCCAAGAGAAATAACCTAGAGTAAACTGTTCTAGGAGTGATTTACTGAAAGAAGATATTCTAAATTAGATTTATGTACACATAAGGATTCAAATGCATGCTCATAATGAAATAATGCTTAATGATTCAATGTTTCATCAAATTATTAATTAGGAATTTTCACGGGTCCAACTTGCTTTCCCAATCATGAACTTATGGGAAGACTTAAGGCAAGCACATACAGACCAACATTCGAGACATGTAGCACCTTTTGAGTGTTTGCTCTATTGCCTATGTTTGCATATTTGAGCTGAACCTCTTTTTGCATACCCAACTTCCTTCTCTTCTAAAAGAAATTAAAGGTATGACTTATTCAACATGTTTGGAAATCATTGCTTAAAACTGTTCTTCATTCACCAACAGAATTTTGCCAATTAATCCATGTCTTGCCCTTTCGAGTAGCACCTCTTTGATTAAGATCCTTAGTGGCACCTAACACTTCTTGCTTTGCATGATAATGCATTTTGAGAAATGAGGATGGTTTATGGCATAAAGAATAGAAAACTTTTTAAAGGAGAGATCAACAGGTGGGTTAATGACCGATTGCCCCAGTTTGGGCATATCAAAGTATTGAAAACTGTAGGGATAATACCTTTGGGGGTTAGGTTTGATTCCTTTTGAGGGCCTAGAATCCCTTCGTAACCTTTCTCTTAATCTTCCCCTTCTTTAAAGGTAAGTCATTTGGATATGGGTTTTTCCCTTGATTGCCCCAGTTTAAATTTTGACTGCCCATAAGCAAAATAATGTTGAAAAGGTGTTCCTTAATTCATTTTCTTTTATTATCCAAGTTATGCCTCAAGGGAATGCATATAATAATTACTCAATTCTCCAGAATCAAAGTATTCTGTAAAGTGTTCACTCGAATCTCTCTCAAGTATTTGCACTCTTAAATCATTTTAAAGTGTTTACACTCATGTGTTGGCACTCATAGATACCCCATAGGCTTGTTTTCGTGCCTTTCTCCACTTCAGTTAGTTTACCACGCTAATCAAGATCAATAGGGCTTTACTCAGGTTGTAATGTAGGGCCTAGGAAATGGGTAAGAATGGAAGAGATAAGGATTTATAAAAAGGGGAGTGTGAGGTGTTTGAGCACGTGATGTCTCACTTTTTGCTTTTCCTTTTTGGATAACTTTGTTGACTCAAGGTGAAGTCTATTCCTTTTTCTCTTTTCTTTCTTGCAGTTGGCCTTTTCTCTTTTTTTTTTTTTGTCCTAGTATTCTTCCTTTTTCATTTCTTCTCAACATTTCTTCTTCTTTTTCATTTTTCTTTTTGTGCTTTTTCACTTAGTTTGGAAGGATACCGCTTATTTGTTCACCTGAGCCTTGAATTATCATTCATAGCATTTTCTTCTTCCATAGCAAGGGTACTCTTTTAGCTCTCCTTTTAGGTGAAGCAATTATTTATGACTGAAAAGTTAAAGTTGGTGTGGGTCAAAGTAAAGAAATTGAATAAAGGGTCATGTTATCCTTTTACAGGCTCGAATGGGTGACTACGGGAATTCAGATGTTAGGGTGTAGCATGAAAAGCTCAAACTGTCCAAAGATGGCCTAGGTCATTTCTTGAGTAATGTGGTATTAAACAAGTAGCTTTGAGAGGCATTTAGACAAGTTCTAGGGTATCTGTTTCCTCACTATAAGTACATCCTCACCATAGGCTCTCTTTTAATCAGAAGACACTCCATCATCAAAAAGAATTGAGTATTGAAGCAAACCCATTTTATCATTGGCAATTAGATTTATCAAGAATAAAATTAGGAAAAACCCTTCTTCATTTTAATGCTTATGAGCGTCAATATCTGGGATAAACCGATTGCCCCAGTGTTGATTTAGGCAAAAGTAATTGGATGAAAAGTAATGCATTCATCATACTAAGCATTTTATTGAATTAAGAAGTGTGCTCATACAAAATCCTTGCCAAGGCCTTGAGCAGAACCATTAGCAGGTGCCACAAGGTAAAGATGCAAAATAATCTAACTTGTAGTAAATGGTATGAGAACGAACTCTCTATCCCAAATCAATTGGTCCTCTCCAGCCACAGGACTTTAGTTTTGCACATGCCTTTTTAACATTTTAATTGTCATGAACAGGCAAAGGATTACCATAGATATCCAGTCTTGGAGCCACTTGATCAAATGTCAACCACTTAGTATCAATCAGGTCTTGTACCTTCTTCTTGAAAGCAGTGCAATTATCTACCGTGTGCCCTTTTGCCCCTGCATGGTAATCACATGTAAGCTTCTCATTATACCATGCAGGATACGGAGGTTGGCGTGGATGAATAGGGCTTAATGCCACTAAGTTATTCTGCAGTAGCTGCGGTAATAACTGTGAATACGGTATAGGGATAGGATCAAATTTCTGGTACCTCCGATCATTTTGTTGTCTTTCATAGTTAAACTGAGCTTGAGACTTAGGTTGAGGTTGCACTGGCTGTACTTGTTGCGAAGATAGCATCGACTGTGACTTGTTTTGATAGGGTGATGCAGTATAGGTAGCCCGCGGTATAGTAATACTCATTACTGGTGCATAAGAGACTTGGCATGCATGTTGATTTTTATCAAAATCTTTGCCTCTTCCCTTATTGCGATAATTTACAGAATGAACATCTTCGCTCTTTTTGCTACTGAATTGAGGCTTCTTCTGTGATGCATTGCCTTCTAAGGATCTACCCATCTTACCAGCCTTTATTCCTTGTTCGATCCTTTCTCCAGTCTCTACTAGATCTGCAAAATTCATGTTGGCAAATCCCACCATTTTCCCATAAAAGGGATATGTCAAAGTACTCAGAAAGATGGTGACCATTTCCTTATCTGAAAGAGGTGGTTGTACCCTTATTGCCACGTCCCTCCATCGTTGGGCATAGGCCTTGAAGGATTCATTATCCTCTTTTGCCATGTTCTGAATTTGGAACCTGTCAGGGGCTACGTTCCTATTATACTTGTAATGCCTCATGAAAGCTTCTGCCAAATCTTTCCATATACGGATAGAGTAACGATCAAGGCTCATGTACCATTCAGCAGCCCCATCAACCAAACTCTCTTGAAAGATATGGATCAGTAGTTTCTCATTGTCAGCATAAGCTGCCATTTTTCTGATGTACATAAAGATATGTGCCCTAGGACAAGATGTTCCATCATACTTCTTGAACTCTGGCACCTTGAATTTTGGGGGTATAACAACATCAGGTACCAATCCGATCTCATGAACATCTAGGACATCTTCATCAGTGAACCCCTCCATTTTCCTCATCCTAGCTTCAAGCAGCTCATATTTCTCTCGGATCAATGCTTCTTCCACTGATTTTTTCAACTTTTCTTGCTCTTCTAACTCATCAAAATCTGAAGCAAAGCTCGCTTCTGTTTCTACAATATATGGCTGATTGGGGTTTGCTTGGTTTTGCGGTTGCTGGGGTGTCGGGTCTTGGGGGGACTCATTTTGCATATTCTCCTTGGACATGAGTAGCTCGGTCAGTCGAGCCAATTGTGCTTTGAGACTCCCAATTTCTGCATGTAGTTCTTTAACAGACCTTTCTTGCCTTTGTTCCGCCATAAGTTTTGACTGGGATCGCGTTGTAGGAGCCGTGATTTCCTTTTAATCCTCTTGAATTTTAAGAAAATAAATTATTGACATGCAAATGAGAATTTATGCATATGATTATTGTGATGCCATGCAGGATGCAAAAATGGATGCCATGCATGATGCAAAAATGGAAACTCAGGGAAAGAGGTGATTGGTGTTAACAAAGAATGCATGCTATTCTGGGTAAATTCCTCTTGTGATTTATTTCTATGCATGTTGGTAAGGGTCTACATTCCCTAAACAAGTTCCTAAACTATCTCCTATTGTACTTTATGTTGTCAAAGAAAGAACTTTAGAAGTCTTTAAACAGCTAACCATATTTTGCCCCTGTTTATTCTTAAACTTAAAACCTTCATGCATATAGAAGTAAAATGTATATGACAAAGGAATTTTGTTAAAAACATAATAATTAGCACGTGATGAGATAAAGAAAATGTAGTATTAAAATGTTCCCCATTGTGCCTAAATTTTAGTAAGTCCTAGGTCCCTGTCCACTCACAAAGGTTTAGGCCACAAATCTCTCTTGCAAAGGATAGCTTTAAGGCCATTATTAGTGTACAGGTAGGTTCTATATTTCCTACATCAGGTCCCCAAATTGTCCTTAAGAGGATCAATTCGAGTGGGGTGTTTCGGGCACCCATGCGGAGACTGAAGGTCTCTCGAAGGCTAACCTTACTACACCCCTCTATCCTACAAGGTATCCTATATGGCTCGGGTATAGAGCACAGGGGTCATGACCTCCCCTTTGTTCTAGTGTGTGGTGAGAGTGGTAGTGTGTGCGGGGAAACATATCCCAAACCTACAAAAAGAATCATATACAAATATATATGTATAGAAAATAAATAAATAGGTACAAAATTTAAACACCCAAAACACTAGGAGCTAGTAAGCGTACCTTTTAATTTTGTCATCTCCACAAAAAAAATCAAACCAACAAATTAATCAAGAAATTAATGAGATCATTTTTACATTGGCCTAACCCTCTAATGTCCCCAGTGGAGTCGCCAAGCTGTTGACCCTAAAAATTTTGGTTTTGGAGTCGCCACCGATCTAAATTATTTAAAGGTGAGATCGGACACCTAATTTAAAAATGGTCTACGTGTCAGAGATTGGGTTCGGGGATTGGTTACGTTTTAGGGAAGGTGTTAGCACCCTAAACGCCCTTTCGGTACCAAAAAATGATCTTATTAATCTATCTTAATTAATTTAAGTTGGTTTTAGAAAAATTTCGAAAAACAATCCCTGCCCATTCCGGATTGGGATTTTAAAAATAAAATGATTTTAAGAAAAACCCCCTTCCTATTCCAGTCCAGGGTTTTAAAAATAATTTAAGAAAATCCCATCTCTATTCCAGATCAGGGTTTTAAAAATAATTTCAAGAAAATCCCATCTCTATTCCAGATCAGGGTTTTTAAAGAAAATCCTTAGAATCACATAATTAGGCACTATTAATCTTTGAATTATTGTGTTTAAAAGAAACAAATTTTAATTTTTAGAATTCATTTAATCAAATTAACCAAATGTCCCAAATACATAATTGTATAATTAGGGTTTCAAAATAACTAAAATTTAACACAATCAAAATAGGTCATAAGTTCACCAACTTGCAATGAAGATAAGATACATCATAAAAATTTTCCAAACAAATTTAATGAAATTAGAAATATGGGACAGCCTAAAGTTGACCAACATTATAACAAATTAAGCCAAGGAAATTATAACAGATTCCAGTTGAACCAATAGAAATTTGAGAACACAAACACAGCAACTCAATTCAACACACTAAACTTCACAAGATTGCCTCACGCTAGTCTTGGGTCTCCACAAGAACCAGTAACACTTAATAAAATTCTAAGCAAAATTAAGCAATTAAACCATAAGTTACACAAACCAGTCCATGGCAAAAACCAAGATAGCAGAATACACTAGTCTTCAAGAATCATACCTTTCAACTCCAACTTTCACGCTTCAAACTAGAGTTGCGCTTGACTCAAAGGAAGGAGACCCAATCAGCAAAGGGGCCGACTGTCAACAAGGCTTGATGAAGGATCACGGACGCGATTCTCTGGTGGCAAACGGGACCTCTTGATGGCATGAACAAGGCTAGAAGATGCTGCCACGACCAGATGCTCCAATCTATTACAGCGACGGCTCACAGCAGCAGGACGAGCTTCAACGACAGCGACTCTTGTTGAAGTCGATGCAGTCGATCGTGACAAAGTTAGCAGCGACAAGAGGGATGAACGGCACCGAATCGAGACCCTTCTGGGTGCAAGTGTGGCGTTTCTCGCGGTGGTTGTGTGCTGGGTTTTACGACGGTGGAGTGTTGCAGAGGTGATGTTTAGGTGCATGTGCGGTATCCTTTTCTTGAGTGTGTCTAACGCCCAGATTTCCGTGAGTGCATGTGTTTTCCGTAGGCTGAAAGTTGCGTGAAGTGGCTGTGACGGAGAGTTAAGTGCAAGAGTGGGTGTTTTCGTGGCTGGGAGTGTGCAGTGCAAAGTGAAGTGCAAGAGTGCAGTGGAAAGTTTTCAAGTTTTCATGCGTTTTTGTTGTTCCGTAACTTCTCCTAGTTGTAAACTCTCTTGGTTTTGGTACTAAGGTGCAGTTAACTGTAGGTGAAGTGCTCAGTTTTTCTTTGGCTACCTGGGTGGGAGTGTAGTAGGATTTCCCGTTTTTTGCTGAATTTCTCCCCCCCTTACGTATGTGTTGAGATGAGTTTTTATAGTTTTCTAGGTTTAGAGTTTGTTTTCTAATTTGATTCTTGTTTCCTAATTGCATCATAACTTTTATTCTTTTATCTTTTAATTTTTATTTATCTTTTAGATTTCAGATTTTATCTTTCATATTTTCTTTTATTTCTTTGTTATCTTTTATTTTTTGGATTTATCTTCATTTTTTTATTTTTCTTGAAATTATCTTGGATTGTGTTTATTTTTCCTGATTTTTGATCTTATTTTCTGATTTTCTTAGAATTTCGTTTTTATTTTTATTATTATTCTTTTTATTTTTATTTGATTTTTTAGAATTTTGAATTTATTTTTGCGTTTGGGATTTTGGTTCATTTTGGGCTTATTTGTTTTTGGGCTTGTTTTATTTAAATGTTCAGTTTTAATTTATTTACAATTTATGTTAAAGTTTTGTATAATGGGCTGGACAAAATTGGGTTTTATTATTTAAAGTTTTACATTGTGGGCCGGACAAAATTGGGTGTCTACACCCACCAGCCTTTGATATCTCCCAACATCAACAGTTTCTCCAACACCATTTCTAAGATGATTCTTCTGAACAATAGGAGATTCAGCTGGCTTACACCCTAGCATGCTTGTTTCTTGGAGGAGGTCTAGAACATACTTCCTTTGACAAATGAAAATGTCATTATTTGACCTAGCAACTTCATTTCTAAGGAAGTAACTCAGTTTTCCCAAATCCTTAATGTCAAATCTCTCAGCTAGACAAGTCTTGAGATTGTTGATTTATTTTGTGTCATTCCCTGTCACCACAATATCATCAACATAAACAATGAGAATTGTAATTTTGCTGCCACATCTCCTAAAAAATAAGGTGTGATCGGCATTACTTTGGCTATACCCAAGGGTTATGATCACGTTACGAAATCTATCAAACCATGCTCTAGGTGATTGTTTTAGCCCATACAATGCTTTCTTCAGTTTACAGACTTTTCTGTCAGTTTTATGACACGTGAAACCAGGGGGAATATACATAAATACTTCTTCCTCCAAGTCTCCATGCAAAAATGCATTTTTTACATCCAATTGTTGTAACTCCCATCCAAAGCTCACCGCACATGAAAGGAGTATCCGAATGGAGTTCATCTTCGCTACTGGTGCAAAAGTTTCTTGATAGTCAATTCCATAGGTTTGGGTGAATCCCTTTGCTACCAATCTGGCCTTGTATCTCTCAACTGACCCATCTGCTTTGTGTTTGATGGTGAAGACCCATTTACATCCTACTGTTCTCTTCTGTGGGGGAAGTGTGGTAAGTTCCCACGTATCATTTTTCTTAAGAGCCATCATTTCTTGCATCATAGCCTCCTTCCACTTAGGGTCTTTAATTGCATCTCTCCAATCCTGTGGAGCAATAGAGGAGGAAACAGCAGAAATAAAGGATCTATAGTTGGGAGATAAGGACTCATATGAAACAAAGTGGGAGATAGGATAGCGAGAGCATTTCCTTATGCCTTTCCTGATAGCAATAGGAAGATCAGTATCATTTTCAACAGGATCAAGAGGTTGAGAAGTGGACTTACCATCTAATGAGGAGAAAGGGGATTGAATTGAATCCGGAGGTTGCACTTGATTTGGTAGAGTAGGTAGAATGGCATTATTCTTTGATTTCCATTTCCTTCGAGTGTACATCAATAATTCTGGTTCTTCTTGTTTTTCTCCCTCATCTGGCCTTGCAGACTCATTAGGTTGTTGATATGGGGGTAGCTCTTCTGACTACTCCTCATTTTGATCCTTTTGCGGCAACTTCTCCCCTTGACACATATTTGGAAGATACTGGAGATAAGAAAACAACTCTTCATCATTATCCATTATTTTCTCCCCCTGAAGAGATGTTTGCTTTGATGAAAAGTAAGCTTCATCCTCTCGAAATGTTACATCCATACTAACAATTATTTTTCGTGTAGGGGGATGGTAACACTTATACCCCTTCTGGGTTGGAGAATAGCCTATGAAGACACATTTCAACACTCGAGGATCTAATTTCCCAATTGTAGGCCTATGGTCATGAACAAAGCAAATACAACCAAATACATTTGGTGGGATTAAGTAGGATATCGATCCTTGAAGGAGCTATAATTGGGATTTAAAACTCAACGTCCTCAATGGCATCCGATTGATGAGATAGGCTGCTGACAAAATAGCATCTCCCCATAAATAGTATGGCACCTGCATCGAAAAAAGTAAGGCTCTTGCCACTTCTAACAAATGTCTATTTTTACGTTTTGCAACCCCATTTTGAGCAGGAGTATTCACACAACTAGTCTGATGTATAATGCCATGATCATCTAAATATAGCTGAAATTCATTACTTATATATTCTAATCCATTGTCACTTATGAGGAATTTGATTGCATCAAACTGGGTACCAAGTATTGCATGAAATCTTTTAAAATAAGGAAAAACTTCATCCTTGGAGTGCATCAAGTAAACCCAAGTAGTACGGCTAAAGCAATCAATGAACATAACAAACCATCTATATCCAGATAGAGAGGTAACACGACTAGGTCCCCATACATCAGAGTGAATAGTCATAAAAGGAACTGGACTTTTATTATCATTGATGGGATAAGAGTTTCGTACATGTTTTGCATATTCACAGGCATCACAGACTAACTCTGTTTCATTACACTTTTAGTACAATCCTGGTAAAAGTTTTTTCATAACTACAAAATAGGGATGCCCAAGTCTCTTATGCCATCTCAAAAAATCTCGAGTATTCTGGTTTTGGGACCTTTGGATTGTCAAGCTAGTGGTAACACTTGGACTATCCTCCAAAAAATATATGCCATTACTAACTCTACCATAACCAATTGTTTTCTCCGTCTTCAGTTCCTGAAAAATACAGTGAGAAGGAAAAAAGTGACTTTACAGTTTAAGTATCTAGTAATAGCACTAATGGAGAGTAAATTGTTTAAGAAGTTTGGAACATATAAAGCAGACAAATTCAATAGGGGTGTACACTATATAGATCCTCTGCCTACTATAGGGGACAAGGAACCATCTACAATACGAACAGTATCCTAATATGTACAAGGAGAATATGTGGAAAATATTGAAGAATCACCAGTAATATGGTCAGAAGCCCCAGAGTCAATGATCCAAGGTTTGGAACTGGTGCTAGTGTATGCATTCAAGGCAATAATAGGTTTACCTGCGTGAGCTAAGTGAGTAGAGGAAGTGGAGGATGAGGATGTGTTCCCTTTTGCTTCCAAAGAGGTATTCACTCTTGTCATCATGAGAATTTTTCTAAGAGATTGTATTTCCTCCTTAGGGAAACCATCTTCGCTCTGATTATTTTTCTCTGTCATAGATTCGGTTGCTTCTGATAAATGAGCTTGGTTCCTAGATGATCCTCCCCTTCTTCCTCCACGACCTCTTGTTGGCCTTCCCTTCAACTTCCAACATTGCTCCCTTGTATGCCTTGATTTTCCACAATAATCACACCTCAATTTGTCCTTGTTGCCTTGAGTAACAGTACTGGGTGAGTCAATAACCTTTTGTACGGTATTGACATTCAAGGCAGACCTCTCAATTGGAGAAGATAAGAGCATAGACTATCTTCGGCTCTCTTCTTGGTGAATCAAAGCATGAGCCTGTCCCAATGAAGGAAGAGGTTCTCTTCCAAGGAGATGTGCTCTCATCTGATCATATTCAACATTGAGACCAGCTAAGAATTCAAAGACTCTCTCATTATCCTGCATTTTTTGAAACTCAACAATATCTTCCAAGCATTTTGGTTGATATGTTTGGTAATAATCAAGCTCCTGCCAGATACTACTAAGTTCGTTATAGTACTGAGATATAGATATTTCACCTTGTTTTGTCCCATGAATTCTTTGCTTCAACTCATAGATAATTGCATAGTGGCCAACTCGAGAATAAGTTTGTCTCACTACATTCCAAATTTTTTCAGCTGTGCCCAAGAGCATATAGGTCTTGCTTATCTCATGCTCCATCGAATTCAATAGCCAAGACATGACAAGGCTATTCTCAGACTCCCATTGATCTATTAGAGGACTGGTTTCATTAGGCTTTTTCTTCCGGCCACAAACATACCCATACAATCCTCTAGCCTTCAAGGAAAGGGTACATGCAGTGGCCCATGTAAGATTGTTGGTGCCATCAAGCTTCTTTGGACTAATCTGAAGTGTAGGATTGTCATTTAGAGCAACTACATGACCTGAGGTGAGTACATTTTCAGTCACACTCTGTCTTGGGTCTTGGCTGAGTCCTTCACCCTCATTGTTGCTTTCAGACATTATTTTCTCTTCTACAATGTTCCCAGATTCAGCAATGGACCAGAAATGTTAGCAAGCACACGAGACAGCCACGAAATCGTCCTCCAACAGCCAATCCAAGTGCCTTATGCCCTTATTTTCGGAGTACACTCAACCACCACCGTAAATCCACCTAAACCGCCCTTCAATGGCTAGCTTCGAGCTCTCTGGTGGCAGTAATTCCGACCAATTCGTCCATGCTCAGTCGAATCACAAGATCGCACATCATTTAGGGTTTTCGCTGTTTGAGGAGAATCGCGATTCTGCAGTTGGAAGTTGCAGTTGAGAGGAATGTGTTTAGGGGTTCTAGTCGCCGGAAAAAACCGCTCTGGACGATGGGTCTTCCGGCTTCAGACAGCCAGTGCTGACGTCAGCAACTCGAGTTTGTAGAAAAAGAGAGAAGAACGGGAAGTCTGAAGAGCCAACAATCACAAAAGGATCTTGCTCTGATACCAATATGAATTTGGAAGTGAGAAAATGAATCAAGAAGAAATCAGAAATGGAGAAAGATGGAACTAAGTTTCTGGAGATGGAAAAATCGTATGCCCCTTCTCCACACTGATGCATTGATATAAAAGCAAAGTGAAAATACAATATTGCCCTTGTAGAGTAACTCAGCGTAGATAACTAACTATAACCAAGAAAAAACACATACAAACTTATCACCACTCCTAACAGGATGTATCTTGAGAAAGTTACCTACGCTGACTCTTGCTTTGTGATAACAGTAATTCTTTTGTGTGTTGGGTGGCATTTGTAGTTATTAAGTTATTTGGAGGAAACTACAGGACAGAAGAAATATCCCTTTCTTATAAAACTGATGTGATCCCGTACAAAAAAGTGTTCCAACTGTTGATATATGAATTAATGGCAAAGAACATTCATTTGAGAGTAAAATTAAGTGATTTTAAGTTTTATTTTGATAATTTGTCTGCTGATGGCATTTCACTCAAATGATTTGTTCTTAATGTTTGTCTTGATATATACAGATTGGAAATAGTTATTGACAACCTTGTAGGTTCAGTCTTAACATGAAATCAGGAATTAATATTGGCTGGTCATTTGTCATGTGTATTTGTCTCAGACAAATCAGCCACCCTCTTTTGCATATTGCCAAAAGTGAAATCAGCAGGCAACAATCTAGGGAATACACCTGTCTATCTCATTGTTTATGATTTGACGCCAGTGAATGGCTACATGTATTTGGCATGCCTGGGTATTTTCACCATTGGGGTTGAAGGTTAGTTGACACTTGAAACCCATTCAAATATTTCCAATACTATATTTAAATATAAAGTATGTACCATAGTTGTTAATAGCGAATAGTGCACTTATAGTGCTTGGGGTCATTGCGACATAACGTATAGTGTTGTGCATAGCACACTGCTATTTGGACTATAGCGCAATTATATTACATATATAAATGCACATATATTTATATATGTAATATAACTCAAATAACAAGAATATATAACAAATAACTTTAAAAAATATGACAAACATGAAGCAACTTCATTTGCAATCACAATTTAATGTTTCAAGTAAGAAACCAGCAACCCAACCAGAGACAAGAAAGAAAGCAGAGCCAACGACTAGCAACCCAACTAGAGACAAGTAAGAAACCAGCAACCTGCAACCAGACATAAACAAGAAAGCAGAGCCAGCGACCAGCAACCCAACCAGAGACAAGCAAGAAAGCAGAGCCAACAACCAGCAACCCAACCAGCGGCAACCAGCGACAATATCGCGAGTTTGTAATGACCAAAGAGCAGCGACACAGCAACCAAAGACTAGAAGGCAGCAATGATATCGCAGCGACGGTAGCAATTGTGAGTAGAGCAGAGCAGACCAGAGAGCAGCGAAACTCGAGAACAGGAAGTGATCATGACCAGCAACGACGTTTGAGAGCAGGGAGCAATCATTGCTGTGATTAGATCAGAGAGCAGTGATGTTCGAGATAGTTCTAAAAATCTGGGACCTAAAAACCAACCCAGTTTTTACCGTTGAATTCATTACCTGCGCTATAGTGCGCGTTAAAATGCCCTTATGCTGCGCTATCCTGATCTTGCTACACTATGGCGCATAGCGTAGCGTTAAGTGTCATAGCGCTGTGCTATGCGCTATAGCGAGCGTTATTGACAACTATGGTATGTACCAAGATTTTTGGGTCAGTATTCATTTCTGTGATATTATTTCCCTATAACCAACTCCTTACCCTGTGTTTTAATCTGTTCAACTAAGTCCTTAATAGTAAGTTTTTATGATACTGTCTGGATCTTTGTGTCTATGGCTCGGACACAAAATATATGATAGCATAAAAGTCTCTGCCTGTAAATATTACAGAGACAGAAATAACCTTTAATGCTACCTAATTCTGACATATCATATTATGGATCCACCCAGCACATTCTCTAGACATGGTTGCATGTTTGTGCACACATTCACATGCATATGCATAGGCACAAATTAGGACTATAATGGTGATACTTATCACTTGATTGTGAATTGTATTTTTTTGAATTCTATTTATGTCCTTTACGTTATAATTGAATTAGTTTCAGCTTGCTTCCTAGAAGGACATAGGTTATTTAAGTGGTAATGTATTCAACCTTCGTTTATCATTCATTATTACAGTATTTGTCTCACTCAAGAAAATTAAATAAGAGTATTTCTGTATGGCTTAAGCATACTTACTAGGGTGAGTAGAACATTGAGTCAAAATAGGCCAGGATTTTGTCATTCATTATTACATGACTTGGATAGTATAACTAAGAATAATTAGTATGGCAATAACTTCTCATGGATGCTATTTTTTCAAGCATGTCAAGATTTGAATAGTTGCAGAATTTAAATAAAAATCTGATTAAGAATCATGTACACAGAAACAATTGTCTTAACAAGTACTAGCAAAATTTTGAACTAATTTCCAAAAGAAAAATAAATTTTGTGATCATACAAATGTTCCTAAAATCACCCTTTTATGTAGTAGAGGTTTTTTTACTGAAGTTTATGTAGTAGAAACCTTTCTTATTGTTGAAATTTGTAGAGCCTCTTCTAATATTGTGACAACCTGCTCCATGGATGGCCTTTGTTGGTTGAGGGTTGTGCATGATAGAGCCAACTTAGGTGTAAAATCAAATGCTTCTTCTGAGTACTCCCCTTGAAGTTTAGGGTCTGCAAATTATGCTATGCTGCCTCCTCTGGTGAGAACTTTAGCCTGAGAAATGAAAGGTGATATTAAAATTTGGCATGGAGAGCAAGAACAAAAATATGTACTTGAAGTACAATAAGAAAATTAAGACTTGTGCTTCCTGACCATTTTTCTCTTTTCCTGATTGCAACACATGCAAATCTGATAGATTGTCATGGTATGCCATATTTCTTAATGTTATCTTAGTGTACATATTTGACTGTAATTTTGTTGAAGTTCGTAGTAAGTACTTCAGTTGCTTACTTGGAGTTGTTCAAAATTGGTAAACTTACACTTACAATATTTATCTTCTAAGAATCCTACTTTTTTGTTTTTTATAACAGATTGGGCGTAACATAGAAGCCAAAGATTGTCAGAACTGAAATAGATAGACAAGGACAAGGCTGGAAGGTGTACGTGAGAAAGAAGAAAAGAGCAGTTAGTTAGAGGGTATTCTAGGAAGTTAGTTAGTGGGGAACGGTTGTGAGTTGTAGGCAGGGGTTCGGTTGTAAACAGGTTGGGGAAGGGAAGCAGGTCAGTTATGAATTCTGTAGTTTGAGTGTAAGCACTTTGCTTGGGCCAGAGGATGTCCCTCTGAGCAAAGACAACGTCTTGGGGTAATCTTGTGCTCAGTTTGTTTCTGTTTTGCTTAATCAATCGATCTCTGTTTTTATCTCTGTGCATTTTGGATCCTAACAAAGATGCCGTACGGAAGTTCTGAAGTCACCATGGTGGACTCTCGGCTGCAAATACCAGGTATAAGTCTTCTGAAATCTCAGTCCAATGAACATGCAATGCCCAGAATTCTTCATATTTTGTTCATTTGTCTTCATCCATGGTTGCTTTCATATTTAATTCAAGTTTGGATTGAACAGGGGCCATACTATTGTAGGGTTGGTGTTGAGAAGGCCTATGGCTGTGATATAGTAAATTCACATTACAAAGCCTGTCTTTATGCTGGCATTAACATTAATGGCATTAATTGAGAGGTGATGCTTGGCCAGATGAACAGAATGAATGATGTTCTGTCTTCTATCACCATCTTAAAAGCATGTAGTCTGTACTGAAATGTTGTTCCTTTTTCTATTTTATAGTGGGAATTCCAAGTTGGCCCTGCTGTTGGCATCTCTGCTACTTGATGTCATTTGAATTCCCATGAATTCTATTGGGTTACACTATATCTGATAAAAATAGTTAAAATTACTGAAAATATGAATACTAATTATAATTTCCTGTACTACAGAGGATTGCAGAGATAGCCGGAGTGGTGCTTTCATTTAATCCCAAGACTATTCAAGCAGACTGGAATGGAGCTGGTGCTCAAACAAATTACAGGTAACATTGCCTATATGCTTAAAGTGTTGCTATTCTTACAAACATAATTTTACGAAATCCTCTAAAATCTGAACAATTATATTACTGAATCCTACAGACATACTTGTAGGACTCACAAAATCAAACAGCTCATAGGTCGCTTGTGACAATGTTGTGGTGCGGGAGTCACTTGTTTCATATGTTTATTGCCTGGCCTGTTGTATTCCTTGAAATCTTTACATTATCTGAAACTGGGACATGGTGATTTCAGCACCAAATCCATAAGGAGTGATGGAGGTTACAAGGTCATCAAGAAGGCCATTGAAAAGCTTGGGTTGAGGCACAAGGAGCACATTGCTGCATATGGAGAAGGCAACGAGAGACACCTCACCGAAAGACATGAGACAGCAGACATCAACACCTTCTATTGGGTTAGTAGAAAATCAAAGAGCTAAAATTTTTTCATATTGATATTAAGTATACTAAAAAAACATGTCATTAAAATAATGATTTTCAATACCTAGCTAGAGTTTTGGTACTTTTGAGGTTTTTAATCTCTTGGATTGCACATTTCTTAACTTTGCATATCATGTTTATTTTATTTGTGGTGGCAAACCATGGAGCCTCAGTTACTTTTGCATATAAATTTTACCATTTTCATTGTTTTAAGCTTTTTTTTATCTTATGAATATACTGAGAAATCCAACTGGAGATACTACTTAAATATCTTTGGCCTTTTTTTTTCTTTCTGTATATTGATTTCTATCAGTAATATATTGATCCTTTCAGTTATTTGAAATCTTATTGGAATTTTATGTTGGTGTGTGCAGTCTAGAAGCTCACTTTTTAACCACTACCTATATATATATATATATATATATATTGCATAACATTTAGCGAGATTTAAATTTTTTCTAATAAACTTGGACACTGTTGTATCTTGGCTATTCTCAGGTGTTGTTCGATGCTTACCACTTTTTTTATTTGTTGATAAATGGGAAGTTTTCACTCTTTTTTTCTGTGATTTTATGTTTATCGCAATTCTTTTGTTCACACAAATTTCAGGTGCATGCTGCCTTTCAATTGTATGGAGAGTGTTTTATAGCAAGAAAAAGTTCCTTTTCAATGATCATAATGGACAGGCCAAATCTTCCCCCAAGATTGGACTTTACAAAGCAGATCAACATGATAAATCTACAGTTGTGATCTTTTAACGTAATGCAGCATGACTGTAATTGTGACAGACAATTTGAAGGATCAAACAACTGTCTCAGTTGAACCGACTATAAATTTGGCAGACAATCCAAAGAAAGATTAATCAATTATCTCAGCTGAAATAAGTTATGGAGCACCTAACACTTATTTTTGGAGCTAAATTTCACGCTGAATATGCATCTAAGGAGATCCTTGATTTAGATGTTCCCACTCCAGGAATCAAGTCATTGTGTGGTTCATTTCGTAACTCACAATCAGAAACTGGCACATTTGAGCATAAAAAATTAAAGCCTAATTATAATATTTTTGAGGACTTCACTTTGTTCGGCAATTCTTGCCTTATGGACTCTGGTGTGGTATGTCTTAGAGCTTCAGTTCAACGTAGCTACAAATTTCAGAAGTTGCAAGTTGTCATAAATATGCATCAATTTCAACTTGAAAGCATATTAATTGCTACAACGAAAACTCTCTAAGATCGATTAAAATATTAAACATTTCATATTTAACACTCAATTCTTTTCAAAGTATTAAGAGTATTGAGTAATGTTCTTACGGTCTCGAGTTCATGCAAATTCTCATGGACCCGAAACGTGGCAATGTAACAATTATTTGTAGTTAAGTAAGGATGCAACTGTACTATAAGGATTGCGCATTCCATTCTACGAAAATGTTGGTTGGTTTAACTAGTTGACTTATTTCAAACAAATTCATTGCTATTTAACAACTTAAACATATATTTGAATATAAATTATATTATATGACAATTTATAGTTTTATAAATACAAGACTTAAAAATTAAAATAAATTGCTCATAACAAAAATATTATAAGCATATACGATTTGATTCAATCATTAAACAATGCATGTATACATATTATTGATGATATACATATTTGTATTATAAATTTAAAATTGAGTATTAAAATATACATTATATATAATATTATCCAGTTATACATTGCTTTCTTAATTGACTTCCATTATTTACCAAAAAAAGAATTAAAAGTTAACTACTTTTTTTGTTGTTACTATTATCATAAAGTATCTTTATTTTTTGAAAAATGTTTTGTCCCATAAAAAGTGAAATATTAAGAAATTTTCATAAAATATATAGAGTATTTAATCAATTAAATTTTACAATTTAACTTATAAAATCTAATAAATTAATTATTTAAATTTTAAAGTAAATTGTTATTAAATTTAATTCATAAAATTAAAAAATTATCATTTTTTGATAAATATTAACCAGAGTTAGTATGGCACCACAATTGATTAAGCCAGCTAGTACTTTCGTAGAATGGATTGCACGCTGCAATCCTTATCACGCAGTTGCATCCTTATTTAGTCACAAATAATTGATACGTTGCCACGTTTCGGGTTCATGAAAATTTGCATGAACTCGAAACCGTAAGAGCATTACTCTAAGAGTATTATAATGTAGACTTAAGATTGATTAAAATATTAATTGCACGGGTATTATATTAGTTTAATTTAACTACTTACTCGATGTAATAATTTAATTTCAATTTTTAAAATAACATACAATAAAAATAAATAATTAATTTCAAATTTACACTTTCATTCATCATAAAGGCTTGCGGACTGACTATTCAGTGGAAAAAGGGGTATAATGGCAGCTTGTATTGACTGGCTTAATTAAGTTGCAGCAACTGATTACAGAATCTTTAATACAATTTTATAAGAGATGTGGGGTGGTATACGTACAATTACTCAAATGCTTTGAAGATGGTATAAGAAAAAAAATATGTTATGTATATGTAATTATAATAGGTATACATATATATATAAATATAAAAAATATATAAAATTTATATATATATATATATTTGTTTTTTAATAACAAAGAAGTTTAAGTAAGCTATGTAAGAAGAAAGGAGGATGGGATATAACCTTCCCAAGTTCAAGAAGTGCGGCAGTGGCGCCAACTGACCTGATGCCCACCGGCTTATATTTTTAAAAATACATCATAACAAGAGTCGCAAAAGATGTGCCGTTTGGATTAAAGTCAACTCCACCTTTTGAATATGTTTCTCATCATTTTCAATATTTAATGGTTGATATCTTGAAGAACGTGAAAGGAGATTTGCTATTTCGCCCTTTTCAGGAATTTGCCTGGTAAGTTTATTGAGGCTCGGAGGAAAAGCATTGATCGGCAGCGAAACCCAAAAGGCTTACTTCTTACCTTCGTTGTCACTGTCTCTTCGGAATACGCAGGCAACCAATCACTTTCCCCATAGGTGTGCATAAACACACAAAACCTACATTGGAATTGATCTCGAAGAAGAGATCCCTTTAACATCAGCTAGCAGTAATCTGAATCTCTCATTTTTCTTTTCGTTTTGCTGCCTTTTACTAACTTTGTTTTTTTTTTTTTTTTTTCAATAATCGATTCTCAGCAGTGGCAACACTTACACTTCCTTCATCTACAGCTAGAACTTTAACAAGAAGTGGTACGCATTATCTCTCTAAAATTGCCTTTTTATGCATTCTTAATTTGCTGCAAATCCAAATATAGTATCCATCTTTACATGCTCCAGCTAAATTTAACTTGCCTGCAACCTACAAATCATAAAAAGAGATAGTCTTTGCTCGTTAAATAAAGACAATTTATACAAAAATCTTTAACACGCTTATTTTCATATCAATTTAAAATGTTATTTTAATAACTGAAATTACATTTAATGGGACAAATGGTGTTAATTTTTGTATTAGATGATTAACAACTTTATTAGAACTGATTCTAAGAGAATAAAAAGTTATATTATTTTAGTAAATATATTATCATAGAATAGAATCTGAAAAATTTGCAATAATACCAAAATTTGTAATCCATAATACATTTTATTATGAATATTTCATGAGCATATAGATATATTAATTATGTTAGTTATACTATGTCATTAGGATGGAATATAGAATGCAATCTCTCAATAAAAATAAAGTAAAGTGTAATGGTTAAATATTTAAGAGAGTATAATGCAGTCAACATATTTAAAATTTTGGTGTGTCTTTTTGCTTTTAGTTTTCTTACATCTCATTTGTCAATCATGTTCGTAAAAATTAACATAGTAGAATGGGTTCAATTCAATTTTTCAAATAATTGAAGGATGTGTTTGTAAGATTTTATAGTTGAGGGGCGTGAATTTTTTAAATAATGCAGAAAATGTATTTACTGAATTTAATAGTTGAAAAAAGTGCATATTTTCAATACCCTAACATAAAATTAAGGGTTTCTCTTTACATTATATATATATATATATATATATATATATATATACCCAACATTCTACGGTATTCAATTTTCTGGGTTCAATTGTAGACATTAGATCTACGGTAAATTACAATTTTAGTAAAATCATCATACATCTAGATAGTAATAATATAATATTAAAGTTAAAATCAACTAAATTACAATTTTAGTTCATTTTTCATAATATAATCCAAACATATACTTTAATTTTAATGGAATTTGAATTATAATTCTAGATCTTGATTCCAATTGTCTTGTCCAAACACTTCCTCATCTACACAACTAGAATGTTAACCAGGAGAAGTGGAGGATGAGTAGGCATGCAGCATCTCTCTAAAATTGCCTTTATTTTTTTAAAAAAAGAAAATACATATTGCGCAATTAATTTGCTGCAAGTCTAAATATAGATGTTATTATCTATAAAGCTTTGGGATCTATCTGCCATTAAGCACAAAGTAGGTAACCTACTTCCTAGATGGTTGATTTACCATTTTTAACATTTTGGGTACCGTGAAAAGTTTCTCTACTCTAGACATTTGCTGCTAACTGCTATGCACCTTGTCCTTGTGTAAGGAAATATACATTTATTGAAGGTAATATATACGGAACATTTTTCGTTATTTGAAAATCCGCTTTCTTTCGAATAAACTACAAACATCATATAACAAATAAGAACTTCTTTATTAATGCAACAATAAGTCATCCTGTCATGCATCCATGTTAGAGATTTTGCCTAATTCTGCCTACACTCAATTCTGTTGTCAGGTTGCGCCTTGTTGAAATGGCAGAGATCATTACCTCCATTGCTATGAAATTAGTAGAATATTTGGTGGATCCAGCAATTCGTCAAGCACAATACTTGTTTTGTCCCAAGAAATTCATTAAAAATCTAGACAAGGTTAAGAAGGAGCTGGCATTAATAAGAGACCATGTGGAAAAAGATGTCAAGGAAGAAAAGAAAATGACGCAAGAAATTGATGATGTTGTACAGAAGTGGTTGGACAAAGTGACAAGACTCATGGAAGAGACAACGGATCTAGAACAAGAAATGCAAACAAACATCACTTGCTTCCGAGGATGGTATCCTAACTTTAGAAGATATCGTCTGTGCAAGCAAATGGCAAAGGTTACAACTATGATGTCAGAGTTAAGCAGAGATAAGATCAATGTTAAGGAATTTGCTCGCCCACGTCCAATCCCAGGGATTGAATACTATTCTTCTGAAAATTTTACTTATTTTGAATCCACAAAGGCAGCCTATGATCAACTCTTAGAGGCATTGAAAGATGAAAGCATCTATATGATAGGGTTGCATGGGATGGGGGGCTCCGGAAAGACAACCCTTGCAAAAGAAGTGGGCAAGAGGGCCAAGGAATATGGTTTGTTTGATCGGGTTTTGTTAGTTACCGTGTCTCAGAATCCAAATATCAGAAATATTCAAGGTGAAATGGCTGACATGTTAAATGTGGAATTAAGAGAAGAATCGGAGAATGGAAGAGCACAACGGTTATGGCAGAGACTAAAAGAAGAGAAAAAAGTTCTTATAATATTGGATGACGTCTGGAGAAAGTTCAATTTGAAGGATATAGGAATTTGCAAGGACAAACACGTCTCCCACCAATATGTTCCTTGATGTCCTGTCAAAAAAACATTCCTCTGCATCTCTTATCCGAAAGGGATGGATGGGCTTTGTTCCAACAGCGTGCAGGGTTAGCTGATGAGCCCTCGTCCAACCAATTACATGTTATAGCTCAACAAGTTGCTAGTGAGTGTAAAGGGCTACCAATTGCCATTGAAGCTGTGGGGTCCTCCTTGAAAGGAAGACCTATTGAGGAATGGATGGCAGCATTAGGCAGCCTAAGGCATTCAAAACCAATTGATGTCCAAGGAGAGAAAGATGCTTTCTCTTGTCTTGAATTAAGCTACAATCATTTGCAAGGAAAAGAAGTGAAGTTGTTGTTTATGATTTGCAGTATATTTCCAGAAGATCATAAGATCGTCATTGAAGAATTGGTCAGATATGTAATAGGGCTGGGTGTATATAAGGAATATGAGTCATTTGAATCAGTAAGGATTCAGGTGAGAACAGGTATAAACAAACTTGTGAATTACTACTTGCTTACTTATCTTGACAACCATAAAAGGCAGCTAAAGATGCACGACACGGTTCGTGATGTAGCTTTATGGATAGCACGCAAAGAGTATGGAACAATCATGGTAAATCTTGATACAGATTTAAATGCATTGGCAAAAAATGGAGCTATGAAAGATTGTTTCATTGTATCTACATGGTACAAGAAAACATATCAAATTTCCCAACAATTGGTAGCTCCAAAGCTTGAGATTCTACTCTAAAATACTACAAATTCCCTGGAATTATTGCACACAGCTTTTGAAGGTATGCAAATGATCAAAGTTATGTCTTTGGTGCAAGAAGATTTTGAACACAAACCATTATCATTTCCCCAATCAACTTGGTTATTTTCTAATCTTCGAACTCTGCGTTTGCGTGGATGGATTATAGGTGATTTGTCTTTCTTACTAGGCATAACAAGACTTGAACTTCTTGATTTGCGAAGATGCAGCTTCAACGAATTGCCTGACGGAATTGAAAAGCTGAATCAATTGAAGCTGCTGGATTTGTCATATTGTAAAATAGGTAATTCTAATTATGAAGCAATTGGAATTTGTTCACAATTGGAAGAGTTTTACGCTTTAAGGCATGACAAGATTCATCATGATAAACACCTTGTGGGTATTCTTACTTTACCAAACTTGCAGCAGTTTGCAATAGGATCTAACATGTGGCCTCATAATTATTGGGAAAGGGTGAAATTTATCTGCTTGAATGAGTTTGATATCTCCACCTTATTTGCATTAAAACCGAATCTTCTTCAAAGAGCAGACATGGTTCGTCTGTACAACCTTTATGGAGGTTGTAGAAGTATTATCCCAGACATGGTTCAAGTAGTGGGAGGCATGTATAATTTGACTAAACTCGGGCTTGAAGATTGTAGGGAGATAGAATGCCTCATTGATACAACTTCTGACCCTGCTAATGCTAGCTCACTCCCAGAAGATGCTATGTTGCTTAGGTTGGTCCAGTTAGAGCTTGTAAATATGCCTAACTTGAAAGAAGTGTGTCAAGGTCAACCTTCACCTGGCTTCTTTGAGAACCTAGAAGCGCTCCACATAGTGAAATGCTCGCAAATTGAAGAATTATTCTCAATGTCTGTTGCCTACCGTCTGCAGCAGCTAGGACAACTTACTATAAAAGGTTGCAACAAATTGAAGCATATTATAAAAAATGGGAGAGAGAATGTTACTAATACAGGGGAGGAGATAGTTCCAGCTTTAGACAATGCTCTTTCGTTGTTCCCCAAAATGAAGGAACTCGTTGTTAAGCATTGTCCGAAATTGAAACTTATCTTCGCCATCTCTTCTGTTCATGAAGGCCTTGGACAACTACGAGAGATTTTTCTGTCTGATTGCGATGAGGTGAAGTATATATTTGGTCATTATGACCAAGATTGCCATTCATCTCATCAGACCAAAATCATGCTGCCAGTTTTGAAAGTATTCAGACTCCTTCATCTTAAAAATCTCCTTGGGATATGCGCAGAAAATAATCATTCAAGTTTTCCATCTGTGAAGGAGCTAAGTTGGTCTGAATGTCCAAAGTTACATACATCATGTACTGGTGTAATGATTGATTTGGGGCAAAGACAATCGCATCTAAACAGGGTATGCATCCAACTATTCTCAATTTAAAATGAAAATTTTATATTTTATATATTAGATTATATATGATTGATGATATATGCATCTAAGCGCATTTTTAATTGGGATAATAATTTCGTACACAATTTTTCATAATTTGTTTAAATTAGTATTTGAATTTAATTGATCTCACCAAGATTAATTCTAAATAGTGCCTATTAAATTCAAATGCTGTCGGTTGACAGTGTATAAATCATTATTCTTAATCCTAATCTAAGGATACAACGAACTTATAATTTGAGCTATTAATTTATATTTATATACTATTTCCTTTTTGAAATTTGTACTATTGGCCCTGCTGCCTCCCAAACCCACCAGTTAACTAGTTACCGTTCAAATATGCCATTTTTAGGAGGTTGCCATTGTCAAGGACCAGCGAAAGCACCTGACCTCATTATCAGAACCATGGTCAAGTCCTACTTCAACTCTCGGGCATCTTGGGAATTTCCAATATCTTAAAAGTTTGGGGTTGTTTAGGTGTGGTAAACTGAAACGTGCCTTCCCTATGGTCATTTATACAAGCCTACCAGAATTGACATCCATAGATGTAGACGGCTGTGAGGAATTGGAAGAAATGATTTCTGAGGATGAGGAAGCTCAAATTCTATCCTTCGGTGAAGTGTGCTTTCCTAAGCTGATAAAGGTACGAGTACATGGGTGCGACAAATTGAAAAGCCTTTTCTCTCTTGCTATGGTCAAAATGCTTCCACAACTGCGCACTCTGCATATAGAAGATGCTGCTCAACTAGAAGAGGTTTTCAGATATAAAATGATAGATGGCATTGCGACTACAGAGGAAATTGTGCTTCCAAATTTAAGAAAAATAAGACTCAGAAATTTGTGCAGTCTTATTGACATTTGCCGAGGGTTAAAGTTAAAGGCAGTGGATGTCACGATAGTAGAATGCCCCATAATGGTTCCAACATTAGCAGCAACTGAAATGGTTCCACTCCATTGCATATCAAAGGTACTGATCAATTTTCTGGTAGATTATGTTCATTTTTTAGTTTTTCTCCAAAATTGAAAAGGATATAAATGAATTAATTAGTCAAGATTGTTAGTGACTTATCATATGTGACAGTGCAAAGACTGACAGCTTTGAACTTTCTGTAGCAGCGAGTAAGATCAGTTCTGAATATTAATGCAACATCCAGCCAATTGTCTGAGGAACAGCTTCCTGAATCATTGCAGCCTTTTTTAAAGTTGGAAAGGCTTTATTTGCGTGAGTGTGGAACTGAAGGCATTTTCCAATTTCAAGTGGAAGATGGACTCAGTTGTAACGTTGATCGACAGCCTTTCAACTCAAACTTGAATTTTTTGAGATTATACAGTCTTCCAGAGCTCCGATTCATTTGGAACGTCCCCATTGATCTTTTGAGCCTTCCTAAACTTACAAAAGTAAATTTGAGTAGGTGCCCAAAATTGGAAGTCATATTTACCTCCACTGTTGCTAGATGCCTACCAAAGTTGAAGAAATTGAATGTGTATAGCTGTGAGGAATTGCGGGCAATCGTGAGTTCGAACGCAGAGGATGCCGAAGAACTTTGGAACCCATCAACTTCTTGTCCCAGACAACTAGTGTGCTTCCAACACCTTCAATCTCTGTCGTTGGCTATATGCCCAAAATTGAAAGTGATATTTTCCTCCAGTGTTGCTCGATGTCTCCCAAAGTTACAGAAACTGAGGGTACACAAGTGCGAGGAATTGGAGGAAATCTTCTGCTCAAATTTGGAGGATGCACAGGAATTCAGTGATACATCTGCTGCTCGTCCCAGACAAAAAGTCCGCTTGCCAGCTCTGAATGTCATTGAAGTCCGGCGATGCAACAAAATAAAGCATCTGTTCTCTGATTCCATGTCTTGTCATATTCCTAAAGTAGAGCGGCTTATATTAGAAGAGTGCCCTCAACTAGAGCGGGTTATTAAAATTGAAGGTCAGGAAGAGGATGATCAGAGTGATGGAAGAGAAGGTGGTGATGAAGGAAGGGAGCGGATAGTGTTCCCACAACTATCTCATTTGACGTTGAAAAGTTTGCCAATCTTCATTGAGATTTGCCCAGGGTATAACTTGGACATGTCTCGAATCAAATATAGCGAGGTACAGGAGTGCCCAAACATACGACTCAACAACAAAGGTAATACATATTGCATTATATACATGTTTATATTAGTATAATATTGCAAAGTTTGCCAATCTTCAATGCGATTCATTGAGGGTATAAGTTAAAGGGTCTTCCATTTTTTGCTTTATATGCAGAAAAGGGCTCCTCATCTGGTAACAACAATACAGGTAATTACATATTATATTGTTTAGTTACCGAAATTTCAATACAAATTCAAAGTTTTTAGTTACTTGTATTGCCTACTATTCTGGATTCAGTTTGTTATTTTAAATTTTTTACGTAAAGTAAAATTGGTTCATGGTAATGACACTTTATTTGGACATGAAATTTTATATAATTGAATGTCTAATTACAATTAAGAATTTAAAAATATAGAAGGAATTTGATATCATACTTTAAGGGGCAATTTCTCGAAGTGCTCAGTACTTTCTAGAGGTTTTGCTTTCTTATTACACTTATTTTTTTTGTATATCTTGTTAGTCTTTCTTCAATGGCTCTTACAATAGGCTATTGCATTTCATAGCTTTTCCCTAAATTGCATTATATCTTGGTTTCAAATTGAAGCTGTTTCCGATCTTTCTATGTACTTTAATAAAAATAAATTACTTTATTAGGAAATTTTCACTTTATCTTGTTGATTTGAGACATTTTATTCTTATATTCCAACTATCCTTATCAAAATTGATTAGTTATTAATAATTATCAAAACTTATTTTCAGATCTGGTGGCATTACCAGAAAATAATACAGCAAGAGGAACTGCGAGCTTGGATTTGGAGATCATATGATCGGCAAATGATATGCTGTACGTGATTGGCTATGCCCGTATAAGTTTGTATTACTCATTTCTGCTTTTGTTTTTCTTATCATCGCTATGTTTTTTTTAACTAATTAATGCATAAGGTTACTAAGTTCAACATTTAGTTTTTCAAACTGCACTTCACATGGTTGTCTATAAGCTTCCTCTCAATTTCTTTTTTTGAAAATAGTTAACTGAAAATTAATTTTTAAATGTTTTAACAGCAACTTCTAACAAGTTTCTGAAAGGACTGCCAGTTGCCACTTGATTTTAAATTTCATTATTTGCAGTATCCTTATATATAGCTTAATTATGTAGTGAGGAAAAAACACAAGTGATTCTTTCCAGATTTTGTCTCAAATTTCAATGACAAATTTGTTTAATCCCCAACGGTAGTAACATATTACAGGTATGCAATGCTACTTCATTAATCCTAAGCACAGTTGCTGCACTTTGATTTTCAACTAGAATGGCCAATTGGCCAGTCGCAAACATAACCAATGTGTCCAATATCAGACTTGATTTAATAATCAAATACGTAAAAATTCAGGGTAAGATCTTAACCAAGCAACTTAAGCCATAGGATTTCCTCTTTTTAAAGATTCAGCCCAATGGTCTTCTTGTCTTTTTGTTTCACCCTAATTAAAAATTTTATTAAAGATAATAGTACGTTAGTGGTAAATAACAGCACAGGAAAGACAGAAATTACCCACCATCTTGAATTACAATGCATCCCATGAAACTCCAATCCACCAAAACTTTAGCTTGAACTTACAAACTATGATACCACTGCCACAGAGATTGTTATATGTATATTTATGAACCGCAGTCTCTTGACTTCCTTTAGGGAAACCATACACTAGACACATATCATCAGCCAGTGCATATGATCTATGGATGGGCATGACTTACACAATCTATATCTTGTCTATATCACAAACAATGACAAGCCTCTTAATTTTAGTATACTTTATCAATTGTCATTTTATGGTGTCAGATTTTGGATCACGGTGTTGATATATGCTTCACAGTGGATAAGATACTTCCAAGGAAAATTCAATTTTTCATTTACAAAGTCTAGAATTCCAATCAATCAATTATAAGATTCAACTGATATATATGCCGTGTCCAAGCTACTGACAGAAACTCCATGAGAGGGATGTATATTTCTTTTTATATGTGTACAACTTTATCAATTTTTGTCTGTATTCTTCAATTAGTAAACAGTTCCTTTAAGTAAGATTTTGAAATAAGGTGGTACTGAGTGTTAGGTTCGCGACCAAAAAATTGCTGCTGTACTTGGTGTGCCAAACAATATATATATATATATATATATATGATATAAAAGTGCTCAATTTGATTCTTCATCATAATACATGTGGTATTACAATCGGTCTTTTCGGTTCAATTGCTTTTTCACCTTGAAACTGTACTTTTAACCTGAACCAAAGATTAAATGCAATTTAACATCCACTTTTCAGAAAACTTCTTTCCCATTCGAATACACCGACCTCTCTATGTATACGGGTGATAAACAAGTAGACCCCAAATTTTCACCAAGCAAGCACATTTGAGAACATCATTAACAAAGTTAGGCAAGCGTGATGCTCCTCCAATTTCTGTGAATCAGTCTTCTCCAACAAAACATCCTCCTTCCAAGATTTATAAAAAGGGCCTAACCCACAATAGGCCACATATGATTAGTATGGTGGCATATATAGATATCAAATCAAAATCCAAGTCTATCTGCAATGGGATTAAAATTAGCATATAATTTTGTTACATCATGTGAAGTAGAAGATCGAATCAAATGACATCAAAGGCCATGCGGGCCAAATTAAAAACTGGTTACGGATTCATAATAAAAACTCAAGATCCTATGGTGGATTCTATCACGATAAAGGCAGAGTTTGATTGGTGTAAGAATAGCTAGCTTTATACCTGGAGTAATTAAAAAAACCAGAACCATTACATGCTCCAATAGCATTTAAATACCTCAGCCATATACTGAATAAGTCAGAGGTGACAAAAAAAACAAACATAAGGAAATGTTTTTCCATGGGCCATATGCATTGCTTCTGTAACATTGGATTCATTACATATAGCTCTATGTCACAGTCACATCAAAGTTGGAGTACTGCCCGCCCCACATAGTGAAGAGTTTTTCTTCGAAACCAGAGTATTTGGTCCTAAAAATGTTGGAGAGATGCCGATATAGTATTAAGAAAAAAATATTAAAAAAATCTCACATGTTGAATTTGAGAAAAAATAAAAAATATTAAAATTAAAAAAAAAAGAGTACTCCCTATTCTCATCTCATTGCCATTCCTAATTTGGTGTACCAAATGTTATATATATATATCATGTCATATTACTTAAAAAAATGTTTTTTATCCATTTTATTATTTTTATAAATTAAGTTTTTATTAAATATTTAATTAAAATTTTACATTTTTAAATTTTTAGATTTTAAATATTTAATTGTAAAATCATTGAATGAAGCATGTGTGTTTTTGGAAATTTGAACTCTCTAATTTTATTATTCTCTAATTTTAGTAATTTTTTTATTTATCTCTTTAATTTATATTAAAATATATTTTGTGAGTCTTATTTTTAATTATTAATTTTTTTATCTTAATTTTATATCTATCCCCTTTTTTATGTCTCTTTATATCTCGTCTTTAAAATTCTCAAAACCGTAGAATATTCTTCTGTATTTTTGGTGCGGGTCTACCATTTCTTAGAAAAATAATTTGAACACGCATTATCATTACACAATGCGTGCACAAGTGTATAAATGAATCAATTTTTATTACTCAAGTTTTGTCACAGAAAGAATAGTGATAATATAAAAAAAAGTGGATAGAATATATATAAAATTTATTTATACAAATATATTTTTAAGATGCTATAAACAATTTTGAGAAAAAAATGAAGATTCCTGCGTGATGATCATTGTCTGCTTTATAGAGTGACATCCAGAAGAACACGAGGCTTGAGCTGTACGACATGCACAGTATATAGAGGTTTAGTATGTATATATGTTTTTTCATTTATTTTTCACGTTCTTCTACACTTTTTTTTCCACCCTTCACTAAAATTTTATCTCATGACGCGGATAAGACAAGGCGTAGATAAATGACATAGTTTTCAAATGATTTTTACAACCAAATAAGTACGAAAGCATACAAAGCAGACGCCAATTTACTAAAGTTGTTGTTTATCACATTTTTTAGACGATTATTAATAGAAGAAGAGTTAACTAAAAGAGAAGAAAACTCTCAATTTGATTTACCTCTTATATTGGGTTAGATTATTTTAAAGTAAATAAATATTTGGTATAAAAGAAAATTATATTTTCTTATTTTCTGTTTTCATTTTTTCAAATGTGATTTGTTTCTAATTTGAGATATAATTAAATAGGGACATGATAAATTCACATAAATAAATTTATAAAATAGTCCACAAAATAAGTGTGAAACATAGATTTTCTAAGTCTTAGAGTTTATTTTATGAAATATAATAAAATTAATAATTTAAATTATTTTAAATAAAATTTTTATAAATTTCAATTGAAAAGAATAAAAAAACCAAAGTAAGTATACTTTGTATATTTCTTCTGTAGAATATCTTATTTGCTATCTTTCTTTATAAAAAAAGAAAGACTGAATTTAATTAGAATATGATAACTTTAGATTGAATTTAATTTAATTATCAATTCAATCAAATAATTTCTTTTTAATTTTTAAAATAATATAAAATAAAAATCATTAATTAATTTTAAATTTACAATTTCATTCATCGTAAATGCCAAGAAATGGTTCATGCATATATATATTTTGGGTACAAGGTTTATGCATATATTATTGTCACATAATGTGTACAAATGAGCATACATGAAGTAAAATGAGTTATGATAAAAAGAAAATTTAGTTAAGTGATGAAAATTGAGCCGCATATACTTACCGATTATTTAGTGGAAAACGCTGCTAGATAAACAGAACAATATAAGAGCTAGCTTGGTTATTTACGTTGTAGTGAGGATTACATTTTCTAATATGATTTTATATGAAGAAATGTGAGTTGGTACAAATACAATTATTGAAATGGTTTCAAGATAGTGCGGGAGTGGTTTCGTTTCAGTCAAGTCACCTCCATATTTTAAGACAGTGCGGGAGTGGTTTCATTTCAGTCAAGTCACCTCCATCTTTCAGACTTTTTCGTTGGATGCTTCCCATAATTTCCAAGGGTCACTTTACATAGAGAAATGCTGGGGCAACGTTTGTTGGCCCAACGCAACAGCCGTGAAAAATAAAAAAAAAAATTGAAGAAAAATCAAATGAACGAAAATGATGATAGACGTATGAGAAAACGTAACTTTTGGGGTGTAGAAATAGCAGCACTCCTTTACATTTCAGTTTGCATGAAATTGGCTGGTAAGTTTCTAGAGGCTGAGAGGAAAAGCGTCGAAAGGCAGCTGAACCCAAAACGCCTACATCTTTCCATCATTATCACTATCTTTTCTGAATACACTACCGAGCAATCAGACCCAACAAATAAGCCGTGTTATTAGGGGTGGGTATTGGGTGAGGCGATTTGGGTTGGGGTAAAATTTTCTTAATCCGATTGAACTTAATTCCTCATTTATTTAGTTCAAGTTATGCCAAAATGATCTTTCAAACCAAGATTTTTGGGTTGAAATAACTCGGTTTCATTTAAGTGGGTTAGTTTGTGTTAAGATGGGCCGAAGAGTGGAAGCCTGGGGATGGCCAGACATGAGAGGAGCGGGGGCAAACCAGCAAGGTTCAGTCGACTATTGAAAACTCAAATTCTCGAAGTGTGATAACTAGACAAGAGAGAGACCAAGATGACTCAGACGAGGTGAGGTGGGTTAGTTTGGATTAGGATGGGCTGAAGAGTGGAGGCCTGGGGACGGTCAGACATAAGGCGAGCGGGGGCGAGCCAAAAATGTTCAGTCAACTATTGAGGACTCAAAGTCTCAAAGTGTGATGACTAAATAAGAGAGGGACCGAGACAACTCAGACGAGGTGGGGTGGTCAGCATCGACTATCAGAGATGATGAGACAACGGACGAAACTCATCGCTCGTGAGAAAGGAAGTTGAGGGACAAGAGAAAACTAAGGAGTAGCACTGGAGTCGTGGAGCTGCCTAAGGAAGATTTAGGGTAAGCCATGAAATAATGTCGTTTTATAGTAGTAAAATATATATATATATGTAATTTTTGTTGGGTTGCCACGGCAACCCAATAAGGAGGGAGCAAAAATTCAGCCCCACCCAATTTATTTCATCTTAAACTAAAATATTACATTATATTTATTTTACTCCATCTTAACCTAGTCTAATTTTTTTTTTTTTTTTACGATTTGGAGCCAGTTGAAATAATTTGACCCGAGCCGATACCTACCCCTACGTGTTATAAGTGTTGGCCAATATTCAAGTCAAGTCGTACCCATCTTTTGCATAGGATGTTTTCCATGATTTCCAATGTTCACTTACAAAGAAACTGCTTTGAAAGTTCACATGCTCACAGGAAACTACCTTCCGCGTTATAAGTTCACTGCTTTGAAAGTCTCACAGTCTTTCACCAAGTCTTGTCGAGTCTGGGTCATTCTCCCAAGCCGTCGTGAAGCCCAAGTCGTCTCACTGCCCAGAAGCTTCGTGCCCACTCTCACTGCCACCCCGTCCGCCTGTTCACTCGATTGCCTTATTTAATCGAACCAATTGCCTCTCTTTGTCCCGTTTCAAATCCTGTGGAAGGAAGGTAATGCAACTTTGAGCTTCGATTTCTGGCAATTTTCTTATTGGGACTGCCAACTTATATATGATTCCATAATCTTGATTTGGATATGGTTACTGTCTTGCGCAAAAGTTCCTATGGATGAATTGCTATGTAATTTGGGGTGTGCTATGCTCATATTTTTACTATTTGATTGAAGTTGAGTTGATGGCTGTGTTTGCTGAAAATTTCGTGAGGTGGTGGATTCTCTGACTGAAATTTTCTTTCTTCACAATAGTGATTGCTCCGTTCGCTTATTTGTTAGAGCTGTAATGATATGATCTGAGATTTTGATTGAGCCGTTTAAGTATGTTGTTGAATTTCTTTGACTTGAAGGTAATGGCATTTAGAGTTTGAGAGCTTGATGTGACTTCTAATTATGTTAGAAGCATTTTAGAATCTATCTCTAATCATTTTGATGAAGGCTTGTTGTTGATGTTGGTCTTCAGGCTAGGGTGGCTGCAGAAGTCTTAAAGCAAGAATCTTTGGTTTTTTTTTTTTTTTTTTTTTTTTTTTTGGCCGTGTTAGATTTTGGAATGCTTCATGATGTAATTCAGTTAAAGTGATAACTCTGGTATACATGACTTGTATTGTAAACAACTATTTTAAATATCTTATATTTGTGTAAATAGATTTTTGGTGTTTCAAGGAACTAAAGTGTATGTTCACAACCTAATAAATCTCTTTTTTTTTGGTTAACTCGAGAAAAAAATAGAAATAGAACAGATGTAATCTATAAAAAAATCTCATTCAATCAGATATGATCAATTAAAAAAATAGGATACCAACAAAAATTGACTGCTGAGCTATATGAGGCAAGAAACTCTCAAGTACGATTCCAAGGAAAGGAATTTACTCACCTATTCTGACCGCGGAGAATAGGCCATTCGAAAGGGAGATTCTGAGATTGCGGAGGCGTGATTTGATCAAGCTGTTGGGTACTGGAAATAAGCCATAGTCCTTATGCCTGGTAATTGTATTGAAGCACCGAATTAGTTGAAGCAAAGTTAGTCTAAGAACCGAAAGTGAGGGCATTGGAAATTTTTTAGAGAACCTCTTCTTGCATAAGAAAGACATTTTCTTAAAATTATTATTTTAAAATTTAATTTAAAATAGAAAACTTTTTTTTTTTAAATTGCTCAAAAATTTTGATTTAGAATAAGCAGTGATTATTTTGAAAATTTTTTTTTTAAAATTTTAAATCAATGCAAATGAAACAAGAAAATTAGTTAGATATTTTTTATACTGAATGAGTATTTAAAGTGTTAAAATCTTTTTAAAAATATAATTAATTCTCAAATTTAATCTTTAAAAATGTAAATTATTTTTTAATTAAGTGTCTCATTTTATTTTAAATAATTTAATTCAATGACGACTTTAAAATAAAATCTGAGGGTCGTGGTGTATATTGGCTAGCCTCCAGCGAAATGGACTAGTTAGTACACTCGCGTTTGCCTTGGTCACTTCCTACTGGAATTGCATTTCAAGTTGGAAGAAGACTTTGAGTTCTGCTCTGCCACTTGAACTGGTCTCTTCCAGTTTTCTGGACTGCAGAAGAAAAGTCAGTGGTGGTCGATCGAGCAGCATAGAAAAGTAGTAGTAATTATCTTTCTCATGTCTACTGTTTGCTTCTGCAAATCATCGATCTCATTTGTGGTCATTTCATTGATAATTTTGTTCATCATTACTTTCTTTTGTTTCGGATTTTGGAATCCAGCTGATCATCCTTTTAAATATTATTTTAAATCCACCTCAGTCGAGTGAAAACATAAGAGGTAATTGTTTTTTTTTTTTTCTTGTCCAATCCAAAATGGTTGGTGTTTTTACTTTTGCGGCTATTCGTTAACCCGATTTTGTGGGTAGGTAGCTTATTGATGATAGAAAAAGGAGAAACTGTAGCCTTTTGTAATTGAGAGAGTTGACCTGTACTAGTAGAAAATTCGAACTTGAAATGAGAAACACCATACAAACACTGAAAACATATTCGATTACTTGCATCTCATCTAATTCTACCACACCAAACAGCCTGCGCAGGTAATGCTCCACTCCTTCTATTTGTGATGGCCGGTTTGTCATTTCATTTGTTTTCCTCATCGTGTTTGCTATACACTTTATTGAATCATTTTCTTCTTTTCCTTCCAAAAATCAGATAGATGGCAAATATGACAGAGCATGATGTCATGATCGACATTGTAGCAATGCTCGCCGAGAAGACATCTGCCTTGACTCCTGATTGTTGCATCTACAAGGTACCCTGTCAAATTCGCAGACTAAACAAAGATGCTTACACTCCAAAAGTTGTTTCAATTGGCCCTATACATTATGGCAATTCAAGCTTGCAAAACATGGAAAGCTACAAGCGGATATATTTTCAAAGATTCATTGAACGAACTGAGAAGAATGTAGACAATTTGATACACAAATTGGTTAACAAAGTAAAAGAATTAGAATCAAGAGTACGTCGTTCTTACTCAGAGAAAATCAAGCTTAGTGAGACGAAACTTGTCCAGGTAATATTATTGGATGCTATTTTCATCCTCGAGCTGCTCTTGGAGTCTAACAATATCTATCCTTTGGAATTGCATGATGTAATCCTTTCAAAACCTTGGCTAAGCACTGATATAGTGTTGGATCTTATGCTCCTCGAGAACCAGATTCCTTTCTTTGTTCTTGAGGAGCTATTTAATCTAGCATTTTCTTCTCACCAAAGAGCTAGCCTTCCTTCTTTGCTCAAGCTAGCATTTGAGTACTTTAAGCCTGATAATGTATCAAAGTTGGACCTGGATCCCAACAACCTTATTAAACACTTCACGGATATGCTTAGAACCTTCCATTTACAACCTCCAAGTAGAAGGCCAAAAAGAGGTAAACCAGGAACACGACTTCACAGTGCAACTACATTACGTGAAGCGGGAGTGAAGTTCAAGGTGAATAAAGAAGGAACATCCTTATTGGACTTGAAACTTTCAGGAAGTGCTTTGGAAATTCCAGAATTTATTTTGCATGATGTGACAGAAACTGTGTATTCTAACATAGTGGCTTTAGAACAATGTCACTACCCTTTTGAATCCTACTTTACTGACTACCTTTTTTTTTTGCATGGCCTCATCGACACAGGCGGAGATGTTGATGTGTTGGTAAAAAGTGGGATTATTCGTAACTGGGTAAGTGATAGCAATGCAGTGGCGAATTTGTTTAATGGTCTTGGTAAAAATGTCACACTAAGGGACTTCAATTCTAGCTACCATAAAATATGTCAAGATTTGAATGACATTCATGATAGTCCTAGTAACAAATTGATGGCAGCTTTGAGACGTGATTATGGGAATACGCCTTGGCGGGCTGCCGCTTCCTTTGCTGCAATTGTACTTCTTGTACTCACAGTTATTCAGACTGTATGCTCTATTCTCCAAGTACTGCCTAAAAGAGGTTGAAGTTTTGTGTAATTTAATTTCTCTAATGCTTTTCTCGCACTTCATATATCTTGTGCTTTACTACATTTTGTAGGAATAAGAGAATATATGTTTAGTATTATTTATTTTTTACATATTAAGCATGTTTAGATTTTCTTTATTATAAATGCTGGTTTTACAATTTAGAATGTGAAGTTTAATATATTTTTTTAATAACTATAAGACTTAATATTAATGGTATAAAGTTTTTTAATTAAAATATATTGTAAAATTGTAAGAATAGAGAAAATTAATAGATATAAGAATGTTAAGATTAATAAATAATCATACAAGGAAGAATAAAATTTATAATAATTATATTTGAGAGAGAATTAGTGTTGTATCTATTAAGAAAAAAATGATGAAAACTGAATTATTGTAATTTAGGCATATGCAAAAAAAATTATTAGAAACTCTAATAAAAAAAAATTGATCAAATGATATTTAAACTAAAGAAGAGAAACAACAAAAGACCAACATTTAAAAAGATTATTAAAAGAAATATTTGATTAAATAATATTTTTAAAAATTTAATTTTAAATAAAATTTAATAATACTATTTAATTTATATAACTAATCTAACATAAGATTTTATTTATTATTATTGTTATAAGAATACAAAAACTTATAAATTTTTCCTAACTTTTGGCTATTCACACTAATAAATAAAAGAAAAAAGTTTAAATAGGGACACATCAAACTTGAAATATAGATATTTCAATAAAATATTTAAATTTATTTTGTCGAAATATTTTTAATATTTAAATATATAATTTGTATAAATTTAAATAATTAAATATTAGTATCTTAATTAAATTTTAAAATACATAGAGATTTCCAAGATGTAAATGCAAATTTCCATCTCAAATCAAAACATGTTTTTAAAGAGATATCGGCACCGTTTTAGTGAGCCATGGGTTGTACAATCGCTATGGTCCAACAAAAATGACATTACTTTTGATGGATGAGAGATATTGTGGACCACTTCCCCGGCCTTTGGGCTAAGATCAAGCGAGAGACACTGGAGGCGTTTGCGTAAATCATACGTTTTCTTGGCTTCGCCATTCTTTCTTTCTTATGTTTGTCTGGTTGGTTTTGTTGTGTCTGAGTAATGATATATATATATATATATATATATATATATATATATATATATATATAAATTTTATGTATAAACTGTATATATTTACATTTTTTTTTCCTTTTAAAATTTTTCACTTCCCCGTATGCACACAACATTTTCCCCGGCCAAAATGAGTTTAGTCTGTCAACGAAGATGGATTGATTGGGATGCTGGCGTTTGTCTTGGTTGCTCCCTACATAATTTGCAGCTTCTGTTTCTAGTTGGAACAACAATTGGAGTTGTGATACTTGAACAGTTCTTTTGCAGCGTGGAAAAGTAGTAGTACTTATCTTTCTCTTGTTTACACTGTTTGCTGCTACTAATCATCCCTGATGATTTCGGAGTTGTGATACTTGAACAGTTCAATGCTTACTGAATCTTAATAAATTAATTCAAAAAAATAAATCGCAGCCACTGCATACGACTTCTCGATTTATCGTCGTCAGTCCAAAATTTAAAAGAACCCAAAATGAGGAGCTCCCCGAACCCGCGGATATTGTCCCTGTTTATCCAGGAATCGCCATTGCCTGATCACACAAGTTCGGTATGAGGTCGATGCCAGAAGCGAACCAAAACTTAAAGCAGATACTTAAACATTCCCGGGGCATTTGGGTTAGTGATGGAATGTGTGTGAAAATAAGAGGGTCTGTGTGTGTGAGAGTAATTTTATGTGAAAGTTTGCTTGCCTCTCTCTCTCTCTATTTCAGAAACTCTTCACCCTCTCTCTGTGTCAGTGCGTGCGTCCCTCTTCGGTGGAGTTGGGTGCTATTTATAGAGGAGAACCCAGCGTCCAGACCAGCTCCCATGAAAGGGACTAGCTTGCATGTGGCTGAAACAAAATCAAAAGAGACCAAACTGACAGTGCAAGGGATGGTGACACACGGTGGAGTTTAGCAGCACCACATGTTCATCGTCATTGTTGCTGTTTTAGAACACACAGTGATGTTAAGGCGGGCGAGTCTCTGCTCCCATTTGATTCGTATCTCCCTCTTCAGTCGGCTGAAGGCGATTTCCCTCCGTGGTGAACAATGTTGGGGTTGTAGAGTGAAATTACAACAGACAAAATAAGAAAAAAGTAACAAAACAAAAATTAAAGTGTTGTAAACCTGGATGTAAAATTATCTAGTGGAATTCAGAATTTGGGTCATCTTGACAAAGAACTGGGTCTTTTGGGCTGTTGCTTGGGTTTTAATTTGGACACCAAAATTGGACTCTTCATTTCTTTTTTAATAATTTAAACTTTTTATTTTTTAATTTAAGAACGTGTTGCAAAGAGAAATAGCATGCAAGCACTAAAATCATATTGGCCTTTGTTTTAAAAGTCTTGCTCTTACGGACTCGGGTGCATAAATAATATTGCGCACCCGAGACGTGGCCTATAAAAGATTGAGGAGTATATGGTCAAGTCATGGAGTTGCAACCAGAGTAATAAGTCTTGCTAAATGCGAAGTTATGAAACAGTGACGAAAATATAACTATTCAATCGTTTCAATTAATAAATGAATTTTTAAGTTAAAAATACACTTATATTTTTAATTAGTTGAATAAAATTTATTGATGATTTTAAAATAATTATGTTGCTTTAAAATAATAAAATTGATGTAGCATTTTCATTGTATGTATACATAGGTGAAATTAATAATAATTATTATATAAAAAGTTGATATAAAATATAACTGAGGCTAAAAAAAATTATTTTCACATTTATTATAAAAGTAAAATACTCATATTTAATATAAAATTTATTAAATTAATTCATTTTAAAACTTAATATATAAAATTTAAAAATTTAAATTTTGTAACATAAAAATTATATAAAATATAAATATAAAAATTAAAGAATTAAAAAAATAAGCAAAACTATAACTATCAGTTTTATTATTTTAATATTTAAATGTTTTTATCTTACATACTTATGTTACTTTTTTTTTTAATTTTATTAGTATAGACATACACTAAAAATATCATATCAACTTTATTAATTTAAAATAATTAAAAAACAATTATTTTGAAAAAGAAATAAAATTAAAAATAAATAAATAATTACCCATTTTAAAATTAAAATCAGTATACTAAGTATCTAATTTTCAATATATAATAGCTTATTAAAATGGATAGTCATTCATTTTGCTAATTTTAATTCTTTTTCAAAATAATTGTTCTTTAATCATTTTAAATTAATAAAGTTGATATGATATTTTTAGTATATGTCTATATTGATAGAATTAAAAAAAAGTAACATAAGTATATAAGATAAAAATATTTAAATATTAAAATAATAAAATTAATAGTTATAAATTTGCTTATTTTTATAATTCTTTAATTTTTATATCTATGTTTTATATAATTTTTATGTTATAAAATTTAAATTATTAAATTATTAAATTTTATATATTAAGTCTTAAAATAAATTAATTTAATAAATTTTATATTAAATGTGAGTATTTTAGTTTTATAATAAATGTAAAAATAATTTTTTTTCTAGCCTCATAATTATATTTTATATCTATTTTTTATATAATAATTATTATTAATTTCACTTTATATAATAATTATTATTAATTTCACCTATGTATACATACAAGGAAAATGCAACATCAATTTTATTATTTTAAAACAAAATGATTATTTTAAAATCATCAATAAATTCTATTCACCTAATTAAAAAAATAAGTGTACTTTTAGCTTAAAAATTCATTTATTAATTGAAACGATTGAATAATTATATTTTCATCACTATCCCGTAACTTCGCATTTAGCAAGACTTATTACTTTGGTTGCAACTCCATGACTTGACCATATACTCCTCAATCTTTTATAGACCACGTCTCGGGTGCACAATATTATTTATGCACCCAAGTCCGTAAGAGCAAGACTCTTGTTTTAATACGCTGTCTCTACATGACTAGAATTACAATCTGCCAAAGACCAAGTCTTACCTACCAATTAAGACTTGATCTCAGTCAAAAACGTACAGCAACTGACATATACTGGCTTGCCTTCAGCCTAATTGAAATGGATGGTACACTAAAATTTTAATTGCTTCCTATCTAGCTAGCTACTTAATTTGTAGCTTCTGTTTTGGGTTGGAATCTGAACAACTGCAGTTCTGGCACGTGAATTGCTCTTGCAGTTTTCTGCTCATTAATCATTACAGAAGGAGGGAAAGAACTAAGATATTGCTTTAGAAGACGCAGTTAGACTGCGCACAAGTCGAAGGTGGTGTCGACCGAGGAGCCAAGTGCCAAATTCTGGAAAAGAAATAGTAATTGTCCATCTCTTGTTTGTTGGGTTTGCTTTTACAAATCATCCGTGAAGATTTTTTTTATGGCTTTGTTGATTATTACTTTCTTTCATTTCAGTTTGAACCATCTGGAATTCAGCTGGCCATCATCCTTTAATTTGCTTGACTAATGGGAGAAATTAATGGGCTCTGTTCAGGTTGGTCATCTTTATCACCATATACGTCCTTTGCGGTTTTTGTTTTTTTTTTCATCTTCCAAGTTTGTACAGTATACATATATAGCCTCCACCCGGAAGAAGTACACATATATGGCTTATTTAATTAGTGTCATCGTAGTTTTTTTTTTTTTTTTAATTGTGATATATGTAAGAAACTCAACAATCACGGTAGTTTCGTATAAATAAATATCATAATACCAAAATTTTTTTGTATATTTGTTCATCATCTTGATATCTAATATGACAAAATTAATATCACAAACAGTCATCAACAATCACTACGATTACTTACATAGTGCACTAAGTCTTCCTCTTCAATGTCTTACCACAATGGTGGCTTTAATAGAACAGGTCTATCATTGCACAAATTATTAAATTGGGGAGGGATTTGTATAGTACTAATCTTCATTGGATTATATCGATAATGGTTCCAATAAACATAATCTATACTTATGTCGCTCGTTGCATCATTAGTTTAAATGAGGCTATGCAATTTCTTAATAGATCTTTTCAGCTTTATAAAAAATTCAAAATATAATTAATTAGTAACAGCAAACATTCTTACCATATGTATTATAGGGATTACAATATGATCTTGATTAGATTAGCATTCAATATGAAGGAATGTTTATTATTTGATTAATTTGTTTTCCTTGTGTTTACTATTGAATGTCCTTAATTTAATAGAAGGAAGACAATGATGTCATGATTGACATTGAAGCAATACGAAACGAGGTAGTATATCTCATGACAGAAGATTGTTGCATCTATAGGGAACCCTACGATCTTCGCAAACTAAATGAAGATGCCTATACACCAAGAGTTGTTTCAGTGGGCCCTTTTCACTACGGCAATCCAAGGCTGAAAAACATGGAAAGCTATAAGAAGATGTATTTTCAAAGATTTGTCAAACGAGCTAAGACCAGCTTGGACAATTTGGTTTGCTGTGTGGAAGGGCTAGAACCAAGAGTTCGACGACGTTACTCAGAAAGTATTGAGCTTAGCAAGAGTGAACTTGTCAAGGTGATATTAGTGGATGATTGTTTCATACTTGAGCTTCTCTCAACCGTCTACTACCGTAAATTCACTGCAGATGATGCTCTCCTATTAAAACCTTACTGCATGAGTCATAACGTTGGATTTGTTACTACTAGAGAACCAGCTTCCTTTCTTTGTTATTGAAATGCTATTCAATCTCGCATTTTCCTCGCACCGAAATGGAAGCGTTCCTTCATTATTAGATTTCACCTTTTGCTACTTTTCCTCTTTTAATAAACTAGATTTGACCCCTACAGGTAATGTTACCATAAAGCACTTCACAGACATGCTTAGAACCTTTCACTTACAACCATCAAAAAAAAGGTCGCAGAGACAGACTGAATTTGCATCACTTCTTCACAATGCAACTGAATTACGTAAAACAGGAGTGAAATTTAAGGTGAACGACATAAGTAAAAGCTTATTAGACTTGCAATTTTCAGGACATCATCTTCAAATCCCAAAGTTCAACATGGGTGATGGGACAGAAACCGTGTTTCGTAATATGGTGGCTTTTGAGCAATGTCACACTACCCTGATGAATGCTACATTATTGACTATGTAGCTTTTCCTGATTTCCTTATAGATACGGGGGAAGATGCGGATATCCTGGTACAAAATGGAATTTTGGATAACTGGATAGGCGATTGCATGAAGTGGTAAAACTGATTAATGGTCTAGGAAAAAATGTCTTGCATATGAATTTAAATTCTGATTACCTTGATATCTGCGAAAGATTAAATGAATTCTATGAAATTCCTTGGAACAAGAAGGCAACTTTGAGCCGTGATTATTGCAAGACTCCTTGGCAGACTGCTGCTTCCATAGCTGGAATACTGCTGCTTATTCTTACTATAATTCAGACTGTGGGTTCTATCCTTCAAGTACTGTAATGTAATAAGTTTAAAAAATGTGTAATTATAGTTCAAGTAGATAACTTTCTTATTGAATAATCTTGTACTAAGAAACAAGTATATTTTGTTAAACCAAACTGTTGCACCTGCCCAACCTCACCTTAGAGGTTACATTCATACATCGACAAAATCATACCGTCACATACCGCAAATGAATACAATGTGAAGACTAATTTTTGCATTGGCAAAAGTATTCAATGAGGCTGAAATAGGCCTTTCCCCTGAGTTCATGTAAATCGAGAAAACAAATATACGGGACAAGAACGAAATGTTAAATTATAAGGTTTTCTCCAGTAATTTTTTCTAGTTTCTATATGTACAAAACATTTAACTCGATGTGATGCTTAGATTACAAAATTGAGCGCCATAAAGATATGGATGAAATCACAAATCAAATAGGGAGAACAATTCGGTTGAAAATATAAAAGTCAAATCTTGGCAGTAGCTCGATACTTTGACCATCTACCACATCCATTACGTGCCTGTTGCATGGACATACTTAAGACAACGATAAATTATTGGCTGAGTCTACCTGCGTTTGTACCTGAAATAGCAATTTAAATAAATGACCTCATTGATTTGCAGTTTGCACTGTGGAAACAACTATAGAAAATGTTACAATGCAGAAAAAATTAATTCAGTTCATTCACTTGAAATTAAAGGAAATTTCAGTTTTTAACAAATTTTATAACAAAATAAACAAATTTATTACAGCTCAATATTCACATTTCTAGCAGCAAAGCTATTATAAAAGGAAACCTAAGCATCGTTATTCTCCCAATTCAGTATCACAAAAAGTGGGAGCAATGTTGAATAGTATCACAGTATATCACAAGCAGCAACCCAGTCCAACAATTTCCTCACCCGTCCAAGGTTAGCCCAACTATGACTAGAGATGTGAGTTTACAACCTCCTAGGGCACAATTTAAGGGCAACTCCCAGTATCGGAGGTAAGCTATGTTGAACAATCAAATTCCGAATCAAAAATATTTCTCCACGAAAATTTCCATTGACATCTAATCGTGTTTAACAAAATATTTTCCCACGATCCTTATGGAGTTATCATCATGTACCATTTCATTCTCCCAGAATTTCTATTCTTCCAGGTTAGAACATATTCTGGACTTGCTAGTTATACACGTTCAGATCATCTCATGTATTCTCCATTATTTTTTATTACTTGACACAAACCTACCAGTGATTGAGAACTCTTGAATTCTTATACTTTGTTCCCTATTCTCACACATCCACCTCAACTAGCCTTTCTTGCATACATTTTTTGAACTCAACAAAATGATTTCATCAAACTCCAACATGCTGTATCATAAAATAGTGGGATAACATATAACAGAGCTGTAAGATTTATCATCTATCTTAAACTTATAATTTTAATTAGCTAAGCAAAATTCTTAAGAGATACGCTATTACCTCTGAGTTCCAGCTTTCTTCGAATAATTGACCACAGCACCAAAACACTCACTTTATGTATCAAATTTCTCATCCACGTTAAATAAACATTCTAGTCATATAATCCAAAAATTCTCAAACAGATTATTACAAAAGCTTATGCTTATATGCAAGCTCTACTCTGGCAGAAGTAAAACTATTTGCACCTAAAACCATTAAAGATAACACTGCCATGCAAGATATAACATATTCAATAATAACAAACATAAAGAATAATGTAACATAATCAATTGCTATGAACTTCCTTCCATTTAATAGCCATGGAAGTTCAGGAGACACCAAGAGGGCCATAACCCGAGGCATAAGAAGTTAATACAAGTCAATATGCTGAAACAGCTGCACAATTCTTATGCCCTCCAACCCAAAATAAATAAAATAAAAGAGACCAATAAAAAACTCAACTAAATATATCAGTAAGTTGGCCTCTCCTGAGCTCACTCCAGATAAATCCATCATCAAAAGCAAAAGACACTTTCTGACGAATCAGCCAAGATGAAACCCAATATCTTATTATGAGATGCTCACAAGTAAGTTCAGCAAAACACTAGTTAAATTTAGGGACAATTCCAGTTTAGGTCAGTTTGTGAAAATTAATTACTGATATGGACAAATAACCACTCATAAGAGTGCTTATTTAGTAAATGAATAACCACTTCGAGTTGTTCTAGCAGTTAATTTTCACAAGGGGACCTATCTTAAATTTATTGAAAATGAAATGGAACTAAATAATACCTGGACTTGCTTTTAAACGAACTCTTGGACTTCTTTCCTGCTCCAAAACCCCTTCTTTTTAGTTTTTTAGCTTTTTCTCATTCACATCACTCTGGAAAAGCTCCCGCATCTCTTCTGAACGTGAAGGAGTCTTTTGGGAAGAAAGGTTAGATTTCTTTTTTTAGCCGTCTTCGCAATCTTGCCAGCATCTTGTGCCTTCTTCACAGCCTTCACTGCTTTTGCCTGTCGGCATGCTAGATCCACAAGTGACATTCCAGTTTTTTCTCTCTTATTATTCCCCTTGGCCTGCAATTTTAGGTATTAAGAATAACTAAAGGTAAGGATTAAGGAGTATGTTTGACCTTCACTGAAGACGATAAACTGCAAAGTAAAGGTAAGGAGCAAATACTTCTGAATTGTCAACATGCCCTTCATCCTCCAACATCTCTCTAGCTGCTTCCATTTTTCTACGCTTCTTCCTTGGCAAATTTTTCTACACCACAGAAATTTTCCATCAATAAATACACAACTATGCATACAAGCAAGCTTTTAGTCGGAGGGAGAAGATAGTTTGGAACCACATAATAAAATTGGATTTTTACAAGGTCCATGTTATGGTCATCATAGATCGTCTAGAACATCCAAATTTCATGTAAAGTATAAACCAACTCCAACGTTATATACATATTCTAATTAATAATAAATTATAATAACAACAATAATATCATGAAGATGCAATACAAACTTGCCTTTGCCGCTTTTGCGACAAGCTTCTTCTCCTTCTCTGTTACAAACCAAGTCATTTTGGGACTGGAATAGATCTCTTCTTTATGTTCAATCGTGTTCTCTGCCTGACAATATCATAGAAGTGAATGATTACATTTGAGGGCAAGTCCATAGCACGAGAACATGACAACCAATAATATGGCAAAGTGAGGGCATATCAAAGGCTTCTTTGAATTGCAAACAAGCGCAACAAAATTAACTTGTTAATACCTTTGTTGCTCCATTTCAGCTTTCCTAAGGGCTTTTTCTTCCCTGAATAAATTCAAACATATAAATGCAGTACAAAAGTGAAAAAGGAGAATTAAGCTCTATCAATTATATATGGTTAAGAACTCTCTTCTTGAAGAATTGCAGAAATCTGATCCTCTATTTCCTCACTTATATGAGACCATTTAATGATAGATTGCTCCGCATCAATGCGGCTCTTCAGCTTTGAACCAGCCCTGTTTGCCTAACGGAAGATATGAGAAGGAAATATGTAAGACTAGATCAGTTGCATAGTTTATGTATCCTATGTGGAAGATATTAGAACAAAATTAATTTGAGGTCAGGCAACCTTCTCTGCCAGCTCTTGGTGTGTAACGCACTCGGTTTTTTTCAACGAAAGCTACATAGCCTACATTGAAACAATTGGCATGTAAGTTTCATTGAAAGTGACCAAGAAAATTTATTTGACGTCAGGTTACAGAGGAATGACAATATGAGGTCAGATATTAAAAAGCTAAACACAAGTTTAGAAATTATGATAATGATGCGTACAATGGCTTTTAAAAGTGACCGTTCGTTATCAGTCACGAATGTGACAGCATAACCTTCTCTTCCAGCTCTTGCGGTGCAACCCACTCGGTGAACATAGCTTCAGTGTGAAAAAGATTTTGAAGTCACCCAGAAGTTCAAATAGAGAATGAGATAGTTTTAAGGCAAAATGAGCATGAATTGATGTATGAATAATAGCAACCTAAGTAGCAATGCGCGTGAATGAAAAACTGCACTAAACACAGGAAGAAGAGACATATGTCATAATATTGGTTGAGAGAGGCGATGCAATCAATCATTATGTTTAGGTCTACCTGGTGAGGTCACGTGGACATGCAAAGTTGATAACTGTTTGAATACCAATAATGTCAAGGCCCTATAATAATGAAAAAATGTGAATATGTCAAAACTCAAATGTAAATCCAAACTGCTGAAACATTGATTTTTTACTGTCAAAAGAAATTGTTATTTATTTAGTGCGTGTAAGCTTTCCTTAGATTAAAGCATTTTCACTGGCCTTGCCCTGTGTCCCAAAATAAGGAGTAAAAACAGAGAATGAGAGATTGGCTGGCACAAATGTCATTAAGACAAGAATATGTAATACAACAGTGAGAGCAGCACGAGCAGCCACATCAGTTGCAACCAAAAAAATCAACTTGCTGCTTCCTGAACTGTTCCAAAGCCTATAGAAACAACGATAAATGGGTATAATAGGCAAATTGGAACACAAGTTACACAACCACATTCAATGAAGGAAGTAATTTTAACAAGAAAAAAAGATAACAAACCAAATCAAATAAAATATTTTATGAACACTACCAACTTAGTACCTCAAAATGTGACATTCATATAATCATAAGTGAGCCAAATGAGCCAAAATAACAATTACACATATTAAAATAAGAAACATACCTCAAGGCGCTGGGCTTGAGTAAGATTTCCTTGAAGCTCAGCTGCTTTTCAGCCAGGTAATCCAAATATAATCTTCAACCTATGCGCAGCTTGCTTTGCTTCACTGTAAATTAAAATGCAAGATCGTTGAGCACTTAGAATTCTAGTGACAAGAACATTATCAGTTCAAAACAATTAAGTACTATGACATGCCACTAAATTCCTAATACATATATTTGTTTAGGTAAATTATAATAAATTACTTTCTAATATTCGAAAGCATGAGTACAAGTGAAGTTGGTACCAGAGTTTGATGAAACAAGTTCCTTGGTACTAGAGTTTCATGACCATCAATGTGCTCCAACCAAACGCTAGAAGAGGGGAAGGGGGTAAAATTGGCACGAACAGAGTGATCCAGGTAATATATCTGGTATAGTTATTTACAATAAAATGGTATTCTTATCTAAGAGCCAAACAAGTAAATAGCATGCAACATGAAAAGTTGCTATTAGTTCACTCGAAACCTGTATAAAAGATTCAATGACAATTCATAAAATTAAAACCACAATTTCATGAATCAGCGTTTTCCTCATAAGTAAATATATGGTGAAGAATTAAACCTAAAGATGATCACTTTAGAAGTAAAAGTTTTGGAGCATAATGCAAGTAAGAACTGCTTCTTGATTTACTTCAAGCATTCTTCGTATTCTAACAACCCTGAAAAGAATAAAAAAGTTGACAGAGCTCAAGAGTACATGACCAAAAACCAAACAAAACTTCAGAGAGGTTTGACATAATTTTTTGTTATAAATTAATACTCTCCAAAAGCAAGTGCCCTGTTCTTCTCGGTCTGCCTATCAAGCTCAAAATAGAGTAAATTACTCCCCCCTCCCTTGCTTTCTTCCAATATTACACACAAGGATGCACTGGGACGGCATTTTGGCTGCCGTCCCTGTTTTGGAGACATGGACACATGCTAGACAGCAACCCAGGTCTCCAGCATGTCCTCCCTGTTTTGGCACACCATCTCCTTCATTCTTCTTTCGCGTAGCCAAGTCATACTCGAACATCTTTTCTTATTCACCATACAAAGCCAGTGAACTTGACAATGATAGGTGACAGATTAGTTGATGTCCATTTTATTTAGCATTCTAGCGGATAGTATGATGGAGTATTGTTTTGGCTATAAATTCTTTGGTTTGCTTCCCTCTTCTACATTAACAACACTACTGTGTCCAAGCCACCGACAGAAACTCCATGAGAGGGATGTATATTTCTTTTGATATGTGTACAACTTCATCACTTTTTGTCTCTATTCTTCAGTTAGTAAACAGTTCCTTTAAGTAAGATTTTGAAATAAGGTGGTACTGAGTGTTAGGTTCGCGATCAAAAAATTGCTCCTGTACTTGGTGTGCCAAACTAAAGATATATATATATATATATAGATATAGATATGAAAGTGCTCAATTTGATTCTTCATCAAATTACCTGTGGTATAACAATCGGTCCTTTGGGTTCGATTGCTTTTTCACCATGAAATTGTACTTTTTAACTTCACCTAAGATTAAATGCTATGTGTACGAGTGATAAACAAGTAGACCCCAAATTTTGACCAAGCAAGCACACTTGAGAAAATCATTAACAAAGTTAGGCAAGCGTGATGCTCCTCCAATTTGTGTGAATCAGTCTTCCCCAGTAAAACATCCTCCTTCCAAGATTTATAAAAAGGCCTAACCCACAATAGGCCACATATGATTAGTATGGTGGCATATATAGATATCAAATCAAAATCCAAGTCTATCTGCAACGTGATTAAAATTAGCCTATAATTTTGTTACATCATATGAAGTAGAAGATTGAATTAAATGACGTCAAAGGCCATGTGGGCCAAATTCAAAATTGGTTACAGATTCATAATAAAAACTCAAAATCCAATGGTGGATTCTGTCATGATAAAGGCAAAATTTGATTGGTGTAAAAATAGCTAGTTTTATACCAGGTGCAATTAAAAAACCACAACCATTAGATGCTCCAATAGCACTTAAATACCTCAGCAATATATTGAACAAGTCAAAGGTGACAAAAAATAAACACAAGAAGGAAATGTTTTTCCTTCGGCCATATGCCTTACTTCTACAACATTAGATTCATTAAATATAGTTCTATGCCATAGTCACATCAAAGTCAGGCACTACCCGCGCCCCATACAGTGACAATTTTTTCATCAAAACTAGAGTATCTGGTCCTAAAAATTTTGGAGAGATGATTAAGAAAAAAAATTAAAAAGATCTCACATGTTAAATTTGAAAAAATTAAAAATATATTAAAATTAAAAAAAAATCAAAAAGTACTTCCTATTCTCATCTCATTGCCATTCCTAATTTGGTGTACCAAACATATATTTGTTTAATATATATATATATATATATATATATATATATATCATGTCCTATTACTTAAAAAAATGTTTTTTATCCGTTTTATTATTTTTATGAATTAAATTTTATTAAATATTTAATTAAAACGTGAATATAATGACTTTACAACTTTTGTAGTTTTCGTTCTATAACTATAATAATGATCATTTTCATAATTTTATACAGTATTCCAGTAGCTTGATGAAAGGTCCAACCCAGTTTTTGTGAAGGAGGAGCTAATTCCTCCAACATTCTCTGGATTGATCCCTGCAATCCTCCCTTTTTAGAGACCCTTTGGAGGATCATGCTGGTTCATCAGGGATTTTCATCAATGCCTACCACATATTCCTCCCTTTCACTCCAAACAATAAAATCGGTGCCTTGCTGTGCCCTATCGCTTATTCCTCTGTGAAGATTAAGAATCAAATCTATATGCATCGCTGCAAAAGATTGGGAGGATGACGATTATTAGATGGTTTATTATTTTTTAACTTTTAGCAACTTTTTATTTACTTCTCTAATTTATATTAACACATATTTTGTGAGTCTCACTTATTTTAGCACTAACTTTTTTTGTTTTAATTTTATATCTATCCCTTTTTTATATCTCTCTATGTCTCTTTGCCCTTAAATTTCTCAAGGCCACTGAATTCTCTTCTATTTTTTTGGTGTGGGTCTACCATTTTTTTTTAGAAAAATAATTTGAGCCCTCTTTGTGATTGTGAGGATAAATGAATCAATTTTTATTACTCAAGTTTTGTCAAAAAAAATAGTGAAAATATAAAAATTGTATAGAATAAATAAAATTTATTTATACAAGTATCACACTTTGTGATTGTGAGGATAAATGAATCAATTTTTATTACTCAAGTTTTGTCAAAAAAAAAATAGTGAAAATATAAAAAAGTGTATAGAATAAATAAAATTTATTTACACAAGTATATTTTTAAGATGCTATAAACAATTATGAGAAAAAATGAAGATGCATGCGTGATTATCATTGTCTGCTTTATAAAGTGACATCCAGAAGAGCACACGGCATGAGCTGCACTACGTGCACCTAAGTATATAGAGGTTTAATTTGTATATCGGTCTTTCTTTTAATTTATTTTTCACGTTCTTCTATACTTTTATTATTTTTTTCTCCCATCACTAAAATTTTATCTCATGGCGCGGATAGCCGTACATGCCTGAAACATTTCTCAAGATATATAAGACAAGGCGTCAAAAAATGACATAGCTTTCAAATGATTTTTACATCCAAATAAATACGAAAGCATACATAGCAAACACCGCACAGCTGCCATTTGGTTCAGTTCAATCATCGCATGCCAATAAATACGAAAGGTAGGATATGGTCACGAGAGAGAAAGCCTAATCTGCTAAATTTGTTGCTTATCACATTTTTTAGACGATTATTAATAGAAGAAGAGTTAACCAAGAGGGAAGAAAACTCTCAATTTGATTTATCTCTTATATTGGGTGAGATTCTTTTAAAGCAAATAAATATATGGTATAAAAGAAAATTATATTTTCTTATTTTCTGTTTTCATTTTTTCAAATGTGATTTGTTTCTAATTTAGTCCATAAAATAAGTGGAAAACATAGATTTTTTAAGTCTTAGAGTTTACTTTATGAAATATAATAAAATTAATAATTTAAAATTGTTTTAGATAAAATTTTTATAAATTTCAATTGAAAAGAATAAAAAAACCAAAGCAAGTATACTTTGTATATTTCTTCTGTAGAATATTTTATTTTCTATCTTTCTTTATGAAAAAAGAAAGACTGAATTTAATTATAATATGATAAGTTCAAATTGAATTGAATTTAATTATCAATTCAATCTAATAATTTCCTTTTAATTTTTAAAATAATATAAAATAAAAATAATCAATTAATTATAAATTTACAATTTCATTCATGGTAAATGCTAAGAAATGAATCATGCATATATATATATATATATATATATATATATATTGGGTACAAGATTCATGCATCTATTATTGCCACATAATGTGTATATATGAACATACATGAAGTAAAATGAGCTATGATAAAAATGAAAATTTTAAATTTTAGTTAAGCGATAAAAATTGAGCCGCATATACTTATCGGCTATTTAGTGGAAAACGCTGTTAGATAAACAGAACAATACAAGAGATAGCTTGGTCTTGGTTATTTACATTGTAGTGAGAGATTACATTGCCTAATATGATTTTATAGAAAAATGTTTCTCTCGAGTTGTTATATTCGCATTTCACTCAAAATGAAAATTCAAGGCGAATGAGCCTCAGTTTATGTGGCATCATTGTAATTTTCCATGAACCAAGTAATTGGTTTGAATCTACCTTTTTCTTTTTATCCATATGTTTTAAATATGATCACTTAGTTATAAAAGTTCAAGCAAAAAAAGTGAAAATGAGATTAAAAAAATGGAAAAAAGTGGAAGAGACGAATAAATAAAGCACATAAAAATAACATTGTTCATCTTATACGAAGAAATGTGAGATGGCACAAGCACAACTATTGAAACGGTTTCAAGATAGTGCAGGAGCGGTGTCGGTTCAGTCAAGTCACCTCCATCATTTAGACTTTTTCGTTGGATGCTTCCCATAATTGGAATCCAAGGGTGTCTTTACTTCTCAGTTTGCAGGAAATGGCCTGGTAAGTTCCTGGAGGCTGAGAGGAGAAGCGTCGATAGGCAGCTGAACCCAAAACGCCTACATCTTACCTGCATTATCACTGTCTCTTCTGAATACACTGCCAAGCAATCAGGCCCAACTAATAAGCCGCCTTATAAGTGTTGGCCAATGGTCAGTTTAAGTCGTACCCATCTTTTGCATAGGATGCTCTCAGGATTTCCAATGTTCACTTTACAGGAAACTACTTTGAAAGTTGACATGCCCACAGGAAGCTACCTTCTAATTGTGTATTGAAGTTATCTAAACTGCCTTCATTACACATTTCTTCTGAATACACCACCAACGAAGCAACCAATCCTCGTAGAAATCACTCAGTTCCTCTCCCTGCCTTATTTCCCCAACCTTCCCTCATTACTTGGCTTCTTCTGCTTTGGTTACCCGATTTTTCCCCTTCCTAATTGTCACCAACTTGTCAACAAAGCTGAAAAAAAAAAAAAAATTACATTAACTTCTCTTGAAATATTTGATTATAACACTTTACTCTATTCTTATTCAAATATGATACTTCACCTATTTATTTAAATATTAATTCAAAAAATATACTTAATATTAATAAAATATTCATAAAAAATGTTAAATCAATATTTTAATCTAATTTTACTTAAAAATTATACTTTAACTTAATTAATCATTTTAAATAACTAATATTTTGATAAATTATTTTTTTAATCAAATAATTATATTTATTACAAGATATAAAGTTAACAATATATATGATTATGAGAAAAAAATTTAGTATAAATATAAAAATATCTTGGGATGAAATTAGTTAATAAAAAATAAGATCAATTATACTTTACATTTTTTTTTAACTAAACTCAGTTTTAATATGTCTCTATATTTATATTAAATTTATTTTTTATAATCATACACATGATTAAATTTATATTTTTTAATAAATATAATTATTTAATTAAAAAAATATAATTTATTAAAATATTAATTATTTAAAATATTAACTGAATAAAAAATATAATTTTAAATAAAATTTAATTTAATATATTTTTAAAATATTTTATTAATATTTAAATATATTCTGTTATTTAATATTTAAATAAATAAAATATTATATTATATTTAAATAAAAATAAAATAAAATATCATAAATAAATATCTTAAAATAAATTAATATAATTTACTAAAAATCAAGACTTTTGCATAGCTGACAGTTATCTTGGCGATTACCAGTTTTGAAATCTGCAAAAAGATACAGTGACTTCTCTAAGCTCAAAACGCAAGGTAGCCTTAGCCGTGACTTCTCTCACTCAAGAACCAGCACTCATCCTCCTTCAACCCAAACACCAGCACGCCTCTGCGGGCCGCTGCTTCGCAACCATTGGGAAGACCTTTCGTACCGCTTCCCCGAGCTTCCTCAAGCCAAGCCGTCCGTTGATTCGACCCGAGGAAAGCGCCATCGCCAGAGGAATCACGCCGCTCCTCCGACGCGCTCTCTCCGCTGCTGAACTCAACCTCGCGAGCTGAGGACTAGTGCCGTTTGAAGCCCACAGCCTGAAATCAGAAGCTCCTTTCTTTGCCTCGAAGAGCCGATCAAGAAGCCTCGTCATTATGCGCAGCAAAGGATCCGCATCGTTCTTCTTATTTCACTGAGAAGTCGCGCCACTACTGTCACCTTCGAAAGTCTCGTTCGCAACCAGAGAGGATCGCGCCTCGCAGTCTTTCACCAAGTCCTGTCGAGTCTCGGTCATTCTCCCAAGCCGTCGTGAAGCCCAGGTCGTCTCGCTGCCCAGAAACTTCGTGCCCACTCTCACTGCCGCCCCGTTCGCCTGTTCACTCGATTGCCCCATTCGATCGAACCAATTGCCTCTCTTTGTCCCGTTTCTAATCCTGTAGAAGGAAGGTAATGCAATTTTGAGCTTCGATTTCTGGCGATTTTCTTGATTGGGTCTACCAACTTATATATGATTGCATAATCTTGATTTGGATATGGTTACTGTCTTGACCAAAAGTTCCTATGGATGAATTGCTGAGTAATTTGGGGTGTGCTATGCTCATATTTTTACTGTGTTGATTGAAGTCGATGGCTGTGTTTACTGAAAATTTCGTGAGGTGGTGGATTCTCTGACTGAAATTTGCTCTCTTCACAATAGTGATTGCTTTGCTCGCATACTTGTTAGAGCTGTAATGATATGATCTGAGATTTTGACTAGGTCATTTAAAGTATGCTGTTAAATTTCTTTGACTTGAAGGTAATGGCATTTACAGTTTGGGCGAAAGGTCTCTAGCTTGATGTGACTTCTAGTTTTGTTAGAACTATTTTGGAATCTATCGCTAATCATTTTGATGAAGGCTTGTTGTTGAGGTTGGTCTCCAATTTAGGGTGGCTGCTGAGTCTTAAAGCAAGAATGTCTGTTTTCTTCCTTTTTTTCTTTTTGCTGTGTTAGATTTTGGAATGCTTCATGATGTAATTCAGTTAAAGTAATAACTATGGTATGCATGACTTGGATCGTAAAGAACTATTTTAAACATTTTATATCTGTTTAGATAGATTTTTGGTGTTTTAAAGAACTAAAGTGCGTGTCCACAACCTAATAAATCTCTTTTCTTTTGGTTAACTCGAGAAAAAAAAATAGAAATAGAATAGATCTAATCTATAAGAAATTTCATTCAATTAGATATGATTAATTGAAAAAATAGGACACCAGAAGAGTTGACTACTGAGCCGTATGAGGCAAGAAATTCTCCAGTATGGTTTTAAGGGAAGCAATTTACTCACCTATTCTGACCGCGGAGAACAGGCCATTCAACGGGGAGATTCTGAGATTGCGGAGGCTTGGTTTGATCAAGCCTCTGAGTATTGGAAATAAGCTATAGCCCTTACACCTGATAATTATATTGAAGCGCAGAATTGGTTGAAGCAAAGTTAGTCAAGGTCTGAAAGTGAGCTTGTTGGAAACTTTTTAGAGAATTTATTCTTTTCTTAAAATTATTATTTTAGAATCTAATCTGAAATAAAATGGGTATTTTTTTAAAATAATTTTAAAAATCTTGATTTGAAATGAATAGGGATTATTTTTAGGAATTTTTTTTTAAAAAAATTTTAAACCAATGTAAATAAAATAAGACAAATTAGTTAGATTATTTTTAATATCAAAAGAATATTTAGGGTATTTATATCTTTTTTAAAATATAAGAATCTTTAATTTTAATCTCTAAAAATATAGATTAATTTTTAATTAAGTATCTAATTTTGTTTTAAATAATTTAAGTCGACGTCGATTTTAAAATAACATGGGGTTGATATTGGCTTGGCTTCGGCGACATGGACTAGTTAGTACGCTCGCGTTTTCCTTGGTCACTTCCTACTTAAATTGCATTTCAAGTTGTAAGCAGAATCTGAGTTCTGCTCTGCTACCTGAACTGGTCTCTTCCAGTTTTTTGGATTGCAGAAGAAAAGCCGGTGGTGGTCGATCGAGCAGCGTAGAAAAGTAGTAGCCATTGTCTTTCTCTTGTGTGTACTGTTTGCTTCTACAAATCATCGATCTCATCTGTGATCATTTGATTGATAATTTTGTTCATCATTACTTTCTTTTGTTTCAGATTTTGGAATCCAGCTGATCATCCTTTTAAATATTATTTTAAATCCACATCAGTCGAGTGGAAACATAAGAGGTAATTTCTTTTTACTTGGTCCAATCCAAAGTGCCTGGTGTTATTTTTGCGGGCTATTCGTTAACCCACTTTTGCGGGTAAGTAGCTTAATGATGATAGAAAAGGGAGAACTGTAGCCTTTTATAATTGAGAGAGTTGACTTGTATAAAATTCGAACTTGAAATGAGAAACACCATACAAACACGGCAAACATATTGGATTACTTGCATCTCATCTGATTCTACCATTCCAAACAGCCTGCGCAGGTAGTGCTCCACTCCTTCTATTTGTGAAGGCCGGGTTTGTCATTTCATTTGTTTTCCTAATCTTGTCTGCTATACACTTTATTGAATCATTTTCTTCTTTTCCTTCCAAAAATCAGATAGATGGCAAATATGACAGAGCATGATGTCATTGCCGGCATTGAAGCAATGCTCGCCAAGAATATATCTCCCTGGACTCTTGATTGTTGCATCTACAAGGTACCCTATCAAATTTGCAGACTAAACAAAGATGCTTACACTCCAAAAGTTGTTTCAATTGGCCCTATGCATTATGGCAATTCAAGCTTGCAAGACAACGAAAGCTACAAGCAGATATATTTTCAAAGATTCATTGAACGAACTGAGAGAAACATGGACAATTTGGTGCAGGAATTTTTTAACAAAGTGAAAGAATTAGAACCAAGAGTACGTCGTTCTTACTCAGAGAAAATCAAGCTTAATGAGATGGAACTTGTCCAGGTAATATTAGTGGATGCTATTTTCCTCCTCGAGCTGCTCTTGAAGTATAACGATATCTGCCTTGGGGCATCGCGTGATGAAATCTGGTCAAAACCTTGGCTACTCACTGCTATAGGGTTGGATCTTATACTCCTAGAGAATCAGCTTCCTTTCTTTGTTCTTGAGGAGCTATTTAATCTAGCATTTTCTTCTCACCAAAGAGCTAGCCTTCCTTCTTTGCTCAAGCTAGCATTTGAGTTCTTTGCGTATCATGATGTATCAAAGTTGGACCTGGATCCCAAGGCCCACATTAAACACTTCACGGATATGCTTAGAACCTTCCATATACAACCTCCAAGTGGAAGGCCAGAAAGAGATAAAACGGGAACACAATTTCACAGTGCAACTACATTACGTGAAGCGGGAGTGAAGTTCAAGGTGAATAAAGAAGGAACATGCTTATTGGACTTGAAACTTTCAGGACGTGCTTTGGAAATCCCAGAATTTACGTTGGATGATGTGACAAAAACTGTGTATTCTAACATAGTGGCTTTAGAGCAATGTCACTACCCTTCTGAATCCTACTTTACTGACTATATTTTTGTTTTGCATGGCCTCATCAAAACGGGCGAAGATACTGATGTGTTGGTAAAAAGTGGGATTATTCGTAGCTGGGCAAGTGATGGCGAAGCAGTGGCGAATTTGTTTAATGGTCTTGGTAAAAATGTCGCACTAGAAGGCTTCAATTCTAGCTACCATGAAATATGTCAAGCTTTGAATGACATTCATGATAGTCCTTGTAACAAATTGATGGCAGCTTTGAGACGTGATTATGGAAAAACACCTTGGCAGGCTGCCGCTTCCTTTGCTGCAATTATACTTCTTGTACTCACAGTTATTCAGACTGTATGTTCTATTCTCCAAGTACTGCCTCAAAAAGGTTGAAGTTTTGTGTAATTTAATTTCTCTAATGCTTTTCTCGCACTTTATGTATCTTATGCTTTACTATATTTTGTAGGAATCAAGAGAATACATATTTAGTAATATTTTTTTTTACATGTTAGGCATGTTTAGATTTTCTTAATTGATAAATGTTGGTTTTACGAAGTGAATTTAATAGATTTTTTTAGTAATATGAAATTTAATATATTTAATAATATAAATTTTTTAATTAAAAAATGTTGTAAAATTGTAAGAATAAAAAAAATTGGTAGATATAAGAATGTTAAAATTAATAAATGATCATATAAGAAAGGATAATATTTATAATAATTGTAGTTAGAAGGGAGTTAATATTGTATCTATTAAAAATATGATAAAAATTTAATTATAGTAATTTAAATGTGTAAAAAAAGTTATTATAGGTTTTAGTAAAAAAAAAATTGATAAAATATTATTTAGATTAAAAAAAAGAGATAAAAGAAAATTAAAAAAGATATTTAAAAAGATTATTAAAAAATTAATTAAATAATATTTTTAAAATTTTAATTTTAAATAAAATTTAATAATATTATTTAATTTATATAATTAATTTAATAATAAAATTTTATTTATTATTATTATTATAAGAATAAAGGAACCTATACATCTTTTTTAACTTTTTGGGCAACTCACACTAATAAACAAAAGAAAAAAGTTCAAGTCAGTGTCTAAATCACATCAAACCTAAAATATAGATATTTCAACAAATTATTTAGATTTATTTTATTGAAATATTTTAAATAGTTAAATATATAATTTGTATAATTTTAATTAATTAAATATTAGTATCCTAATTATATTTTAAAATACATAAACATATCCAAGATGTAACTGCAAATTTCCATCTCAAATCAAAACATGTTTTTAAAGAGATATGGGCACCGTTTTAATAAGCCATGGCTTGTAGAATCGCTATGGTCCAGCAAAAATGACATTACTTTTGTTGGTTGAGAGATATTGTGGACACCTTTCTCGGCCTTTTGGCTAAGATCAAGTGAGAGACATTGGAGGCGTTTACGTAAATCATACGTTTTCTTGGTTTCGTCATCCTCTCTTTCTTATGTTTGTCGGGTTGGTTTTGTTGTGTCTGAGAAAGAGTAATGAAATGTATGCACACAACATTTTCCCCGGCTAAAATGAGTTCAGTCTGTCAACGAAGATGGACTGATTGGGATGCTAGCGTTTGCCTTGGTTGCTCCCTACATAATTTGTAGCTTCTGTTTCTAGTTGGAGCAACAATTGGAGTTGTGATACTTGAACAGTTCTTTTGCAGCGTGGAAAAGTAGTAGTACTTATCTTTCTCTTGTTTACACTGTTTGCTGCTACTAATCATCCCTGATGATTTCGGAGTTGTGATACTTGAACAGTTCAACGCTTGTTGAATCTTAATAAATAAATTCAAAAAAAAAAAAATCGCAGCCACTGCATACGACTTCTCGATTTATCTTCGTTAAGTCCAAAATTTAAATGAACCAAAAATGAGGTACTCTCCGAACCCACGGATATTGTCCCTGCTTATCCAGGAATCGCCAAGCCTGATTACACGAGTTCAGTAAGAGGTCGATGCCAGAAGCGAACCAAAACTTAAAGCAGATACTTAAAACATTCCCGGGGCATTTGGGTTAGTGATGGAATGTGTGTGAAAATAAGAGGGTCTGTGTGTGTGAGAGTAATTTTATGTGAAAGTTTGCTTGCCTCTCTCTGTCTTTATTTCAGAAACTCTTCACCCTCTCTCTCTGTCAGTGCGTGCGTCCCTCTTTGGTGGAGTTGGGTGCTATTTATAGAGGAGAACCCAGAGTCCACACAAGCTCCCATGAAAGGGACTAGCTTGCATGTGTCTGAAACAAAATCAAGCGAGACCAAACTGACAGTGCAAGGGATGGTGACCGCGAGTTTAGCAGCACCACTTGTTCATCGTCATTGTTGCTGTTTTAGAACACACTGATATTAAGGCGGGCGAGTCTCTGCTCCCTCTTCAGTCGGCTAAAGGCGACTTCCCTCCGGGGCTAACAATGTTGGGGTTGTGGAGTGAAATTACAACAGACAAAATAAGAAAAAAGTGACAAAACAAAAATTTAAGTGTCACAAACCTGGATGTAAAATTATCAAGTGGAATTCAGAATTTGGGTCATTGACAAAGAACTGGGTCTTTTGGGCTGTTGCTTGGGTTTTAATTTGAACACCAAATTTGGACTCTTCATTTCTTTTTTAATAATTTTAACTTTTTATTTTTTAATTTAAGAACGTATTGCAAAAAGAAATACCAGACAAGCAGTAAAATCATATTGGGTTTTGTTTCAATAAGCTGTCTCTACATGACTAGAATTACAATCCGCCAAAGGCCAAGACTTACCCATCAATTAAGACTTGATCTCGGTCAAAAACGTACAACAACTGACATATGTTGGCTTGCCTTCAACCTAATTGAAATGGATGATACACTAAAATTTTAATTGCTTCCTATCTAGCTAGCTACTTAATTTTGTAGCTTCTGTTTTGGGTTGGAACCTGAACAACTGCAGTTCTGGTACTTGAATTGCTCTTGCAGTTTTCTGCTCATTAATCATTACAGAAGGAGGGAAAGAACTAAGATATAGCTTTAGAAGACGCAGTTGGACTGCGCACGAGTCGAAGGTGGCGTCGACCGGGGAGCCAAGTGCCAAATTCTGGAAAAGAAATAGTAATTGTCGATCTCTTGTTTGCTGGGTTTGCTTTTACTAATCATCCGTGAAGATTTTTTTGATGGCTTTGTTGATTATTACTTTCTTTCATTTCAGTTTTTTTTTTTTTGGTACAGTCTTTCATTTCAGTTTGAACCTTCTGGAATTCACCTGGCCATCCTTTTAATTGGCTGGACTAATAGAAGAAATTAATGGGCTCTGTTCAGGTTGGTCATCTTTATCACCATATATGTCATTTGCTTTTTTTTTTAATACATCTTCCAAGTTTGTACAGCATACATGTATAGCATCCACCCAGAAGAAGTACACGTATATGGCTTATTTAATTAGCTTCATCATAGATTTTTTTTATTAAAATACACAGAATTATCATAAACTAAAGATTAATTTTAAAAAATTTTCTTAAATTTTAAAAATTTTCACAAAATCTTCCTAAATTAATTAAAACTTGTAACACACCCATTTCATTAATTTTTCTGTTAAGTTATAAAAGGAATCTTAATTTCTCATAAGAAAAAGACCAAAATAATCCTTCCTCATATCATGGACACTGTAAAAAATCTCATTCTTAGGGCTTCTTCCACTTGGATTACAGAGTGTGTAGTCTGATCTCCCACTTGAGAGCTTCAAGCTTATACGCCATTCCTATCCACCTTGGTGTGGTCCTTCCTAGAGAAAGCACTCTGCCTTCACCTTGAACCACAGTGCTAGACATGAGCCATTTCCCACACAGGGAAGAATGTTACTAAGTAAAGCTATTCCTATAATTCTAGGGAGAGAATGTGTTTTCTAATCTGTTCTCAAAAGCAAGATGAGCTATGAGAAATCCAGAGCGATTAGCTAAACTTACCCTAGCTCAAGTGACAAGGCAATTGATCAAGGGATACCAGCAAAAGGCAAACAACAGAACCTCTGAGTTTGAAGCTTTTCATGTCAAGGTGAGGTCAATCAAAGGTTTTGGGTCAGTGAAAGCTCAAGTGCCCCTTTCAAAAGTTAGGTGTTGGGAATGCAACCAGTCAGGTGACTTCTTAGGGCAGATGAAAGAAGTTCTCCTGAAGCAATAGAAATGAGAACAATTTCATCATGCTGAGTAGAAATCAGAATAGTGTCAACACCGACTGGAACGCACCATGGTCATTATAATACATCATCGTGACTTGGGTTTTTCCATCAGGTCTCGATTCTTTTGCCTAGTCTGGGGGCTTACTTGGCGCCATTCCCAGATCTAGCAGCAAATGAGCAAGCCATGCCTGAATTCAAACCAGACTCTTCTTTGTGCTAGAATGGATTATAGGTAACGGGTACAAGAATGGCGGGGAAGTGAACAGTACCTGACGACATTGAGGGATGGATGTAGACCCATCAGTCAAGGATAATCATTTCAGTCCTGGGAGAGGTGGCGACCATTCTCAAGAATTGAGCTGAGGGAAGCCTTATGCACCATTGAAACAACGGCAGGGTGAGCTGATCGCTACCCTTGTCGAAGAGGCTGATTGCCTCCTTGAACTCGAAGATCTAGTCGTCAATGAGTTGACCGACCATTGGTGATCGTGTTTGGAGAACCAGGAAATCAGTGATTTAAGAGGGTTATTTTGGTCTTTTTATTATGACAAATTAAGATTCTGTTTATAACTTAATAGAAAACGGAATTGGTGTTTTATAAGTTTTAATTCGTTTTAGGGAGTTCTGTGAAATTTTTTAAAATTTAAAAATATTTTTTAAAATAAATATTTAATTTAAAAAATTTTATATATTTTAACTTATTATATATTAACATGTAATTTGATTCTTAACATTAATATAAATTATACATGTAACAAATTTCAAAGATAATGGAAAAGGATCAGTGAAGTTTTTGTTATATTTAAACTAATTTAAAATTTTAGTTTGGCTTAACTAGCTGAATTTATTCTTATTACACCTCTTTTCATGAGTTTGATTTTTTTATTTTAAATTTTTTAAACACTTTAAAAAAATAAACTATTTCCAAATTGTAAAGTCAAGGCAAATCAATTTGCTTTGGCAGTTTAATTGCAGTGTATATATTTTATAAAATTTTTAAAAAAATAATAAATGAGATAGAAATTAGGCAGGAAGTTGTGACCACATGATAGCCCTACTGCCCAGCTTTTATATCAATGACAATAATGAGTTAAGCTATGTAGATTGGACCATATATACAATGTATGAATTCTTTATTTTTAGAGGATTTAATGGTAAAAAGAATTAAGATAAAAATAGATATAAAATTAAAAATATAAAATTAATAAAAAAAGTAATAAAAGGTGAAAAAATAGAATTTATAAAAGTATATTTTAATATAAATTAAAAAATAAATAATTGCCAAAATTAAAAAATAATATAAGCAGATGTCAAAATCCATACATTATATTGGGCAGAAACTTCAATGGGTGTAAACATAAACACCAAAAATAAGAGTAAGAAGAAACGGGCAAAATAGTCCATTAGAAAATCTGACTGCAATTCCCTCGTTTTTCTTACTTTTGGTGAGATTGGACTAGAAACCACGAGGAGGGTAAAACAACTGAAGCGGAACAAAATAGTTGAGCGGTTTTCCAGTGGACTCTCTGAGCCTCTGAGGGGAGAAGGAAATAAAATTGTAACTTGGTATTGCTAATCACCAAAACTTATTCTCGGGGGAAATTCTCGGACACGAATGGCTTCACTGAAAGTGCCAGAGATTGTTCCTGCTCCTACCCAGGACAGTGAGCGACTCAGAAAGGCTTTTCAAGGTCTTTTACTTTCTCTCTCACACATATAGACATTAACGCTGGACATGGATGAATTTAAAAGTGTTCCTAGGAAATGGGTTCTTTGATCTATGCTTAAAAATGAAAACTTTCTTTATCTTTGTTAATGGGTTCTCCACATTGGCCTTCTATAATGCATTAGTTTCGTATGAAATTTTCTATTTTATGAATTTTGTTCATGGTGCGTTGGTGAATACTTCCCTTTGGCTTTTAATGAATGATACGTCTTTGCCTTTTAAGGTAATTTTTCTTTTATTTTCTTCTTTTTATGGGTTGTGCATGAGTTACTTCGGTTTCATGTCATTGTTGTTGATGATGCTTTTAAGAAAATTCGAATAGGATTTGGGACCGATGAGAAGGCGATAATTTCGGTATTAGGACACAGGAATGCAAGTCCAAGGAAGAGAATCAGAGAAACTTACCAGCAGCTTTACAATGAATCACTTGTTGATCGACTCCATTCTGAGCTCTTATTCTCCGTTGATTTTAGAGTATGTTATGATTCCTGCCCTCGAATTGGCATGGGTTATAAATTGAGAAACAACACAATTCTTCAACTGCTTATTGTATAGACATATAAATGTAATTACTTTGGTGGCTAATTGTTTCAATTTGAAGCCATAGATTTTCTTCTGTACAAGTTATATATTGATACTTGTGGCCTCCAGGTTGCCTATCGGCATTGATCAATTTTGCGTCCTATTCCCGCTGGATTTCAATTTGATGCTACGTTGATTTATGTGTTTTTCTCATTTTATCAAATAGTCGTTGGCTGCTGTTGTAAAGCTTGACATTATTTTTCCCTTCTAAAATGCATCATCAACATTACTTTTGTTTGCTAGGTCTACCATTTAAAATTTTATGAAAGACAATTTGATGCATACTTTTAACTGAAGTTTTTCTCTTACCTAAATGCTTTTTCATTTTCATTTAACTTTTGGATTAGCTTTAGGTCAAATTTGCTATATGTCCTAACAATTATATAGGCTGTTAAAAAGATGATTTCTTTTTGTCCTTGGCAAAGCTTATTGAATTGTGAAATTCCAAGTTCATACCTACAGCATCTCATTTTTCTGATGTAATCGTGAAATCTAGTATCGTGTACTACAACTCAGGCTCGTAGTATGTAACAGAATGCAGTAAAACGCTGGACATATGATCCTCCAGAAAGGGATGCGAGATTGGCAAAGGATGTATTGAAGGCTAAGAAGAAAGGGATTAATCACCTAATGGTTCTGGTTGAAATAGCATGTGCATCATTTCCCAACCATCTAATGGCTGTGAGGCAAGCTTACTGCTCTCTCTTTGACTGTTCTCTCGAAGAGGACATTGAATCCTCTGTTTCTCAACCTGTCAGAAAGGTAAAAGCCTGTGCTTTCTTAGAAACATAGAATGAAAACATGTGGCAAACTGAACTGGCCGGACTAGTTGTTTGATAGGTGAACATCTGCATTAGGCTCCACAATACTCAGTACTAAGGTTTAAGGCCCAGCATATCTGTTTCACCTCATTTGAGCATTGGATTATGGAAAAGAGAGAAATTTTTGCCTACTTAATGGACTGACTTGGAATTAAATACTCTGAAATGTCTATGAGAAAGCTAGATACATTAAAACGAGAATGAGGGAGTTTCAAGAGTTTGATCAACCTTATTGATGGGCTGTCTCTTGCATCACTTGTCAAAATTGAGCATCAAATTTTCATAAATCATAGATGTCTTAGAGGTGATTATAAAATCAAAGCATACTTCTTGATAAAAGTTTTTTTAAAAAAATTAATAGATGATGCCAATGAGGAAGAAGAAGCAAGTTATCAATGTAGTTTCAACAACGTTATTTCAAGAGGGTAGACACCAACTATTTTACTAATCTCAAACACAGGTTGCTCTTTGAGTGGGGTGTGTGCCCAACTGAGGCTTGAACATGAAGGATAAGGCTTTAATTTGTTTTCATCTATATGACATAAAATCCATGGACTTTTTTAAGCATGAACTATTGCTGGAATCCTATCAATCACAGTTTCACATTTAATATCAAATTACTTCTGTGATTTCCCATGGAATTATAATCTAGGTATTATACAGCTTTTAGTGGGTCTAGTGAGCTCCTACAGATATGACAAAGAGACTGTGAATTTAGAGGTTGCGAAGTCAGAGGCATTGAGGCTACATGAAGCCATCAACACAAAGCAATTAGATCATGATCACATCGTTTGGATAATTTGCACCAGGAATTTTTTCCAGCTCCGGGCAACTTTTGCATGCTACAAGCAACTTAATGGGAATACATTGGATCAGGTTTTGCTTTAGCATATGTACGCCCACACATATGCTATTGTTTATACTTTAGTAAGATGATCTGAATAGCTTTCTCGACAGGACATCATCAATTGTGGTAAAGGTGATTTGGAATCTCTCTTAAATGTAATTGTTTGGTGCATAGACTTCCCTCAGAAACATTTTGCAAAGGCATTTTTCTTCTCACTAAAGACATGGTGTGAATTAATATGTTGTGGAGAAAACTTCAATGGAAATGCCGTCAGAAGATACTTGTTAATTATGTAGAACCTCTTGAACTATTTTGTGGATATATCTACACAACTAAATCAACCAAGGGTAAACAAAAATTAAAAAGAAATAAAATATGAGAATTTTGTCACCTTTTATCTTTGAGACTCTTCCCATTGTTCATGTCTCATGTTCAAAACAAAATTTTCAATTGTTTTCTATTTTTTATTTCCTCTGACTTCATTCATCAACAGGTTGCAAGAGATTCTATCATTGGTCTTGGAACTGACGAGGATTCTCTCACTAGAGCTATTGTAACTCGAGCTGAAATTGACCTTTTAAAAGTGAGAGTAGTATATGCTTTCATGTACAAATCCAGACTTGATGTTGGAGTCAATGGGGACACCTCGGGATACTATGAAGAGTTCCTGATGACTCTGCTTGGCAAGGAAGTCTGAATGTGTTCTACCTTGCAAGCACCTCTCTAGCACTGCTTGTAATCCTCATTTGATGGTCTCGACAATGTAATATATTCTGCCAATATATTTCGGAGTAGGCAGAATTGAAGATCAAAATTAAAACCATTTAGTTGAATATTGATTGTGGGTAAATTAATGATGGGTTGATATTTTCTCTCCGGAAAATGATGAACTTGGTATATGAATGACCAGATGCTAGAGCTAAGCATGTTGCAGGTGTTACCCACGTCACATAATTGTCGCTGTCATCAAATCCTTTTAGAACTGACATTTTCCGCAACACATTAGCCACATTTTTACAGCAGGCCTTGTATTATACCAAAGTGGAATATATTAGTAAGCTGATTATAACTCTACTTTTACAGAATACACTGTCCATAAATGTAACAACCTTAGCTGGTTTACGGCTTTTTGGTGTTTTATAATGCACACGTTGCAACATAGCTATTTTATCTATGGGTAACTATCTTCAATTGATTATTACGACATTATTTGATATGAATTGTACATCAACCAAATATCGACGATAAACGAAAAAATATGTTTGCTTTGTGTTTTTTTTAAAATATGGACATAGAAGTAAAATTTGCATAGTCTTTTGTAAGTCTAATTTTGGGACGCAAACTTACGAATCAAATCTAGGTAAAAATATTTTTCTAATCTCATAAATTAAGATTCAAAAATTTTTTACTTAAAACTCAAAAATTTAAATCAAATCTGTGAATCTCAATATATGTAATGATCATCCCACATTTTGAGAAGATTTTGTAGCGAGTGAGACATTTTTCCTTAAAAAATTACATGTTGATTGTTTAATTAAATGATAAACATGAACAGCAGGTTGCAAAAGGATCCACAGAAAGATCAGAGAAAGAGGCCATTAAATCAAACCCCATCCAAACTGTTGTCTATAGCTCCATAAATGAGGGAAGCCACCTCCTCGTTGGCAGCAGTGATAACTGGCACTGGTTGCCCCAAACTCTATCAAAGCTCTGTGAGGGTCCTGCACATGGACTATACACTTTGTTTGTGATCCATTATCACTAATTCCACGTTCCAAACATGCATTTAGGCCCATATTTGATAGGGCATCCAGAAGCTTTTCAAAATGAAGCGAACCCCAGTGTAACAGAGCCCACTCCTTGAGGTATTTTCTTGCTCGGTTGCCAAGAGCGAGTGATATCTACCGTGTTCCACCAATAATTCTCCATTTAATCTTGAGATATTAATGTCTTCTTTCTTCAACCTTTTCCATTGGAACTGGGATGCCAAGTCTGTTGCAATTTTGAACTCTGAACTATCCTTTTGGCATGATATGTGTAAAGTTTCAGGTTCAGTGTAATGAAAAACTGAGAATGAATTTGAACTAGAAAAATTGATCTGAGGCCTTAAATCCTCTGGGAACTGCATGAAGAACAATAAAGATAGTGTTAAGAAAAAGGTAGAGCAGTACTTGAATTTGTATCAAAATAAACTGGATAAAATTACCAGAACAATGTTGGGCTTCAATAGTTTCAGCAAGGGTTGAATTTTTGGCAACCTATAAAGTGGAAATTAACATAAAGCATACAAAGTAAACAAATCAATTGGTTTTCAGAAGACAAAACTTTTATTGTTCAAATTCCAAAGCAAGGATCTTTTTCAATATTACGGTAGAAATCTCAAGCAAATGCTATTTTGAAGTGAGAATACGATAGCTAAAAGCTACTCATGTACTGTAGCACAGAACCTATACATAGTAACATAGACATACTTTAATGCTGCAAATCATCTATTAATAAACAATTACACTATACACACATTCTTGGGTTTTCAAGTTTCTCGTGAGACATTAATAGACTGTTCCCTGTAGAAGAAAATAACAGTCTGGATGCTCATACAGGTGTTACAAATTATTTGTAAAGACAATTAGACACGACATAAATGTGCACACTGGAGGAAACGGTCAAGGGAGAGGTAAACCTACTCTATTCCAGAGGGAAACACACATTGGAGAACCTTCATTGCAATTGGCTTGAAAGGTAAGAGGGCTAACTCAGGATTCAATGCATCCTGCAAGAAGTATATTGTTTTAGCATTAATCAAAGCCGCTCTAAATTCATCATAAGGAAACGGAGTCAAAATATGTCAAAAAACATTTCTAGATTAAAAAAAACCAATAATACTTCACGAGGCAGTTATTAATGAAACACATTACTACCTCAAGGATAAGTGAAGAATTTGGATCCCCACACCATCGCCGAAGCAAATGAACAACAGGACCAAGCCGCAGACTCCAATGAGGAGAAAATACAATGCAAGGTTCCTGCCAATTCGTTCTAAGCATATAATATCAGTTTCTGTCCAGTGAAAAGAAGAAAAACTAACCTATGAAACCCAATCATGCAAATCATCTGTTATTATGAAGTTTATACGGGTTAAATCCTCGTCATACCCCTCAAGGTTGACATACTAAAATAGTGAGTGAGAAAATATAATTTTCTTTTTTCAACATAAATCATTTAACATTATACAACAAATGATTTCACATGTCAAAAGAACAAGAAGACACTCACTGACATCATCAGTAGTGCCTATTTTAAGAGAGAGAAGGGAAGACAAGGAATAAACTTACAAGAGTTCATGTGAATAGATTGCTGGAACAACAAGAAGCTTTTTATCTTTTATAAGATCGACATGTGCAAACAATGGTTCCCCAGTAAACAGCTGCATCAACAGTTCAGCAAACAATATGTCAAATTATAAATGTCTACAAGTGCAGTTGGAACAAGTTTAGAAGTCTTAAGTCTCTGTAACCTTTGTTGCCGCTGTTTGCAAAGCCATTCTGGTATGATGTTAAGGAATGCCAGCAAATCTTCAGCAACAGAAGAAATCATATAAATTGGAACCTAGAAATGAAGGGAAAAATTAATAAGCATTAATATGCATGAAACTTTAATTTTGCTGCAAAAACTCCTTTTGTTTCTGTTCAATTAATTGATACTCATGAAATTTTAAAAACTGCTAACAGACATGATTATGAGCTCAGCTGGAACTTTTAATTTCCATAGAAGAAAAAAAAAAGTTGAATACTTAAAACAATATACAAGGTAAGTAATATCATAGGGCTAATCCTCTTAACAACAAAAATTATAAAAAAAAATGAAAAAAAAAAAAAAGATGAAAAACAAGCCACTGTTAGTTCAAAATAATTGACTAAAGCAAGCGGCAACCAAGCTACATAAGACACATCTTGCCTTTAAAGTGCAGAGGGATTCAATTAACAAGTGGGTTTACAACAAGAAAATGAAAACGACATGAATATGTGGTAAAACTGGACAAAAGAGGGCATATTAAGGACAGGCTGATCAAAGACAACAGAAGAATATAATACTGATGCATAATAAGAATTTAATAATTGAGTCATTAATTATGGTTTATAACAGGATTCATGATGTAATAGCTATGTGGAAATTATAATTTGTAGTTAGGGGATTAGGAATTTTATTCCTAATTCAGTTAGACTATTCTTATCCCAGATTAATGTTATCCTTATCCCGGTTTTCAGTATTTTGATATTTGGTTAGGTCCATTTGGCTCTAGGGCTTCTTGTTCCATTAATAGTGCTTTTTTGTTTTTCTCCAGAAGTTTTCTTGAATGAATGAATTGAAATATTGAGCTGAGTCTCTGTCTGTGATTGACTGTTGATCTTGGTAGCTGTGCTACCTCAAATACTTAGTGATTTTTCTGGTTTTTAATAACCATTCAATAATGAACAAACAAAAAAGAAAGACTACCTTCATAGCTGCAGATTTTATTAAGGCTGTTATCTGTTCCAAAAGCTGTAGAGGAGTTCCAAGACGATTTATAGGAATCAGGACTGAACCACCACTCTTTACACTCTCAATAGCACAGGAACTTATGAAAACCACTTTTTCCTTTTCTTCCAAATTCTTGTCAGAGATAATGAAGAAAGCAGCCAATTCTTGGAAACTATAATTGTAATCAGCAAGAAAGTTAATTATAAAAGCAGAAAATAAGTACTGCCACCCAAATGTCGTAATCAGCAACTTCTGAATAAAATTTTAAATCTCAAGTTGAAAAAAATGTCCAAGGTCTTACCTGAGAGATGATAAATTGCCTAAATTTGGAACAGAGTTGCTATCCTCATCCTCAACATCTAGTGTCACACTCAAGGATGAGAAATCTGAATAAATTAACATATGGGTCCCTTGTAGACTGCAGTAATCAAAATTCATTGCATGAGCAGGAACGAAGCTGGAGCTTGAAAGATAAGCAATATCTCCCCTTGGACCATTTAAAATCCAATTACAGCTGCCTATTTCTAGCCCTGAGCTGAATGCTTTTATTATTAATATGCCATTATAACAGACTTCTTCAGCATACTTAAGTGTCTGAACCTTCAGCATGCAATCTTTCACGTCAGCTGCACTGAGAAATTCAGACATTACAATCTCAACAACCAAAATTTGCCATATTAGATTTCAATGAATAAATTGTAAGCAACAATGCTAAGATAATGGCATAAGAAACAACACATAGATTACAGTAACAAGGACTATATAGTACAGATAGAACCACCAGATAAAAGCTAAATAACCAATGGATTCAGAATGGGAGTTATATAAATTTATACTTTTCTGCTGTTTTCAACTGTTTTAATGCCAGTCCCTGGCTTCAATGAATAGAATAACAGTTGAACTATAATGAGCCAACTATCAAATAATAATATACCATTAACCCTAGCAAAAGTCAAGCACACTGTTCTTGGTTTTTGATAATCTTTAGTACCTTGCGGTTGTGTGATAAAAGCAAAGCAAATAAGTAAGGATAAACTACCTGTACAATGGCATCCAACCACCCAAATCTACTCCATCTTTACCCAAGATTATTTCTCTGAGTTCAGTAGGGAGCTTTTCAAACTGTTCCTGCTCCAGCCATTGAGGGAAACTACATTCCTCTGATCCATAAAATTGCCTAAATTCTGCATGCATTGATACAAGATCCTCCATCATAAGCTGGCCCAATCTTGCTGATGCTTCAGTTTCATAAATCTAATAAAGTTAAACCAAAAACTAAGCAAACACAATTTGGGAACAATGATTAATAAAAATAAGAACACAGTTCAACCAATTAGAAAATTATATTGCAACATGGATAAGAACAACACTGTGGGTACCTTGGCTGAAAAGCCCTTAGCTTGAGTGAGAAAGGGCAATCCTAGCATGTCCATTGGACTTGAGATCAATATAACATCAATAAAAGAGCTGTTCCATGAGTGCAAGTTCTTAACAGTCTTGTACCAGGTTCTGTGAAGATCAAGCTATTAGCTTCAAGGGGCTTCTCCATTTTCTGCCTCTTCGGAGATCCAACTTCTGAACCCAGAGAACCATAGCCTGAGAGTTCCCACTTTCTTCATCTTGCATGACTTTAAAACCAACAGGTACAGGGGAGAACACAGTGAGAGCTGAAAGGTCAAGCGGGCAATCCAACAAGATCCTAAGCCCACAAAAATTCAGCATGTGACATGGTGGGAAGTGATAGCCCCCACCTTTGCTCAAACATGTCTGCAAAAACTTAAAAAGATTAAAAACTTCCCCAGCAAAAGATTAATCATTGTCCATGATAACAGATAGCATTAGAAACTCACAAACTTCATAGAGATGGAAGGGAAAGCTATTTGCCAGAGCAAGCAAAGATGGCTGTCAATCATTCACCCACAGCGAGAGTAAAAGGCAGGCTCACAAAATTGGCGGAAGACTAATTACAGTTGTGGAGTGCAGATCTCATAAAAAGAAAGGATGAAGGCAGAGAACATGAATTGAAGAGTTTAAACTTTGAAGTAGTTGCATCAGAAACAGAGATCCTGTATCACAAACAAAATTTGCAAATATAGCCATATTTAATAAAAATTTCAGTAGATTAAGAACATTGGTACCAAAAAATAAAAATAAATAAAAATGAGAAGTAGCTGACCTTATCTCAACCATTTTAATCAAAGACAATAACTACGCACAAAAGGCCAATCTCAATATAACATGAATTCAATGATAATAATATTTTCAATTATATAATACTGCATTATCGAATGAAGAGAAAACAAATAATTCTTACTATATAATTTATCAAAAAATAGGACAAAGTTAATAATATTAATTTTTTTTATATATGTATCGTGCAGTCAAAATGCACTCTCGAGTTTGTATACCATTACAAACTGTAAGCTGGAATCACTGAGCCCCCAGAGTAATATTCCAAATAAGCTGACATCACTAGGGTACTCAGGAGCAAATATAACTGATAAGCTAGTCATACACTAGTGCAAAGCAATGTACCTATAAGCTAGTCACACACTAACACAGAGCATGCCTATAAAAGGCTATGATAAGCTAGTCATATGATAGTGATAGCAATATCTTCTTAACCTGGTCATACGCTTACTGCAGAGCACAGTCCCAAAGGGCTATAATAAGTTGATCATACAATAGTGTAGAACAATATATTCATAAGCTAGTCATACACTTATCACAGAGCAATGTATTTTTAAGTTGGTCATATGATAGCGCACAGCAATGTATCCTTAAGCTAGTCATATACTTATCACAGAGCATGCCCCCAAAGGGCTAAAGACACAGATTATATGCCCCAAAGACTTTCTGCATATCCCACGCAATCCCAGAGACCTCATATTTTTAACATACATGTTGTACATAATGGTTACAAAGCTAGGAGTGTATATAAGCTGCTGACAGATAACATGGTCACTTAAGAATGCTGTAAAAAGAAATATTTACCGAATTGGAAAGCATCTAAGCTATATATTTAAACCAAAATTTCAAAAATTTAAAAAAGAAGCTAGTTAAATACTGGCAAACATATATAGTAACTCTACTCCTGATCAGGTTATTATAGCAATGTATGTATGGTATTTAAATGTCAGAATAGTTGAGAACTTTCATTAACAACAATTTCTATTTCGAACTAACCTTCCCCGTTCCTTGAGTCTAATAGAGAAACAATAATCTAAAGGAAATCAAATAATTATATGCAATATAGAATCTTGTAAGATTTTTTCCAGCATAGATATTTGCATCATCTAAAGGTAGAAGAAATATTTTCTCTAAACAGCCATTGCTAGAAACTATCCCCTCATTTGGGCCATTAAACTACATATGCTATCACATTCTTTCATTCTCTAACGTTCCTGAACTCCATTCATGGATAACTAAGTCCCTACCTTTCTGCATTTCTCATCAATGTCTGCTATACTTCACACAGAATCCATAACCATTCAATATGCATGGATTCCCTTAGTCAGAATCCAATCTTATGATAAACAGTACAAAAATTCAAGCTCTCAAACCAATCAAGCAGATCACCTCATTTTAATAAGATGTAAATCAAAAGAAACATTACCAAGAACATAATCATATACTTTGCTTCATGAAGAAAAGCATGACAACATGTTTTATTAAAATTCAGGCACATGGTGTAATAGAAAGTACATTTGGAAAACATGGTAAAATTCTCACATATAGTCTCATGCATCAATTATCAAATATTGTCGACTATCATGTCAGGTTACGAACCTTCCGAACAAAGTATCTATGATATATCATTACAATTAAAAACTACAAGCTAATTTCTACAGGGTGCAAGAGCCACATTTACAAAGGTCTATCATAGACAATAGTAATCACACAAGGTATAGCTGCCATGATTCCAATAAATAATACAGAGTATGAAGGCACCCAATTAGTGCATAAAATTTCTGTTGGATACAATCTTCAACCCCATATATGTGTGTGTGTGAGAGAGAGAGAGAGAGGGAGTGTGTATCCTTGGATAATATGCCCCCACAAATTAAGTTAAAATTGTCAATTTTGTCCAAAAAGAAGAAGAGGAAGAAGAAGAAAATGAAAATTAAACCGCTAGTATGATCCACATAAAACAAAGGAAGCCAACACAATCACATAATCTCAAGTTCGAAATTATGATTAAAATTCCATTGAAAATTTCGTATAACCGTGGGGCTTTATCCATCGGTAAACCGAGCTCAAACGGAGTTTATTAACCTCAAATTCCAAACAGAATCAATAGTGAATAGAGAACACGCGAATCGGACCCAAAAATAAATAAATCAAACACAGACCAAACTCTGCCCAACAATTTAAAGAAGAAAATTCAGCTTCTATTGGAATTGTAAACATCTAAATGCCTATTCAAAAATCCACAAACTCAACCAAATTCAAAGACGTCCGAAATTAATCAAATTGGGGTTTGTTTATACCTTACCTCACAGAACCAGGCTAGTTTATCCAATTGGTAACAACGCTTGCAATTTCAGATCGCCATCTGAGCTTCACGATTTGATCTCGATCTGGTCTTCGTATTTTGCCCAGACATTATCGAGTTCAAGCTATTTTCTTTGGTCTTGCGTAGCGACCCAGGCTGAGTCTAATCACCGACGCTGGCTTAAATTCATATCTTAGAATGCAGTAATTGTTGGAGGAGTCAGAGTTCTTTTGAACGCAAGAGCAAAATCGTACACGGAAAGTTGTAATCCAAAAGACAACATAATCCCACCAAGAGCAAGGGCCTATGATTCTTCAGATACCCATGTAAAAGTCGAAGATTTGGCTAGAGCAGTAATAGCAGTGGCAGTAACAACAAACGGAAGCATTGCAGACAAGCATGGGACCAATTTCTTCTACCCACTTCAGCTACAGCATTCGCATCACTCGCAAGAGAAAGCAACGATACATTTCCTTGTCTTCGATGAAACCCAGCTCTTCCTATAAATGACGAGGTCTTGCAAGCGAAAATTGATAAAGCGCTACTCCTTGTGCCCTTTGGCAGCTCCTAAATTGCAAAGCAACAAGAACATGAAACAGATAAATAAGAAAGGGAGTGGAAATTTAAAGCTGGAAACTTGGGCTTGTTGGTGGAAGTAGGACGAAGAGGGGAATTGGGGCCAAGGAACAGAGACCGCCGGCAATCGAATTGCTAAGTGGGATTTCTCAGGTTCCAATGTTATCGCTGGCGATGACTGTTCTTGCCGGCTTAGGTTCAGAGGAGGCTTAGGGTTCAGAGTTCCAATCCTGCCCTTCTCAATTCTTCCCTTCAAAACGAGATAAAAATATTTTATTTCTTCTATTGCTTTTCAGGACTTTTATAAATAACAAAAATTTAATGCTTCAAATTTTATTTGAATAGGTTTTAATTTAATTGTTAATATTAATATCTAAGTAATATTTTATAAAATCTAAATTTTAAAGATGAAAAAATATTTGTATTTATTTTAATTTTAAATTAATTATAAATATTAATTAATTATAAAAATTAATTCATATATTGATTTAATTATAAAAATAATATAAATATATCACTTTTATATATTTGTGATTAAGTATTAATAATTATGTGAGTTATACATAATTATTAATATACATAATTTTTTATAAATTATTTGAATAAATTCAAATTAAATAAACACCATATATTATTGTATTTTGATTTTAATAATTGATAAATCAAAAAGGTACATTAAAAGCTAGTAATGTTAGTATTTTTCATTCGAAACAGACTGATTGAGTTATAGAATATGAGTACAATAATTGGAAGAGCACAAAAAAATTAAGGAGAATAAAACAAGAAGAAACCTTGAGCCAAGCCATTAATGAAACAACACCAAAAACCTTCTTAGAGACAATTTACCGAACTAAATAAATTTCAAAGAGTATTCACTAATAAAGAAATATTAGAATTGAGCTTGAGTGTGTATTTATGTGTTGAGAGTAAAGAGATCTTCTTTTTTTACTCTTGAACTTTTTCTTTTCCTTTACTTCATGTGCAAATTCTTTTTTTCATTTGACTTTATCTAAATAGACAATTTAAAAATATTAAGTATATTAATAATTAAATATAAATTATATAATTATTAATATTTAAATATAATTAAATAAAAAAATATATTTATATTATTTTAATAATTAAATAAGTATATTTGTTAACTTTTATAATTAATAAGATATACTTTCAATTGATCTTAAATTAAATAAATGTATATACATTTATGCTTTTAAATAATATGCACAATGATTCATATTATTCTCTGAAATTTAAGTCCTTAGCATAAAGAATGTTAAAGTTAAAAAAAAAAAAACTTTAATCAATTTTATTTGAGAAAACGAATTTGACATCTTAAGATTGGAGAATGTTATTCTAATTCCACCAAAAAAGAACAAGATGGCTTGAACTAAATCCTTCAAATTTGAGCTTAGAACTAATTACATAGGCTATGATACCAATTAAATGGCAAAATAAATCGTTTAGGCATAAGATAGAATCATAAGTAATGATTTATGATCATAGTTGATGTATGAATGACTTATTTTCATCCTTCACAAATGTATGATAAATATGTGTATGTGTTCCAATCTTCTTGAGAAAACAAAACAAAGCAGTAATACTTTTACTTTTGCAATTTAGAATTAGGCAGTACCGATCACATCTTTGCACCCATAAATTTTGAATGAATTTATCTGTCCACCAAAAAAGGAAAAAACATTTTACGTATCAATGAATCATTTATCTATGTCGACACGCGACGCGGGGCGGCGATCCCGAGGTGAATAAAAAAAAATAGGTTTAGATTTAGGTGAGGTTTTAGAAAATGATTTAAAAAAATGGAGTCGCCACCGACTTAGATTGAAATGGTGAAGTCGGACACCGAATAATATGGTCTGCATTACAGAAAAAATGGATTCGGGGGTTGGTTACGTGTAGGGAAGGTATTAGCACCCTACAACGCCCTTTCGGTACCACGTTGATATTTGTTGCTTTTGATTTCAAAACTATGCTTTGTCTTTTGTTTAGATAAATTTATTTTTACATGTGATTGTGATTTAAGATTATTTATAACTGCCTCAATAGAGTCATGCCAGTTGACTGGCTAAACTCATGATGTAATTTTCCTCAAGATAGTTATACAGCGGCCAGTTAACTGACAACTATTTTTATTCCGTCGTCAAGATTACTTTTAATGCATTAATAGAACCATACCAGTTAACTGGCTAGGTTTGTAACATGATTTCCCTCAGGATAGTTCAATAGCGGCCAGTTGACTGGCAACTATATTTATCCATCGTTGGAAATTTCTTTCTAATGCATCAACAGAATCATGCCAATTGACTGACTAGATTCGTAATATGATTTCCCTCAAGATAGTTTGATGGCGGCCAGTTAACTGGCAACTACATTTATCCATCGTCGGGAGTTTCTTTCTAACCAAGATAGTGGATCAAAATAGTTGACTGGAAACTCCTTGTGTTTGCTTACCTTCGTAAACCTATTGGGAGACGAGGCTTATGGGCTCAATTATAGGATTTTGGCAATCATGGAATTTAGCATTATAACAGCGTGATTATAAAAATTACAGCAATATAATAGCTTAATCACAGCAACTTCACAGCTCAATGAGGCAGCACAACAGCTTAATTACAGCACTATAGTGATGCAACAACTTAATTACAACAGTGCAGGAAATAATAAAGCAGAATACAGAAACAACATGCAAAACTACAGCAATAGAAATAGAGAAAATAATACAGCAGAATGCAGAAACAGCATGCAGAATTACAGCAACAGAAACGGAGAAAATAATACAGCAAGATGTAAAAACAGCATGCAGTATTACAACAACAGAAACAGAAAAAATATCACAGCAGGATGCAGAAACAGCATGCCTACAGCAGAAAGTGAATTGCAGAATTTTTTACAGCAGAATCAGAAACTGTAATAACAGAATTACAGCAACATGATACAGCAGTAAGAGCTGCGAAATTCTTTTACAGCAGACGCAGGGTTGCAAATTTTTAAAGCAGAAATAAAGTTGCAGAATTTCTACTGCAGAATCAGAAACTGTAATAACAGAATTACATCAGCAGAAACAGAGGTAGCAGAATACAGAAAAACAGAGACAGCAGAATACAGAAACAGAATGCAGGATTACAGCAACAGAATATATAAAAATGCACAGCTAACAGATGAACTAGTGTTTACACCAAAACCAGGACGAAGAAACTGGGACGGAGAGCAATAAAAGGCATGTAACGCTGCAGGTACATCATCATATGCTGCTGCATCATGGCCATGGCTGCAGGTACTGCTGCAGCTGCTGTGTCCATTGCTGTGGATGTGATCTTGGTTTTGATTGGCTGCAAAACTGTTTGTAGGCTAAGTCATGGTCCTGATCTCCTTTTTTTTCTTCTCTCTCGGCCAAGAAAGGAGCTTCTCTTCCTCTCCAAAATCCTTCCCCCTTTTTTCTTTTTCTCAGCTGAAAGGCCGTGGCCTTTTTTGAAAACCAGAGCCTCCTCTTGTCCCTACACTCCTCCCTCTTTTTCAAAAGATGCAGGCGCTGTGTAAGGTAATGAAAAATAAAAGTCATTAGAGTGTGTTGAAGTCAATGAAGAAGACGGTTTTGGTGAGATTATTGAGGCTAAGTTCCAGGTGAACATGGGTTCAAGGACCTTGCTGTGTGTCCTCCTTCAAAGTCATCAGCCTCTTTTTTTTTCTTCAACTTTAGCTGCTGGCCGACACTTCTCTTTGGCTAATTCCACCCACCAATTTTTGCTTCCTCTTCTTCTCACCTAATCTCCCTTTTTCTTCCTTTCCTCCTACGGCAAACAACTTTTTCCACCCACTTGATTTTTCAACTTTTCTTTTCACACCTCTTTTTCCTTTTTTCTAATTTTTTTTTCTTTTTTCTAATTTTTCAATTTTTAATCTTTTTAATTTTTAACCAATTTTAAACAATATTATTCACATTTGAGACCCAAAAATATCTTTAAAATTTTTTATTTTTGCTCAATTAATTTCTAGAAAAATATATATTCAGGTGGGATAATTTTAGAACTTATGCATAGGTTTACTTTAATTTTTAGGATCCGGACAAAATTAGGTGTCTACAGATTGCCCCCCTTTATTCATCTTTTAGGGACTAAAAGATGGATAAAGGTTGAGAGACACTATTTTGTTCGGATTTGAAGGGTTATGATCCACCCTATGAGGATACCTAATAGCGACTTAGGATTTAAAACATATCTGAGGTAACCCGTCTCAGGATGAACTTAGGGTAACTCGTCCTAAGTTTTGAATTACCTGGAGAAACCCGTTCCAGGATTTGAAACAAAATAACCTGAGGTAACCCGTCTCAGGATTTAAAGAAAAGAACTCGGGGTAACCCGTCCCAAGTTTCAATATCTTGGAAAACCACGTTCCAAGATTTGAAGGGTTTTAATCCACCCAGTGGGGACACCTAAGAGCGACTTAGGATTTGAAACAAAATAACCTGAGGTAACCCGTCTCAGGATTTAAAAAAATGAACTTGAGGTAACCCGTCCCAAGTTTTGAATTACCTGGAGAAACCCGTTCCAGGATTTGAAACAAAATAACCTGAGGTAACCCGTCTCAGGATTTAAAGAAAAGAACTCGGGGTAACCCGTCCCAAGTTTCAATATCTTGGAAAACCACGTTCCAAGATTTGAAGGGTTTTAATCCACCCAGTGGGGATACCTAAGAGCGACTTAGGATTTGAAGGGTTATCATCCACCCAATGAGGATACCTAAGAGTGACTTAGGATTTGAAACATACCTGAGGTAACCCGTCTCAGGATTTAGAGAAAAGAAGCTTGGGGTAACCCGTCCCAAGTTGAATTACCTGGAGAAACTCGTTCCAGGATTTGAAGGGTTATGATCCACCCAATGGGGATACCTAAGAGCAACTTAGGATTTAAAACATACCTGAGGTAACCCGTCTCAGGATGAACTTAGGGTAACTCGTCCTAAGTTTTGAATTACCTGGAGAAACCCGTTCCAGGATTTGAAGGGTTATGATCCACCCAATGGGGATACCTAAGAGCGACTTAGGATTTAAAACATACCTGAGGTAACCCGTCTCAGGATGAACTTAGGGTAACTCATCCTAAGTTTTGAATTACCTGGAGAAACCCGTTCCAGGATTTGAAGGGTTATGATCCACCCAATGGGGATACCTAAGAGCGACTTAGGATTTAAAACATACCTGAGGTAACTCGTCTCAGGATGAACTTAGAGTAACTCGTCCTAAGTTTTGAATTACCTGGAGAAACCCGTTCCAGGATTTGAAACAAAATAACCTGAGGTAACCCGTCTCAGGATTTAAAGAAATGAACTTGGGGTAACTCGTCCCAAGTTTTGAATTACCAGGAGAAACCCGTTCCAGGATTTGAAGGGTTATGATCCACCCAGTGGGGATACCTAAGAGCGACTTAGGATTTGAAAGGGTTATCATCCACCCAGTGAGGATACCTAAGAGCGACTTAGGATTTGAAAGGTTATGACCTAGGAGTACCTTGCTTATCTAGGTCAAAGGGGTTGAGTCAAATGATGCCCGACTCTGGCATTGAATGATAAAGATGACTCAAATGAGGCCCGACTCTGGCACAAAAGATAAGGGTGGGTCAAACGAGGCCCAACTCGAGGTGCAAATGATATGGGTGAGTCAAACGAGGCCCAACTCGAGGCGCAAATGATATGGGTGAGTCAAACGAGGCCTAACTCGAGGCGCAAATGATATGCGTGAGTCAAATGAGGCCTAACTCGAGGCGCAAATTATAATGGTGAGTCAAACGAGGCCTAACTCGAGGCTTGAATTATAATGGTGAGTCAAACGTGGCCTAACTTGAGGCACAAATGATATGGGAGTCAAACGAGGCCCAACTCAAGGCACAAAAGATAAGGGTGAGTCAAACGAGGCCCAACTCGAGGCGCAAATGATATGGGTGAGTCAAACGAGGCCCAACTCGAGGCGCAAATGATATGGGTGAGTCAAACGAGGCCTAACTCGAGGCGCAAATGATATGGGTGAGTCAAATGAGGCCTAACTCGAGGCGCAAATTATAATGGTGAGTCAAACGAGGCCTAACTCGAGGTTTGAATTATAATGGTGAGTCAAACGTGGCCTAACTCGAGGCACAAATGATATGGGAGTCAAACGAGGCCCAACTCAAGGCACAAAAGATAAGGGTGAGTCAAACGAGGCCCAACTCGAGGCGCAAATGATATGGGTGAGTCAAACGAGGCCCAACTCGAGGCGCAAATGATATGGGTGAGTCAAACGAGGCCTAACTCGAGGCGCAAATGATATGGGTGAATCAAACGAGGCCTAACTCGAGGCGCAAATGATACGGGTGAGTCAAACGAGGCCTAACTCGAGGCACAAATGATATGGGTGAGTCAAATGAGGCCTAACTCGAGGCGCAAATTATAATGGTGAGTCAAACGAGGCCTAACTCGAGGCACAAATGATATGGGAGTCAAATGAGGCCTAACTCGAGGCGCAAATTATAATAGTGAGTCAAACGAGGCCTAACTCGAGGCACAAATGATATAGGAGTCAAACGAGGCCTAACTCGAGGCACAAATGGTAATGGTGAGTCAAACGATGCCTAACTCGAGGCGCAAATGATATGGGTGAGTCAAATGAGGCCTAACTCGAGGCGCAAATGATATGGGTGAGTCAAACGAGGCCTAACTCGAGGCGCAAATGATATGGGTGAGTCAAACGAGGCCTAACTCGAGGCGCAAATTATAATGGTGAGTCAAATGAGGCCTAACTCGAGGCGCAAATTATAATGGTGAGTCAAACGAGGCCTAACTCGAGGCACAAATGATATGGGAGTCAAATGAGGCCTAACTCGAGGCGCAAATTATAATGGTGAGTCAAACGAGGCCTAACTCGAGGGACAAATGATATGAGAGTCAAACGAGGCCTAACTCGAGGCACAAATGGTAATGGTGAGTCAAACGATGCCTAACTCGAGGCACAAATGATATGGGTGAGTCAAACGAGGCCTAACTCGAGGCGCAAATGATATGGGTGAGTCAAACGAGGCCTAACTCGAGGCGCAAATGATATGGGTGAGTCAAACGAGGCCTAACTCGAGGCGCAAATTATAATGGTGAGTCAAACGAGGCCTAACTCGAGGCGCAAATGATATGGGAGTCAAATGAGGCCTAACTCGAGGCGCAAATTATAATGGTGAGTCAAACGAGGCCTAACTCGAGGCACAAATGATATAGGAGTCAAACGAGGCCTAACTCGAGGCACAAATGGTAATGGTAAGTCAAACGATGCCTAACTCGAGGCACAAATGATATGGGTGAGTCAAATGAGGCCTAACTTGAGGCGCAAATGATATGGGTGAGTCAAACGAGGCCTAACTCGAGGTGCAAATTATAATGGTGAGTCAAACGAGGCCTAACTCGAGGCACAAATGATATGGGTGAGTTAAACGAGGCCTAACTCGAGGCGCAAATGATATGGGTGAGTCAAACGAGGCCTAACTCGAGGCGCAAATGATATGGGTGAGTCAAATGAGGCCTAACTCGAGGCGCAAATTATAATGGTGAGTCAAACGAGGCCTAACTCGAGGCACAAATGATATGGGAGTCAAATGAGGCCTAACTCGAGGCGCAAATTATAATGGTGAGTCAAACGAGGCCTAACTCGAGGCACAAATGATATGGGAGTCAAACGAGGCCTAACTCGAGGCACAAATGGTAATGGTGAGTCAAACGATGCCTAACTCGAGGCACAAATGATATGGGTGAGTCAAATGAGGCCTAACTCGAGGCGCAAATGATATGGGTGAGTCAAACGAGGCCTAACTCGAGGCGCAAATGATATGGGTGAGTCAAATAAGGCCTAACTCGAGGCGCAAATGATATGGGAGTCAAATGAGGCCTAACTCGAGGCGCAAATTATAATGGTGAGTCAAACGAGGCCTAACTCGAGGCACAAATGATATAGGAGTCAAACGAGGCCTAACTCGAGGCACAAATGGTAATGGTGAGTCAAACGATGCCTAACTCGAGGCACAAATGATATGGGTGAGTCAAATGAGGCCTAACTCGAGGCGCAAATGATATGGGTGAGTCAAACGAGGCCTAACTCGAGGCGCAAATTATAATGGTGAGTCAAACGAGGCCTAACTCGAGGCACAAATGATATGGGTGAGTCAAATGAGGCCTAACTCGAGGCGCAAATGATATGGTAGTCAAACGAAGCCCAACTCAAGGCACAAAAGATAAGGGTGAGTCAAACGAGGCCCAACTCGAGGCGCAAATTATATGGGTGAGTCAAACGATGCCTAACTCAAGGCACAAAAGATAAGGGTGAGTCAAACGAGGCCCAACTCGAGGCGCAAATTATATGGGTGAGTCAAACGAGGCCCAACTCGAGGCGCAAATGATATGGGTGAGTCAAACGATGCCTAACTCGAGGCACAAATGATAATGGTGAGTCAAATGAGGCCTAACTCAAGGCACAAATAATATGGTGAGTCAAACGAGGCCTAACTCGAGGCGCAAATGATAATGGTGAGTCAAATGAAGCCCGACTCTGGCTTGTCATGCTTGACGAAGCCTGACTTTGGCTTGTCTTACTAGACAGGAGGCCGTGTTTGGCACATGGAGAGGCTTGACCTCGAGATTGCATGCTTGACATGCGAACCTGCTTGGCATGGTTAATGTTTAACCTAAGAGGTTTGACCTCAAATTTGCATGCTTGACATGCAGACCTGCTTGACAGGGTTAATGTGCTTGACACATAGGGAGGCTTGACAGGGTTTGGTGTGCGAACCTGCTTGACAGTTCTGGCATAGCAGAGGCTTGACCTCAAAATTATATATTATGCATGCGAACCTGCTTGACAGGGTTAATGTGCTTGATACATAGGGAGGCTTGACCTTAAAATAGCATGCTTGACATGCAGACCTGCTTGACAGGGTTTAGTGTGCGAACCTGCTTGACAGGGATTGGCACAGTCAGAGGCTTGTCCTCAGAAGTGATATATATGGCATGCAAACCTGCTTGACAGGGCTGAGTATGCGAATCTGCTAGATAGGGCTTGGCACAGTCAGAGACTTGACCTCAGAAGTGATATATATGGCATGCGAACTGCTTGATAGGGATTAGCATGCAAACTTGCTTGACAGGGTTGAGTACTTGACAAATGAAGAGGCTTGACCTCAAAATAGCATGCTTGACATGCGAACCTGCTTGACAAGGTTAATGTGCTTGACACATAGGGAGACTTGACTTCAAAATAGCATGCTTGACATGCGAACCTACTTGACAGGGTTAATGTGCTTGACACATAGGGAGGCTTGACCTCAAAATTACATGCTTGACATGCAGACCTACTTGACAGGGTTTGGTGTACGAACCTACTGGACAGGGTTTGCCACAGGCAGAGGCTTGACCTCCAAAAATGGGATGGTCGAGATGAATACATGCTTCACATGAGAAATGTTTGACTTGAAATGGCATGCTTGACATGCTAGGCTTGACTTTAAGATAGCATACATGACATGCTTGCTATGCTAATGTGCTTAACACATGATGGACTTGACTGAAATGGCATGTTTGATATGCTTGACATGTAAACAATGTTTGACAGATGAGGAACTTGACCTAAAATAGCATGCTTGACATGCTAATGTGCTTGATATGTGAAAGGCTTGACCTTAAATGGCATGCTTGACATGCAAATGTGCTTGATATGTGAAAGGCTTGACCTTAAATGGTATGCTTGACATGTTTGACAAAAAAGGCTTGACCTAAAAATGGCATGGTTGAGATGAATACATGCTTGACATGTAAAATGTTTGACTTGAAATGGCATGCTTGACGAAAAAGGCTTGACTTTAAAATAGCATATGCGACATGCTTGCCATGCTAACATGCTTAACACATGATGGACTTGACTAAAATGGCATGTTTGATATGTAAACGTGCTTAGATCTGAACTGAAATGTATGATGTGGATATTCCTGGCATGCTTAAAGGCTTAACCTAAGATGGCACGCTTGACGTGAAATGCTTAACATGTGAAATGGTTTTCCTTAAAAGGCATGCTTGACATGCGAACATGCTTGATACATGAAAGACTTGACCAAAAATGCCATGCTTTGCATGTAAACGCTTTTGACATGAGAAAAATTGATGCAGATGCCAAATCCATAATACAAAGGGTGAGTTATAGTTTATTGTCCTAATTATGAGTGAATTAGAATGTCAGACCCCATAGAAGCAATACCTTCTGGTATCAATATTGGGTAACTCATCTCTCTCTCTTTTTTCTATAAATCCTCATCTTGGACCCCTCTGCTTTTTCAGGGATATTTAAGATTCGAGGGTCATTCTCCCAATTCTTTCCCTGGTTTAGATTTGGTACTCCCTAAACAATGGAAGATTTTTTTTTTCCGGGCTTGCTTTCCTAACAATTGCCCCCAGTTTATGCTTTTGAACATTTTTCAAATTCTAGGTTCACTCCCAGTCATTGCCCCTAGTTTCCTTGATTACCTTCGAGCAAAGAAATGTTGAAAAGTTTTTCTTAGTTCATCACTTCCTTTTTAAGAACATGCCAAAAAGGAATCCATATATTGGATGAAGACTACTCAATTCTCTGGAATCAAGGATTCTTTGTTGAGCAACTCTCTCATTAAGAAACTCTCAAGTGTTTGTGCTCTCATACAAGTGTTTGCACTCAAGTATTTGCCCTCTTGACAAGTGTTTGCACTCATAAGTATCCCATAAGCTTGTGTTCATGTCCTTTTCCACATCTGTTATTTCACCACATTAACCGGGATCACTAGGTCTTCATTTTAGCTTGTAATGTAAGGTTTAGGTAATGGCTTAGAAAGAAATGGATAAGGGTTTAGCAAACAAGGAGAGTGCAAGATTGAGCACATAAAGCCTTGTATTTCCCTTTTCATCTTCCACAACTTAGGAATCTTACTAGACATGGGAGGAACTAACTCTCTTTTGCCCATCTGGAGTTGCTCTTTTCTTTTCCAGTTTCCCAGATTCCATTGTTCTTTCATTTCCTTTTTATTCTTGCCTTTTCATAATTAAGGCTTCAATTGAATGCAAAAGGATTCCCGAGTTATTCTTGATAGCATTCTTTCTCGGCTAATAGCTTAAGTGCTCCTTTTACTCTCTTTTAGGATAAGGATCATAGTCTCCTTAGTTGAGAGGTTAAGGTAGATAAGGGTAAAAGAAAGAACATTTGATGGTGGCCTTGCCATCTTTTAAGGCTCAAATGGGTGACTAAGGATATTTTACTTTAAGGTTGGCTTGAAAGGTTCAAACGGTGCAAAGATGGCCTAGATCACTTCTCTAGTTAATGTGGCATCCAACAAATTATTTCAAGGGGCATTCAAACAAGTTCTAGGAAACTCATTTTCTCATAACATTCTCATGAGCTACAAGACATCACTCTCTCACCACTGCTTATGATCTGAGATACTCTAGCATCCAAGAGAATTGAGTATTTTGTCAGGTAATCCAATTTTATCATTGGCAAAAATGGATTTGGTTAGGATGAACTTATGATATCCGATCACCAATTAATTGCTCTTAGGCATCAAAACGTGAAAAGGTATCGTAACCATGATTGCCCCCAGTGTTGTTTATTCTGGTGATGGTAACCCTCCTCAAGTGTCTGCCATTCATCAGTCACTCATATGATGTAGAATACATGCATGATGTGTTATTGAACTTAAGAGGTGCTCACATATGGTCATTGCCAAGGTCTTGGGCTGAGCCATGCCATGCGATTACATGAAAACAAAACGTGCACAAGAGATGCAACAAAAGATGCATATGATGCTTCCGATCAGTTGTGCATGGGATGCATATCAAGAGTTAAGAATAACTCTTTACTCTGTCACAAGACTGCATGAAAGACATGTACAGAAAGACAACATTTTTTTTTTCTTTTGAATGCTAGTGACATGCTTAGTATGGTAAGAGTGATCTCTTGAACATCAACAACATGCTTTACAAATGCAATCTAGATTTACTGAAGGTCAAAGAATAAGGATATGTGGACATACAATGAATTTCATATCAAGTCAATGCATTGAAACAAAATTATCCAGATGCCTCTAATACACAATGCAATGATATTGTCATAATGCATGATGACATACCAAGAGGCATGATAAATCTCATTGAACTGTGCAAGAAATTTTTTTTCTTTTTTTTTTTTTTTTTTGGTGGGTGATACTTCCATAGCTTTTGAAAACTCTAAAGGTGAAATCATGAATGAACCATCTCTGTTCCTCTTAACCTCTTCTTTTTTTTTATCACGATATCCTTGCCCCACCTTTAACTTAATGCAACACTTTTGACTTTGGACTCATTCTACTGGTAATCAGCCAACTTTGCGATGCACCAAGTTCTATGAGTCTTTAATACATTGCAGTGCTGTTTATCATCCAAGAATTGAATACTTTAAGCAATCCTACTTCTTCATTGGCAAAATGAGTTTGATTAGGAAGAACTTAAGATATCTGATTACCAATTCATTGTTCTTATGTATGAAAAGACATTATAACCTTGATTGCCCTCATTGTTGGTTCATTCTGGTAATGGTATCCCCTCTTAAGCGTCTGCCATTCATCAATCACTAACATAAAAAAAAAAAAAAAAGAAAGGAATGACATACAATACATTCATCATGCAAGACGTCTTATTGAATTCAAAAGGGTATTCCCATACAATCTACCAAGGCCTTGGACAGGGCCATTAAAAGATGCAATAACACTACACAAAAGACATGCGTAAAGAGAAATGCAACATTTTCTTTTGAAACAGAAGACGCCTATGATGCTCCTAATAAGTTGTGCATGGGATGCGTATCAAGAGTTAAGAACAACTCTTTACTCTGCCAGAAGACTCCATGAAAGACATGCACAAAAAGGAAAGATTAACACACTTTTTTTTTTTTTTTGGGATACACGAGAATGCATATGATGCTTCTAAAAAAGACACACACGGGATGCGTATCAAGAGTTAAGAATAACTCTTTACTCTGCCATCTATGAAAGACATGCACAAAAGGAAAAACAACACACTTTTTTTTTTGCTTTTGTTTTTGGGATACACGAGAATGCATATGATGCTCCTAATAAGACACACATGGGATGCGTATCAAGAGTTAAGAATAACTCTTTACTCTGCCATCCATATCACACTTCGATCTCGATAACTTCGCTTAGCTACTCTTCCACTCGAACCATCCTTCCTAGACTTGTACATCATCCTAATAACACAAAATAACAAAAAGTAAAGTCATGACAAGTTACAATCGAAGCATGGTGTCTATTTTACGCTTTCTGCTACCATCGGGAGGCTGTTCGTCCACTTGTTTCACCAATGGGTAAGGTTGAAATACATAGGCTTGTAGTCGATCAATCAATCGATCGACGTCTGAATCTGATTTTATGGCACGGCGAGCCTCCAGAGATATGAAGCGTTGTTCCACAGCTGAATCTATAAAAGATAACAAGCCATCATAAAAGCCATTAACATTTAATAATCCTAACGGCCTTTTCTGATAGTTAAATTTGATCCAGAATAACACACTAGAAATTCCTTCTAGAGTTTCTAGACCACCAGGTAACGCGATAAAGGCCTCAGCATTGCAAAACATGTGCCCGAAGCGTTCATGCATAGATGAAACCCTTAACTCAGTACCAAAGGTGTAGTCACTGACTCTTTTGTCGGCCAACCCTTTTATAAGGATGCCTAAGACATGGCTCTTCCCTGTAAATGCAGTTGTAGCTGCACATCCTCTTATCCCATGGATGCCCCCACCATACACCAGGTTTATTTTTCTGGCAGCTAACACCCTACCGAGTTCATTGGCTGCCTTTATGAACTCATTATCCTTCCCTAGAATGGAAGCACCGAAGACACAGATAGATTTGAATCTACGTGCCGAGGATGTTTCTCCTTCTTTTTCTACCCCAGCCATGCATGGATGATCCAATGTGAAGGTGTATTTATAGGGGAGAAATGAACAACAGAAAACGGTCAGGCATAATAATTTCAGACAATGAAGTAAGAAAGTCCAAAAGACAAGACACGCCTGCATATACGACAGTCCTTCAGAGTAGGAAAGTCGTAAAACCACCGATAATGAAAAAGCAACTAGCTTGCTTTTTTGAAGTTTTGTAAGCAGAGTCAAAAAGCGAACAGCAAAGATAATAAATGCATCGGCGATTGTAAAAAAGAAAGGACAATTACACCGATATTATCAAAATTATGCAGGTAGAGTCAAAAAGCAAACAGTGAATATGACAGACGTGTCAGCAGGAGAAAAGGCAATTACACCGATATTATCAAAATCACGCAGGCAAAGTCAGAAAGCATACAGTAAATATGACCGATGTGCCAGCGGGAGAAAAGAATTACACCGATATTATCAAAATCATGCAGGCAAAGTCAGAAAGCATACAGTAAACATGACAGATGTGCCAGCGCTTAAGAAGGAGAAAAGACAATTATACCAACATTGTCAACATTATGCATGCAGGGCCAGAAAGCTAACAGTGAATATGGCAGATGTGTCAGCGAGAGAAAAGGCAATTACGTCGACATCGTCAACATTATGTATGCAGGGTCAAAAAGCTAACAGTGAATATGGCAGATGTATCAGCGGAAGAAAAGGCAATTACACCGATATTATCAAAATCATGCATGCAGGGTCAAAAAGCTAACAGCGAATATGACAGACGTATTAGCTGAAGAAAAGGCAATTACGCTGATATTATCAAAATCATGCATGCAGGGTCAAAAAGCTAACAGCAAATATGACAGACATGTTAGCGGGAGAAAAGGCAATTACGCCGATATTATCAAAATCATGCAGGCAGGGTCAAAAAACTAACAGTGAATATGACAGACATATCAGCGATTAAGAAGGAGAAAAGACAATTATGCCAACATTGTCAACATTAGGCATGCGAAGTCAGAGAGTAAACAGTGAATATGGCAGACGTACTGACAATTAACAGGAAAAATCACTAACAACAACTGTACAAATCAAAACCGTGCATACACCATTGGAAAGTAAAAAAAGTGGTGGATTCACCAGCAATTACAAGACTAATGAATAGTGATCCTGGCTTATCCTTTCTTCTGATACTACATCCAATAACAGACTAAACACCATAAGGGATCAAACTGATGAACAAGGTTACAAACTAATGAACAGGGTCGTTTAACGTCAGATTCCCAAGACGAAACACTCCTTTGCTTTGTAGAATATGTCCACTGAGGCAAGAAACATGAAGATGTCCATTAAGATGCGTCTCAAGAGTCTACTGGATATTATCCAAAGATTCTTTACTCAGTCCATCTTTAATGATTTTGTCTTCTTGCCTAGGAACATCACTCCTTCATCCTTGCAGTGTGCTATTCATGGATCAAGGTTGCTATCCAACTTCCTTACGAACTGGCAAACAGGGTCATTTAGTGTTATCTTCTCAAGACAGTGGCGCTCTTTCTCCTTGTGAAATTTGTCCGCTAAAGCGAGTAGAACACCATGAACTTGTCCACTAGGATGCGTCTCAAGAGTCTGAAGGATATTATCCAACGACTCTTTACTCAGTCCATCCTTTATGAACTGAATTTTGTCTTCCCGGTTTGTGGACACCATTCCTTTTCCCTTACATCGTGTATTACAAGTCCACCTTGCACACTTATAACAAACCTCCATCCTTTTAGCTCTTCTTTTCTTAGCATAAGAGCTTCTTCCCATCCCTGGTAGATGTTTCACTAATGAATGTTGAAAATCATCTGCTAGGCATACCTTAGCTTCAATGATCCAACGTACATCTTCAGGGAGTCCTAGACGTGTGAGTGTCTTCATTCTTTCAAGTCGGCACTTATACATCTTCCGAAGTGCGTCTTGGGGAAGAGAAGGAAATCTGACTCTAAGCCTAGCAAGGCTTTCCTCCATTTTTGGCTCTCTGGTAAGGTGATGGATTAGGACACTCGAATGATACTTCCCAGAATCCTTTGAGTCTTTCCTTTTTACGGGGTGGTTTAAAAATGAACCTCTCAGTCAGTCATGGAACGATGTCAGGTTGGTTACTGACTGAAACCTGAGCGTGAATAGTAAGACATAAAAAGGGTAACTAGGCACCTTCACTCGACCGGGCTTCAGCGGGTCTGCAAATGCTGGTGGACCTTAGATTATTCACCGGGCCTAAAGCCAAAAATTCGGGGAAGGGGGAAGAACATGCTTAATATCACCTGAGTAAGGCATGCTCAGGCTCAAACTTCAAATGACCCATTAAACAAAAGATTGAATGACAATGCATGATTGTGATGAAATGATCTTAGGTTTATGCTTATGCTTAATGATTCAATGTTAATCAAGAGTTTTTACAGCTCCAAACCACTTTAACAGTCATGAATTCAAGAAGGGATTTCACGACAGGCATGGGCCTTAGGTTACTCACTGGGCCCAAAGCCAAAAATTTGGGGGGAAGAACATGTTCAATGTCACTTGAGTAAGGCATGCTCAGGCTCAAACTTCAAATGACCCATTAAACAAAAGATTGAACGACAATGCATGATTGTGATGAAATGATCTTAGGTTTATGCTTATGCTTAATGATTCAATGTTAATCAAGAGTTTTCACAGCTCCAAACCACTTTACCAGTCATGAATTCAAGAAGGGATTTTATGCCAGGCATATATAGTTCAATGTCCATCATATAAAGTATTTTTCAAGCATTCCTTCTATTGCCAAAGCACTTCATCATTTTTATTTTGTGTTGAACTTGGCCACTAATATTCTTGCATTGCCTGGAGACTAAAAGTCTTGTGAAGGTTAACCTTACTTTGCTTCCTATTCATGCATATGTACAAAGACTAAAAATCTTATAAGATTAGCCTTACTTAGCCCTTTGTTAACCTTTAGGTAATGCAAACTCAAGTCGAGAAGGTTTTGAATGCAACAACAATAAGTGCCATAAGAATACTTGGAACACAAATGTCAAAGTTGGACATGCAATACAAAGTAAATAGTATTTTTTTTCCACAGTGGCCAGATTAAGATTCATCTTAAGTTTCGTTCACTCTCATGGTTTTGGGCCAAAATTCTCTCTTTCAAAGGGTAGTTCTAAGGCTATTAATAGTGCGGGGTAGGATCTAGATTCCTAAAATCAGGTCCCCAAATTGCCTTAAAGGGTCAACTTGAGTGAGGGTGTTCAGGTGCCTACACGGAGACCAAGGGTCTCACGAAGGTCAACCTTACTTTATGCCCTCGCTAGCCTAAAGGTTCCTAAGAGCTCGGGTATGGAGCTCAGGGGTCATGACCTCCCCTTTTCTAAAGGGCCATGTGATGTAGGTGTACGTGTGTGTGGGGAATATGCCATCCACTCATTCACTCACAACCTGTAAAATAATCAACCAACAACCATTCCACAGATATAGCAGATAATATTATGGAAAAGCAAATTGCTTGAATTTAATCTAACAGCTTAATCCAGCATAATCAAAGAATGCAATATACAAAGTTAGAAATCCAAATCACCATTTAAAATGCCAAAATCAAAAGCCTATAAGACAAATAATCTAAACAATTAACCAAAGCATAGAAATAGAGAACAAATTGCAGCAAACATCAACCCATGCGGCCTAACCCTCTTAGGTGTCCCCAGTGGAGTCGCCAAGCTGTCGACACACGACGCGGGGCGGCGATCCCGAGGTGAATAAAAAAAAATAGGTTTAGATTTAGGTGAGGTTTTAGAAAATGATTTAAAAAAATGGAGTCGCCACCGACTTAGATTGAAATGGTGAAGTCGGACACCGAATAATATGGTCTGCATTACAGAAAAAATGGATTCGGGGGTTGGTTACGTGTAGGGAAGGTATTAGCACCCTACAACGCCCTTTCGGTACCACGTTGATATTTGTTGCTTTTGATTTCAAAACTATGCTTTGTCTTTTGTTTAGATAAATTTATTTTTACATGTGATTGTGATTTAAGATTATTTATAACTGCCTCAATAGAGTCATGCCAGTTGACTGGCTAAACTCATGATGTAATTTTCCTCAAGATAGTTATACAGCGGCCAGTTAACTGACAACTATTTTTATTCCGTCGTCAAGATTACTTTTAATGCATTAATAGAACCATACCAGTTAACTGGCTAGGTTTGTAACATGATTTCCCTCAGGATAGTTCAATAGCGGCCAGTTGACTGGCAACTATATTTATCCATCGTTGGAAATTTCTTTCTAATGCATCAACAGAATCATGCCAGTTGACTGACTAGATTCGTAATATGATTTCCCTCAAGATAGTTTGATGGCGGCCAGTTAACTGGCAACTACATTTATCCATCGTCGGGAGTTTCTTTCTAACCAAGATAGTGGATCAAAATAGTTGACTGGAAACTCCTTGTGTTTGCTTACCTTCGTAAACCTATTGGGAGACGAGGCTTATGGGCTCAATTATAGGATTTTGGCAATCATGGAATTTAGCATTATAACAGCGTGATTATAAAAATTACAGCAATATAATAGCTTAATCACAGCAACTTCACAGCTCAATGAGGCAGCACAACAGCTTAATTACAGCACTATAGTGATGCAACAACTTAATTACAACAGTGCAAGAAATAATAAAGCAGAATACAGAAACAACATGCAAAACTACAGCAATAGAAATAGAGAAAATAATACAGCAGAATGCAGAAACAGCATGCAGGATTACAGCAACAGAAACGGAGAAAATAATACAGCAAGATGTAAAAACAGCATGCAGTATTACAACAACAGAAACAGAAAAAATATCACAGCAGGATGCAGAAACAGCATGCCTACAGCAGAAAGTGAATTGCAGAATTTTTTACAGCAGAATCAGAAACTGTAATAACAGAATTACAGCAACATGATACAGCAGTAAGAGCTGCGAAATTCTTTTACAGCAGACGCAGGGTTGCAAATTTTTAAAGCAGAAATAAAGTTGCAGAATTTCTACTGCAGAATCAGAAACTGTAATAACAGAATTACATCAGCAGAAACAGAGGTAGCAGAATACAGAAAAACAGAGACAGCAGAATACAGAAACAGAATGCAGGATTACAGCAACAGAATATATAAAAATGCACAGCTAACAGATGAACTAGTGTTTACACCAAAACCAGGACGAAGAAACTGGGACGGAGAGCAATAAAAGGCATGTAACGCTGCAGGTACATCATCATATGCTGCTGCATCATGGCCATGGCTGCAGGTACTGCTGCAGCTGCTGTGTCCATTGCTGTGGATGTGATCTTGGTTTTGATTGGCTGCAAAACTGTTTGTAGGCTAAGTCATGGTCCTGATCTCCTTTTTTTTCTTCTCTCTCGGCCAAGAAAGGAGCTTCTCTTCCTCTCCAAAATCCTTCCCCCTTTTTTCTTTTTCTCAGCTGAAAGGCCGTGGCCTTTTTTGAAAACCAGAGCCTCCTCTTGTCCCTACACTCCTCCCTCTTTTTCAAAAGATGCAGGCGCTGTGTAAGGTAATGAAAAATAAAAGTCATTAGAGTGTGTTGAAGTCAATGAAGAAGACGGTTTTGGTGAGATTATTGAGGCTAAGTTCCAGGTGAACATGGGTTCAAGGACCTTGCTGTGTGTCCTCCTTCAAAGTCATCAGCCTCTTTTTTTTCCTTCAACTTTAGCTGCTGGCCGACACTTCTCTTTGGCTAATTCCACCCACCAATTTTTGCTTCCTCTTCTTCTCACCTAATCTCCCTTTTTCTTCCTTTCCTCCTACGGCAAACAACTCTTTCCACCCACTTGATTTTTCAACTTTTCTTTTCACACCTCTTTTTCTTTTTTTCTAATTTTTTTTTCTTTTTTCTAATTTTTCAATTTTTAATCTTTTTAATTTTTAACCAATTTTAAACAATATTATTCACATTTGAGGCCCAAAAATATCTTTAAAATTTTTTATTTTTACTCAATTAATTTCTAGAAAAATATATATTCAGGTGGGATAATTTTAGAACTTATGCATAGGTTTACTTTAATTTTTAGGATCCGGACAAAATTAGGTGTCTACAATCTAATATTTAGATGATAAAAGTTTTTATTATAAAGTTAGGCATTTTATTGATGCATAATGTATTTATCGGTGGATAATTTATTTATATACATATTATTGAGTAAATTATTATCACATTCTTTGTATTTTGTTATTATTATATAAACTTCATTCCTATTTTAAAATTTTTCATCATTTGAAAAGAAGATATTCATAATTACTCTTTATTTACTCATTCTTAATATGAATTATAAAATATAAATTTTATTTAATTAATCAAAAATAATTAAAATTTATCATATCAAAGTATCATTAATAAGTTTAAATACATATTATTTATTTATATATAAGTAAAATTTTAATATACTTAATTTTGTTAATTTAGAGTAAGAAAAATATATTAATTTAATGAAAATCAAGAATTAATTTTAAGAGGGTTTCTAAAATTTTTAAAAAATAAAAAATTTGTGAAGTTTTTAAAATAGAGGAATATTTGGGCAGTAAAAATAAAATATAAGAGAAGTTAAAATAATTTACTCTTTATATTTTTTGTGACCAATTTTTTTACTTTTTTTAAAATTACTATTACAGTCGACTACATATTGTCACTTATGTCTATCCATAATAATTAATTTTTTAATGGTAATTAATTTTCTAATAACTTATAATGAAGTGTAAGAATTGTGAGACTATTTTCTTAAAAGAAAACCCAGTTCACGAAATTTTCCATTTTGCCCCTTTGACGGATGTATCTTTTATAATGGTTTGTTTTTAATAAAGGCAGATTATTGAAGAACTGCACTGCGAAGGGGTTTTCATTGTTCATGCATGGTAAGTTTTCTCTTCATGGGTCCAATTTTGAAGAGTTTTGTTGTCTTCATTTGGTGTATATCTGTTTCCAATTTCGTAGTTTTATGAATGTCTACAAGGTACTGAGCCACTACACAATAGGGTTTCACAGTTACGAACAAAGTTTCTCTTCTTCATTGCCCTTCCTCAGTTGGTTCTTAGTGCAGTACCTTAATTCCACTTAGGTTGTCTCCTTGGCACTATTTGCCTCTTGTGTATATTGATTCAGATTGACGGTTGCTAGGGGCAGTTTAAATATTTTACCATGGTCAATTTAAGGTTTGATTAATTTAGGGATTTTGTTATATTTTGAACAAAAATGGTAACAAAAGGAGTAAATTAAAAATTTTGGTGAGTTTAAAAAAGTTCTTTATAAAAATTAAACATAGAAAAAAATTATTTATAACTGATCATAAGTTTAAAAAAGTTTTGAACATTTTAACTTAATATAGTATATATAATGTAAGGGCACCATAATAAAAAATAACATAGAAACCTCACTCTTTCTATTTTCTTCGAGTAATTGAGAAGGATTGCTTGGTATTCTTGAATCCGGATTGTCTATCTTTAAGGATTTAAAGGCAGAAAACTAGTAAGAAAGAGATAGTTATAAAATAAAAAAAAATTATTAAAAAAATTATAAAATATATTTAAATATAAATTAAAAGAATAAATAAAAAATTATCAAATATTAAATACATTACATCAAAATTAAAGATACATAAAAATAACATCAAAATTAAAGATAAATAAAAGTTATTGAAGAGGTTCTGTGAAGAGTTTTATTTAACGATATTATTTTTAATCAGAGTTAAAAATGACTAGTTGGTTAAATTAAAGAAAATTAATTCATCTTATAATCGACTACGAAGTTGGGTTTCGATTCCATGGTTCAATAGTCAGTCTACATTAATGTTATAATAATAAAATTTAAATTTATAAAATAATATGAATACATATTAACAATTTAAACTTTAAATACTGAATTAATATATAAATTTTATTAATAGTATTTTGAATACTTTAAACATTAATGTTATAATAATAAAATTTAAATTTTAATAATAACATTATCTTAAATAAAAATAATTTCGTTATAACTACTGAAAAATAATTCCTTCTTTCCCCTTTTATTTTTTCTTAATTTCTCTTTTAGCTTTTTTTTTTTCATCCTAACTAAGGGTGACTAAAACGATTGGATCCAAACCCATTTAAATTGGCTACTTTTCTCCTTCATTCTTTTCTTTCTTTCATTGTTTTCCTCTCTCCCACCCTGCAACCAAACCACCTGGCCACCAACCACGGCCCACCCAATTAAATTGGCTACTTTCTTAAGTAGGAAGCTTTGTATAATTTAAACTTTTGTTTTCAAATTTGGGAACAAATTAGGATGTGTTTGCTTTTCTTGTTTTTTATTTTTATTTTCAGTTAAAATAAAAAATGACAGTAAAAATATATTTATTTAAAAAAATAAATATACTTCATAAAAAATATTTTTTAAAATAAGGTAAATTTAAAAATAATAAAAAGATATTTTCAATATTTTTGTGTAAAATTTTAAAAATAAAAAATATAAATTAAAAATACAATGTCAATTTTTAAATTGCAATGCAAACCCCAAACTTTCAATCTTAAATCCTAAATCCCCAAATTTCAAAATCTTAAATCTTAAATTCTTAAACCCTAAACCTCCTAACCCAAATTCCTAAATTTTAAACCCCAAGATCTTATATCATAAATTTTAAACCCCCAAACCATAATCTTAAAATTATAAACCTTAAAACCCTAAAATCTTAAAATCCTAAACTCTAAACCTTCAACTTCAAATACTAAACCTTAAAATTCAAAATCCAAAATCTTAAACCCCAAAACCCTCAATTCCAAACCCCAAAATCTCAAACCTTGAATCATAAATTCTAAATCTTAAAACCTAAACCCTAAATACTCAGCCCAAACTTTAAATCTTAAAACTTAAATTCTAAACCTTAAATTAAATATATTTTCATTATTTTTATTTTTTAAAAATAAAATTTGATTAATACAAATCAAGCATATTTTTGTTTTTTAAAAAAATATTTTTAATCAAAATAAAAAATATTTTCATAAATCATATGCACTCTTAAGATTCAAATGCAATTCTAACTCATTTAAATTGAACCGGTTGGAAGAAGGGTGTAAACCGATCCAAACCGAAGCAACAAACACCCCTAAAATAAGGACTTCTTGTTCTTCATTGGCAGTTCATCTTTGACCTGCGAAGAAAAGTCCTTCTAAGAAAGTTGACCTTTAGTCCTCTAAGAATCTTTGTGGTAGATTCTTGATTGGCAGCCTGATTGCAAAATACTTGACCACATTCTTTGTCCACAATACATCTAATTACGAAAACGTCCTAATCCATTGCATCTATGGGAAGGGGGAAATGAAGAGGGAAAATAATAAAATAATTAAAAAAAAGAGTAAAACGTTTAGTTTATAAAGTTTGTTATTAAATTACTATGAATTTAAATAAATTTATTAGATCATTTTGTATAAAAATTTAATAATTTAATAATTTCAATAAATTATATTTTTAATAAAAATTTAATAAAATTTTATTTACAAGAATAGTAACACTTAAATGATAATAGGTAGGAAAGGAATAAATATCTTATGTGTTATTTCATTTTTATAATTATGTTGAAATTGGAAAAAGTTTTCGCCAAAGCTTTGTAGTCTGAAATGATGGCTTCAATAACTGTGCATGTGAATAGACGAAATGACTGCTCCGCCAGCTGTGCATGTGAATGTACGAGTAATGCTTAGGCTTATGCACTTTTTTTTTACGTTTTATACGTAAATTTATTTTTTTTTTAAATTTATATAATAAAAATTATTATTTTAAATAATAATTTTTATTATTTATTATATATATTTATAAAAAAAATAAATTTATGTAAAAAATATAACTGTAAAGTGCGTAAGCCTAACATTACTCTGTACGTACAAATGCTGAAAATGGAAAAAGTTTTCGCCAAAGCAATTTTGTACAATAATTTATATAATTAATAATCAGATTCTTATTAATCAGATTCCTCCTTGGCTGCCGACACTTCTCTTTGACTAACCTCACCCACGGATTTTGACTGCCTCCAATGATTGCTTTGTAGTTTGAAATGATTGCTTCAATCGGTGTGCATTGAATAGACGAAATGATTGCTCCACTAGCTGTGCATGTGAATGTACAAATGCTGAAATTGGAAAAAGTTTTCGCCAAAGCAATTTTGTACAATAATTTATATAATTAATAATCAGATTCCTCCTTGGCTGCCGACACTTCTCTTTGACTCATCTCACCTATCAATTTTGACTTCCTTCTCTTTTCTCCACTTAATTCCTTTTTTTGACGCCTCTCTTTAACTAATCTTACTTACTAATTTTGGCTTCCTCCTTTTTTTTCACCTAATTCTTCTTTGGTCATGTCCTGTCTTTCTTTATTTTTTTTAAAAAAAATGCTATAATTAGGTGTCGTAATACATGATTGAAATGTAATAGATTTAGTATATAATTAAAATAAAGTAAGTGAAGTAATTGTCTGACATATTTTTTTTAATTATTTTAATTTTTAATTTTTTTAATTTTTTAACAATATTATTTATATTTAAAATCTAAAAATATTTTTAAATTTTTTATTTTCGTTCAATTAATTTTTAAAAAAATATATATTCAAGTAAAATAATTTTATAACTTATGCATGAGTCCGTTTTAATTTTTAATATCCGAATAAAATTAAGTATCTACAATAAGTAGTTGCTATTTAAGAAGTAAATCTACCACAATACTAAATACTCTTCGCCCACCAAACTACAATTTGTTTTCCATTAAATGATGGCCCCAACCTTACGTAGAATTTATTCAATTGAAGTAAGGCAGATGGGCCACTTAAAGCTATCTATAAATAGCACATGGCTCAAACGGATTAGAGCAACTCAAGTCTCCATTTTAGGTTTCTTTGCAACATATTTGTAGCATAAGTGTTTACTCAATGGGAAAGCTTTCCACTTTGCAATGCACATTTTGGGTGCCCTTCCTACTTGCTGTGATCAGCTTCTATTGTGCTACTTGTGCTCCGGCCTCAACCGAAGTCTCTGGTTGGTGATTTATTTCGACACTGTTACTTTTTTTTCGTGTATACAATGAGCAAAAAGAGGTAGCATTAGCAGACCCAAAAGGGAACAATACACAAATATCTTACATTTGTATATGTAAGATTTATTTTCAGAGCTACATGCATTAATTATGAACTTTAATTGGCATTTTTTTGTGTAGGGACAGAAGTTGCAAGCAATGAGCTGGCATTGAGGAAGGAGGCAGTCTTAGAAGATCATTATCATGAACAGAAACCAACATTCAAGAAGCCAAATTTCAAGCAAGCACTTCCAGTTTTCAAGAAGCCACTCCCATCAAAACCAACACTGAAGAAGCCATTGGTCAAATTCCCACCTAAGGTGCCAATTGTGAAGAAGCCAGCTGATGCAGTGCCAGTAGTTCCAGTGCTCAAGAAGTCTTTCTCAAAGTCAGACCCATTTATTAAGAAGCCATTTCCCGAACAATTCCCCACCCCAAAGAAACTAGGGTTTCCTGCGGTGATTCCTCCTGTTGATGAGCGACAATTAATATCAACAAGATCGCCACCCACCACAGGAGGGCAAGACTTCATATTGCCCAGACCTACCTTCCCACGGCGCCCCATCTTACGGCCCCGGCCACCCACCACAGGAGGGCAAGACTTCATAGTGCCCAGACCTCTCATCCCACGGCGCCCCATCGTATTGCCCCCCCTGCCCCGGCCCCGACCCCCACTTTACCGCATTTCGCCTTGACCTCGAAACTCCTAAGTCTAAATCCCTAAGTGGAATCTGACTGTCGTTGTGGCTATAATAAAGAATAACAGGACAGCCATTGGATATCAGACTCATTAATAATGGTGTTTGTTCTTTTTGTCGTTTCCTGTTCAATATGTGTTATTTTAGAAAATGATGTTTCTAAGTTACTTCTCTTACACATTCAACTACATCTACTGACAGTGGTTGAATCTATTTTTATTTTTTTAAAATTTTAATAAAATTTAATTAAATGGTGAGATTTATGACATGACCTTGGATGTAGAAAAAATTTATGTAAAAATAGCAGCACTCGTTATTTTGGTTTCTTTATGTGACTAAATTTGTACTTCTATGGACTATGTGCAACTGCTAACCCAGGACAATCCCTTCTATTTCGGCATCCTCATACACTGTAAGACATTGACTTCTATTATTTTAATAATTTTTTACTATTAAATTTTTATAATATAAAATTTAAATTATTAAATTTATTAAATTTTATATGTATAATTTAATCAATAAAACTAAACCAACTCAAAATTTATATTATTAAATATAAAAATTAAATAAAAAACAAATTATAACAATGGTTTTTGCCTATGATTTTTGCCTCAACTGTATTTAAGTTTTTTACTTTGATCCATTTTTATTTATTTGATTTTTTTAAGAAATCAAATGTGGGAGGAGGAGGAATGTCGTATACAAGCACCATGCAATCTGTTTGGGTTACCACTTTATATATTTTTGACCACATTTTTTTGTCACAATTTTTTTCGGTTTTTCATGCCATTTTTCTGGATTGTAATGCTTTTTGTTTAGTTAAGATTGGTCTATTTATTTTTAGGATTTTGTTTTTGTTAAGCTAGTGTTTCTTTTAACCACCTATATTTGGGGTTGGCCTATCCTTCTTTTGGGCGATTTTTTTTTTTGGATTTGCTTTTTGTTTTGTTCAGTTATTTTGTTTTGATGGTCAATCTCTTTTATTCAGTCTTTTTTTTTATTCTAAGTTCATTTTTTATTTTATACGAATAATTTTTCTTTTTCTTTCCTTTTATATACAAAATTTGCATTTTTGTTTATCTATGCTCTCTGCCTTGTCATATATATGTGTATTTAATATCAAGCTTGTAATGGTGACACTTGTTTAATATTTGTGAGGTTTATGAAACTTCTTTTGGGTCGCAATGTAGATAGGATGGAGCTGAAGGAAGTGGAATTGCAAGTTTTCTTGCATCCCAATTATTTTCCAAAATACGATAGCATTTATGCTTTTTAGAAAAATTCCAAAGAAAGAATTATCAAGTAACTGTAATGACGATATTTCCTCAATATTCTTAAGGACTATGAAGTTTTGTTTGGGTCAGGGCCTAAATGAGGATGAGAATTAAGGAGGTGATGAGGAAATTTTTCTCGCCTTCCAATCATTTTCAAAAATGAATTAATATCTTGTTTTCCATATAAGTTTCAACGACAGAATAATTAAATAAGCGATTGATACTTTTTAAATATTTTTAAGGATTATAAAATTTATTTGAATGGCCTCCTAAATGTGGATGAGATTCAAAGAAGTGTGGTTGAATGTTTTTATCATCCTCCTATCCCATCAGTGCCATTTGCTTTCCCTTGGCACTAAAAATAGTCTCCTTATTCATCCATCTTCAATGAAAGTGTTTTGAACACACACACACACACACACACACACACATATATATATATATATATATATGTATTAAGTACTACTTCCCAATTAATGGTCACACGATCACTCAACCATTGTCATCGTCATATATCAATCTTGGTAATATGTATGGCAAAATGAGACACAACAACAATAACAACAAACCAAGTCTTTTTCCATTAAGTGGAGTCTGCTACATGAATCAAATGACGCCATAAATTTCTATTCAAAACCAAATTTTCAAATATACCATTTATCCAAAGATCTCTTTTAATCACTTCTCCAAGTGTCCTTTTTGGCAAAATGAGACAAAAAAAAAATGAAATCCATATTTTGAATCAAATAATTCTGAGAACCAACTAAACTAACCCAATGATGATAAAAGATTAATTTGTCAATTGTTTTTAATAAATGGACAAATATGTGTAACTACTTCTAGAACTTATTCTCTGCTTTTTATACTATTTTAGTGTCTGATCATATCACAAAAAGATTAAGGCAAGCAAATTTAGAAGCTTGCTTTTTATAAAATTATATTTTTTTTAATTTGATAACCTTTCAACTCTAAGTGTCAAGGGAACAATCTTTGTTAAATCAATCTTCTAGTGTTACAAATTGAGTTTAGTGAACCTTACTTAGGTCATTTTTGTAGGCATCCTAAGTGGATGATCTATCTTTGTTGAATTAATTTTGGTAATGTTGCGAGTCACATCTAGGGTGAACCATAGCTCACTTTTGTGGACATCATAAGTGGATGATCTATCTTTTGTTAAATTGATCTTGTAGTGTTGTCTCTTGTAGACCTCCAATTAGGTGAAGATGATCTATCCTTCTGTTGAATCAATTTCATTGCACCATGTGGAGCCTATGGTAAACCTTAGGTCATTTTTGTAAGCATCTCAATGAGTGAATGATCTATCTTTTGTTAAATTGATTTTGTAATATCATGAGTCGAGTTTAGAGTGAATGTTAGATCACTTCTTGTAAATCTCCCAATCAAATAATGATGATTTACATTTTGCATTACCAAATCTCCTAACCTAGGATTTGTACTTGACAATAAAATCTAGGTCATTTTATCTTTTGGTTTCGGGCAAATTAATATTTATCTACCTTTATTTATCTTTAAATTCTTAGAAAATGAATAAAAGAGGCAATTTGTTCAGTTTTAACTTTATCTAAAATCTTAAATTAAAGTATAATCATAAAAATAGATAAAATAAAAATTTTACATAAATAAAAAAATTTGTTTCAATAAAAAAGTGGTAAAAATAGAAGGATTCAAGGGCATTTTTGTAGAGGGTAAGTTTTCTTTTTGTTTTTAATTTTCTTCTAAAGAAGGAAAAAGAGCAAATTTTAAGAAAATCAAATTAAGGGAGGAGGGGACCATGAAAAATGAAGAATAGGAAGAGACAACTGGGAAGAAACAAAAAAAAAAAAAAAAAGTGGGGAACAAGATCCACATAAGGTCGAAGGGTTACTACTTGAAAATGAAAAAGGAAATTGGAAGAGAAGAAGAGGAAGGAGGCCGAGAGAAAGAAAAGAAAAAAAGACGAAAAAATTGTGTATGTCTGTTGCTGCTCATTTGTCCACACATTCAGCAAAAGGAATCCAGTAAGTGGAAAAGAAGAAATCACAAATATAGTTATCAAAACAGGAATCTTAAATGCAGAAATGGTCAGAATTGCAAAATGATTAAATGCAACGGTAATAGAGTAAGCGGGGCACCGGGTTCCAATATGCTTAATAGTCATACTAATCCAACCAAATTCATTGTGGTTAGTTGCAAGTCTTTGGCAAATTAAGATAAATGTGCTAAAAATCAAATTTCCTTTAATTTTACTATCAGCAAAGTGATTTAATTTTGTGGTCCCTTAAAAAGCAATTGCATATGCTGTGTTATATGATCTATTTATGGTAACATAAACTTACTATCTAAGCATTAGATTGTAAAGTTTAAAAATTAACAAATTTGTTTACTGCATGGTGTATGTGTAAGATTATTGTTTTGAAAGCTACATAGATTATGGACATTAATTTGCATTTACTTGTGCAGGGACAGAAGTAGTAAGCACTGATGGCAAGCATGTAAATTTGGACTTGGCGTTGAAGAAGGCAGCCTTAGAAGATCATTATGATGAAGAAAAACCAATATTTGAGAAGCAATTCTTCAAGAAACCACCCCCGGTTTTCAGGAAGCCACTCCCACCAAGACCAGTATTCAAGAAGCCAGAACCCATATCAGTTCCAGTATTCAAGAAGCCTTTTCCAAAGCCAGACCCATTTATTAAAAAGCCATTTCCTAAGTCATTCCCGTTCCCAAAGAAACCAGAATTTCCTCCAGTGATTCATGCTGTTGATGAGCCACAGTCATTTCTAAAGCCAAAGCCTTTCTTCAAAAAGCCAATCCCTAAAATGCCCTTCCCTCCCAAATTCAAGAAACCAGTCCCACCAGTTCACAAGCCCATTCCTCCTCCACAGAAACTTTCCTCCATCCCTTAAAGTCCATCTCCCTATATAATTAAGTACATGCATCCATATTGGGTATTTTATTGCAATATGATTGATGTTTTTGTGGCCATAATAATAAAGCACTGGACAGCCATTGTGTATCAAACTCATTAACAATGGTGTTTGTTCTTGCCATTTCTTATTTAATATGTGTAATTTTCATTTGCAATGTAATTAATTAAGTTAAATAGTATTATTTTTACCAAATAAATTTTATTAAATATTCATTTAAAAAAATGTATATTATTAAATTAATAAATAAATAATTAAATTATAAAATTCAATAAATTTAATAATTATATTAAAATTAATGAACATTTAATGATGCTAATTCAGTGTTTTTAATTAAATTTACACTTTTATGGGAAATGACAACTGTTATGTCACTCATGAATTAATTCAGAAACATGACCCTTTCTGGGATTGTGGTTTAGATCAATGTATATACAAAACCTCCCCTATTAATCAAATTGATTATCTAAGTGAAATTTCTTTGGAGGAAACGTACGTGTAGAGAGTTCGCTGCCTTCATTAGAATTTCCACCAACGCAAACTTAAGTTTATTTTCTTTTAACTAAAACATATTTATTTTACTAATTTAATTAATATCCAATACCCATCTAATAACACCTCTCTTCGTTATCTTTGGAGTTCTCATGTCATGGAAAAGTTAGTTTCACATAACTTAATTTATAAATAATTCATGAAATGAATTATAAAGTATTAGTAACTTTTATATTTTAAATTATGTGACTTAATAAATTTAATTATCTAAATTTCAAATTTAGGTATACTTGCCCTATGAATAGCCCATTTTCAGTTAAGCCCTTTAATTCCTTTGCAAAAAGAGGGCCACTCTTCTATTTATTTTTCTTTTGCTAAATTTTACAAGAGAAATGAGTCACAAAAATAGAAAACAATTTATATATATATTTGCATATTTAGTTGAATTAGTCTTTAAACACATGCTTTGCATGTGAACTTAAAAAAAAATTAATCATAAATAAGATAAATTCTTTTTTAAAACATAATTAGTATTATATCAAATATTCAGTAAAAATGCTTAAAAGTTATAAATATAATTTGATTTGTAGAGTTTAATTTTTTTTATTAAAATTACAATTTAATAACTACAGATACCAAAACAATATTATACAAATAGATTCATGTTTTTATAGCTTATTTCAAGAAGAAATGGTACATGTCTATGAACGATATTGATCTCTTAACAATGGTAGAATTTATAGTTAAGAATGTGACTTAATTAATTTATAATTTAAAAGTTAATAAATATGTAATTAAGCATAAGACTAGATTAATTTTTAAGTCAGTTTTAAAATAATAAAACTGTTAATAAAATTAAATTGAATTTTTTACCATTCTCCCTTTTATATATAGTATAGATAAAATTTTGTAATGGTTATAAATGAATAATTGTGGAAGCATGGTTACTTTTTTAATTATTAAATAAATCTTGAAGCAAAACCTAATATATTATAATGCAAGGACATCACAATATAAAATAAAGTTAAAATGTACAAGATTTTTTTGAATTTAGGATTAATTGCAAATAATCTCTTTTATTTTTTATTTTTGTATAAAATCCTTCTAAATTTACGAAAATTTGTAATGCACTTCTTTTATTAATATCATTGTTCAAAATGAGATGAAACGTGAAAGTTATGGTCAAACTCCAAATTAACTATAATAAAATACTTAAATTACTCCTAACATTTTGAAAGACGTTGAATCCTAATTCCAACCACCCAAAGTCGAATGTTTTACTCTCAATTGAAACTCTAACCACAACACAAGAGTAATTTCCCCTAATTGAAACCATAATTCAAACGCACAATCAGGGAGTATCCACCACGTGTGGCAACAGTAGCCTTAGTGGAAACATCCAACTTAAGTCGAAGCTAAGTCCATAGCTTTAAATCCAGAGGTGAGAGGTTTCTACTTATCTCTTCTCTTCTCTGCTAAATTTCTTCTAAGTTTGTGGACTCGTGCCTTTCACTGATAATGGAATTTTAGTGCTTTTTATCGAGGTCGCTGAATCTGGGTCATTCTTTGCCTCTTTTCTTTTTGTTTTTAATAAAGGCAGATTATTGAAGAACTGCACTGCGAAGGGGTTTTCATTGTTCATGCATGGTAAGTTTTCTCTTCATGGGTCAAATTTTGAAGAGTTTTGTTGTCTTTATTTGGTGTATATCTGTTTCCAATTTCGTAGTTTTACGACTGTCTACAAGGTACTGAGCCACTACACTATAGGGTTTTACAGTTACGAACAAAGTTTCTCTTCTTCGTTGCCCTTCCTCAGTTGGTTCTTAGTGCAGTACCTTAATTCCACTTAGGTTGTCTCCTTGGCACTATTTGCCTCTTGTGTATATTGATTCAGATTGATAGTTGCTAGGGGCAGTTTAAATATTTTACCATCGTCAATTTAAGGTTTGATTAATTTAGGAATTTTGTTATATTTTGAACAAAAATGGTAACAAAAGAAGTAAATTAAAAATTTTGGTGAGTTTAAAAAAGTTCTTTATAAAAATTAAACATAGACAAAAATTATTTATAAATGATCATAAGTTTAAAAAATTTTGAATATTTTAACTTAATATAGTATATATAATGTAAGGGCACCATAATAGAAAATAACATAGAAACCTCACTCTTTCTATTTTCTTCGAGTAATTGAGAAGGATTGCTTGGTATTCTTGAATCCGGATTGTTTATCTTTAAGGATTTAAAGGCAGAAAGCTAGTAAAAAAGAGACAGTTATAAAATTACAAAAAAATTATTAAAAAATTATAAAATATATTTAAATATAAATTAAAAGAATAAATAAAAAAATTATCAAATATTAAATACATTACATCAAAATTAAAGATACATAAAAATAACATCAAAATTAAAGATAAATAAAAGTTATTGAAGAGGTTCCATAAAGAGTTTTATTTAACGATATTATTTTTAATCAGAGTTAAAAATGACTAGTTGGTTAAATTAAAGAAAATTAATTCATCTTATAATCGACGAAGTTGGGTTTCGATTTCATGGTTCAATAGTCAATCTACATAAATGTTATAATAATAAAATTTAAATTTATAAAATAATATGAATACATATTAACAATTTAAACTTTAAATACTGAATTAATATATAAATTTTATTAATAGTATTTTGAATACTTTAAACATTAATGTTATAATAATAAAATTTAAATTTTAATAATAAAATTATCTTAAATAAAAATAATTTCGTTATAACTACTGAAAAATAATTCCTTCTTTCCCCTTTTATTTTTTCTTAATTTCTCTTTTAACTTTTTTTTTTTCATCCCAACTAAGGGTGACTAAAACGATTGGATCCAAACCCATTTAAATTGGCTACTTTTCTCCTTCATTCTTTTCTTTCTTTCATTGTTTTCCTCTCTCCCACCCTACAACCAAACCACCTGGCCACCAACCACGCCCCACCCAATTAAATTGGCTACTTTCTTAAGTAGGAAGCTTTGTATAATTTAAACTTTTGTTTTCAAATTTGGGAACAAATTAGGATGTGTTTGCTTTTCTTGTTTTTTATTTTTATTTTCAGTTAAAATAAAAAATGACAGTAAATATATATTTATTTAAAAAAATAAATATACTTCATAAAAAATATTTTTTAAAATAAGGTAAATTTAAAAATAATAAAAAGATATTTTCAATATTTTTGTGTAAAATTTTAAAAATAAAAAATATAAATTAAAAATACAATGTCAATTTTTAAATTGCAATGCAAACCCCAAACTTTCAATCTTAAATCCTAAATCTCCAAATTTCAAAATCCTAAATCTTAAATTCTTAAACCCTAAACCCCCTAACCCAAATTCCTAAAATTCTAAACCCTAAATTTTAAATCCCAATATCCTATATCATAAATCTTAAACCCCCAAACCATAATCTTAAAATTATAAATCTTAGAACTTTAAAATCTTAAAATCCTAAACTCTAAACCTTCAGCTTCAAATCCTAAACCCTAAATCTTAAACTCTAAAATCTCAAGCCCTATATCCTAAAACCTAAATCATAAAGTCATAAACTCCTAAATCTCAAAATCTTAAATTTTAAATCTTAAATCATAAAATCCTAAGTAGAAAACCCTCAAAATCTAAATTCTAAATTTTAAAATCTAAAATCCAAAATCCTAAACCCCAAAACCCTCAATTCCAAACCCCAAAATCTCAAACCTTGAATTTTAAATTCTAAATCTTAAAACCTAAACTCTAAATACTCAGCCCAAACTTTAAATCTTAAAACTTAAATTCTAAACCTTTAAATTAAATATATTTTCATTATTTTTATTTTTTAAAAATAAAATTTAATTAATACAAATCAAACATATTTTTGTTTTTTTAAAAAATATTTTTAATCAAAATAAAAAATATTTTCACAAATCATTTGCACTCTTAAGATTCAAATGCAATTCTAACTCATTTCAATTGAACCGGTTGGAAGAAGGGTGTAAACCGATCCAAACCGAAGCAACAAACACCCCTAAAATAAGGACTTCTTGTTCTTCATTGGCAGTTCATCTTTGACCTGCGAAGAAAAGTCCTTCTAAGAAAGTTGACCTTTAGTCCTCTAAGAATCTTTGTGGTAGCTTCTTGATTGGCAGCCAGATTGCAGAGTACTTGACCACATTCTTTGTCCACAATACATCTAATTACGAAAACGTCCTAATCCATTGCATCCATGGGAAGGGAGAAATGAAGAGGGAAAATAATAAAACAATTAAAAAAAAGAGTAAAACGTTTAGTTTATAAAGTTTGTTATTAAATTACTATGAATTTAAAATAAATTTATTAGATCACTTTGTATAAAAATTTAATAATTTAATAATTTCAATAAATTATATTTTTAATAAAAATTTAATAAAATTTTATTTACAAGAATAGTAACACTTAAATGATAATAGGTAGGAAAGGAATAAATATCTTATGTGTTATTTCATTTTTATAATTATAATTATTTTCATAATTTTTAATATTTGAAAATAATTAATTTTTATGCAATTGGAACAATAACTAATTGGTTGAATTAATGACTTAATAAAGAAAGTAATTTTACTAGTCTAATGATTAGTTAAATTTTATAAATTTAAATATAAGTAACTAAAATAAAAAAATTAATAATAATAAATTTGGCAGTTTATTATTATAAAATAAATTAGTTTTATTAAAAGAGAGAAATTTAATAAAAATTCAAATTTATAAATTTAAATTAAAAAATAAAGAAATTCCTAAAATTAAAAAAATTAAAAGTTACTAACTAACTTTTATGAAGAATGATGTGGTCCTGGTAAAGCAGAAAAAGATAAAATATGAGCATGGTTGTTGCTTTCCTGTGACGCATGAAAAATGTTGAAATTGGAAAAAGTTTTCGCCAAAGCTTTGTAGTCTTTTTTTTTAGGTGAATACAAGAATCTAGTATACTATTATAGGAGATCGAATTCAATCGGAGTTTAAGGTACAGAGATCAGTACACCAGTTGAGCTACAGCTCACTGATGCCAAAGCTTTGTAGCCTGAAATGATTGCTTCAATAGCTGTGCACGTGAATAGACGAAATGATTGCTCCACTAGCTGTGCATGTGAATGTACAAATGCTGAAAATGGAAAAAGTTTTCGCCAAAGCAATTTTGTACAATAATTTATATAATTAATAATCAGATTCCTCCTTGGCTGCCGACGCTTCTCTTTGACTAACCTCACCCACCGATTTTGACTTCCTTCAATGATTGCTTTGTAGTCTGAAATGATTGCTTCAATCGCTGTGCAATGTATAGACGAAATGATTGCTCCACTAGCTGTGCATGTGAATGTACAAATGCTGAAATTGGAAAAAGTTTTCGCCAAAGCAATTTTGTACAATAATTTATATAATTAATAATCAGATTCCTCCTTGGCTGCCGACACTTCTCTTTGACTCATCTCACCTATCAATTTTGACTTCCTTCTCTTTTCTCCACTAAATTCCTTTTCTTGACATCTCTCTTTAACTAATTTTACGTACTAATTTTGGCTTCCTCCTCTTTTCTCTACCTAATTCTTCTTTGGTCATGTCCTGCCTTTCTTTATTTTTGTTTAAAGAAAATACTATAATTAAGTGTCGTAATACATGATTGAAATGAAATAGGTTTAATACATAATTAAAATAAAGTAAATGAAACAATTATTTGGCATATTTTTTTTTTCTTCTATTTTTTAATTATTTTAATTTTTTAACAATATTATTTACATTTAAAATTTAAAAATATCTTTAAATTTTTTATTTTTATTCAATTAATTTTTAAAAAAATATGTATTTAAGTAAGATAATTTTATAACTTATGTATGAGTCATTCAGACAAAATTAAGTATTTACAATAAATAGTTGCTATTTAAGAAGTAAATCTACCACAATACTAAATACTCTTCGCCCACCAAACTACAATTTGTTTTCCATTAAATGATGGCCCCAACCTTAAGTAGAATTTATTCAATTGAAGTAAGGCAGATGGGCCACTTAAAGCTATCTATAAATAGCACATGGCTCAAACGGATTAGAGCAACTCAAGTCTCCTTTTTAGGTTACTTTGCAACATCTTTGTAGCATAAGTGTTTACTCAATGGGAAAGCTTTCCACTTTGCAATGCACATTTTGGGTGCCCTTCCTACTTGCTGTGATCAGCTTCTATTGTGCTACTTGTGCTCCGGCCTCAACCGAAGTCTCTGGTTGGTGATTTATTTCGACACTGTTACTTTTTTTTCGTGTATACAATGAGCAAAAAGAGGTAGCATTAGCAGACCCAAAAGGGAACAATACACAAATATCTTACATTTGTATATGTAAGATTTATTTTCAGAGCTACATGCATTAATGATGAACTTTAATTGGCATTTTTTTGTGTAGGGACAGAAGTTGCAAGCAATGAGCTGGCATTGAGGAAGGAGGCAGTCTTAGAAGATCATTATCATGAACAGAAACCAACATTCAAGAAGCCAAATTTCAAGCAAGCACTTCCAGTTTTCAAGAAGCCACTCCCATCAAAACCAACACTGAAGAAGCCATTGGTCAAATTCCCACCTAAGGTGCCAATTGTGAAGAAGCCAGCTGATGCAGTGCCAGTAGTTCCAGTGCTCAAGAAGTCTTTCTCAAAGTCAGACCCATTTATTAAGAAGCCATTTCCCGAACAATTCCCCACCCCAAAGAAACTAGGGTTTCCTGCGGTGATTCCTCCTGTTGATGAGCGACAATTAATATCAACAAGATCGCCACCCACCACAGGAGGGCAAGACTTCATATTGCCCAGACCTACCTTCCCACGGCGCCCCATCTTACGGCCCCGGCCACCCACCACAGGAGGGCAAGACTTCATAGTGCCCAGACCTTTCATCCGACCGCGCCCCATCGTACTGCCCCCCCTGCCCCGGCCCCGACCCCGACCCCCACTTGACCGCATTTCGCCTTGACCTCGAAACTCTCAAGTCTAAATCCCTAAGTGGAATCTGACTGTCGTTGTGGCTATAATAAAGAACAACAGGACAGCCATTGGATATCTGTTCAGTATGTGTTATTTTGGAAAATGATGTTTCTACATCACTTCTCTTACACATTTAACTACGTCTGACCGTGGTTGAATCTATTTTTATTTTTTTAAAATTTTAATAAAAATTTAATTAAATGGTGAGATTTATGACATAATCTTGGATGTAGAAAAAATTTATTGAGAAATAACAGTGCTCGTTATTTTGGTTTCTTTATGTGACTAAATTTGTACTTCTATGGACTATGTGCAACTGCTGACCCAGGACAATCCCTTCTATTTCGGCATCCTCATACACTGTAAGACATTGACTTCTATTATTTTAATAATTTTTTACTATTAAATTTTTATAATATAAAATTTAAATTATTAAATTTATTAAATTTTATATGTATAATTTAATCAATACAACTAAACCAACTCAAAATTTATATTATTAAATATAAAAAAAATTACTATTAAAACTTTATAATATAAAATTTAAATTATTAAATTTATTAAATTTTATATGTATAATTTAATCAATAAAACTAAACCAACTCAAAATTTATATTATTAAATATAAAAATTAAATAAAAAACAAATTATAACAATGGTTTTTGCCTATGATTTTTGCCTCAACTGTATTTAAGTTTTTTACTTTGATCCATTTTTATTTATTTGATTTTTTTAAGAAATCAAATGTGGGAGGAGGAGGAATGTCGTATACAAGCACCATGCAATCTGTTTGGGTTACCACTTTACATATTTTTGACCACATTTTTTTGTCACAATTTTTTTCGGTTTTTCATGCCATTTTTCGGGATTGTAATGCTTTTTGTTTAGTTAAGATTGGTCTATTTATTTTTAGGATTTTGTTTTTGTTAAGCTAGTGTTTCTTTTAACCACCTATATTTGGGGTTGGCCTATCCTTGTTTTGGGCCATTTTTTTTTTTTGGATTTGCTTTTTGTTTTGTTCAGTTATTTTGTTTTGATGGTCAATCTCTTTTATTCAGTCTTTTTTTTTATTCTAAGTTCATTTTTTATTTTATACGAATAATTTTTCTTTTTCTTTCCTTTCATATACAAAATTTGCATTTTTGTTTATCTATGCTCTCTGCTTCATATATATGTGTATTTAATATTAAGCTTGTAATGGTGACACTTGTTTAATATTTGTGAGGTTTATGAAACTTCTTTTGGGTCGCAATGTAGATAGGATGGAGCTCAAGGAAGTGGAATTGCAAGTTTTCTTGCGTCCCAATTATTTTCCAAAATACGATAGCATTTATGTGTTTTAAAAAAATTCCAAAGAAAGAATTATCGAGTGACTGTAATGACGATATTTCCTCAATATTCTTAAGGACTATGAAGTTTTGTTTGGGTCAGGGCCTAAATGAGGATGAGAATTAAGGAGGTGATGATGAAATTTTTCTCGCCTTCCAATCATTTTCAAAAATGAATTAATATCTTGTTTTCCATATAAGTTTCAACGACAGAATAACAAATTATGCTTAGCTTGTGAAGGTGTGGGGGTAGGGTCATGGTCAACTTCGAACAACAAATTATGCTTTGCTTGTGGAGGCATGGGAAACATTCACCTTCACAATACATCCATTCTTCCCATTCCGCCGTATATTCAAATGACAAAGATTCAAGGGATCTGAATATTGTAGCACTTGACGAACTATTCCGGTAAAATTCTGCACCGATTGCCTTTATTCCATCTAATTCATCGATATTAAGCGCCTTGAGAGAAGGTAGCTGGTCCAGTGGTGGCAAACAAAAACTATATCTACGTGCTTTCAGCCAAAGAGAAACTAAATTGGGCAAATGAGGAGCATCAAACCAATTAGGAAAGCTTGTGCCACCATAACTAATCAATACTGAGTCTTTTTCGAGTTTGCATGAGGTTTGAGAGCCTCCAAAACCAACCTTTCAGTTAGTGGGTCCTCGTTGTCTTCACACCATTCCAACTTCAATTCATTTAAGTACTCCATATGACCTTTCAAGTTAGCCTCTCTAGCATTGTCAGGATCACTAATATGTCCTGCAACTGTGAAATGCTAGGTGTCCCTTCAAGATAGATGAGTTTCCCCAACTCCTTGATAGTACTTTGAGTTTTTCCCACAAACTACTCAATGACCGCAGATGTTTCATTCCCCCATCATAGTTGGCATCTCCTTTATCATACTTCCGTTAAAGTGCAAAAGATGGAGATTCACGAGTTTGTGCAAATTTGGCGGCAACTCTTTTTAAATATTTACAAGACGACAATTTTAACGAATGCAAATTTTTCAACAACACAAATTGAATCAGGCAATCTTTTGATCCCACTCCGAGAGACATACAGATAACATAGATTAATCAAATTGTGCAAATCAGAAGACGACTGAGCCAGAGAAGGACAATTCTGCAATTTCAATATTTGCTGATTATATAGCATACAAATCGAATCTGGTAATATTTTGAGTGAAGTCATTGAAAGCTTAACATAGCGCAAATGCTTCAATTTGCTTATATCATCATCTAGTTCTTCCATATTTACACATCCACAAAAGGACAAAATCCTCAAATACTTATGTCTTAGCAATAGATCATGCACAACCTGTCTATTTATGTTGCTTAATTTGGAGCGTGAAAATCAAGGTGCGTACAAGTTGACACTCATGAATACGCTTTAATATTTTATCATGGCAATCAACTGTACTCAAAAAGTAACGTCCCTTTGTTCGCACATCTCGCACCTTATCACCCTCTACTCTTAAACAAAATTCTCTTGACACATTTTGCTAAATCATTTAAAAGATCATGCATCACGAGACACCAATCAAAATGTTTTGATTGTTGGAAAAATGACCTTGACACTAGATCATCAAAGAACTCAATACCCAAATCTTCTGCATTTTTATGTCCTTGATCGCAATGTATCAAACCTTCTGCCATCCATAATTGGATTAAGACATCCTTGTCAAGCTCATAATCTTTAAGAAATATTGAACAAAATGCAAAGCAACGCTTAAGATGTGAAGGAAGTTAATAGTAACTCAGTCTCAATGCAGGGATAATGTTACTCTCACTCTCTGATAAATTCCATGTTTCACTTTTCAGCACCTTAACCCATTCCTGATAAGAGAATGTTGTGTCCAAGAGACTCCCCATAGCTTTTATAGCTAATGGCAACCCTTTTCAATTCTTAACAATTTCTTGACCAATGCACTCGAGATCTAGGTATGCACTAGCAACCTTCTTGTTCAATGCATGTTTTGTAAATAATTGTCAACTGACTTCTCCATCCAATGGTTTCACATTATACAGTTGGGAAGAGTGTATGGCTGACGCTACCTTTTCACTATGGGTTTTGACAAGGATCTTACTTCCTGAAGCTCCATAGGTAAGTGCGACTTGCACGGCCTCCCAACTTGAACGGTCTTCGCTCCAGACATCGTCCAGAACAAGTAAAAACTTCTTCCCCATCAATCTCTCTTTCAATTCAACTTGAAGTTTATCAAGGCTGGCAAATGCTTCTATTGAATAGCTATGTGCATCAAGAATGCTTTTTGTAATTCTAACAACATCAAATTCTTCCGAAACACAAATCCAGGCTTTGTGTTGAAATTCAATTTCCACCATTCTATCATTGTGAACTAACTGGGCAAGGGTGGTGTTATCCATCCTGCCCATTTTCACAAAGTAGAAACTTGATTATTTCCTGTTTATCCCCACTTCTATATACCAGATTCATCCACCAATGATGCAGTGGGAAATCTTTTTGACAGTTTCCTAGCAACTCCAACATCACCGGCCGGCAGCAGTGCCTTCCCTCAATACCAGTACATCCTTTTGCTTGGCAAGGAATTGAAGGTTGTCAAGTAATTCATTGATCCTTGATTCAAGTTCTTTGTCAAATGGATTAACCAGAGCAGTGAAGAAGCCTCGCACCTTACTGGTAGTGGTTTGAAATTCGGCTTCCAGCTTCTGCGTTGATGCCTCCGTAGCTATCTCATCCAACAGCTCCTCTGCCTGATAGACAGTGTGTTTAAGCTCATCAAGCCACTTCTTGACATTTGGGCTCCTATACGGCTTTTCCTCTGCATCTTCAAGCAGTTGATAGACAGAATGAGTGCGATCTCTAGCTTTTTCGGCAAACCATGCTTGAGGTTTCTTGAGCTGAAGTAATCTTTGATATCATGAGAAACCAACCTGTCAAAGATCACTTGAAGGGTGGCTGAGAGAAATGCTCCACCAACTAGCGCTGCAGCCATTACTTTCTGTATGCGAAAGTAGAATACAGAGCAAAAGCCAAAGGAAGTTAGTTCAATTCACAAGCAGAGAAGTAGAACTACTTTGCCAGATGGTAATGGAATATGACCTGAAGCTGAACATTTGTAACAGCGTTTGTGTTTTGGTTGCTGATGCTTCACAATTTGTGGGGAGGGAGATGGGTCTATTGATTGATCTAATAAGGTAGAACTGATCGTTTACTTGGTTGATTTTACTCAAATACCCCGAAACTTCACTCCCTTTAATGTTATCAATTAACTATTTGTTAATTATCATGTTAATAGTTTTTAATATAGGTAAATTTCTTTAGTTAGTTTAGGATGTGATATTTTCTTGAAAAAATTTGAATTAAGGATGAGCTAATATTTATATTTAGAGATAAAAGAATTTTAAATTTTATTTTAAAATAAGGACTAAAACTTTTTTATTTAAGATATTAATTTAATTATTTTTTAAGTAAAATTACCTAAAATCAATTTAAGAGCAATAACGATTTTATTTAAACGTTTTTCCTTTGAATATCACAATAAGTAACCTAGATTGATTATAGCTGGACACATTATTAGGATAAAGCACCTTTTTAATTTCAATTTTAAAAGTCTAATTGAATTTGAAATTAAGGATGTAGGAATGTAATGTAATTTAATTATTTAAAGTGTATCATCGATTTTATCGAATAAAATATAAGTATGTAATTATTTATTAGAAAATAAAAAAGCAAATAATCTTAAATTTAAAAATTATTATTTACTTATTTATATTTTAAAATAATTTATTAAAATAATTTTTTCATCAATTATGAAATACTCTATACTGTGCCTTCTAAATAGGTTCCATAAGTAAGATATCTAAATAAAGAAATACACCATACAAAATAAATCTATTAATAAACATAAAATACTAATGGCCGTTATTAGTATAATGCTCCGCTTAGTTGTGTACTAATAGAAAGAAGATCAGAATTGTCTGCCATCTTTCCTTTCACCATTTTTTTTTTTGTTTTTATGTTTACATGACAATCCCAATTCTGGAGATAGAGATGCCTCCACCAAGTTGAAAGGCTTTGGCTCTTGTGGTTGATTTAAGTTTGTTCAAGACTGAAAATGGCTGAACTTCTGATAAAGCAATTGCAAGCTTTATCGAAAGCAAGATGAGCTATGAGAAAGAGCAATAAGTAAAGTTGCTCTTGTAGTTCCAGGGAGAGATTCTAATCTGTTCTCAAAAGCAAGATGAACTATGAGAAAGAGCAAGAAGCCGGAGCGATTAGCTAAACTTACCCTAGCTTGAGTGACTAAGTGGTTGATCAAGGGATACTAGAATGAGGCAAACAATAGAACCTCTAGGTTTAAAGCTTTTCATGTTGGGGTGAGGTCAATCGAGGGTTTTGGGTTAATGAAAGCTCGAGTGCCCCCTTCAAAGGTCAGGTGTCAAGAATGCAACTAGTGAGGTGACTTGTTAAGGTGGATGAAAGAAGTTCTCTTGAAGCAATAGAAATGAGAACAGTTTCATCATGCTGAGTAGAAATGAGAATAGTGTTAACATGGATTGGAACCATAGCACCATGGTCATTATAATGCATCACGATGACTTGGGTTTTTCTATCAGGTCTCGATTCTTATGCATAGTCTAGGGGCTGGCTGTAGCAGAGCAGTAGGGCATAGCGGCACCCTCGCCTGGCGCCATTCCCGAATCTAGTAGCAGACGAGCGGGCCATGCCTGAATTCAGACTAGACTCTTCTTTGTGCAAGAATGGATTATAGGTGACAATTACAAGAATGGCAGGGAAGTGAATAGTACCCGATGACATTTAGGGATGGATTTAGACCCATCGGGTATGGATAATCATTTCGGTCCTAGGAGAGGTGGTGACCATTCTCAAGAACTGAGCTGAGGGATGCCTTATGCGTCACTGAAACGATGGCAAGGTGAGCTGATCGCTGCCCTTGTCAAAGAGGTTGATTGCCTCCTTGAGCTTGAAGATCTAGTCATTGGTGAGCTGATCGACCATTAGTGATCATGTTTGGAGATCCAAGAAATCAGTGATTTAAGAGGGTTATTTTAGTCTTTTCCTGATAACAAATTAGGGTTCTATTTATAACTTAATAGAAAAAATAACGGAAGGGGTGTTTTACAAGTTTTAATTATCTTAAGAGGATTTTGTGAAAACTTTTAAAGTTTAGAAAGATTTTTTAAAATCGATCTTTAGTTTAGGAGGATTTTATGTATTTTAGCATTTTTTTATTATGATATATGTAATAAACTCAACAATTACAATTGTATCATATGAATTAGTATTATAATACCAAAATTTTTTTGTATATTTGTTCATCATCTTGATATATAATATGATAAAATTAATATCACAAATAGTCAACAACAATCACTACAATTACTTACATAGTGCACTAAGTCTTCCTCCTCAATGTCTTACCACAATGGTGGCTTTGATAGAACAAGTCTATCATTGCACAAATTATTAAATTGGGGGAGGGATTTAGATTATATTTATATATAGTACTAATCTTCATTGGATTATCCCAATAAGTGCTCTAATAAGCATGATCTACACTTATGTCGCTCATTGCATCACTACTTTAAAGGTTCACAAACCCGTAATAAAATAATTTTCTATTAGGTTATATAATTTCTCAATAGATTCTTTTAACTTTATAAAAGACTCAAAATATAATTAATTAGTAATAGCAAACATTCTTACCATATATATTATAGTGACACCATAATAGGAGTTACAATATGATCTTGATTAGATTAACATTCAATATGAAGGAATGTTCATTATTTCATTAATTTGTTTTCCTTGTGTTTACTATTGAATGTCCTTAATTTAATAGAAGGAAGACAATGATGTTGACATTGAAGCAATACAAAACGAGGTAGTCTATCCCATGACAGAAGATTGTTGCATCTATAGGGTAATCTGCGATCTTTGCAAACTAAATGAAGATGCCTATACACCAAGAGTTGTTTCAGTGGGCCCTTTTCACTACGGCAATCCAAGGTTGAAAAACATGGAAAGCTATAAGATGTATTTTTAAAGATTTGTCGAACAAGCTAAGACCAGCTAGGACAATTTGGTTTGATGTGTGGAAGGGCTAGAACCAATAGTTCGACAAAGTTACTCAGAGAGCATTGAGCTTAGCAAGAGGGAACTTGTCAAGATTATATTAGTGGATGCTTGTTTCATACTTGAGCTTCTCTCAACCATTGACTACCGTAAATTTACTGCAGATGATGCTATCCTATTAAAACCTTATTGCATGAGTTATATAACTTGGATTTGTTACTACTAGAGAACCAGCTTCCTTTCTTTGTTCTTGAAGTGCTATTCAATCCAGCATTTTCCTCCCACCAACATGGAAGCATTCCTTCATTATTATATTTCACCTTTTGCTACTTTTCCTCTTTTAATAAACTAGACTTGACCCCTACAGGTAATGTTACCATAAAGCACTTCGCAGACATGCTTAGGAGCTTTCACTTACAACCATCAAATAAAAGGTCGCTGAGACAGACTGAATTTGTATCACTTCTTCACAATGCAACTGAATTACGTAAAGCAGGAGTGAAATTTAAGGTGAATGACATCAGTAAATGCTTATTAGACTTGTAATTTTTAGGACATCATCTTCAAATCCCAAAGTTCAACATAGGTGATGCGACAGAAACTGTGTTTCGTGATATGGTGGCTTTTGAGCAATGTCACTACCCTGATGAATGCTACATTATTGACTATGTTGCTTTTCTTGATTTCCTTACAGATACGGGGGAAGATGTAGATATCTTGATACAAAATGGAATTTTAGATAACTAGATAGGCGATTGCAATGAAGTGGCAAAACTGATTAATGGTCTAGGAAAAGTTGTCTTGCATATGAATTTAAATTTTGATTACCTTGATATCTGCAAAAGATTAAATGAATTCTATGAAAATCCTTGGAACAACAAGAAGGCAACTTTGAGGCGTGATTATTGCAAGACTCCTTGGCAGACTGCTGCTTCCATAGCTGGAATACTGCTCCTTATTCTTACTACAATTCAGACTGTGTTCTATCCTTCAAGTACTCTAATGTAATAATTTTAAAAACTGTGTAATTATAGTTCAAGTAGATAACTTTCTTATTGAATAATCTTGTACAAATTGTTAAACCAAACTGTTGCACCTGTCTAACCTCACCTTATAGGTTACATTCATACTTAGACAAATTATACCGTCACATACGGCACATGAATACAATGTGAAGACTAAATTTTGCATTGGCAAGAAGTATTCAATGAGGCTGCAATACGCCTTTCTCCTGAGTTCATGTAAATAGAGAAAACAAATATACAGGACAAGGACAAAATATTAAATTATAAGGTTTTCTCCGGTAATTTTTTCTAGTTTCTATTACATTTAACTCAATGTGATGCTTAGATTACAAAATTGAGCACCATAAAGATATGGATGAAGTCACAAATCAAATAGGGAGAATAATTAGGTTGAAAATATAAAAGTCAAATCTTGGCAGTAGCTCGATACTTTGACCATCTAACACATCCCTTGCGTGCTTGTTGCTGCGCTCAGCGCCACTTTAACACCAGAGGCAATCACAGTGTCATTAATAACCTCTAACGCTTGAATGGTATGGCAAAAGCATGACTGTGTAAATCTCCCTTTCAGGTCAGGCACAAGCATGGAAGGAATACTGTAATGAAATTCTGACCTTGCATGGACATACTTAAGACAACGATAAATTATTGGCTGAGTCTACCTGCGTTTGTACCCGAAATAGAAATTTAAATAAATAATCTCATTGATTTGCAGTTTGCACTGTGGAAACAAGTATAGAAAATGTTACAATGCAGAAAAAATTAATTCAGTTCATTCACTTGAAATTAAAAGAAAATTTCAGTTTTTAACAAATTTTATAACAAAATAATCAAATTTATTACGACTCAATATTCACATTTCTAACAGCAAAGCTATTATAAAAGGAAACCTAAGCAACGTTATTCTCCCAATTCAGAATCACAAAACGTGGGAGCAATGTTGAACTCACACATCCACCTCAAGTAACCTTTCTTGCATACACTATTTGAACTCAATAAAATGATTTCATCAAACTCCAACATGCTGTATCATAAAATAGTGGGATAATATATAACAGAGCTGTAAGATTTGTGATCTATCTTTAACTAATAATTTTGATTAGCTAAGCTAAATGCTTAAGAGATACGCTATTACCACTGAGTTCCACCTTTCTTCGAATAATTGGCCACAGCACCAAAACACTCACTTTATGTATCAAATTTCTCATCCACTTTAAATAAACACTCTAGTCATGTAATCCAAAAAATCTCAAACAGATTGTTACAAAAGCTTATATGCAAGCTCTGCTCTGGCAGATGTAAAACTATTTGCACCTAAAACCATAAAAGATAACACTGCCATGCAACATATAACATATTCAATAATAACAAACATAAAGAATAATGTAACATAATCAATTGCTATGAACTTCCTCCCATTTAATAGCCAAGGAAGTTCAAGAGACACCAACAGGGCCATAACCCTGAGGCATAAGAAGTTAATACAAGTCAATATGCTGAAACAGTTACACAATTCTTATGCCCTCCAACCCAAAATAAATAAAATAAAAGAGACCAATAAAAAACTCAACTAACTATATCAGTAAGTTGGCCTCTCCTGAGCTCACTCCAGATAAATCCATCATCAAAAGCAAAAGACACTTTTTGATGAACCCAATATCTTATATGAGATGCTCAAAAGTAGTTCAGCAAAACACTAGTTAAATTTAGGGACAATTCCAGTTTAGGTCAGTTTGTGAAAATTAATTACTGATACGTACAAATAACCAATCATGAGAGTGGTTATTTAGTATATGAATAACCACTTCTAGTGGTTCTAGCAGTTAATTTTCACAAGCTGACCTATCTTAAATCTATTGAAAATGAAATGGAACTAAATAATACCTTGACTTGCTTTTAAACGAACTCTTGGACTTCTGTCCTGCTCCAACACCCCTTCCTTTTAGTTTTTTCTCATTCATATCACTCTGGAAAATCTCCCGCATCTCTTCTGAAAGTGAAGGAGTCTTTTGGGAAGAATGGTTAGATTTCTTTTTAGCCGCCTTCACAATCTTGCCAGCATCTTGTGCCTTCTTCACAGCCTTCACTGCTTTTGCCCGTCGGTATGCTAGATCCACAAGTAACATTCCAGTTTTTTTCTTTCTTATTATTCCCCTTGGCCTGCAATTTTTGGTTTTAAGAATAACAAAAGGTAAGGACTAAGGAGTACATTTGACCTTCCCTGAAGACCAAAAAGTGAAAAGTAAAGGTAAGGAGCAAATACTTCTGAATTGTCAGCATGCCCTTCATCCTCCAACATCTCTCTAGCTGCTTCCATTTTTCTACGCTTCTTCCTTGGCAAATTTTTCTACGCCACAGAAATTTTCCATCAATAAATACACAACTATGCATACAAGCAAGCTTATACATATAGCATAATTTTTTTTGTGTGTGTGTGAGCATGTGTGTGCACGCACACACACACACACAAAAAAGGTATCTGTCTACATAAAAAATGAGAACACTGCTTACCTCTTGCTCTGTCTTCCATTTTTCCTTCATTCTGAGGTCTCCAGCTTGTTGGGCACTAATTACCTCCTTCCTAGAAGTCTTTTCCTTTTCCATAGACGCCTGTCCACAGTAATTTTATATGTCATGTTATTTATGGGCTGTATTTCACAGAGGAAGGATAATTTGTCAAAACCTCATTGAAGAAACCAATAGTTCAATCGGCATGTAGCTTTCATTGAAAAAAATGCAGGATATGGAAGGTTGATAGTCAACCTTCTTCAAATGCATTACAAATGTAACATGGGAAAATGAGTGTCTGCACTCTGCATGTGGGGAACAACCCTTTCATTGGAAAATTCAATGATTTATCTCCCAAGAACATCATGTGAGCCCTGGCCACGCCTTTTATTCGCTTTAAGTTGGAGGGAGAAGATAGTTTGGAGCCACATAATAAATTTGGAGTTTTACAAGGTCCATGTTATGGTCATCATAGACTGTCTAGAACATCCAAATTTCATGTAAAGTATAAACCAACTCCAACGTTATATACATATTCTAATTAATAATAAATTATAATAACAACAACAATATCATGAAGATGCAATACAAAGTTGCCTTTGCCGCTTTTGCAGCAAGCTTCTTCTCCTTCTCTGCTACAAACCAAGTCCTTTTGGGACGGGAATAGATCTCTTCTTTATGTTCAATCATGTTCTCTGCCTGACCATATCATAGAAGTGAATGATTTCATTTAAGGGCAAGTCCATAGCACGAGAACATGACGACCAATAATATGAAACTAAGGGCATATCAAAGGCTTCTTTGGATAGAAAACAAGCATAACAAAAGAATTAACTTGTTAATACCTTTGTTGCCTCCGTTTCAGATTTCCTAAGGGCTCTTTCTAACCTAAATAAATTCAAACATAAAAATGCAGTACAATAGAAAAAGGGAGAATTAAGCTTATCAATTACACATGGTTAAGACCTCTCTTCTTGAAGAATTGCAGAAATCTGATCCTCTATTTCCTCAATTGTATGAGACCATCTAATGATAGATTGCTCTGCAACAATGCGGCTCTTCAGCTTTGAACCAGCCCTTTTTGCCTAATGGAAGATATGAGTAGGAAATATGTAAGACTAAATCAGTTGCATAGTTTATGCATCCTATGTGGAAGATAATAGAACGAAATTTATTTGAGGTCAGGTAACCTTCTCTGCCAGCTCTTGCTGTGTAACCCACTTGGTTTTTTTCAATGAAAGCTACATAGCCTACTTTGAAACAATTGGCATGTAGCTTTCATTGAAAGTGACCAAGAAAATTTGTTTGAGGTCAGGTTACAGAGGAATGATAATATGAGGTCAGATATTAAAAAGCTAAACACAAGTCTAGAAATTATGATAATGATGCTTACAATGGCTTTTAAAAATGACCGGCCGTTATCAGTCACGAATGTGACAGCATAACCTTCTCTTCCAGCTCCTGCGGTGCGACCCACTCGGTGAACATAGCTTCAGTGTGAACAAGATTTTGAAGCCACCCAGATGTTCAAATAGAGAATGAGATAGTTTTAAGGCACAATAAGCATGAATTGATGTATGAATAACAGCAACCTAAGTAGCAATGCGCGTGAATGAAAAACTGCACTAAGCACAGGAAGAAGAGACACATATCATAATATTGGTTGAAAGAGGCGATGCAATCAATCATTATGTTTAGGTCCACCTGGTGAGGTCACGTGGACATGCAAAGTTGATAACTGTTTGAATACCAATAATGTCAAGGCCCTATAATAATGAAAAATATGAATATGTCAAAACTCAAATGTAAATCCAAACTGCTGAAATATTGATTATATACTGTCAAAAGAAATTGTTAAAAAACATTTATGTAGTGCTTGTAAGCTTTCCTTAGATTAAAGCATTTTCACTGGCCTTACCCTGTGTCCCAAAATAAGGATTAAAAACAGAGGATGAGAGACTGGCACAAATGTCATTAAGACAAGAATATGTAATACAACAGTGAGAGCAGAAGAAATTAATCTCAATGATAGGTTCTTACACGAGCAGCCACATCAGTTGCAACCAAAAAATCAACTTGCTGCTTCCTGAACTGTTCCAAAGCCTATAGAAACAACGATAAATGGGTATAATAGGAAAATCAGAACACAAGTTACATACCCACATTCAATGAAGGAAGTACTTTTAAAAAGAAAAAAAGATAACAAACCAAGTCAAATAAAACATTTTATGAACACTACCAATTTAGTACCTCAAAATGTGACATTCATATAATCATAAGTGAACCAAGTGAGCCGAAATAACAATTACACATATTAAAATAGGAAACGTACCTCAAGGCGCTGGGCTTGAGTAAGATTTCCATGAAGCTCAGCAGCTTTTAAGCCAGCTAATCCAAATATAATCATCAACCTATGCGCAGATTGCTTTGTTCCACTGTAAATTAAAATGCAAGATTATTGAGCACTTAGAATTATAGTGACAAGAACCTATGAAGCACAAATACGAGATAAGATATTGATACGATATGATACGGATACGGTGATATGGCAAAATTTTAAAAAAATAGAATATTGACACGGCAATTATATATATAATTTAAATTAAATAAAAAAATATCAACATATATTTAAAAATAAATTATCTACTATTATTGATGAATAAAAGATATCATCACTAAATATCAAAATAATTGTAACTAAGTCATAATGTATTATAAATATAAAAATATTCTATTATCAATAAACATATAATGCTACTACTAAATATTAATTGTAGTCATCTCATCTCTTTTTTCACCATCATCTGTATAAAGAACGGCTTCTAATTGTGGTTTATCAAGAGATAAATTTGCCACTTCAAGTACATCAACACCACTCTCAAAAGGACTCCATGCATCTCCCCCAATGTCCCAACTTTGCGAAACTCCTTTTTTATATTCTCACTTTTTCTGGATAAAAGTCTGAGATTAGTGTGAATGTAAACCAAGTCTTCTACTCTTTTTGGATTTAACTTGTTTCTCTTCATAGAAGTAATAAAGGAGTAAGTACTCCAATTCTCTCACAACATGATGAAGAGCAAGGCTGCACAAGAAGCTTTAAAGCGAGCTTTTGAAGTAAAGGGGCAGAAGAGCCATGATTCACCCACCATAATTTGGGATCCAATTTCCACCTATCTCCAATTGAATCATAGTTAGAGAATCCATCCGTTTTAGATGAAAAACTATCAAATTCAATAATAGCTTTCTTTCTTTCTTCATTAATAGGAAAAAATCTCCACATACACTTGTTTCTTTCATTAGAAATCTCTTCATCTTCATGAGGAGGAATTCTGTTTGGAGCCTCTTGAAGCCACTCCTCACTATAATACCTATAAAATAAAAAATTATTAATATATATAAATAAAAAAGTTATCTAATTTATATATAAAACTAAAAAGTTAATAAAATGTAAAGTTACCTAAGATTCAAAGAATGAGCCATGCAATGAAGTGGGGTGTAACTTTTTGTCCACCTATCAATGAGTATAGAATATACCATTTAATTATAATAAATTACCTTCTGATATTCGAAAGCATGAGTACAAGTGAAGTTGATGCCAGAGTTTCATGAAAGAAATCCCTTGGTAATAGAGTTTCATGACTCTGACCAAATGCTAGAACAGGGGGAGGGGGTAAAATTGGCATGAACAGAGTGATCCAGGTAATATATCTAGTATAGTTATTTACAATAAAATGGTATTCTTATCTAAGAGCCAAACAAGTAAATAGAATGCAACATGAAAATTGCTAGTAGTTCACTTGAAACCTGTATAAAAGATTCAATGACAATTCATAAAATTAAAACCACAACTTCATGAACCAGCATTTTCCTCATAAGTAAATATACGGGGATGAATGAAACCTGAAGATGATCACTTTAGAAGTAAAAGTTTTGGAGCATAATGCAAGAAGAACTGCTTCTTGATTTACTTCACGCATTCTTCGTATAATATTGCAATGTTTGCCAATCTTCAATGCGATTCATTGAGGGTACAATATTTGTATTGCCTACTATTCTGGATTCAGTTTGTTATTTAAGATTTTTTTTAGGTAAAGTAATATTGGTTCATGATAATGACACTTTATTTGGACATGAAATTTTATATAATTGAATTTCTAATGATAATTAAGAATTTAGAAATGTAGAAGGAACTTGGTATCATGCTTTAAGGGGTAGCTTCTCGAGTTGCTCAGTGCTCTTTAAAGATTTTGCTTTCTTACTACACTTTTTTTTTTTTTTTTTTGTATAACTCGTTTGTCTTTCTTCAATGTCTACTACACAAGGGTATTGCATTTCAGAACTTTTCCCTAAATTGCATTATATCTTGGTTTCAAATTGAAGCTGTTTCCGATCTTTCTATGTACTTTAATAAAAATAAATTACTTTATTAGGAAATTCTCACTTTATCTTGTTGATTTGAGACATTTTATTCTCATATCCCAACTATCCTTATCAAAATTGAATAGTTATTAATACTTATCAATATTTATTTTCAGATTTGGAGGCATAACCAGAAAATAATACAGCAATGGGAACTGTGAGCTTGGATTTGGAGATCATATGATCAGCAAATGATATGTTGGAAGTGATTGGCTATGCCTATGTAAATTTGTATTACTCATTTCTGCTTCTGTTTTTCTTATCATCGCTATGTTTTTTAATTAATTAATGCATGTAACAGCACCTATAAAAATTCAGAAAACAATAATTCTGCTCTGACTTCACCATTTAAAAGAGATGCTAGTGGCCCATAAGGTTACTAGGTTCAACATTTAGTTTTCCAGACTGCACTTCACATGGTTATCTATAAGATTCCTCTCCATTTTTTTTGTTAAAACAGTTAACTGAAAATTAATTTTTAAATGTTCTAACGGCAACTTCTAATATGTTTCTGAAAGGACTACCAGTTGCCACTTGATTTCAAATTTTATTATTTGCAGTATCCTTTTATATAGCTTTATTATGTAGTGAGGAAAAAACACAAGTGATTCTTTCCAGATTTGGTCTCAAATTTCAATGACAAAATTGTTTAATCCCCAATGGTAGTAACATATTACAAGTATGGAATGCTACTTCATTTAATCCTAAATACAGTTGCTGCACTTTGATTTTGAACTAGAATGGCCAATTGGCCAGTCACAAACATAACCAATGTGTCCAATATCAGACTTGATTTAATACTCAAATACGTCAAAATCCAGGGTAAGAGCTTAACCAGGCAACTTAAGCCATAGCATTTCCTCTTGTTAAAGATTCAGCCCAATGGTGTTCTTTTCTTTTTATTTCAACCAAATTAAGAATTTTATCAAAGATAATAGTACATTAGAGGTAAATAACAGCACAGGAAAAACAGAAATTACTCACCATCTTGAATTACAATGCATCCCATGAAACTCCAATCCACCAAAACTTTAGATTGAACTTACAAACTATGAAACCACTACCACAGAGATTGTTATATGTATATTTATGAACTGCAGTCTCTCGACTTCCTTTAGGGAAACCATACACTAGACACATATCATTAGCCGGTGCATATTATCTACTGATGGCATGACTTACACAACCTATTATCTTGTCTATATCACAAACAATGACAAGCCTCTTAATTTTAGTATACTTTATCAATTGTCATTTTATGGTGTCTGATGTTGGATCATTGTATAGATATATACTTCACAGTGGATAAGAAACTTCCAAGGAAAATTCATTTTTTTATTTACAAAGTCTAGAATTCCAATCAATCAATTATAAGATACAACTGATGGTAAAGAGAAATAAAAACTCCTTCCCAACTAGTCAAGTTCCTAGCAAAACCAGGAAATCAGTTGATCCAAATCATATCAAGACAAGCGCAATTCAAGCATAGAATGAAGTACCCAAATGTATCTACTAGCATACCTAAAGAATATGAGGCACCACAAAGTAAGAGACAAAGAGCAGATATGACTGATTGTAACAAACGGCAATTGTCACCAAGAAACAGCTGCAAATACACAACTGTAGTCGCTAGTAACTCCTCCCCACAAGCTTTAAATTGGTTTCTTCATCCAGATGTATTCTTAGCATGCTCCAATAAAGATTGCAGTGAATTTAAGTGTAGTGCCTAGTCAGACTTGTGATATATATCATCACATTTTTTATAGAGCTTTCCAATAATTACAGAAGCAGTGAACGAACGTAATAATTTTGATAATAAAGAATTTTCCTGAGGCTCTTGCCCTTCGCTAGAACCCACTGTGGAATACAAATGAGACTCTTTCGCCATCAGCTTTTGTGAATACTCTGAATGTATAGCAGTTGAAATTGATCACATAAGAAAGCTTTCAAGCTTTTCTTGATTTTGTAAACGCATAAAAGCACGTTCTTTATATGCTAGAGACAAACAGGTAATGACCAATTCAGACAAGACCAAATATATACAATATACAAATGTAAATCACTTAAGCAAGATTACCTTTGAAGCAACATCTACCATACATGTATTAGACCGCTGACAGGACTAGTAAATGAAAAAGGAGAAAAATTCAAAATATATGAGAGGATCCTCCTACTCTTTCGCCCAGAACTATAATATCATGTCAGAGATAGCAGTGGATGATATCAACAAAAGACTGCTTAATGCTGCTATCAAGACTGTTTTTTTCTGATATGTTGTCCTAGTTTGCAACGATTTCAACAACGCTGCTATCATTTGTAGCAATGGATTAACCAATGCAATAGTTTGATTTGTCAACATTACATCACGGAGTATGAAAGAGAACAGATTAGAGGAAAGCTCCATGAGCTGCTCAAAGGCATATTTTTGCAATCACTTGGAGATGTTTCGAGATGCGGTGACCTCATTGACAACCTAAATTATAAAAAGTCGGGAAACAGTTCGGTGCAAAGAAGATAAAAAGATTCACATTTATCTGTTTTTAGTATAGATTGCTCAACAAAATTGAATAACCATTACACCAGTTAACTTATATCATGAGCTAACTATTTAGTTTCCACATTGGACAAAAACTTAGATCCTAAGAAGAATTGTGGAGTGAGTAGGCAGTTCAGGGTCAATCTTAGGTTCCATAGGCATAGATTGTTATGTGGTGTAAAGATTAACAAAAGACAATGTCTCGTTAGCCAAAATTTACCTTCTAAACTACCAATACTTGCTTCAAGGAAAATCTACCATCATCTCCATTAAGCCTCTCTCCAGAGACCAAGATGAGAGATAAAAACCATGAAAATAGAGAACAATGTTTCACTAGATGTCGAGCAGTCTTATGCAATTCAACAGACTTCCTTATCACTGGCAGAGCAGATAAGATAGTGTTAAGTTATCCCAGTAGAACAAACTAAAAGAAGAGCAGCAGAACCACAGATTAACTATTTGGACAAGAACAGGCAAAAAAAAAAAAAAAAAAGGGGAAGAGTAGCACACGCATATCACAAACCACTTGACAAAGGATAACTGACCAAATGGTCAATACCAATCTCCTTCATTCTTCTTTCGCGTAGCCAAGTCATACTCGTACATCTTTTCATATTCACCATAAAAAGCCAATTAACTTGACAATGATAAGTGACAGATTAGTTGATGTCCATTTTATTTAGCATTCTAGCGGATAGTTTGATGGAGTATTGTTTTGGCTATATATTCTTTGGTTTCCTTCCCTCTTCTACATTAACAACACCACTGTGCCCAAGCCACGGACAGAAACTCCACGGGAGGGATGTATATTTCTTTTGATATGTGTACAACTTTATCAATTTTTGTCTCTATTCTTCAATTAGTAAACAGTTCCTTTAAGTAAGATTTTGAAATATGGTGGTGCTGAGTGTTAGGTTCGCGACCAAAAAATTGCTCCTGTACTTGGCGTGCCAAACAATATATATATATATATATTCGATATGAAAGTGCTCATTTTGATTCTTCATCATATTACATGTGGCATTACAATCGGTCTTTTGGGTTCGATTGCTTTTTCATCATGAAACTGTACTTTTTAACCTCACCTAAGATTAAGTGCTATTTTACATCCACTTTTCAGAGAACTTCTTTCCCATTCAAATACACCGATCTCTCTATGTCTACGGGTGATAAGCAAGTAGACCCCAAATTTTGACCAAGCAAGCACATTTGAGAAAATCATTAACAAAGTTAGGCAAGCGTGATGCTCCTCCAATTTATGTGAATCAGTCTTCTCCAGTAAAACATCCTCCTTCCAAGATTTATAAAAAGGCCTAACCCACAATAGGCCACATATGATTAGTATGGTGGCATATATAGATATCAAATCAAAATCCAAGTCCATTTGCAATGGGATTAAATTAGCATATAATTTTGTTACATCATATGAAGTAGATGATCGAATTAAATGACATCAAAGGCCATGCGGGCCAAATTTAAAACTGGTTACAGATTCATAATAAAAGCTCAAAATCCAATGGTGGATTTTGCCACGATAAAGGCAGTGTTTTATTGGTGTAAAAATAGCTAGTTTTATGCTTGGTGTAATTTAAAAACCAGAACCATTAGATTCTCCGATAGCATTTAAATACCTCAGTCATATACTGAACAAGTCAGAGGTGACAAAAAATAAACATAACAAGGAAATGTTTTTCCATGGGCCATATGCCTTACTTTTGCAACATTGGATTCATTACATATGGTTCAATGCTACAGTTACATTAAAGTCGGGGCACTACCCGCCCCACACAGTGAAGATATTTTTTCATCGAAACCAGAGTATCTGGTCCTAAAAATTTTGGAGAGATGCAGATATAGTATTAAGAAAAAAAATATTAAGAAAATCTCACATGTTGAATTTGAGAAAAAATTTTAAAAAATTAAATTAAAAAAAGTACTCCATATTCTTATCTCATTGCCATTCGTAATTTGGCGTACCAAACATTTATTTGTTATATATATATATATATATATATATCATGTCATATTACTTAAAAAATATTTTTCTATCCATTTTATTATTTTTATAAACTAAATTTTTATTAAATATTTGATTAAGATTTTAGATTTTAAAATTTTTTAGATCTTAAATATTAAATTGTAAAACCATTCAATGAAGAATGTGTTTTTTCAAAATTTAAATTCTTTACTTTTATTATTTTCTGACTTTAGTAATTTTTTATTTATTTTTTTAATTTATATTAAAATATACTTTATGAATCTCACTTTTTGGATTGCTAACCTTTTTCTGTCTTAATTTGATATTTATCCCTTTCTTATATCTCTCTATGTTTCTTTGCTTTTAAATTTCTTAAAGCCATACAATTCTCTTCTGTATATTTGGTGTGAGTCTACCATTTTTTTTTTAGAAAAATAATTTGAGCACACATTGTCATTGTGAGTGTAAATGAATACATTTTTATTACTCAAGTTTTGTCAAAGAAAAAATAGTGAAAATATAAAAAACCATATAGAATATATATAAAATATATTTATACAAATATATTTTTAAGACGCTATAAACAATTACGAGAAAAAATGAAGATGCATGCGTGATTATCATTGTCTGCTTTGTAAGGTGGCATCCAGAAGACATGAGGCGTGAGCAGTAATACATGCACCTAAGTATATAGAGGTTTAATATGTATATATGTTTTTTTATTTATTTTTCACCTTCTTCTACAGTTTTACTTTTTTTTTTTTCTCCCTTTACTAAAATTTTATCCCATGACGCGGATAGCCGTACGTACCTGAAACATTTCCCAAGATATATAAGACAAGGCGTAAAACAATGACATAGCTTTCAAATGATTTTTACAACCAAATAAATACGAAAGCATACATAGCAGACACCGCACAGCTGCCATTGGATTCAGTTCAATCATCGCATACCAATAAATACGAATGTCAGGATATGGTTATGCGCGAGAAAGCCTAATTTGCTAAATTTGTTGTTTATCACATTTTTTAGACAATTATTAATAGATGAAGAGTTAATTAAGAGGGAAGAAAACTCTCAATTTGATTTATCCCTTATATTGGTTCAGATGATTTTAAAGTAAATAAATATTTGGTATAAAAGAAAATTATATTTTCTTATTTTCTGTTTTCATTTTTTCAAATGTGATTTGTTTCTAATTTGAGATATAATTAAATAGGGAACTGATAAATTCACATAAATAGATTTATAAAATAATCCCAAAAATAAGTCTTAGAGTTTAATTTATAAAATATAATAAAATTAATAATTTAAATTATTTTAAATAAAATTTTTATAAATTTCAATTGAAAAGAATAAAAAATCAAAGTAAGTATACTTTGTATATTTCTTCTGCAGAATATTTTATTTTCTATCTTTCTTTATAAAAAAGGAAAGACTGAATTTAATTATAATAAATTGAATATAATTTAATTATCAATTCAATCTAATAATTTTCTTTTAATTTTTAAAATATTATAAAACAAAAATTAATTAATTAATTTAAATTTACAATTTCATTCGTGATAAATGCTAAGAAATGATTCATGCATATATATATATATAAATATATGTTTTGGGTGCAAGATTCATGCATACATTATTGTCACATAATGTATAGATATGAGCGTACATGAAGTAAAATGAGTTATGATTAAAAGAAATTTAATTTTAGTTAAGTGATGAAAATTGAGCCACATATACTTACCGAGTATTTAGTGGAAAACGCTGTTAGATAAACAGAACAATATAAGAGCTGGGTTGGTCTTGGTTATTTACGTTGTAGTGAGAGATTACATTGTCTAATATGATTTTATATGAAGAAATGCGAGATGGAACAAGTACAATTATTGAAATGGCTTCAAGATAGTGCAGGAGTCGTGTCGTTTCAGTAAGGTCACCTCCATCTTTTAGACTTTTTCGTTGGATGCTTCCCATAAGTTTCTGGAGGCTGGGAGGAAAAGCGTCGATAGGCAGCTGAACCCAAACCACCTACATCTTATCTTCATTATCACTATCTCTTCTGAATACACTGCCAAGCAATCAGACCCAACTAATAAGCCGCGTTATAAGTGTTGGCCAATGGTCAAGTTAAGTCGTGGCCATCTTTTGCATAGAATGCTTTCCATGATTTCCGATGTTCACTTTACAGGAAACTACTTTGAAAGTTCACATGCTCACAGGAAACTACCCTGTAATTGTATATCGAAGTGATCTAAACTCCCTTCATTACACATCCCTTCTGAATACACCACCAACGAAGCAACCAATCCTCGTAGAAAGCACTCAATTCCTCTCCCTGCCTTATTCCCCAAACCCTTCCCTCATTACTTGGCTTCTTCTGCTTTGGTTACCCTATTTTTCCCCTTCCTAATTGTCACCAACTTATCAACAAAGCTGAAAAAAAAAAAATCAAGACTTCTGAGTGGCTGACAGTCATCTTACAACTAAAGGTTGGCGATTACCAATTTTGAAATCTACAGAAACATATAGTGAGGTACAATTCCATCAAGTTCTCTTTAGATCTGTTTTTTTCTTTAAATTTTCGTGTAACTTTTTTGATAGATGATGTATAATCTTTATTTATTCAAAAAATAAGTTAATTCAAAACTGACATACTTAATTAAGTCTTTGAGTAAGATAGAAGATGAAATAATAGATATCTAAATACTTAATAAATCTTAATATAAAAAATAAAGTGAATTTACTTTATAATTTAGATATATTATTATAGTATTATTTTGAATGTCTACGTTTCATCCATATTTGTCACATCACACCCATCGTCTTTGTCTTGATGCATAACTCATATTTCAAAGTCTTTGGGAATATATGTCAGCAACTTGATCTTAATATATGCAGTCTTGGTGAATATATTTGTGAGCAACTTGGTCTTCATATTTGCAGTCATAATGAATATGTAAGCAACTTGATCTTTGGATTTGCAGTGTGATTCAGTGAGCTATGATACATTCATATTATTAACTCACATTTTTTACACTTTTTTGGTCTACTCTTAATATTAACTAGTTGTTTAAACTTAGCAATTAATTGGGCAATAGAAATGTTATCTTCTAACAAGTATTTTCACTCAAAAGATCACAAAACTCAAATCACAATTGCATAGAGTGAGCGTCTAATGTAATATTTACGTCACTAAACCATGATAACTATAATTTATGAATTTTTAAAGTGACAAAACCTTTTGTAAAAATACAATTTCTAATTGAGTAATGCTTCAAAAATTCTTAAATAATATAAAAAAATCATGCATCCTTACCACATTATACAAAAAAAATCATACAGTGTGATCTGGTAAGCGCATTTCATGGATTGTAAAATTTGATTAGTATATAGTCTTAATTACATGAAAAATTAAATTGCACCTCTCGATGGATGTATTTATCGGGTTTTATCACTAGCTAGTGGGGTATACTTACCAAATATAAAAGTGAAAGAGATGTGTTTATAATTTCTTAAAACAAATTTATAATAATTATTTTACTATTTTATAAAAAAACCTAATTAAATTTAACAAAATATATCTACTTCCTTACAACTTATACAACATAAAAAAGATAGTCTTCTGCTTGTCAAATAAAGACAATTTTTGAAAAATCTTTAATATACTAATTTTTCTTTCAGTTTAAAATTTTATTTTAATAATTGAAACTACATTTAAAGGGAGAAAAGTGTTAGTTTTTGTGTTAGATGATTAACAACATTATGAGAACTAAGTCGAAGAGAATAAAAAATTATTTTTATTTTAGTAAATATACTATAATCCAATAGAATTTAAAATTTTGCTATAATACCAAAATCTGTGACCCATAATTAATTATTCTTGTTATTATGAATATTCTTGGTAAAGTGTAATATTTAAATATTTGGGAGAGTATAATGTACTCAATATATTTGAAAATCTTTATGTGTCCTCTTACTTTTACTTTTCCTACATCCCATTTGTCATTCATGTTCGTAAAAATTGACATAATAAAATGAGCTTAATTTAATTATTCAAATAGTTGAGGGATTTGTAAGATTTTAGAGTTGAGAGGTGTGAATTTTTTCAGCAATGGAAGCGTATGTTTACAATAGCCTAACATGCAATTAAGGGTGTCTTCACATTTTTGATAGATATATATATATTTATATAGACACACACACACCCAGCATTTTACGGTATTTGAAATTCAGTTTTCTGGGTTCAACTGTAGACATCAGATTGCAAATTAATTATTACTCCATGTTATTAAGAAACAGCATCATATTCCCATAAAAAAAAAGGAAAAAGAAACAGCATAATACTATCTAGTAACTTAACAAACAGCATAAAATTATATAGCAAAAGCCTAATATCTGCTGCCTACTCTACTTCAAGTCCTTTCCTTATTCTATGCTCTGTCTAAAGTAACAATTGTACACGGCGGCATTTAACTTTGATTAGAGCAATAAATATTAACCATAAGGCTCAAATTATCCACATATTGATTGATGTATATTATGTGGGGTGATATGTTTACAATATGTTCTTCTCAATTATAATCCAAACTCAAATTTTTAATTGTATAAAAGTGAGAGTTAGGAACTTCTTTGTTAATGCAACAATTAATAAGTCATCCTTTCATGCATTCAAGTTTAAAGATTTTGCCTAATTCTGCCTAACTCAATTCTGTTGTCAGGTAGCCCCTTCTTGAAATGGCAGAGATCATCATCTCCATTGCTGCGAAATTGGGAGAATATTTGGTGGATCCAGCAATTCGTCAAGGACAATACTTGTTTTGTCCGAAGAAAATTGTCAAAAATCTAGACAAGGTTAAGAAGGAGTTGGCATCAGTAAGAGACCATGTGGAAAAAGATGTCAAGGAAGAAAAGGAACAGACGCATGAAATTGGTGATGTTGTACAAGAGTGGTTGGACTATGTGACACGTCTCATGGATGAGACAACGAATCTAGAAAAAGAAATGGAAACAAACATCACTTGTTCCTGGCATCCTAACTTTAGAAGATATCGTCTGTGCAAGCAAATGGCAAAGGCTACAACTATTATGTCAGAGTTGAGCAAAGATAAGATCAATGTTAAGGAATTTACTCGCCCACGTCCAATCCCGGGCATTGAATACTATTCTTCTGGAAATTTTACTTATTTTGAATCTACAAAAGTAGCTTATGATCAACTTTTAGAGGCACTGAAAGATGACAGCATCTATATGTTAGGGTTGCATGGGATGGGGGGGTCTGGAAAAACAACCCTTGCAAAAGAAGTGGGTAAAATGGCCAAGGAGTCTGGTTTGTTTGATCAGGTTTTGCTAGTCACTGTGTCCCAGAATCCAAATATCAGAAATATTCAAGGTGATATGGCGGATTGGTTAAATATTCAATTAAGAGAAGAATCTGAAAATGGAAGAGCACAACGGTTATGGCTGAGACTAAAAGAAGAGAAAAAAGTTCTTATAATATTGGATGACGTATGGAGAAGGCTCAATTTGGAGGGTTTAGGAATTTGTTTGGACGATAATTACAAGGGTAGCCATAAGGTCCTCCTAACCACACGTCTCATATCAATATGTACTTCGATGTCCTGTCAAAAAAGCATTCCTCTACATCTCTTATCTGAAAAGGATGCTTGGGCTTTGTTCCGACAGCGTGCAGGTTTAGCTGATAAGCCCTGGTCCAACCAATTACATGTTATAGAACGACAAGTTGCTAGTGAATGTAAAGGGCTACCAATTGCAATTGAAGCTGTGGGATCCTCCTTAAAAGGAAGACCTATTGAGGAGTGGAGGGTAGCATTAGACAATTTGTGTCATTCAAAACCAATTGAAGTCGAAGAAGAGGAGAGAGATGCTTTCTCTTGTCTTGAATTAAGCTATAATCATTTGAAAAGCAAAGAAGTGAAGTTGTTATTTTTGATTTGCAGTATGTTTCCAGAAGATCATAAGATTGTTATTGAAGATTTGATAAGATATGTGATAGGGCTAGGTGTATATGGGGAATATGAGTCATTTGAATTAGCAAGGAGTCAAGTAAGAACAGGTATAAATAAACTTGTGAATTATTACTTGCTCAGTTATCTTGACAACAGAAAAGGGCACCTAAAGATGCATGACACAGTTCGTGATGTAGCTTTGTGGATAGCGCGCAAAGGGTATGGAACAATCATGGTAAATCTTGAAAAAGATTTAAATGCATTGGCAGAGAATGGAGCTATGAAAGATTGTTTCATTTTATCCTCATGGTACAAGGAAACATATCAAATTTCTCAACAACTTGAAGCTCCAAAGCTTGAGATTCTACTCTTAAATAGTAGAAATTCCTTGAAATTATCGCACATGGCTTTTGATGGTATGAAGATGATCAAAGTCATGTCTTTGGTGCAAGAAGGTGGTAGAAATAATACCTTATCATTTCCTCAATCAACCCAGTTATTCTCTAATCTACGAACTCTGCGCTTGCATGGATGGACATTAGGAGACATATCTTTTTTGGTAAGCATAACAAGACTTGAAGTTCTTGACTTGCGAAGTTGCAGCTTCAACAAGTTGCCTGACGGAATTGAAAAACTCAATCAATTGAAGCTGCTGGATTTGTCATTTTGCACAATAGGTAATTCTAATTTTGAAGCAATTGGAAGTTGTTCGAAGTTGGAAGAGTTATATGCTTTTGAATTTAATTGTCATAATGAACGCCCTGTTGATGTGGGTATTCTTACTCTCCCAAAGTTGCAGAGGTATGCAATAAAACTGGGCAATCGGTCTAGCACACGGTGTCTCGAACTTGATGAAGATAATATATATGGGAAAGGCATGAATGTTATTCACTTAAACGAGTTTGATATCTCCTCCTTATTTGCATCTTCACGGAATCTTCTACAAAGAGCAAACGAGGTTCATCTGTACAACCTTCATGGAGGTTGTAAAAGTATCATGCCAGACATGGTTCAAGCAGTGGGAGGCATGTCTAATCTGACTAATCTCTTGCTTGAAGATTGTAGTGAGATAGAATGCCTCATTGATACAACTTCTGGCCTTGCTAGTGCTAGCTCATTCCCAGAAGATGCTATGTCTCCTAGTTTCGTGGACTTAGAATACATGCCTAACTTGAAAGAAGTGTGCCGAGGTCAACCTTCACCTGACTTCTTTGAGAAATTAGAAGTGCTCTCTATAAAGAATTGCTTACAAATTGAAGAACTATTCTCAATGTCTGTTGCTAGAAGTCTGCAGCAGCTGAAAAATCTACGTATATCAGATTGTAACAAATTGAAGCATATTATAACAAATGGGAGAGAAGATGGCACTAATACAGTGGAGGAGATAGTTCCAACTCTAGACAATGCTCATTTACTATTCCCCAATTTGAAGGTTGTGTCTGTTAGGAGTTGTCCGAAATTGAAAGTTATCTTCCCAATCTCTTATGTTCATGAAGAACCTCGGCAACTGCAAATGATTTCTATAATTGATTGTGAGGCGCTGGAATATATATTTGGCCATTATGACCAGGATGTTCATTCATCTCAGATCAAAATCATGCTTCCGGTTGTGAGAAGGTTCCATCTCAGGGATTTGAAAAATCTCCTTGGGATATGCCCACAAAATAATCATTCAAGTTTTTCATCTCCGAGGGCGCTAATTCGGACTGGGTGTCCAAAGTTAAATACATCATGGGCAGGTGTAATGATTGATTTAGAGCAAAGACATCCGCATCTAGACATGGTATGCATCTAATTATATGCAATTTAAAAAGCAAAATTTATATTTAACATATTAGATTATATATAATTGGTGGCATATGCATGTTTTTAATTCGAATAATAATTTGTACACAATTTTTATCATATTTTTTTATAGAATAGTATTTGAATTTGATTGGTCTTACGAAAATTAATTTTAAATAGTGCCTGTTAAATTCAAATATTATTACCTAACAATGTATAATCATTATTCTTAATCCTAATTTAAAGGTACAATAAATTTATAATTTCTTTTGTAAAATCTCAAATTTTAGAATCTTAACCTATATTCAATTAAGGCGATGTGTGATGATAGTTATAATTTTTATAAATCTAAGGTAAAAAGTGTTACAGTTTTTTAATTAACTAATAATGCATTATTAGGGATAAGAACTATGAGAAGATGTCTTTGTAGTTGTTCAATTTGCTTATACAAAGTTTCCTCCTAATGAAGAGAGTTTGTGTGTTGGTGTAGGACTTCCAAGATTGTGATTATTCTTCAAATCATAAGTATGTCATGTGGAATGTACAATTAAAAAGAACCAAAATGAATTAATTAGAGAGTTTGATAGTGCAACGAGTGATAGCTTTGAACTTAATTTTTGCAGCAGAAAGAAAGAGTAATGCTTAATATTACTGCAACATCCAGCCAACTGTCCAACCAAGTGCTTCCTGAAGCGTTGCAGTCTATTCTAAATTTGGAAACACTACATTTGGGCCAGAGTGGGGTTGAAGGCATTTTCCAACTCCAAGTCGAAGGTGGACTCAGTTGTAACACTGAACCGAAGGCTTTCAACTCAAACTTAGAGGATCTGATTTTATTCAGCCTTCCTGAGCTGAGATTCATTTGGAACGCCCCCGCTCAATTTCTGAGCCTTACGGAACTTAAAGACGTACATTTGTATCAGTGCCCAAAATTGAAAGCTATACTTTCAGCAACTGTTGCTATTTATCTACCGAAGTTGCGGCGTCTGGTTATAGATAGGTGCGAGGAATTGGAGGAAATCATGAGTTCAAATTCGAAGGATGCACAAGAATTCAGTGATCCATCTGCTGCCTGTCCCAGACAAAAAATGTGCTTTCCAAATCTGTGTATGATTAAAGTCTCTCAATGCAACAAAATAAAGCATCTTTTCTCTGATTCCATGGCTTGTCATTTTCTTAAAGTAGAGATGCTGATATTAGTAGAGTGCACTCAACTAGAGCGGGTATTTAAAATTGAAAGTGAGGAAGACGATGATCAAAGTGATGGAAGAGAAGGTGGTGATGAAGAAAGGGAGCGGATAGTGTTCCCACAACTATCTTATTTGACATTGAAAAGTTTGCCAATCTTCACTGAGATTTGTTCAGGATATAACTTGGACATGTCTCAAATCAAAGATTGCAAGGTAGAGGAGTGCCCAAACATAAGACTCTAACAACAAAGGTAAATTCATATCACATTACATATGTCTAGATTAGTATAAAATTACAAAATTTGCCAATCTTTAGTGAGATTCGTTGAGGGTAGAAGTTAAAGGGTCTTATATTTTTGGCTGTATATGCAGGAAAGGGCTCTTGATTTGGTGACAACAACACGGGTAATTACATATTATATGCTTTAGTTACCAAAATTTCAATACAAATTAAAAGGTTGTAATTACTTTGGATTCAGTTTGTTATTTTAAATCTTTTAAGTGGAGTAAAATTGGTTGACAAGAAATTTAATATAACTGAAGTTTTAAGGATAATTTAGAATTTAGAAATGCAGAAGGAACTCGGTGCCATGCTTAAGGGGCAGCTTCCCAGGGTGCTCATTGTTCTCAAACGCTTTTGCTTTCTCTAATTATTTTGATTTCAAGTTTATGAAATGATTTCTGCTCTATTTTTTTTATAACTTGGTATTCTTCCTTCAATGTCTACTACAGTAAGTTATTGCATTTCATAGCTTTTTCTTCAATTGCAGTATATCTTGGTTTCAAATTGAAGCAATTTCAGATCTTTCTACGTACTTTTAATAAAATTAAATTACTTTATTAGGAAATTCTCAGTTTATTTTTTTGATTTCAGACATTTTATTCTTATAACCCAAACTATCCTTATTAAAATTGATTAGTTATTAATAACTATCAATATTTTCCTTATTTTCAGATTAGGGGGCGTAGCCAAAAAATGATACAGCAATGGGAACTATGTGGTTGGATTCATATTGTTATCATTAATTTTGTTCCAGATTTGGAGATCCTATGATCAGCAAATGACATGTTGGGAGTCATTGGCTATACATGCTTGTTTAACTTTGTATAATTTGTTCAACTCGTACTCATTTCTGCGTCTGTTTTTCTTAACATCGCCGCTTTGTTTGAGTTCAGATGCTTTTTTTAATAATGTATGTATGCAACAACAACTTGAATGTTGTTTTGAGTGTTCGCTTATTCTATCTTATTTAAGTTTATCATAATTGTTGTCTGCTACTTATGGATCAATATCGAATTCTATATTATTTTTTAAATTAATGAAAACTTACTTGGTTGGATAGATAAATGAAATTTTTGAGGGAATGCAACTTTGGGTTGCTTGAATGAGGTGATTGCTAAATAGATTGCCCATAAGGCCATTCATATGGTTGTTTAGGTCTGTATATTTAGTTATTTCGTGTTGCATGGAATCAGGTAGCAGACTCTAGAGTTAGAGCCATGCTACTACTAAACGAGATTTGACCAGTTTCATGAAGGATGTTTTTCCCCAGGACAGTTAATTTTTAAAATATTACTCTTCTCATAGAACGGGAAATAAGAAAATAGATGCAAATTGCTTATATGCCATTTTATATATAGATATTGTAACTCAATTTAAAAACTTAATAAATTTAATATAAACATCCTTTTTAATAATCATTATTTTTTAATAAATATTTAATAAATTAAAATTTATGAAAATCTTTCCATCAAGGAGCACAAACTCGGGCTCATTTTCCTATTTGTCATCCACTTTTCAGAAAACTTCTTGCCATTCAAATACACCAGACCTCTTTATGTCTAATGGTGATAAACAAGTTGACCCCATCTTTTGACCAAGCACATTTGAGAAAATCACTAACAAAATTAGGCAAGCGTGATGCTCCTCCAGTTTCTGTGAATCAGTCTTCTCCAGTGAAACATCCTTCCATGGTTCGCAAAAGGACCTGTACCTACAATAGGCCAGATATGATTAAATATTGTGGCATATATTGATATCAAATTAAAATCCAATGCTCTGTTTTGCAACGGGAATAAACTTAGCATATAATTTTGTAACATTATATCAAGTAGAAGATCAGATTAAATAACATAAAAAGCTTTGCAGGCCAAATTTCAACCTGATTACAGATTCATACAATCTATACACATACAAAAAGATGGATTTCCGAAAGGGTTTGTATCACTAGAATTTCTCTTTCCAAATTGAACATCATGAGATCCCTAACCAAACAAGAAGAGGCAAATGAAAAAAAGGGGGGGGGGGGGGAATAGAAAACATTGGTGTACTTACCATCTCCAAGAAGGATTAGCTTCAGGAGGACACTGTACCCTCAAACAGAGTGATGACACAAAAGTATCATAGCCATGCAGTAAATCAGTTTTGTGACCTACAGAAAAGAAGTCAAAACATCATATGTTCAAATGTCCATGCATGTATGTAACCAATCAATCAAGTAGATCACTATCAAAGTCTTGATACTTGCATCACAATATGAGAAGTGATACTAATAACGAGTTAAAGGTTCTAATTAGGAACATACTATTTAACAGCACCAGTAAAAATTTGGAAAAACAATAATTCCACTGTGACTTCACCATTTAAAAGAGATGCCAGTGGCCCATAAGGTTACTAGATCCAGCATTTAGTTTTCCAGACTGCACTTACACATAATTATCTATAAGATTCCTCTCCATTCTTTTTAAAGTAGTTAACAAAAAATTATCATTTCATGTTCTAACAGCAACTTTTAACATGTTTCTGAAAGGACTGCCAGTTGATTGACACTTAACTACAAAGAAATCCAGTTTTCATTATTAGCAGCATCCTTCTGTATAGCTTTACTATGCAGTGAGGAAAAAACATAATTGATTCTTTCCAGATTTTGCCTCAAATTTCAATGACAAAACAGTTTAATCCCCAATGGCAGTACCTTAACAACTTATATGCAATGCTACTTCATCAACTTATTAATCTGTAAATCCTTAATTAAACACTCAAAACTATGAAAGTGTAATTCTCTCCCAATACCATATAGCCATAATAATCAAATGAATGTCAGCGACTTAATAATACATTCCCACCCTTTCCCCTTCACCCCTCAATTCACCAACATCCTATTCAATATTCCTTTTGAGGTAAACAATTTCCAAAAATAGGATGCTGATTTATTGAATTTCTTACCTTCTTGCAACTCAGAACAGTCTCCAAATCCTAAACACATTTGCTGCATTTTTTACTGTCAGCTAGAATGGCCAGTTACAAACATAACCAATGTCTCCATTATAAGACTTGATTAATACTCAGATATGTAAAAACTCAGGGAAAGAGCTTAACCAAGCAACTTAAGCCATAACATTTCCTTCTCTAATATACTCAGCCCAATGGTGTTCTTTTCCTTTTATTTCACCCAAATTGAGAATTTTACCAAAGATAATGGTACATCAGCGGTAAATAACACAGGAAAACAGAAATTATGCACCATCGTAAATTACAACGGATTCCATGAAACTCCAATCCACCAAAACTTTAGCTTGAACTTACAAACTATTATACCACTACCAAGGAGATTGTTATATCTATATTTATGAACTCCAGTCTCTTGACTTCTTTATAGGGACACTATACACATCATTAGCCGGTGCATACGATCTATTGATCACATGACTTATACAACCTATTATATAGTCTGCATCACAGATAATGACAAGCCTCTTAATTTTAGCATACTTTATCAATTGTCATTTTATGGTGTCAGATTTTGGATTCCTGTTTAGATATATACTTCACAGTGGATAAGAAACTTCCAAGGAAAATTCATTCTTTTATTTACAAAGTCTAGAATTCCAATCAATCAATTATAAAATACAACTGATGGTAAAGAGAAATAAAAACTCCTTCCCAACTAGTCAAGTTCCTAGCAAAACCAGGAAATCAATTGATCCAAATCATATCAAGAAAACCCCTATTTAAGCATAGAATGAAGTATTAAAATGTATCTAGTAGCATATCTGAAGAATCAGAGGCACCACAAAGGGGAGACAAAGAGCAGATACAACTGATGGTAACAATCAGCATTTGTCACCAAGAAGCAGCTGCAGATAGACAATTGTAGTCGCTAGTAACTCCTCCCCACCAGCTTTAAATTGGTTTCTCCATCCAGATGTATTCTCAACATGCTTCAATAAAGATTGCAGTGATTTTGTGTGTAATGCTTTGTCGGACTTGAGATATATCTCACCACATTTTTTATAGAGCTTTCCAACAGTCACAGAAGCAGTCAACCAATGTAATAATTTTGATATTAAAGAATTCTCCTGAGGCTGCTCTTGCTCTTCAGCAGAACCCACTGTGGAATACAAATGAGAGACTTTCGCCATCAACTTTTGTGAAGATTCTGATTGTACAGCAATTGAAATTGACCACAGAAGAAAGCTTTCCAGCTTTTCTTGATTCTGTAACACAGAAAAGTATGCTCTTTATATGCTAGAGACAAACAAGGTAATGACCAATTCAGACAAGACCAAATATATACAATATACAAATGTAAATCACTTGTGCAAGAATACTTTTGAAGCAACATCTACCATACATGTATTAGACCGCTGCAAGACTAGTAAATCAAAAGGAAAAAATTTCAAAATATATGAGAGGATCCTCCTACTCTTTCGCCAAGAACTATAATACCATGCCAGAGACAGCAATGGATGATTTCAACAAAAGACTGTTTAATGCTGCTATCAAGACTTTTTTTTTTCTGATATGTGGTCCTTGTTTGCAACGATTTCAATAATACTGCTATCATTTGTAGCTATGGATTAACCAATGCAACAGTTTGATTTGTTAACGTTACATCACGGAGTATGAAAGAGAACAGATTAGAGGAAAGTTCCATGAGTTGCTCAAGGGCATATTTTTGCAACCACTTGGAGATGTTTCCAGATGCGGTAACCTCATTGACAACTTAAATTATAAAAAATTGGGGAAAAGTTCAGTGTAAAAGAAGATTAAAAGATTCACATTCATCTGTTTTTAGTATAGATTGCTCATCAAAATTGAATAAGCATTACATTAACTGATGTCATGAACCAACTATTTAGTTTCCACATTTGACAAAAACTTAGGTCCTAAGAATCAAAACCTGCTCCAGTTAATTGTGGAGTGAGTATGCAGTTTTCATGGTCAATCTTAGGTCCCATAGGCATAGATTGGTATGTGATGCAAAGATTAACAAAAGACAATGTTAGCCAAAATTTACCTTCTAAGCTACCAATACTTGCTTCAAGGAAAATCTGCCATCATCTCCATTAGGCCTCTCTCCAGAGACCAAGATGAGAGATGAAAACCATGAAAATAGAGAACAATGTTTCACTGGATGTCGAGCAGTCTTGTGCAATTCAACAGACTTCTTCATCACCTGCAAAGCAGATAAGATAGTGTTATGTTATCCCAGTGGAACAAACTAAAAGAAGAGCAGCAGAACCACAGATTAACTATTTGGACAAGAACAGGTAAAAAAAAAGAAGGGGAAGAAAAGAATCAAATCTTAATAGTAGCACACTCATATTACAAATCACTTGATAAAGGAAAACTAACCAAATGGTCAATACCAATCTCCTTCATACTTCTTTTGTGTATTACGATATTGATATGGTATGATATAGATATTATAATATGCTAAAACTTTAAAAAAGTAAAATATCAATATGGTATATATATATATATATATATATATATATATATATAAAATTTAATCTAAATAAAAAAATATTTACATAACTAGCATAATACGGAAACCAAAGCCCAACCTAAGATTAGAGAGATTGGAGAATGGGTATCGAAGAAATAAGGAAACGGGCGATGATTTGGCACTAGATATCCGGAGGTGTGGAAAGAGCAGCTGTGAGAAGTCGCAAAACCATTGTGAAGGTTTCCACAGAGCATACTGATGGAATGTCCGAAATACAAACAGTTAGCATAATACGAACAGTGTTTCGGTCACCCGTTAGCCTCCAACTCCATTGTGTTTGATATGACTGGAGAACGTTTTCCAATCGTATTAATGATGGATTGGTGTCAAATTTGTATCTGACACCGAAACGCCATGGAAATGTACGTATTGGTGCTTCTTAGCTAGTCATACTCGTACATCTTTTTATATTCACCATATAGAGTAACATAAAAAGCCAATGAACTTGACAATGATAAGTGACAGATTAGTTGATGTCCATTTTATTTAGCATTCTAGCGGATAGTATGATGGAGTATTGTTTTGGCTATAAATTCTTTGGTTTGCTTCCCTCTTCTACGTTAACACTGCTGTGCCCACGCCACCGACAGAAACTCCATGAGAGGGATGTATATTTCTTTTGATATGTGTACAACTTTATCAATTTTTGTCTCTATTCTTCAATTAGTAAACAGTTCTTTTAAGTAAGATTTTGAAATAAGGTGGTACTGAGTGTTAGATTGGCGACCGAAAAATTGCTCCAGTACTTGGTGTGCCAAACAATATATATATATATATATATATATATATGAAAGTGCTCAATTTGCTTCTTCATCATATTACATGTGGTATTACAATCGGTCTTTTGGGTATAATTGCTTTGTCTCCATGACACTGTACTTTTAACCTCACCTAAGATTAAATGCTATTTAACATCCACTTTTCAGAGAACTTCTTTTCCATTCAAATACACCGACCTCTCTATGTCTACGTGTAATAAACAAGTAGACCCCAACTTTTGACCAAGCAAGCACATCTGAGAAAATCATTAACAAAGTTAGGCAAGCGTGATGCTTCTCCAATTTCTGTGGATCAGTCTTCTCCAGTAAAACATCCTCCTTCCGAGATTTATAAAAGGGCCTAACCCACAATAGGCCACAAATTATTAGTTTGCTGGCATATATAGATATCAAATCAAAATCCAAGTCTATCTGCAATGGGATTAAAATTAGCATATAATTTTGTTGCATCATATGAAGTAGAAGATCGAATCAAATGACATCAAAGGCCATGCGGGCCAAATTCAAAACTGGTTACGGATTCATAATAAAAACTCAAAATTCAATGGTGGATTCTGTCACGATAAAGGCAGAGTTTGATTGGTGTAAAAATAGCTAGTTTTATACCTGGTGTAATTAAAAAACCAGAACCATTAGATGCTCCGATAGCATTTAAATACCTTGGCCATATACTGAACAAGTCAGTGGTGACAAAAAATAAACATAACAAGGAAATGTTTTTCCATGGGCCATATGCCTTACTTCTGTAATATTGGATTCATTACAAATAGTTTTATGCTACAGCCACATCAAAGTCGGGGCATTGCCCGCCCCCACATAGTGAACATATTTTTCTTCGAAACCAGAGTATCTGGTCCTAAAAATTTTTGAGAGATGTAGATATAGCATTTAGAAAAAAAAATAAAAAATATCATATGTTGAATTTGAGAAAAAATAAAAAAAAATATTAAAATTAAAAAAAAATCAAAATTCTCGTCTCATTGCCATTCCTAATTTGGTGTACCAAACATATATTTGTTTTATTTATATATATATATATCATGTCAAATTCCTTAAAAAATGTTTTTTCTCCATTTCATTATTTTATAAATTAAATATTTATTTAAAATTTTATATTTTAAAATTTTTAGATCTTAAATATTTATTTAAAATTTTATATTTTAAAATTTTTAGATCTTAAATATTTAATTGTAAAATCATTCAATGAAGCATGTGTGTTTTTGGAAATTTGAATTCTCTAATTTTATTATTTTCTAATTTTAGTAATTTTTTATTTATCTCTTTAATATATATTAAAATATATTTTATGAGTCTCACTTTTTTATTACTAACTTTTTTATCTTAATTTTATATTTATCTCCTTTTTTTTATGTCTCTCTCTATATCTCTTTGTCTTTAAATTTCTTAAAACCATAGAATATTCTTCATCATTTTTGGTGTGGGTCCACCATTTTCTAGAAAAATAATTTGAACACACATTATCATTACACAATGTGTGCACGAGTGTATAAATGAATGAGTTTTTATTACTCAAGTTTTGTGAAAGAAAGAATATATATGACATTTATTTATACAAATATTAAAAAGTGTATAAAATATATGTAAAATTTATTTATGCAAATATATTTTTAAGATGCTATAAACATTTATGAGAAAAAATGAAGATGCATGCGTGATTATCATTGTCTGCTTTATAAAGTGACATCCAGAAGAGCATGAGGCTTGAGCTGTACTACATGCACCTAAGTATATAGAGGTTTAATATGTATATATGTTTTTTTATTTATTTTCACGTGCTTCTACACTTTTTTGTTTCTCCCTTCATTAAAATGTTTTCTCATGACGCGGATAAGACAAGGCGTAAAAAAAATGACATAACTTTCAAATGATTTTTACAACCAAATAAATACGAAAGCATACATAGCAGACACCGCACAGCTGCCATTTGGTTCAGTTCAATCATCGCATACCAATAAATACGAAAGGTAGGATATGGTTATGAGAGAGAAAGCTTAATTTGCTAAATTTGTTGTTTATAACCTTTTTTAGACGATTATTAATAGAAGAAGAGCTAACCAAGAGGGAAGAAAACTCTCAATTTGATTTATCTCTTACATTGGGTGAGATTATTTTAAAGTAAATAAAGATTTGGTATAACAGAAAATTATATTTTCTTATTTTCTGTTTTCATTTTTTCAAATGTGATTTTGTTTCTAATTTGAGATATAATTAAATAGGAAAATGTTAAATTCAATTGAAAAGAATAAAAAAACCAAAGTAAGTATACTTTGTACATTTCTTCTGTAGAATATTTTATTTTCTATCTTTCTTTATAAAAAAAGAAAGACTGAATTTAATTATAATATAATAAATTTAAATTGAATTTAAGTTAATTATCAATTCAATCTAATAATTTCCTTTTAATTTTTAAAATAATATAAAATAAAAATAATTAATTAATTTTCAATTTACGATTTCATTCATGGTAAATGCTAAGAAATGATTCATCATGCATGTGTGTCTATATATATATATATTTTTTTTTTTTGGGTATAAGATTCATGCATATATTATTGTCACATAATGTGTACATATGAGCGTACATGAAGTAAAATGAGTTATGATTAAAAAAATTTAAAATTTTAGTTAAGTGATGAAAATTGAGCCGCATATACTTACCGACAATTTGGTGGAAAACGCTGTTAGATAGACAGAACAATAGAAGAGCTAGCTTGGTTATTTACGTTGTAGTGAGACATATGATTTTATAAGAAGAAACGTGAGATGGTACAAGTACAATTATTGAAACGGTTTCAAGATGGTGCAGGAGTGGTGTCGTTTCAGTCAAGTCAACTCCATCTTTTAGACTTTTTCGTTGGAAGCTTCCCGCGATTTCCAAGGGTCACTTTACTTTTCAGTTTGCAGGAAATTGCCTGGTAAGTTCCTGGAGGCTGAGAGGAACAGCGTCGATAGGCAGCTGAACCCAAAACGTCTGCATTTACCTTCATTATCACTATCTCTTCTGAATACACTGCCAAGCAATCAGACCCAACTAATAAGCGGCGTTATAAGTGTTGACCATTGGTCAAGCTAAGTCGTACCCATCTTTTGCGTAGGATGCTTTCCATGATTTCCAATGTTCACTTTACAGGAAACTGCTTTGAAAGTTGACATGCTCACTGGAAACTACCTTCTAATTGTGTATTGAAGTGATCTAAACTTCCTTCATTACACATTCCTTCGGAATACACCACCAACGAAGCAACCAATCCTCGTGGAAATCACTCAATTCCTCTCCCTGCCTTATTCCGCCAATCCTGCCCTCATTACTTGGCCTCTTCTGCTTTGGTTACCCGATTTTTCCCCTTCCTAATTGTCACCAACCTGTCAACAAAGTTGAAAAAAAAAAGATCAAGACTTCTGAGTAGCTGACAGTCATCTTACTACTAAAGGTTGGCGATTACCGGTTTTGAAATCTACAAAAAGATACAGTGAGGTACAATTCTATCAAGTTCTCTTTATGTCCGTTTTTTTCTTTAATTTTTGTATAACTTTTTTGATAGATGATGTATAATCTTCGTTTATTCAAAAAATAAGATAATTCAAAACTGGCATACTTAATTAAGTCCTTAAGATAGATGATGAAATAATAGATATCTAACTACTTAATAAATCTTAATATAAGATATAAACTGAATTTATTTTATAATTTAGATATATTATTATAGTATTATTTTGAATGTCTACTCTTCATCCATATTTGTCACATCACACCCATCGACTTTGTCTTGATGCAAAACTCATATTTCAAAGTCTTTGGGAATATATGTCAGCAACTTGATATTAATATATGCAGTCTTGGTGAATATATTTGTCCGCAACTTGGTCTTCATATTTGCAGTCATAATGATTATGTAAGCAACTTGATCTTCAGATTTGCAGTGTGATTCAGTGAGCTATGGTGCATTCATATTGTTAACTCACACTTTGTACACTATTTTTTGGTCTACTCTTAATATTAATTAGTTGTTTAAACTTAGCAATTAATTGAGCAATAGAAATGTTATCTTCTAACAAGTATTTTCACTCAGAACTCATATCACAATTGCATAGAGTGAGCGTCCAATGGAAAATTAACAGCACTAAACCATGTAACTATATTTTATGAATTTTTAAAGTGACAAAACCTTTTGTAAAAATACAATTTCTAATTGAGTAATGCTTCGAAAATTCTTAAATAATATTAAAAAAATATGCATCGTTACCACATTATACAAAAAATCATACAGTGTGATCTGGTAAGCACATTTCATGGATTATAATATTTGATTATTATATAGTCTCAGTTATATTAAAAATTAAATTACACCTTTTGATGGATGTATCTATCGGGTTTTATCACTAACTAGTGGGGTATACTTACCAAATATAAAAGTTAAAAAGATGTGTTTATACCTTTTTAAAACAAATCTATAATAATTATTTTACTATTTTATTAAAAACTTAATTAAATTTAAAAAATTTTCTACTTACTTACAACCTATACAACATAAAAAAAATAGTCTTCTGCTTGTCAAATAAAGACAATTTATGAAAAATCTTTAATATGCTTATTTTTCTTTCAATTTAAAATTTTATTTTAATAATGGAAGCTACATTTAAAGGGAGAAAAGTGTTAGCTTTTGTATTAGATGATTAACAACTTTATCAGAAATAGGTCTAAGAGAATAAAAATAATTTTATTTTAGTACGTATACTATAATACAATAGAACTTAAAATTTTGCTATAATACCAAAATCTGTGATCCATAATTAAATATTCTTGTTATTATGAATATTTCATGAACATATAGATATATTATTTTAGTTATACTATGTCACTGGGATGGAATATAATGAAATCGCTCATTGGTAAAGTGTAATATTTAAATATTTGGGAGAGTATAATGTACTCAATATATTTGAAAATCTTTATGTGTCCTTTTACTGTTACTTTTCCTACATCCCATTTGTCATTCATGTTCGTAAAAATGGACATAATAAAATGAGCTTAATTTAATTATTCAAATAGTTGAGGAATTTGTAAGATTTTAGAGTTGAGAGGTGTGAATTTTTTCAACAATGGAAGCGTATATTTACAATAGCCAAACATGAAATCAAGGGTGTCTTCACATTTTTGATAGATATACTCTACTTCAAGTCCCTTCCTTATTCTATGCTTTGTCTAAATTAACAGTTGTACACGGCGGCATTTAACTTGGATTAGAGCAATAAATATAAACCATAAGGCTCAAATTATCCACACATTGATTGATGTATATTATGTGGGGTGATATGTTTACAATATGTTTTTCTCAATTATAATCCAAACTCAAATTTTTAATTCTATAAAAGTGAGAGTTAAGAACTCCTTTGTTAATGCAACAATTAATAAGTCATTCCGTCATGCATCCAAGTTTAAAGATACTGCCTAATTCTGCCTACACTCAATTCTGTTGTCAGGTTGCCCCTTGTTGAAATGGAAGAGATGATCACCTCCATTGCTGCGAAATTGGCAGAATATCTGGTGGATCCAGCAATTCGTCAAGGACAATACTTGTTTTGTCCGAAGAAAATCGTCAAAAATCTAGACAAGGTTAAGGAGGAGTTGGCATCAGTAAGAGATCATGTTGAAAAAGGTGTCAAGGAAGAAAAGGAACAGACGCATGAAATTGATGATGTTGTACAGGAGTGGTTGGACAATGTGACACGTCTCATGGATGAGACAACAAATCTAGAAAAAGAAATGGAAACAAAAATCACTTGTTCCTGGCATCCTAACTTTAGAAGATATCATCTGTGCAAGCAAATGGCAAAGGCTACAACTATTATGTCAGAGTTGAGCAAAGATAAGATCAATGTTAAGGAATTTACTCGCCCGCGACCAATCCCTGGCATTGAATACTATTCTTCTGGAAATTTTACTTATTTTGAATCTACAAAAGCAGCTTATGATCAACTCTTAGAGGCATTGAAAGATGAAAGCATCTATATGATAGGGTTGCATGGGATGGGGGGCTCCGGAAAAACAACCCTTGCAAAAGAAGTGGGTAAGAGGGCCGAGGAATATGGTTTGTTTGATCGGGTTTTGTTAGTTACCGTGTCACAGAATCCAAATATCAAAAACATTCAAGGTGACATGGCGGACTGGTTAAATTTTCAATTAAGAGAAGAATCTGAGAATGGAAGAGCACAACGGTTATGGCTGAGACTAAAAGAAGAGAAAAAAGTTCTTATAATATTGGATGACATATGGGGAAGGCTCAATTTGGAGGATATTGGAATTAGTTTGGACGATAATTACAAGGGTAGCCACAAGGTGCTCCTAACCACACGTCTCTTATCAATATGTACTTTGATGTCCTGTCAAAAAACTATTCCTCTGCATCTCTTATCTGAAAGGGATGCTTGGGCTTTGTTCCAACAGCATGCAGGGTTAGCTTATGAGCCCTCATCCAACCAATTACATGTTATAGCACAAAAAGTTGCTAGTGAGTGTAAAGGGCTACCAATTGCAATTGAAGCTGTGGGTTCCTCCTTGAAAGGAAGACCTATTGAGGAGTGGAGGGTAGCATTAGACAATCTGTGTCATTCAAAACCAATAGAAACCGAAGGAGAGAGAGATGCTTTCTCTTGTCTTGAATTAAGTTATAATCATTTGAAAAGCAAAGAAGTGAAGTTGTTGTTTTTGATTTGCAGTATGTTTCCAGAAGATCATAAGATTGTCATTGAAGATTTGATCAGATATGTGATAGGGCTGGGTGTATATGGGGAATATGAGTCATTTGAATTAGCAAGGAGTCAAGTGAAAACGGGTATAAACAAACTTGTGAATTATTACTTGCTCACTTATCTTGAGAACAGAAAAGGGCACCTAAGGATGCATGACACAGTTCGTGATGTAGCTTTGTGGATAGCATGCAAAGAGTATAGAACAATCATGGTAAATCTTGAAAAAGATTTAAATGCATTGGCAGAGAATGGAGCTATGAAAGATTGTTTCATTGTATCTTCGTGGCACAAGGAAACATATCAAATTTCCCAACAACTGGAAGCTCCAAAGCTGGAGATTCTACTCTTAAATAGTAGAAATTCCTTGAAATTATCGCTCATGGCTTTTGATGGCATGACGATGATCAAAGTCATGTCTTTGATGCAAGAAGATTTTGAACGTAAACCATTATCGTTTCCCCAATCAACTCACTCATTCTCTAATCTACGAACTCTGCGCTTGCATGGATGGACATTAGGTGACATATCTTTCTTGGTAAGCGTGACAAGACTTGAAGTTCTTGACTTGCGAAGTTGCAGCTTCAACGAATTGCCTGATGGAATTGAAAAACTCAATCAATTGAAGCTGCTGGATTTGTCATTTTGTACAATAGGTAATTCTAATTTTGAAAAAATTGGAAGTTGTTCGAAGTTGGAAGAGTTATATGCTTTTGAATTTAATTGTCATAATAAACGCCCTGTTGATGTGGGTATTCTTACTCTTCCAAAGTTGCAAAGGTATGTAATAAAACCTGGCAATTGGTCTAACGAATGGCGTCTCGAATTTGATGAAGATAATATATATGGGGAAGGCATGAATGTTATTCACTTAAATGAGTTCGATATCTCCTCCTTATTTGCATCTTCACGGAATCTTCTACAAAGAGCAAACGAGGTTCGTCTGTACAACCTTCATGGAGGTTGTAAAAGTATCATCCCAGAGATGGTTCAACTAGTGGGAGGCATGTCTAATTTGACTAGTCTCCGGCTTGAAGATTGTAGTGAGATAGAATGCCTCATTGATACAACTTCTGACCCTGCTAGTGCTAGCTCATTCCCAAAAGATGCTATGTCTCCTATTTTCACGGAGTTAAAAAACATGCCTAACTTGAAAGAAGTGTGCCGAGGTCAACCTTCACCTGACTTCTTTGAGAAATTAGAAGTGCTCTGTATAGATAATTGCTTGCAAATTGAAGAACTATTCTCAATGTCTGTTGCCAGAAGTCTGCAGCGGCTGAAAGATCTATGTATATCAGAATGCAGCAACTTGAAGCATATTATAACAAATGGGAGAGAGGATGGTACTAATACATTGGAGGAGATAGTTCCAGCTCTAGACAATGCTCATTTGCTGTTCCCCAATTTGGAGTTTCTCTATGTTGGGAAATGTCCAAAATTGAAATTTATCTTCCCAATCTCTTATGTTCATGAAGACCCTCGGCAACTGCAAAATATTTTTATAAGTGATTGTGAGGAGCTGGAATATATATTTGGCCATTATGACCAGGATGTTCATTCATCTCATCAGATCAAAATCATGCTTCCAGCGGTTGTGAGGGAGTTCGTACTCATCAATTTGAAAAATCTCCTTGGGATATGCCCACAAAATAATCATATAAGTTTTCCATCTGTGAGGATGCTAGATTGGATTAGGTGTCCAAAGTTAAATACAGGTGTAATGATTGATTTGGAGCAGAGATATCCACGTCTAAACATGGTATGCATCTAATTAGATAATGACGCATTATTAGGGATAAGAAATATGGGAAGATGTCTTCCTAATTGTTCAATTTGGTTATTCAGGTGGACTCAGTTGTAACACTGAACCGAAGGCTTTCAAATCAAACTTAGAGGATCTAATTTTATTCAGGCTTCCTGAGCTGAGATTCATTTGGAACGCCCGCGCTCAATTTCTCAGCCTTATGGAACTTAAAGACGTATATTTGAATGAGTGCCCGAAATTGAAAGCTATAGTTTCCTCAACTGCTGCTATATATCTACCGAAGTTGCGGCGTCTGGTTATAGAGAAGTGAGAGGAATTGGAGGAAATCATGAGTTCAAATTCGAAGGATGCACAAGAATTCAGTGATCCATCTGCTGCTTGGCCCAGACAAAAAATGTGCTTTCCAAATCTGTGTATGATTAGAGTCTCTCAATGCAACAAAATAAAGCATCTTTTCTCTGATTCCATGGCTTGTCATTTTCTTAAAGTAGAGATGCTGATATTAGTAGAGTGCACTCAACTGGAGCGGGTACTTAAAATTGAAAGTGAGGAAGACGATGATCAAAGTGATGGAAGAGACGGTGGTGATGAAGAAAGGGAGCGGATAGTGTTCCCACAACTATCTTATTTGACATTGAAAAGTTTGCCAATCTTCACTGAGATTCGTTCAGGGTATAACTTGGACATGTCTCGAATCAAAGATTGCAAGGTAGAGGAGTGCCCAAACATAAGACTTAACAACAAAGGTAATACATATTGCATTATATACGTATGTTTATATTAGGATAAAATTGCAAAGTTTGCCAATCTTCCATGATTCATTGAGGGTATAAGTTAAATGGTCTTGTATTTTTTGCTATATATGCAGGAAAGGGCTCTTGATTTGGTGACAACAACACAGGTAATTACATATTATATCCTTTAGTTACCAAAATTTCAATACAAATTCAAAGTTTGTGATTACTTTGAATTCAGTTTGTTATTTTAAATCTTTTAAGTAAACTTGGTTGACATGAAATTTAATATAACTGAAGTTTTAAGGATAATTTAGAATTTAGAAATGCAGAAGGAAACTTGGTACCATGCTTAAGGGGCAGCTTCCCAAGGTGCTCATTGTTTTCGAACGCTTTTGCTTTCTCTAACTATTTTGATTTCGAGTTTATGAAATGATTTCTTCTCTATTTTTTGTATAACTTGGTATTCTTCCTTCAATGTCTACTATAATAAGTTATCGCGTTTCATAGCTTTTTCTTCAATTGCAGTATATCTTGGTTTCAAATTAAAGCAGTTTCAGATCTTTCAATGTACTTTTAATAAAATTAAATTACTTTATTAGGAAATTCTCAGTTTATTTTGTTGATTTGAGACGTTTTATTCTTATAACCTAAACTATCCTCATTACAATTGATTAGTTATTAATAATTATCAATATTTTCCTTATTTTCAAATTAGGAGGCGTAACCAGAAAATGATACAGCAATGGGAACTATGTGTTTGGATTCAAATTGTTATCATTAATTTTGTTGGATATCCTATGATCAGCAAATGATATGTTGGAGTCATGGGCTATATATGCTTATTTAACTTTGTATAATTGTTTAACTTGTACTCATTTCTACGTCTGTTTTTCTTATCATCGCAGTTGTTTGAGCTTAGATGCTTTTTTTAGTACTGTATGTCTGCAACAACAGCTTGAATATTGTTTGAGTGTTCACTTATTCTATCTTATTTAAGTTTATCGTAATTGTTGTCTGTTACTTATGGATCAATATCGAATTCTATATTATTTTTTAAATTAATGAAAACTTACTTGGTTGGATAGATAAATGAAATTTTTGGGAAACACCTAAAGCTATTTTGGGTTGCTCGAATGAGGTGATTGCTAAATAGATTCCCCATAAGGCCGTTCATATGGTTGTTTAGGTCTGTATATTTACTTATTTCGTGTTGCATGGAATCAGGTAGCAGACTCTAGAGTTAGAGCTATGCTACCACAATAACGAGATTTGACCAGTTTCATGAAGGATGTTTTTGCGCAGGCCAGTTAATTTTTTAAATATTACTCTTCTCACAAAACGGAAAATAAGAAAATGGGTACAAATGGCTCATATGCCGTTTTATAAATAGATATTGTAACTCAATTTGAAAATTTAATAAACTTAATATAAACATCTTTTTTAAGTGAAAATTTAATTAAAATTAATAGTGACAAGACCACTAACTTTTTTTTTCAATACAGATTACAGTTTCTTAGCAACTGATAGATTTTACATAAGACATAAAACTAAATTTTTCAATGTTGATTATGAAATTTGTTAAATCCTATATTTTAATAAAACAAGAGATTAAGTTCTCAATGAATCAAAATTAACCATGAAATCTAATAATTAATAATCATTATTTTTTAAAATAAATATTTTATAAATTAAAATTTATGAAAATCTTTCCCTCAAGGCACACAAACTCGGGCTCATTGTCCTATTGTGGACTCTCAAATGGTTCTAATGACAGAAATGGTTAAATTTCTCGTACTTGCATTGTTCACTGCTAATGAACGTTCTGGATATTTCTTCTTTGAGATTCCCAATCAAAATTTTGCAGATTAAATTACAGAGGATTTAATTGCTTTTACACTATGAAACTCTACTTTTAACCTGAACCTAAGATTAAATGCTATTTATCATCCACTTTTCAGAAAACTTCTTTCCCATTCAAATACACCAGACCTCTCTATGTCTAATGGCGATAAACAAGTAGACCCCATCTTTTGACCAAGCACATTTGAGAAAATCACTAACAAAGTTAGGCAAGCGTGATGCTCCTCCAATTTCTGTGAATCAGTCTTCTCCAGTGAAACATCCTTCCATGGTTCGCAAAAGGACCTGTACCCACAATAGGCCAGATATGATTAAATATTGTGGCATATATTGATATCAAATTAAAATCCAATTCTCTATATTGCAACGGGAATAAAATTAGCATATAATTTTGTAACATTATATCAAGTAGAAGATCAGATTAAATAACATCAAAAGCCTTGCAGGCCAAATTTCAACCTGATTACAGATTCATACGATCTATACACATACAAAAAGACAGATTTCCAAAAGGGTTTGTACCACTAGAATTTCTCTTTACAAATTCAACATCATGAGAGTCCTAACCAAACAAGAAGAAGCAAAGAAAAAAAAAAAAGGAGGGGGGTGGGGGAATAGAAAACATTGGTGTACTTACCATCTCCAAGAAGGATTAGCTTCAGGAGGACACTGTACCCTCAAACAGAGTGATGACACTAAAGTATCATAGCCCTGCAATAAATCAGTTTTGTGACCTACAGAAAAGAAGTCAACATCATATGTACAAATGTCCATGCATGTATGTAACCAACCAATCAAGTAGATCACTATCAAAGTCTTAATACTTGCATCACGGAATGATAAGTGGTACTAACACTAACGAGTCAAAGGTTCTAATTAGGAATATACTATGTAGGAGCACCAGCAAAAATTTGGAAAAACAATAATTCCACTGTGGCTTCACCATTTAAAAGAGATGCCAGTGGCCCATAAGGTCACTAGGTCCAGCATTTAGTTTTTCAGACTGCACTTCACATAATTATCTATAAGCTTCCTCTGCATTTTTTTTAAAAAAGTTAACAGAAAATTATCATTTCATGTTCTAACAGCAACTTTTAAGATGCTTCTGAAAGGAATGCCAGTTGACACTTAATTACAAAGAAATCTAGTTTTCATTATTAGCAGCATCCTTCTATATAGCTTTATTATGCAGTGAGGAGAAAAACAAAAGTGATTCTTTCCAGATTTTGTCTCAAATTTCAATAACAAAACAGTTTAATCCCCAATGGCAGTACCTCAACAACTTATATGCAATGCTACTTCATCAACTTACTAATCTGTAAATCCTTAATTAAACACTCAAAACTGCCATAATAATCAAATGAATGTCGGTGACTCAATAATATATTCCCACCCTTTCCCCTCCACCCCTCAATTCACCAACATCCTATTCAATATTCCTTTTGAGGTGAACAATTTCCAAAAATAGGATGCTGATTTATTGAATTTCTTACCTTCTTGCAACACAGAACAGTCTCCAAATCCAAAACACATTTGCTGCATTTTTACTATGAACTACAATGGCCAGTCACAAACATAACCAATGTCTCCACTATAAGATTTGATTAATACTCAAATACGTAACAATTCAGGGTAAGAGCTTAACCAAGCAACTTAAGCCAGAACATTTCCTCTTCTTAAAGACTCAGCCCAATGGTGTTCTTTTCCTTTTATTTCACCCAAATTGAGAATCTTATCAAAGATAATAGTACATTAGTGGTAAATAACACAGGAAAAACAGAAATTACCCACCATCCTAAATTACAATGCATTCCATGAAACTCCAATCCACCAAAACTTTAGCTTGAACTTACAAACTATGATACCATTGCCAAAGAGATTGTTATATGTATATTTATGAACTCCAGTCTCTTGACTTCTTTACAGGGAAACAAGACACTAGACACATCATTATCCAGTGCATATGATCTATTGATCGCATGACTCATACAACCTATTATATAGCCTGTGTCAAACACAATAACAAGCCTCTTAATTTTACTATACTTTATCAATTGTCATTTTATGGTGTCTGATTTTGGATCCCTGTTTAGATATATACTTAACAGTGGATAACAAGCTTCCAAGGAAAACTCATTTTTTATTTACAAAGTCTAGAATTCCAATCAATCAATTATAAAATACAACTGAAGGTTAAGAGAAATAAAAACTCCTTCCCAACTAGTCAAGTTCCTAGCAAAACCAGGAAATCAGTTGATCCAAATCATATCAAGACAAGCCCTATTTAAGCATAGAATGAAGTATTAAAATGTATCTAGTAGCGTACCTAAAGAATCAGAGGCACCGCAAAGTAAGAGACAAAGAGCAGATACAACTGATGGTAACAAACTGCAATTGTCACCAAGAAGCAGCTGCAGATAGACAATTGTACTCGCTAGTAACTCCTCCTCACCAGCTTTAAATTGTTTTCTCAATTCAGATGTATTCTTAACATGCTCCAATAAAGATTGCAGTGATTTTATGTGTGGTGCTTTGTCGGACTTGAGATATATATCATCACATTTTTTGTAGAGTTTTCCAACAATTACAGATGCAGTCAACCAACGTAATAATTTTGATACCAAAGAATTCTCCCGAGGCTCTTGCTCTTCGCCAGAACCCACTGTAGAATACAAATGAGACTCTTTCGCCATCAGCTTTTGTGAAGATTCTGATTGTATAGCAATTGAAATTGACCACAGAAGAAAGCTTTCTAGCTTTTCTTGATTCTGTAACACACAAAAGTATGCTCTTTATATGCTAGAGACACACAAGGTAATGACCAATTCAGACAAGACCAAATATATGCAGTATAGGAGAACAAATATAAATCACTTGTGCAAGAATACCAATGAAGCAACATCTACCATACATGTATTAGACTGCTGACAAGACAAGTAAATTATAAAGGAAAATTTTCAAAACATATGTGAGGATCCTCCTCCTCTTTCACCAGAGCTAAACCCCCATGCCAAAGATTGAAGAATAAAACATAAGTTTGGTCTAATATGAATACCAACTAGATGGACAGCTCATCGCCCAATAACTTCAATTTCTACACAGAATACTTTTATCTTCTAGAGCATGAAATTCTAGCCATTTAAGCAATCTAAAATCAACACTTTCAAAAATTAATGCGAATTTCAAAATAGTAACATTCTTAATTATCCATTATGCAGTGAAACACTTAATTTAACAGAAAGGCTTACCATTGTAATTAATCCTATCTAATTCAAGTATTATTTACACATAAAATCTGATGCACTGGCTCAAAATTGATTGCATTTTTTGCTATGAAAATTTTGATAAAATTATTTCTATATAACCACTCATTTGGTATTTGTCTCTCATGAATTGATAGAACTTGAAAAAATAAATCTATAAAAAAACTTCACAATTATTAGAGAATAGACATTGAAAATACACACAATCAGATCTGAGAATGATTAAATGACAATAGTACAGAGAGAGAGTACCAATTCGAAAATGGAAACTGGGGGTGCATTCAAAATTATTGCTTCAAGAGCAAAAACCGGATTGATGCAAGTTGCTGCTTGATCACAGACATGAACAACCTGGTATATTTGATAAATGCCCTCAATTGAAAGGGTGAAATGAGGCTGATATGTTGTCCTTGTTTGTGACAATTTCAACAATGCAGCTATCATTTGTAGCAGTGGATTAACCAATGCAACAGTTAGATTTGTCAACGTTACATCACGGAATATGAAAGAGAAAAGATTAGAAGAAAGTTCCATTAGCTGCTCAAGGGCATATTTTTGTAACCATTTGGAGATGTTTCCAGATGAGATGAGCTCATTGACAACCTAAATTATAAAAAATCAGGGAAAAGTTCAGTGCAAAAGAAGATAAAAAAATTCACATTAATCTGTTTTTGGTATAGATTGCTCAACAAAATTGAATAAGCATTGCATTAGTTATGTCATGAGTTAAGTTTCCACATTTGACAGAAACTTAGGTCCTACGAATCAAAACCTGCTAGGGTTAATTGTGGAGTGAGTATGCAGTTTTCACGATCAATCTTAGGTACCATAGATTGGTATGTGATGCAAAGATGAACAAAAGACAATGTCTGGTCAGCCAAAATTTACCTTCAAAACTACCAGTACTTGCTTCAAGGAAAATCTGCCATCATCTCCATTAAGCCTCTCTCCAAAGACCAATATAATAGATGAAAACCATGACAATAGAGAACAATGTTTCACTAGATGTTGAGCAGTCTTATGCAATTTAACAGACTTCTTTATTACCTGCGGAGCAGATAAGATAGTGTTATGTTATCCCCCATAGAACATACTAAAAGAGGAGCAGCAGAACCACAGATTAACTACTTGGACAAGAACAGGTAAAACAAAGAAGGGGAAGAAAAGAATAAAATCTTAATGGTAGCACACGCATATGTCATCTGTAACTTTGTAGAGCTAAATATCACAAACCACTTAATAAGGTTAACTAACCAAATGGTCAATACCAATCTCCTTCATTCTTCTTTCATATAGCGAAGTCATACTCAGACATCTTTTCTAATTCACCATAAAGAGAAAACATAAAAAATCAATAAACTTGATAATGATAAGGGACAAATTAGTTGATGTCCATATTATTTAGCATTCTAGCGGATAGTATGATGGAGTACCATTTTGGTGCTAAATTCTTTGGTTTGCTTCCCTCTTCTACATAAACAACACTACTGTGCCCAAGCCACCAACAAAAATTCCTTGACAGGGATGTTGATTGTTGACACAATTGTGCAATGCTCAAGCTGATAAAAATTCCTTTGTAACAAGTTAATGGTTTAAAAGCAAAAAATGAACGTCCAGCATCACAACGGAAACACATTTTACTATGCATCAATTAACTGGATGCTACCTACTTCATTCCATTAAAGCTAATCTAGCTGCCAACATCTAATGAAACCAGGAGAATCAAATATTTCATTAACCACACTACCGAGTCTCTTTCCAACACGCCAAATTATATCAGCTACTATTTCCATATGTTAATTAGTGCACAGTAGATTTGACCAGCTTCTGCTGCACAAATTTTATAAAATAATCTTACAATAAAATTCCCAAAACAAATTGAAATGCCTACCCATAATTCATTAGTATAATCATGCTCATTAGAATTACACTGAAACTCAATCGTAAGTCTTGATTTCCAAACCACTTGGAATAGAATCATAGACTAGAATACAACCTTGGGAACTACCTAACCCATAGATAATCAGTTTGAACTCCCCAAAAGCATCCAATAATGTCATTTCAATCACCGAGAGGAGATATGATCCATGAGATATTTAGTGGATTACACAGTTAATTGGCCTGAGCTGCTACAGAGTAATTTAGTCCACTATATCAAACCACTAAAAATATCAGATGAATGTCACATCAACAAAAGAAATAAAAAATTACATAACAATCATTTTTATATGCAAATTAAAAAACTAGGAAAACAAGTTAACACATCAATAGAATCTTTGGTTTTTTTTTTCTGTGGGTATAATCAGATTGTTTAAAGTCAAATGAATAATAGAACTTAAGCAGAAACACATCAATTTTCAGCGCTTTCATACAAGCTATACCATAGTTGTTAATTGCACATTGCACATCATTAGTAAAGGGCTCACAGTGACATTGTGCATTGCAAATTGCATTGAACGGGGCAATTTTGGACATACTGCACATATTACATTACATATATTTTATCAAAGAATTGCAGAACTTTAATAAGGATTAATTTAGGGTCGTATCCTGAAAATCTTATTTTACATTTTTTTCCATATCTGTTAACAAGATTTGGTGTTGGAAAGTGGTATGAGGATCTGAAAAGTTGCCCTGCTGTCATCAAATCTGCTTTGTACACATAGCGCATAACAGATACACAAAGCAGATTCTGCAGCACAATGCACAATTGTGTGCACTTAACAACTATGAGCTATACTAATAAATGGTGATCACCAAGGCAACACTACAAGGAAAATTACTACATAGTTATCAATATGAGCTCATTATTTACCTCAATAATTATTTCCTTGGACTCAAAATCTGAAAGAGGAGAAACATAATAACTCATCAAGTTCTCAAGGATAGAGTTCTTGATATACAGCATGGCGTCATCATCTGAATTTAGTCCTGCATATACTAGCCGAAGTATCCACAGCCTTTCTGCTTTGGCATTACTAGAGTTACTCCAGAAGTAGTTATGAAATAAAGGTATAACCTAAAAAATACGAAGGATACACAGAAGAATAATTCATCTTTGCAAAGAGAAAACAATTTATCAGCCACTAAATATGAAATGTAAGAGCACATGAGAAAAGATTTCCAGGTCACAAATGTATACCCTCATATTCAACTTAGAAGAATGAATGAACAGTGCACTTATAGCTGCATAATGATCATGCGAAGAATCTAACAAGACACAAGAGGCCTCCGCAGCAAATAGAGCAATAACAGAAGGGATTCTTTGCCAAGGGTTTTCTATCATATTCTGCATAGAAGTTAAAAGAAGCCGAAGCCGCATCATATCCTTCCTCTTTGGGAATTTCTGCAAAGCATTTTAATCATTCATAAACATGGAGCATTCGTACCAAAAATGAAACACCATCATACATAAGAATAACATGTACAATTAACAAGCATGGAAAAGAAAAGTCGATGTGAATACCTCATTTCATGGAAGCCTACCTAACCAGTTTGTGTATCATTAACATGTCTATGAAAAATGGAAACTACAATCTAAATATTGCAGAACAATACATCTTTTTACATATCCACACAATGGTCTAACAAAAAGAAAAAAAAAAAAAAAGATTGGATCTTATATACACATGAATATGATTTTTTTAAAGAGGAAACAACAAACACTTTCAAACATTGATTAATGCTAGAACAAGTTTGGTTTCTTAATAGTGTTACAATTACCATCATCTACAAACTGCCACTGCTTAATGATGCCTACGGCAGGGAAAACTAGGCCATTAATCATTTCTAATCAATCCTCAAAGGAGTCAAACTCAAACAATGATTGTAGAGTTCAGTAGAGAATTTGAACTTTGAAGCCTCAAGATCAGCTCTTAAAGAAAGTAAAAGCAAGTGGTACCAAAATAAAATCCAATCTGGGCCCCAGTTTCCTAGCAGTTTGGGCCCCTAAGGAACTATCAAGACGCTTCCACATGCTCAAGCCCTATAAGATCATTTACTTAGTTGACCTTTCCAAACATAATAAAAAAAGTAAAGTATCAAATATTAAATATAAATGCAAATAAATATTAAATCAACTTCAAACAACTGCTAGCAGAGAACTTGCCAAAAATAAGCAAGTAAAAAGATAACTTCAATCTGACAAAGTTTACTTGAAAGAAGACTAAGAGGGTAGAAACAAAGATTTAACATCAAAAGGCGAGCACGGACATACCCAATTCTACATAGGCAACAGACAAATCTGATGGTACCATAATGAAGTTGCACATTAATATATGATGACAATGAACCAACAGATATGAACTCGTTACGAACCTCTAATGCACTCTTGAATATATCAAGTGTGTCATAAGCCAATCTTCTTATCCCATTGTCAGGTGAAGACATACTAACAAAAGCAATTGCAAGCAACCCTGAGCCAGCAAACTCCAAAGGTTCAATATGACACTTTGCAAGGCTGTATATTGAGAAACGCAAGATGAATACAGGATCGTATTGTTTTCTAACTTCAAGAGGAGAAGAATACATCTGCAAAGGATTTTAAGTAGTCAGTTAAAAAAACAACAGAAATATAAGAAAAGGCACAAATGGAACACACTGCTTTTGAGAACTTAAAAGACGCACCTTAACCATTTTCCAAACATCATGTGGTTGAATCTTGTGCACAGACAGTAGGTCATCACAAGTCCTTCTGTCAAAGGGATAATGGAGAACTGTTGATGCACACATATCAGGGTCAACTGCAATATTTTCTCCTTGTTGACTTATGGACCATTCTTCATTTGCTTCTAAATCATCCTTAATATTAGAACTTGAGTATTGCCCAAGAGACTGTTCCTTCTTAACTCTCAAAGCAGCGGTACCCCAAAAGCAGTCCACATCAGCAACATTCTGAGATACCGATTTTCCCATAGATTCAATTTCTTGGATCAACTTGAGTATCTCCAAGTCACTCTGACTGAGTGTTCCACCATAAGAAAGGCATAGCAGTGAGTGCAATTTTTTAAAATTTACGCCACTATCATTTCCAGAATTTAAACCAATTTGACCAGCCCTGATCATGAAGAGTACTCTAAGTAATTTCATAATCTCCAGTGGTCCCCTAAAGGGCTCAGGTGCTTCACCATTTTTTTCACCATTTTCATACTGGTCTGAAGAAGGGATGACCAGATATTTCAGAATGCCAGATAAAGGCTTCAAAAAGTTACCTACAGGAGATGTACCAGAGAATTGGCTCACTGAATGTAGAGTGGAAGCAAATTGAGAGTGGGCAACAAGCAACTGGAGATATAAATCACATGGTAACTTCCCCTCATGAAGCTGAATTAAAATAAGATGGAGAATTTTCAATGTTGTGGGGTCACTAAACCTATATAGAAGAGCAGATCTAATTAATTGTTCAAGGAAGGGAATGGATTGCAATTGAATAAGATTATCACACATCTCCACAATCAATTCAAGAGTACTTGTTAACATGAATACTTCCAAGTGATTATACAGTAACAAAATTTTTGTGCTCGTTATAGTTCCAGATTGATCAGAGGCTAAAGAAAATTTCTTAATTATGAATTGCCAAATGTCCACCAAAACGGTTATCAATCTGATCCTCGATGCTTCCAATTTCCTTCCTGTCTCTGAAGAAACCTCTTTTGAATCCCCATCTGCTCCTCCATTAGACAGCAGCATTTTACAAAGTGACAATTTTGCAACAACTCGGTTGATGATGTTCAAAGACTGGTGCAATGAATAACAATCAATTAATTGACTGTCACAATCTAGCAGCTCATCATATGAAGCCGGAGATGGACATATAGACTTGAATAGCTTTAGTCGCCTCTTCAGATTCATTGAATCTCTATTGAGAGCAAAGTGAAACTGCACCATATGAATTGATTTTCCAAGAAGACTGCCATTGAGAAGACAGAGAAGATGTTCCAGAGATGATGGAATAAACTCTCCATACTCTTCCACAAAAATGTCTTTAGACACAAAACTCTTCCACTGGTGGAAACCTTTCAAGAGAATCTGTGAATAGAAGGAAGGCACATGTTTGAATTCTTTGTGCATTTGCATCCCAAGCCTCACAGAAATAGAATTCAAATAAGACAAACAGGCAGGCAGAAGCAGAATAAAGTGATCCTCTGAAAGAGTGATATTAAAGGATCTTCCCATTGCATTACCATCATGCTGTAAACTTCTGTTCAGTATACCCAAAAATAACTGCCCAAATATTGATAAATGCAGAGGGCTCATTTCAGTGAGGACATATAAGAATTTAGCTTTCTTATTGTTTATTGTGTAAATGCAATGAGATATCATTTCTACTGGGGTAATCATAATGATCCTGCACATAGCCAACTCCAAAGGATGAAAAGCTGGTTGTTGCATGTGTTTCAGCTTATACAAAACATTAACAGCTTCCAGCAAGCATTGATCTGCATATTCTAGTTCTAAAGTTAGAGCAAAGTTAACCACTCTACTATAGATCTGCTCAAAAATATTAACATTGGTGTTCTTCTCACCCATTTCCCAAAACAAATCATATATTACCCGATTTCTTATTTCCAGCTTCAAATAAAAGGCCAAAGCACTGAAAGCACCAGCAGCTAAGGAACATCCAACAGATAAAGCACCTTTTCTATCTGTCAAATTATCCCCCTCAATTCTACTGAACATCCAATCCACTAATTCAAGGAGTTGAAAAGGGCAAAAAAAGCGAACCAAAACATGTAACACATAAAGTGTTGTAAGTACGGGCATCAGATTGTCAGTACTAATACACTGGTCTAACCTGTCTGTAACTTCCTGAAACAGACTCTGTTGAAAGCCCTTAAAGGCCTTCACAAGTTCTTTATCAGTAACATCTCTGGCTCTCGATCCACAAAGGTGGGTAGTGCATATAGACCACAAGTATTCCAAAGCAGTTTTAAATAATTTTAAAACTGGATTACTGAACCTTTCAACTCCCTTTCCAGAAAATATAGTCAGAACATCCAAGCTGTTGCCCACATTGTTATTTGCAAAGTTCACACTACTGCCCATCGGAAAAGTTGAAGACACCAAAACAGTGGGATGACATATAATGGTTTTAACCACTTCTAGAATATTTTGGCTTGATGACAAAAACCCAGAATTTAAAGTAAACTCAGAAACTTTCAGTGGAACCAATATTTGGGTTAATAAGTTCCCTACAAGAGTAACACAAAGATCCAAAAGTTGGTCAACATCAACTGATGGATTTAATTTATTATATGATTGAATCTGACAAATCCAGAAGAGAATAAGGCGCAGATTGGAGAGAAGGGAGCAAACATCTCTGCACTCAGATAATTTATATAGAAGTAGCTCTTGTATCTTGCATAGCTTGGATGAATAATGACCATTCATACACATCATTGCAGGAAATATTACATGGAAAGGTGCCTGTTTCAAAAAGAGACTAAAGGCAGTAGTATCAGCTCCAGTTGCATTAAAATATTGGTTACAAGTTACACACTCGGCTTTCAATGGAAGATCAGAAATTCCCACAGAAAAAGCATTTCTACTACCAGCATTAAGATCAGATACAGCCATATTCAAGCCAGGATAAAACATCTCAGGCCATAACTTAGAAGCATGGGAAAGAATACTATGATCAAGAAAAATCACTAATGATAAGAACGAGAAAGGAATACCAATCAATTTCTGTGAAATGTCCAAGACTAATGGAAGATTAATCAGTATTTCATCAGTTTCTACACATATAATTGAGGACATGAAAGCGATAGTTATTCCAGAAATTTCGTCCCCACCTGCCCTACTCAATAATCTCTTTACTTCACCAAGTGCACTGCTCAAAGAACTATCAGGAGAGACAGACTTTTCATTACCCAAAAAATTGCAAGAACCTCGTTGGCATATTATGCTCTTTGCAAAAAGCAACAAATGCTTCATTGAATTCCACTCACAAAAGAATTCATCATATTCACAATGGTCACCAAGTCTCTCAGTCAATACCAAGTTAACTAAAGCAGAAAGCAATTCTGCATCAACCTGTCAAAAAGTTCTAGCATTAGAGGTGCACAAACAGCATGAAGAGATCAACTAAACACCAATCATGTACCTGTGTTTGCAACAGATATTTGAGTGTGCTGCAAATGTACAACAACACCATTGATTTTTCAGGCAGTGAGTAGGCTCCCGATTTAGAAGTGACCAACCTTAGACACTTCTCCAGCACACATATAGTAAGAGGGCTAAAATCAGGTGAGACACCTGCAAAAAAACACCAAATCAGCAACATAGAGCAAACATTCATCATGTTATTTTGGTAACAAAAACATAATCTATGCTGCTATGCAGAAGTTGACAACTTCCTCTGGCATGACCGCAAGAAACACTTTAAATTTGAGAACAACTAAACCAGTTAAGCTAGCCTTTATGTTGTAAACTTTTTTTATTTAAAAAAAAAGTAAAACAAACAATCCAAGTTCAAATCCCCACTTTTTCTTTTTTTTCATAACTTGTAGCGCCGTGAATATCCTACTTCAAGTTCTTCCCTTTGTATGTTTCAACTTTCAAGATTGTAGAGGCTACTCTCACGCCCATTACAATTTTCCTTTAATTACATTGCTGCCCCTCATAACATTCCATATATCTAATTTACCATAAAATATCTGTAATTTTACATCTTTTCCCAACATCCTTGTTCACAACCATGTTTCTTTGTCTTCAAGCACAGCAGCCTACCCGTGGTATAACTACCAGCTTGTAGAGGCCCTCATTGATTGTTACCATATCCATAGTTACAAGGGATGAAGGAACATCTATAAAGAGGGACATAGACAAGAACCCTCAAATCCCCCGCATGATACCTTCCTCAGAGGCCTAGCCAGTAGCCAAATGGGCTGCAATAGTCGAAATCTTGCTTACTCCATGGTGGGAAAAATGGTAAAAAGTCAAGGATTGATAGGCATGGGATCCGTGCCTGGAAGTTTTTTTTTTTTTTTGGAAGGGGGAGGACGCAGGCTAGAGTAAGCCTGTGATTGAAGTAACTTTAAACAAGGCATGCAGACAGGTATATAATGAGACTAGCACTACAGAAAATTACCTTCAACACCTGCCAGGCGGTGGAGATAATGCTTAATAGTATCCCAATGTTTGACTAAGTTATTCCCAACCGTTGAAACTGCATCACATAAGAATGAGATGACAATTGGGCACAAACTCTGTAATACTTCCACCTCCAATGCATTGACAGATGAATTCATTCCATGATGACCTGGTAAAAATAATAGCCATGCTACTATCTCATGAAGGTTCTTGTCAAAAGCACCAGTGCTGAACATAGCAGCCTTTGCCAACCTGTATGCCTGATCTCTTACACCATTCTCTGAAGAAAATATTAACAATTTTATAAATACTTGTAGATGTTTGTAGAGCATTGGTGGAGTTCTTAGGGGAATTTCACTCTTTGGACACCATTCAATATATTCCATAAGCAAAGACAATAAAGAGACTTGTAGATAAACCGGTAACTCTAATGGGTTGTTGAGGAGACCCATGAAAAACTCAAATGATCCATCCAACACATAAGGCACAGTTCTCTGCACAAGGAAAATAAAAAACAATATAATGTTAGGTGAAGCATAACAAAAACAATTCGAAGAAGAGATAATTTGACAGTCCAATTTTTACATTAGCCATAAAACTCAAATAATAGAATGGTGCATCACAATGTTGACACACTATTAAAGGCAACAATTCCTTTAAATTAGAAGATCCAAATCACCCAATAATCAGACACCAACCAAAATGCTATGACACCAAAAAGAAAATTAAAAGGAACTTAGCTAAAATAAATGATATCCACAAGAAATAATTTATTTTGTATGTCTGCAAATAGTCACTTAATGGATTGAATAAAACTATTTTAAAAATTGCACTTACATGATAATATCTGAGTGCATCTAGCAGTTTACAATGCAAGTATATCCCTGAATCCTTCAATGTGGTTATCGGCATTGAGCAAGGGTCCAGGCCCCAAAGTTCTGCAATAACATGCATAAGATCCTCTTCATCATCTAATGCATCTGCTCTTATTGCACTAACAACTCTTCCACAGTTGCCATTCAAAGTATTATGTTCAGCAGAACTTACCCCACCAACTACTATATCTATGTCTCCCTCATCAGTGTCCTTTCTTAACTTTTTTACATTTTTTCTGCTATGTTCATGACGAGATGCTGTTCTCTTCAAACTTGAATGACTGGTTTTGAAGCAGGCCCCTGACGAGGAAAGTAAAGTTAACAGAACTTGAGGATCAGGAAGCAAAGTTTGAACTTCATCCTGAACTTCTTGCTTGAGATCCACCAAATGCCGCATGGATTGGTTGCTGGAACAAAAATAATGGTTCAAAGCACCAATGAGAGAGTTCAGCAACTTGAGTGCCTCAAGAAGAAGTCTTAGAGTACCATGTTTCACAATAAAATCAGAGTGAAGCAATCCCTTATTAATAGTAGACCTGCTAAATGGACGAGCAGACAAGCATTTCATGATGCTTTGCACAGCCATATTGTCAAATGAGTATTGCTCATTTAATTGAGCATTGATGAACCCCATAGAAAGGCCATTGCCCACTGACGAAACCACATTAGCTGCCAGAGATATCGCATTAAACCTGCAAATGCTTCAGTCACCATCCAAAATACAGAGAACAGGAAAGAAAATATTTAATGAACCTAAAGTATAAAATGATCAGGTGAAAATATCTGACCATGAAGGTGACATATAATCTTCAGTGTTGTAAGGAAACTCTTCCAAATAAGAAGCACCAAAAGAAGGTCTTCCATTGACAATGGCCAAAAGGAAGTCTTTATGGTCACGAATTTCAGTTGCCTGTAGCTTTTTCATAAGCCCCATAATTCTTTTTGGGTTACCTCTTAATGGAACTGGATCCCTTTTCAGGTCAGGCATCAATCCATTATCTGGATCAGTACAAACCATAAATAGGACGTTATATGCCAACTCCGCAGCATGTCCACCATCTTCCCTGCCAGAAATGTTAACCAAGTGCTCTAGTGTCACACTACCAAATAGAACACTGCGAAGAGCTGGAGGCACCAGTGACTCTTCCACAAGAACCCTATCTCGTAGTGTAGACAATACATAAATGACAGTCTCATCATCATCATTCCCAAGCCCACGAAGAACACCAGAATACATCTCCTTCTGCTGTAAAACCCACCGCAACAATCCAGGCTTTCCCACCTCTAAAAAAGACATAGCAAATCCAACAAACGACTTTCTCAGTGACTGCTTAATTCTTTTCTCATTGCGTCCCTTTTTATGCTCCCCAAGCTTCATAAATTCCCCAAGTTTGAAATCAAAGTTTTTTGCAATTTCAGAAGCCAAAGTTGGCCCTCGCCGAACAATTGAGGCCATCAGCAACAGAGCAGCCTTTTGGCGCTTACCTTCTTTACTATTCAGCTCCTTGTAAACATCACCTAGATATTCAACGGCAATTAATTTGGCAAACTTATCAAGATCCCTACTAATATCTATACTCTCCACATCATTTGGCTTGTATTTTCCCTCATGATGACTCAAAATGCTAAAAATTAATTCAAATATGTATGACATTCCCGGTTTCCCTTGCCTAAGCTTCCAAGCATCAACAAGTTCAGAACACTTAGAAGAAGCACGTACATACTGACGAAGCAATTCACCTCCATCATCACCTTTTAATAACCTGATAAATTCTTTTGCAGCATCTGAGCATAACTTTATTTCTATGGAGGTAATCTTATGCAACAATTCTTTCAGTTTTGCGTCATAGTTAACTTTCACTGGGAAGTTTAGAACTTCTTCCGGCACAACGTCGATGTCTCCATTTCCGCCTTCCATAACTGCAACAGTATGAACAAATGACAACCAAGGAAACTAATTTGAGAGCCTCTGTTACAAAGTCTAACCTGCCTTTCAATCTTTGCTTCCTCCGAGAAATTATATATGGGCACTATTCGGGTCTAACTACAAAACTGAACTAGGGTTTTAGCAAGGGTTTTGTACCAGGCGTACCTTAAGGACTGTTAAGCATAGGGGCATTCCCCAGAAGCTAGTTGGCATTCTGCATATGTGGAAGCATTGAGAGCTGCAAGGGTGAGAGTGTGTGGAAAAGAGAGACGGGTAGCAAGAAGGTGCAGAGATGATTGTGAAGCTTCTCAGGCCAAACAGGGCGGTGCATAGGCGAATGAGTGACGGCCTGACTGGGGAGGATCCAAACCCTGCTCTTCTCGTCTCGAAAGTCGAAGAAGGAGGATGCTAAGCCGCAGCCAATCATGCGTTGTTTTGGGCTTCCCTTAAGGCCCACTCCCAGTCTGTTCAGGCCCTACAAAACAGTGCAATTATCAGATTGCTGGGTGTGATGAAAAATTAAGATGTTGCAACAATTCTATTTTTCGTAAAATATTAAATTTATTTAATTTTATTTATGTTCAGAAATTACAATTATTACTAAATCTTGTACATTTATTTTACCTGAATATAATTCTCTTAATTGAATGATTTTATTTAAAAAACTATTTTTTAGAGTATTTAAATAATATAAATTCATAATTATATGTTCTATTCAAGCCTATTAATTTTATAAAGTAAATAATGATTTAAATAAATTAAATAATTATTTAAGTAAATAATACTTATTGAATTATTTTACTAGAAATTTGATAAATTTAAGTAATAAAATAATTATTGATAGATTTAATTGAAATATTCTGAACAAATGCTTATTTAGTTTTTCTTTTTTTAGATTCTAAAAATACATGAGAAGATGCCACGAAACGACGAGGAAGACTGACATGGCCCCGATATGGATCCCCCGCGGAAGGCGACCATGAGAGAGCAGAAGAGGAAAGAGATGGCCCATATGGGCCTCTAGTAGAATCTCCAATCTCGAACCCGGAAAGTTTGAAACGCATTAAAGCATAAGGCCTACGCATAGCCCAGTCCCAGGTCACCGTATCGCACTACTCTTACGCAAGATATCACCGACTTGACTGGCCAATCGCGAATCCTCTCACTGTCTAAAATCCACGTGTCACCCAGCAAACCCCAGCTTTACCTGCATATAAATTGGGTGACAGCCCCCCAAGGTTGTCGTCTTTGGGAGACCAGAGGCTAGGATCTTTTTTTCTGGTCGTTCTTCCTCAACTAGGGTTTGCACTTATCATCGATCTCTACTCGCCAAGCACGCCATCATCCCTGTCCAGTGTACCGATATCTCACAGTTAACCTCCACTGGGATTTTTCGTCATGATGCAACAACAAGCACCAGGAGTGGTCCCACAACCGATGCCGCCCATGGCGCCGATGGCATCGGATCTACAAAACCAGCAGTACGCGCAGGCACCGTCACAGCAACCTTGGATGATGATGCAGCCACAGCAGCAGCAGCAAGTGCCTATACATCCACATCAGCCGGTGCCACCACCGGCTGGATGGACCCCGCAGGCGGTGCCACCACCTCAACTTCCCCAAGTTCAGATGCAGCCGGCCCAGCAGTATACCTCAACCCAAAACGCAACCTCCATCGAGATCAAGTCTCTCTGGATTGGCGACCTGCAGCAGTGGATGGACGAGAACTATCTAACGAGTTGCTTCGGTCACACTGGCGAGGTAAGGGCAATCTAAATGTGTTATATCTACTTCTTAGTTCTCTTCTCATAAAACTTATTGGGTGTTTTGGTAGTTCTGGTAAATCCATTAATTTCCAGGTGAAATGGAAAGGGTAAGGTAAAAATTTTTGGACGCCTAATCTAGGCACTGATAGTAAGAAAATTTGATATAGTATAACTGTTCATTAGGGAATGTTAAAGACTTGATTAGCTTCACATTAGCAAAATTTTGGTTGTGTATGTGTGCTGTGTCTCTTTTTTTTTTTTGGTTGAATTTCGTCTAAAAAGTTGGAGTTGTCTGTTTTCAGTGTACAATTGACTTGAAAAATTACCTTTGGGGAAGAAATACTTAGTTCCTTGCAATTTTGAATATTTTAGAAGTGTTTGATTTGCTTTCCTGACCTAGCATCTAATTTGTTCTTAGGAAATCATTCTTGCCCATATAAGCATATATTCAATTCTCAATTCATGGGATCTTCGCCTTTGCTTGGACCAAATACATAAAATTTGACGGAATCGATGGAAAGATATTGTTGATAAAAACCAAAACTTGCTTTCTATTTTTTGGTGACGTTACACAATACATCATTCTTGCCCAATGCCCATATAAGCATATAATCAAAACTCAATTCATGGAATCTCCGCCTTTGCTTCGTCCAAATACATAAAATTTGATGGAATCGATGCAAAGATATTGTTGATGAAAACCAAAACTTGCTTTCTATTATTTGGTGACGTTTATATTTTTTGTGACATATTTCACTTACGAGAAAGGGAAACATAAATGAGTTTATGGGCAACTCAGCATTACTTGAGAACTAGAACTGTAAGTTCGTCTATATGATTAATTTGGCTGTCAGATGACAAAAATAGGCTTTTATTGAGATTAGGTCATTAGTACAAGATTAACAATATCTTTGGCTTCGATTACTGCTGCTGATGCAATGTGAAATCTTATCATACAGACAATATTGGTTAGATGTATAAGCTTTCGGCCAATGATTCTGCGTTACACAATACATCAATGTTCATTGTTGGTTTTTGGTGTTCACAGTTAATTTCTGCAAAGGTTATCCGAAATAAGCAAACAGGCATGCCAGAAGGCTATGGTTTCATTGAGTTTGTAACCCGTGCTGCAGCTGAGAAAATCTTGCAGACATATAATGGCACATTGATGCCAAATACTGATCAAAATTTTCGGATGAACTGGGCCACGCTTGGTCCTGGTGAGAGGCGCCAAGATGATGGTCAAGATTATACTATCTTTGTTGGTGACTTGGCTGCTGATGTTACTGATTATGTTCTCCAAGAAACTTTCCGAGCTCACTATTCATCTGTAAAGGGAGCAAAGGTTGTAACTGATCGAAGTACTGGACGGTCTAAGGGCTATGGGTTTGTTAAATTTGGGGATGAAAATGAGCAATTGCGGGCAATGACTGAGATGAATGGTGTATATTGTTCTACAAGGCCCATGCGGACTGGACCGGCTGCTAACAAGAAACTCATGGGTGGTCAGCAGTACCAGACAGGTAATCATTGCAGTTAGCATTTTAACTAACAACTGATTGTAATTGCTGAACTGGACATGGTTGGGCACAGTCCCATTGCTTGTAACTTATGAACTTGGTATTTTTTCTTGAGCTTTATCATAAGATAGGTTAACTTAGTGCTGTTTGAGCTGGACTTATGGACTTGATATTATTTTCTTGACCTTTTAGCCTACGATGGGCTAGTGATGTTTGAGCTGGACCTATGGACTTTATGTTTTTCTTGACCTTTTAGCATAGGTTAGTGCTGTTTGAGCTGGCAACTAGTTGCTTGACAGCTTTACAGTTGATTCCGTATCTCCTCCCAAGGTGGCAATGCGCAACAGAGAAAAATTTCTTGTTTGATAGTTGATACTGTTTTCAGTTAATTGACTTGGAGATAGGTGGAAGTTACGATTCATTTCCTTCCAGCACTTACCTTTCTGAACTTGGGCGTGTTTAATTATGTTAAAATATGCAAAAGCTTATATAAAACTCATGTTGTCTTTAAAGCAGGATGCTGAGAGGCTCTCATTTTTGGGGGGCCTGGAACTGAAATCAGCTGAAATGATTCCACTTTTATGCGTGGCCTCATTTTAGGTCAGTTATTTTGTTTGTCTTGAGCTTCTTACTTCATTTTCTTGTGGCATCGGTTATGCTACATTCGCAGATTACTTTTCCAATTCCTCGTATGTGAGAAGGATATCAGTCAACTTTAATTTTACTCCTTTCTCAAAGCAGTTTCCTGTCAATTTATAAGGTCATGTTTATTCCTTTAACGTCCCTCCTTCATATATCAGCTCCCTTTCCATAACAAATGGTCAGATACAACTTATTTTTCCTGCTTGTTTGGGTCCAGTTATGTATTAACTTTCCATCTGTGGTTGTGTTCAATTAGCTTGTTTACTTATTTCATTATGATAATCTCAAACACTATTGCTCCAAGGCCCAATGCACTTGGATTCTAATGAAAGGAAGCAATATTATTGCCGACTTGTAAACTATCGAAGATTTCTTATACTATCTGTTTAGTGCTAGGATGAGATTTATATAGATAGAAGGTTGTCTTCCATTTTTCTGCATGAGAGCGAGTGGTGGGAAGGACTCATCCTGCTTTCATGTAAGATTTGGCAGATATTCTATTGTCGGTTTTTGTTTGTTTGTATCAAGTCCTAGTCTCTGTGTGTGTGTGTGTGTTTTATTTTAATGGTCTACAAGATCAAGATGGCAGGGCTTACTGTGTTGGCCTTGTGTCCACCACCTCTAATCTTGATCTTTTTCTAGCATATGAGCTATGAAAGGATGTCATAGTTAATCCTGACAAAGGTTTGCATGAGTGATATTGTGCCATGATCTGGCTTATTTGATTGTAACATGTCAATGTTAAACTGGAACTTTACATTCTGTCTTTCACTATTTCAGTTTTGTGGAGGTTAGAGAAGAGAGGCAGGATAAGCAGTGAAGTAGAGGGTCAGTTTTGTTTTTGAGAACATGGGTGGTGGATTCATAAGGCTTCAGCTCCTTTTTTGCACTTCACTTTTCTGTACAACCTGAGAAAGATCTTTTACTACATGCCCACCTAACTTCCTATCTTTTCCATATCGTTTGCCAAACCTGGCATTATGAAAATGGAATAGTGAAAGAGTTTATGGAGTTTTTGCATAAGTGCTTTGTAATTCTGTAGGACTTTTAGTTTTAGCAAATTTGCTATGTTGGTGAACAAATTTTCCCTAGGATTTTGGTCCAATTTTTTTTCTGGGTTCTTTAAGGTGAGATCCATTCATCTTCTTTCTAGCTATTTGTTAAATAATTTATGGTGACCTAAATCTGCTGACTAGAAACTTAAAGAGAGTAATGGAGGTTTTCTATTAGATTGTCTATGCTGACATGATACCTCTTGCAACAATTTTTTTTAAAAAAATTTTAGTTCACACTATTTGTCACTTGCAGCTACATACCAGAATACTCAAGGAAATCAGGGCGAGAATGATCCTAACAACACAACAGTGGGTAATTTGTTTCAGTATTTATATTTGAGAATTGTCACGACATTCTATTGATGTTTTCACTTTTTGTGTGCAGATATTTGTTGGTAATTTGGACCCCAGTGTTTCAGATGACTTGTTGAGACAAGTCTTTGGCCAGTTTGGGGAGCTGGTTCATGTGAAAATTCCTGTAGGAAAGCGCTGTGGTTTTGTTCAGTTTGCTAATAGGTTGAGAGAGTATCTTTAAATGTAGTATTCTGTATCACGAGTAACTATTTTTAAGTTGGGTAAAATTACTGGTGATGTTATGGTTTCTACAGAACATGTGCTGAGCAAGCATTGTCAGTGTTGAATGGAACACCATTAGTAGGACAAAGCATTAGACTTTCATGGGGGCGTAGTCCTTTGAACAAGCAGGTATTAATTATGCTTTATATTGTCTAGATTCTTCTGTTTTATCTTTTCTTTTGCAAATATGGTTTGTAAAGACTTGAACCCATCTGTTGGATTATTTCAGTCTCCTACAGATCAGGTGCAGTGGAATGGTGCATACTATGGCTATGCACAAGGATATGATCCTTATACGTACGCAACTACTACTCAAAATCCAAATATGTACTATGGGGGTTATCCTGGTTATGGAAATTACCAGCAGCCACAGCAGGTAATTGTTGTAAGCTCCAATTATTTTTCCTAGCGTATAATGAGTAAGAATATGATGAGAGATCATGAGATTGAAGTTTTTTAGCAGTAGGTGACTTTTTTTATTTATTTTTCTTTTTTAAAAAATTCTTGCCTGGCTTCTGGCTTTGTGATACAGCTATAGACCTTCTGAGTTCAGAACTTTGGCTCAACGTACTAATTATTTGTTGGGCTATCGAATTCTTTGTGGTTGTGGCTTTTACATTTTTAGTGTTTGAGGATGTGCTTTTACTCTCGCTATTCATTGTAGGATAATGAAATGTAGCAGCCTTATTCAGATTGTTTCTACTATTTGCAGTGATCACTGGCAATGTTGAACTCTGGCGGCAGGCCAATCTTCCATCTATTGCTATCTGGTTGCAAGTTGACTTGCATCTTTTCAGTGAGGGAGCTTGTTTGGTGGTATTGAATTCTGGGTTCTATGTTATTGTGCTGTAGGAAAAGAAAACTAAATATTAATGTAGCTATGTAGAGTTCTCTGATGTTCTCTGATTGCCTATTCTCATTATCATATTCTACAGGAGTCTGTATTTTTCGGTAGACTTAAAAAATTCTTTAGAATGGAATCTATATTGCATGCATTGTGTAAGGAAATTATATTGATAGTTATTTATTTTTCACCCGAAAAAAAGGTTTGGCTATCAATGGTAAGTTTTAGTAGAGATTGTGAAATTCGGCCGAGTTTATTATTTCAAAAGTAGTATGTAAGTTATACTAGAGTACGCACTACCCCCTGAAGTTAACTGATATTACCCAATTTCATAGGAACATAAACAATTTACCCTTGATGTTGCAAAAAAAAAAAAAGAAATGAAAATTTTACTTAATGGAGCAAGGATCCGGTTAAAATCTGGCGTTTTTCGAGAAAACTCCAGAAATGGGAATAGGTATTAACGCTGGTTTAAGTTGCTTAATGGATTGGAAAAGCAGGGATCTGGTCAAACTCTGGCGTTTTATGATAAAATGGATGAATTAGTTGAGTTTTAAGAGTTTGAAGACTCTTATGTGTATATAATTTGTTAATTTTTGTATATTTGTAATTTTTATATTTATCGTTCAAAATTGAGCACATCATTTTCCAGGTTTGAATGACTTGGCCAGGTGTTTTTGACTAAAGCTGTTTCTGCCTTTTTTGTCTTTCAAGATATAATGTCTTATCATTCTTTTGAAATCCTTAAATTCTGAATTTTGTTCAGACATCGATTCTTTCCTGCTGCCAGCTGGCCAGTGCTGGCCATAGGGGATTGGGGTAGGGTGGCTGGTGGCGAGAGTGAGGGAGGGGAGTGGGGTGAGTTACAGAGAGAGACGAAAAGATGAGAAGGATCAGAAGGTTCAAGTGTGTGGAAATAGAGAAGGACAGAAAATAAGGAAAGAAAAAGGAAAGGGGAGAAAGAAGATTGGGTGTAACGTGTAGCCTATGGAGCTTTTAGCCTCCGTTGCTATTTCTTAAATGTCTCTTAGTCTCTAGGTGGTTAGCCTAGATGCTTTAGCCCTGTGTAATTTTAAATTTCAACTTATTATATATTTATTAAAAAATATTTAAAATTTATGTAATAAAAATATGTTTTAGTTTAAAATTCAAATTGTAGATATATATTTATAAAATTTTTTCTATTAGTTAAATTTTTTTTTTTTGTGAATATAAACACCCATATATTATTTAAATTTTATATGGTTCAATCAATGATTGACTGGTTGAACCAATTATTCAATATATTAACCAATTCAATAATTAGTCCAATTTTAAAAGTACTGTCTAAATTAAGGTTAAGAATGATGTCACTAGGTTTTTTTGTTCAATAGTTTTTTTGTTCGATAGTCACAAGGGAATGGGAATTGGATTAACGAAACTTGATCTTATAAAGAACAATGGTTTAAATTAAGCGTTTTCCACGTTATTAGGGAGAAAACTGATAAGTTTATGTGGGGAGCACGCACACTACCCAAAAAAATTTGCGAGAGAGAGGAAAAACAATCAGAAAGTGTGCAGATTAAGTTTGTACCTATATCAACACTCTATTAAGGCCACATGCTTGAGTTAGTAAGGGCAAACTTAGAAACAAAAAATAATGAGAGCAAGAGATATATAAAGAAAAAATGAGAAGAAAAAATTGTGTTAGAAAGATATAGGCCATTCATTTGTCTAAATGAGATTGTCTTATTATAAATGGCAACGGGATCAATTATAAATACTTAGTGAGGGTAATAGTATAAAATAAATATGTCTAATATTAAGAATGAAAACAAGTAGTGGAAGCATTTACCCCAAGTCACATTAGATGGATCTGTCCCTACAGAGTATTAATCTTTGTCAAGAGATTGTATTGTTAACTTAGTTGCCAAACTTATTAGTATTTAGCTAATAACGTTTAAAGGGGACTTCACTTGTTAAATTTAAGTTCATGTCTAATATTAAGATTTAGAACATTTGCCCCAAATCACATATCATGCATCTGTCCCCGCAAGCATCTATTGCGTAACTCATTATTCAGTAGACAATATTCAAAAAAATTTCATTTGTACAATTTAGGTCCAAATTCCATTGCTAACAACCACTTTAATAGGTAATATAGGTACCATTACAAACTTTCATTAAAATTTATACCCTACCCGTAAGTTAAACCTTCTCCATCTTAAATTTTTGTTGAAAAAAAAAGGGCACCAATAGCTGGTTGCACAAATTAAAACTAGAGAAAAATTCCAAAATAAAAAGTTTCGATATATCCTCCGTTAAAAAAATATAACTGCACAAAAATTGTTCTGGCCGGTTTCAGCTAATAAATCATACACATGTGATTATATTTATTCTCGATGAAAAATTTTACCAAGAATTACTTCTTTGAAATTGTACCAACTAATTTAATGGAAGAGCTAAACTTGTTCGCCAATAAAACTAATTAAATAATGCTTTTTTCTGTTGGCACAAAAAAATTATTATCATTGGCATTATCTGTTATTCAGAATTCACATTGGGGTGTTACATTAATGTCAGCGGGAATTGTATCATATATGAATAATCAGTCAAGCTCAATTGGTAAAGATACAAAAATAACTCTCTCAAGGAATAAGCTTCCCTAGTGCCAAAGATACAAATTGAATTTCATCTTCAAATCAGGCCTCTTGAAAACTTTTCCTCTCAAAATAAGTATATCCCTAAAATATCTAATAATATTGTTGCAAGCACAAAGCAACTGTACACTTCTCACAGACAGGACAAAATTTTTGTAATTTAATTACTGAAAAGAAAAAGCTCAATCAAAGGAAACGTAAGAGAGACTACTAAGAGAAAGAGACAGGCTCACTAACACCATTACTTGGACGATTAGAAGCATTTTTCAAGAAAGTTTAGCGCCATAGAAACAATTTGATCCTGGGACTGGAATAGGTCGAGTTGCAGGAAAGCCTGGCTGCAAAAGTGGAATGTGGCTTTGAAGTGCAAAGGATTGCTGCCCACCAGTTAGGATAGGTGGGGGCACACAAAGTTGCATTGCTTGACCAGCTGCTCCTCCTGCTTTGGAAAATAGAACAAGTACAAAGTCATCCTCACCGCAATAAACATATGGTAACACGGTAAGATCTGTATAGCAGTGCAAATATTTAGAAGTATTAACAGTTACGGGAGTAGTTTCTTGCAATATACACAACCTTCTCAAATTTCTCTCTTCTTAATCCCGAAGTTAAGAAATCTCCTAAACAAGAGTGTAATATAAACAGAACTAAAATGTTAATTGCTAACATTACAATGGCAAACTATCAACAAAAGCCTGATATCCAAGGCTTCCCAGAGTTATGTTTATTTTATATCTTTAGCCTAGTTTATTTAGTACAATTCTGCATGCCAATGTCTTTGGGTCAAGTACCAAACCAAAGCTTTAAACCCCTCTGCCCATTATGACATATAAAGTTAAAAACCTTATAGTCTACAAGTAAATTGTTTGCGCTTTTTTCACCCATAAAAAAGAAAACATTGTTTGCACTTTTCGTTCATTGACAGGGTACCTAATGCATTTTAAGATAATGCTGGGACCTGCTAAAATATAATCTGTTTGATTGGTGCACAGATCAAAAGTCATTCAACAGAGACAATGCAGTTAATAGTAATAATACAAAGGCAAGATAATTTAGTATGATATTATTTTTCATTTGAAAAATAATCATGTTAGTACTAACCTTGTTGCTTTGGAAAGTGGACATTATTCAAATTTAACAGAGGGCGTGCTGAGGATGGAGAGACAGCTGTTGCACCATAAACTATATCCTGCAATCACAAGTAAAATGACCATGCCAGTGATGGTAAAGTATAAGAATAACAGATTCCAGTGACGTAATAATTGTTTTCCTTTTGACATCACTGATAATAGAAACGCAAAACTAAAGTAAATTGTAGCATTATCTCGAGTCAATTAACCAGATATGTCCAGCCATTTTGTCACTAGTCACCCCAAGAAGGATGCGTAGTATTTCACTAGTGAAACCACTGCTCATGATATTATTATCATTACTAATTTGTTTTTCCTTACTGCTTTTAATCCTCTCCGGTATTTGCTTCAGCCATAGCTTAACTTTTTTAACTAAATTAAAATAAAGAAACTCCCCAAGTAAAATAATGTTATAGTTACACAGAAATTCTTACATGAGAAACTGGATGGACATAGACAAGCTGCCCTGAACGTCCAACCATAACCTGCACACGCACGCAGAGGCAAATATCTCATCAATGGTCTATTCTTCAACAAATTTAACAGTCTCTTGAGCCAATTAATCAAAATTACAAAAAGAAATTCCCTAGTTAGACATAAATTTTTTTCTACTTACAGCAGGAGAGTTTGGTTGCATATAAGCAGGTTCAGCCAAAACAGGATTATAATGTGCAGCATATCTTAGAGGCTGTGTTCTATTTGCCAGTTGTCCAACAATCTGTTGCCAAAAAAGAGGGCACAATAGCAGGAAGTGCTTAAGAAACATTTGGTCCAAAGTTAAACTGCTCTAATGACATTTTAACATGAGATACACATGTAATGCATGCACATGAGAATCAAAATTTCAAGTCTTTATTAATACTGACAGGTTGTGAGAATTGAGAACCACTGCCACCGTTTCCTGCTGTCAAACTACCATACTGAGCAACCTTAACAGGTACAGAAGGCCGAGACCCAAAAGTGTTGAATCCAACCTCTGGCTGAATAGCAGCAACAGGTACCAAAGGAGAGCTATTTGGAATGTAAGCCATGTTTGAAACTGTTGGCACAGCAGGACTTGCTGAAATAGGATTTACAAAGGATGGGGAGAATATTTTGGCTGCTGGATTGAGCTTGAATTCCTAAAAGAACGTCCCATAAAATGGTTCATACAATATCAATTAAAAGGAAAAATTGTGACATATTTCAAGCCAGCTAATTCTGCTATGCTGCTGGTGATTAAAAGTATAATCTATAATAATAAATTACTTCATAAACACTATAAAAAATGTCAAAATGATGGATGATAATGCTAAAGAGAAAGAAAAGAAAATGTGATGGATCACTGATTCAAAGATGTCTAGGTATAATAAATAACAGATCTTTAGAAGATAAACTGATGGTTATTGATGACCTCATGGTTGATCCATGACAATATAAAAATCAACAAATTGACTTTCTCATTATAATTTGATTTACTTATATAATTATTGTATATTGAAAAAATAAAAAATAGTTCTTTAGGTTTATATGACAAACACATTTGACGTCTTTTAACTGGAATCGTTTTGCCGGCAGTTACTGGAATAAATTTCATTAAATTCTTTACCTTAGCATTTCTGGTGGATTCTGCACTCCTTGCAGCAGATATTTCAACAGATTTTGCTGGCCAATTATGAGACTCAGAAGCAAGATCCACAGCTTGAGTAGCATTTGCAGTAGAGGTTGCTAAAATAGACCTTTCACAACATCGGCCATCAGCTTTAACAGATGCAGGAGCCTTATTACAGGGTAACCCACAAACAGAAAGCTTAGATGAGATACATGAGTGTCCATGCTCAACAGCTCCTACTTTGGCAGAACATGTATTTGCTGCAATGTAAATAATAAAGAATTAAACAAAGAGAAGGGAACACAGAATTATCAAAGCATTATCCTCATCTTCAGGCTAGAAAGAAGAAAATTAAGCAATGGAAGGATTTACTAAAAATGTAATACAAGGAACGGTACAATAGGCCATGGCTCAAACTGTATGGGTTGGTTAGGGTGGGAGTTGGTGTTGGTCACCCCAAAAATAAATAAATAAATAAATAAGGGAAGATGAAGAAGAAGAAGATACATGCATGCGTATTAATACTTTGTAAGAAGATTGAAACATAAAATCAATAAGCAATAAACCTCATCTTTTTACTTAAAATTACATGAAAATGGGTATGTAGAAGGAGGGAAAAAAAAATCTCCATTCTCCACGCACATATTCTTAAATTAATATCTCTCCTAATATCAGGCTAGCAAATCAGCAAGCTTTGTACAAAAAGATAACACCAAAGATTCCAGCATATCGTGTACCATACTAAAATTCCTAGAAAAGCATATAAACCAAGAAATAACCATTATCATTACAAGGAATGGCATCAATGTCAATACTGACAAAGATAATTTCACAAGTAGCAAAAACTGCAGATATTCAACTTACTTTCATGGCTTGAACTGGGGCCTTGAATCTTTTCAGCCTGCACAAAATAAAGGCATTAGAACTAAAAATACAAACCCATCAAAAGGTACAGAAATCCTACGCAGATGTACCAGTAGGCTTTTGTTAACCTACCGTTTTTTCTTTAACAAACTCAAACTTCTGCATACATTCACTAGTTTCCTCTTTGGACATGTCATCTCCAGCCTGTCTGTCAATAGAGCAGTTGAGAGGAACCCAAGGATGAAAAGGATTAATGTCATTCATGCATCTTTATTTTCAGTAACCACTTGGTAGAACAGTCACATTTGTAATATCAATGCCAAGATTCATACTTCATTACCCATAATATTTTCAAAAACTTGGTAATGGACTCTAAGTGTTAATTCTGACTAACTAAAAAAATACAAGTCAGAATGCTGTATGCCATACCTCTCATTAACTGAGGAACCAGAGAGTACTTCAATCTGCATTAAGAAAATAACATAATTGAGAAATATCTGAGAAGATATTTTAAATGAACTCTTCCAACAAGTGGGCACATTCCAGAATATGCAAACACCCAAAGAAGATGATAATATGATTCACACAATTTGTAACTTTGTAACACTACAAACATGTTTTAGACTTAATAATACTCGAACAAATGTTTAGCCATTTGACTGGTCTTATTTTGATGACTATACAACTAAAGAACCAGTCTTAATACAAATACAATTCAGCTCAACCCTATAAGGGTTCAATATACTTTGGCCAAAAGGGTATCTCAAAACATAATTTTTCAAGGGAAAATTTGGAAAGCATAACAAGACATAATGAAAGCTCATAGATGGTCCAGTAGGTTCTCCAATAACTTGAACAGGGTGGTTATAACTTATATGTTAAACAATACTAGGCTCACACCAATACATTACCTTTGCCAGGTTTATTTCTCCAGTTTTCCCACAGTCAACTTCCAGGGCATTCCTCAATTGGTTGAGAGGCAAGTTTGTTTCTTCATGCTCACTCTTAGCAGTTGTAAGTGGAAGACCATGGGCAAATCCATTCTCGGTTTGGACTGGAAACCTACATTCACAGAAGAAAAAAAGATTAATGGTTCAACATATATTTCCAAACTCAAATTAAAAATTCATGACTTTCTAACATGTACCAAAGGATATAAAAAAATAAAAAAAGAGTTACTGATTATCTCAACCATCCATACTGAAGTAATGACAAAAAATTCTCTCAAACATGGTAGAGACATAAGCCTCCTGCTCCTTTATATGATAAAAATAAATAAATAAGTCTAGTTGAAATATGTAGATGCATAAGCAACTTAGTAAACCCTTGTGCATATGTACAGTAAAATAGAATAAAATGGTACAATTATCAATTATACCCCTATTCTCAAACCAAGAAATCATATATATGTGAACACCTCACACCCAGGGTTAATCTCCTGTCCTAGAAGATATAAATGATCAACTTGAAGTCATGCCTTGTAGAAAGCGTGAAAAATCAGATAAAAAGTTACAATAACAATAACCATTACAGCGTTACCCATTTCATTCCATGTCTAATAGTCCAAGTAAGACCAGCCACATAGCCCATACTTGTGACTGTTACACCACTGTTCTCCCCCAAAACCTTCTGTTGAGGGGCTTCAGGTGTTGCATTCTTCATCACCAAACTGCGTGACATCGTTTCATTTGCTCACCAGAATCCTCCTCTTGGTGATATGCTTCCAAAGACAATTTAATCATAGGCAAGGACCACCACACTACTGCCATCGTTCTTGACTAGTATGACAGACAAATCATGAGAGAATGATGCTCTATTACCATCTGTAACACTTCAAGCAGTAGCTAACCATCTAACCTGAACACACCCAACATCAACGTCCAATATATAGAAACCCAAGCTACTAGTATTGCCAATTATGCCCATTATTTAAACTCCCTTGTGCAGACTAGGGGCGTTACACAGAAAGCCATCACATGGCAACCAATTGTGAGATGACCCAAACGATATGGTAGCCTTATGCAGACATATCCTACATTCTTTTTCTCTATTTTTGATTTTGAATAACCTCCGAATCATAAGTTTTCATGTCCAGACAAAGAACGAAAGTTATCTAAACCTGTGCCAAAAAGTTATTAATTTTTTCAACAGGTGAAGGCTAATATATTCAAGGTGATGCAGTTACTTTTGGTAAATAACTTTGGACATGAGCCAGAGAAGATATATCTAAAACATTGTTTAATAAAAGTTATATATAATTTGGAGGCTTAAGAAGCTTGTGAATCATCATTCACCAACCTGAAAACTTAAGCACAAGTGTTCGAATCAATCAATCGACATTCAATAGATCTCATCCTTTGATTCTTAACTTGATGCTACATGGCAGAAACCAGTATCTTCTTATTCGCATCATATCTTCTAGAGAGTTTCCTTAACATATCAGGACATGCATACATGGTGCTTAAGGGCATTCTTTTTCTTAATTACAAAAAGATAAATCAAAAACTAAAATGAAAAGCAGCATGTAAACAATTTAAAGCTATGCTTCTCTTCCTTGTAGATATTAGAAAATAAATTATACATTAACTGGAGTATTCTTAATCCGTATATCGCCATCTATGTGAATAATTTTAAATTGAACTCATACCTTGATTGATTAGCGTGATTCTTATCCATCAACAACTTCTCAGGCTTTTCTACCTCGTGTGTTAGATGTGCAGAACTATGAACAGTGCGCACAACTGCTTGTTCATCATCACCAGTTGTATTTGCACCAACACCATCTGCAGAAAGCATTACTCCCTACATACAATACCACATGTACATTAAGCATATAGTTTGTTTGCAACTGCCAACTGAGATATTGAATGGTAAGAATGGCTTACCTTAGCAACAACTTGCACAAGATCACCTGACAGAATTACTAACGTATCTATCAATTCCTCCTTTCCCACATTGGCATCACCTTTTCCCTTCTTGGTCATCCTTGCTTTCTTCAACACAATACCTGAACATAGCACAAAGAAAAAGAATGCCCCTGAATGTTTTAGTTATCCAACAGATAAACTATACAACTAATTGAAATTTGATCCTCTGGCTTTGCTGGTCACTCATTTTACAGGAAAGTAACTCCCACCGAAAGAAGCATTACTAAATGCATAAAAAATGTATTGTGTTGTTAAATCAATAGGTCCCACAATTTAGCCTGTGAAGCTCAGTAAATTTAATGGTTTGAATTCTTTTTAAGTAAGTATATAATTAATATTCAGTTTGAGGAAAAGCAGGACTGCTCATTTTTTTAATGCATCTATAAATACATTAATTAAAATAAGATAATTGTTACGGTGTTTTTGTTTCCTATGGAAATCCAACTAATAAAATTCACAGAGTAACCCCCGGATCCAATAGTTAAAAATGCAACTAGAAGGAAAGAACTTTGCTTATTGAATGCCTAATTTTCTCATCTACAAAAAGTGAAGAGCCAAAAAATTCCAGAAAAATAGCTTATACACATTTTATGCATGAAACGAAAAACCAATCTATTCCTTAAGATCCGCAATTCATGTTTCAGCAAACAGATTACAAGACAAGGGAAGGTAGAAGCTAGGCGATAAAAAGCATGGCAAGTATCCCGGTCTGATAATTAAGCATGATCTTGACCATTAAGAAGCAGGATCACCGGAAAAGTGGGAAATTTTCACAACCAAGAAAAGACTCGATGAAATTAATGAGAAATGAAAGAGAGTAGAGCAACTAAATGATCGAAACACACCGTAATCCTTGTCAACAGAAGCAGTGTGGAAGATTCCAGAATAGACAGAGCCATCCTTAACGTGCACGTCAACCGGGAGGCCAATGATGCACATGGTAGCGAAGAGCAAGGCCTCGCTCAGTGAGGAAGAAGAAGAAGTGTCGTCGTCCGGGAAGATGTCTCTGTTCCTGCAACCCATCTCTCTCTCTCTCTCTCTCTCTCTCTCTCTCTCTCTCTCTCTCTCTCTCTCTCTCTCTCTCTCTCTCTCTCTCTCTCTCTCTCTCTCTCTATTTTCGAACGTACAAATCTCTCTCCAGAAGCTTCAGCTGTTGAGCCAAGAGATCTGGTGTTTGAGCTTTTTAAATGCGAGGAAGTTTGTTTAGTTCAGAGACAAAAATGCCAGAACAATACGTTCTTATTCATGCGCTATTTGTCTTTGCTTCTTTCTCCCCGGACCTAAATCCAAGAGGATTTAATTTTGCAATATGACCCCTAACTTTTAGAGTATTTTCGTTGTTCTATTCCTTTTGCGTTATTGTTTACTGAGGAACCCACTTTGCTAACAAAAATTCATTATACATTCTAATCCAATACTCAATAGTAAAGTTTGTGAAATATTTGTGAATAGAATTTTTGGAATTAGCTTTCACATTTGTTAAACTAAACCAAACTTATCTCCAAGTAACTGAATATAAATTTTTTCACTTTATAAAAGATGTATAATTATTTAGAATGTAAATTACTGTTTTGTAACTTTTTGTTTTTATTTCCTAAGGTTGATACATTGTTGGGTTATTGGACAATTTAAAGAAGAAAAGTTGAAAGTTTGAGTTATATATTATTTTGATTATAATTATCTTTTAATTAATTACTTAATCAGTTATTTAACTTCCTTTTGGTAAACTTGTTATGCAACTTTTGAATGCATTTAGACAAGCAATAGGACACTAGGTAGACTTGTAAATTAATTAATCATTAGTTATAACCTAAGAAAAAAAATGAGCTGGAAACTTGGAACCAAATCTAATTAAAAAAATCACTTGGTTGTATCATTTTTCTAAATATGGTTTAGTTTAGTTTTTAAAATTAAAAAATTATGCATGCAAATATTAATTTAGTTTAATTCAATATAAATTCATCTCTAAATCAAATAAAATTAAACCATAGACACTCATATAGTACATCTATGTATAGTTTTATATTTTTTTACAGTGATGTTGTTATCATTACTATTATACAACTCACATTAATTTGATCCTATTAATAAAAAATAGACTCACCAGACATTATAACTCTAGTAACTAGTGACATTGCAATTACTTATTAGAAAATAAAGATCTCATTAAAATTATTTAAAATATTTTTTATAGTTTATTTATTAATTAATAGTTCTATTTATTTTCATAATTAAATATAATATTTTTCGCAATATAAAAAGATACATGTCAATTTTAAAATATAACAAAAAGATTTTTTTTTGTTTGTGCAACAAAAAAAAATTATTTATATATGTGGTCTCTTCTATAATTTCCTTATAACCCAGCACTCTTCTGTTTCGCTCGCCGCCCGTCTTCTAAACCAATTAGCCCGAGTCCAGAACGCCTCCCCCTCTCAACTTTGCCGGCTTCACTGCATACGCTGAGGAACACATAACGGAACTCATAGTAATCCAATCAGCTTCTGAAGCTGCACTCTCTTCTCCAAGTAACAGCAATCTTTCTCCATGAGAAAACCCAAAACAAAATCAAAGGACGTTCGCAAGCAGCAGCGGCTCTTAGAAGAAGATGAGATTAAGCTATTGGATTCATGGATTCAATCCCAGGAACCAGACTCTGGCTCCAATCCCATGTCGCTTCCTCCGCTGCCCTCCAAGGCTCCCATTGGCCGCGTCGACAACAACACGTTCTCGCGCTATGCTGGTGTCACCAGGTTCGACCAGTTGCCGATTTCAAAGAAAACCAAGGATGCGTTGAGAGAAGCCAAGTTCGTCAAAATGACTGATATACAGAGGGCTTCTCTGCCTCACGCACTTTGTGGACGAGATATTCTCGGTGCGGCAAAAACTGGGTCCGGCAAGACCTTGGCTTTCATTATTCCAGTGAGTGCTGCTTCACTTTTTGGGAAAGTGTTACCAAACACAGAAAAAATAGGATGACGTTTCTTTTATTGATTGCGGTAACATTTTTTGCTAGCTTTATAAGCAGAATTTCTTCAAAAAGTTCACGTGGTATATTTTGTTTTTACATTAAGTTGGTTGGTTAATTGCCATTATTTTGCTTGAAATGCAAACACGGAGATTTTAAAGTGCTGCAAGGTTTGAAGATATGATCAAGTTTGCTCTTTTAGGGAGCAATGGGCTTGTTGAGAAGGGAACTTTTGGTAACTCGCTAAACTGTGGCTATTTCTTGGTACGAAGAGACATATTTTTCTGTAATTCATTTAAGTTTCCTTTTTTTTTTTTTTTTGGTCCTTGTCCTGCTGAGTTTATAAGTATGAGGGCTCCACGCAACGCCTGAGAGGATTTTGGTTTGGACGAGGATTCACTGTATGATATTTTCTTTTGCATTGGAAGAAGTAGTTAACAATAAATGTTTGGCTTAGAAGTTAAATAAGTTTATTCAAAATTTCGAGTGGCAAAGATATTAGTAGTAAATTTAGATATTTACAGTTGAAACTCATCTCCTACCAATGCAGTTGCATCTTCATTAAGGGACATAGAGCAGTATTGCTTTTGTTATGATAATATAATTTCTCTGTTGATTATTTTCATTTTTGTTTCAACAAATGATCTCAAATGTATCTTTTTTGGTTGCTTTAACTGTGAAATCAGTTTCTGTTAAATGACTCATTATTTTTTCCATTGCATTCTTTTAATAAATTGTCTTATATATACTGAACTTTCTTCAATGGTGCATTATATTGTCAATGGCAGGTGTTGGAAAAGTTATATAGAGAGAGATGGGGGCCTGAAGATGGGGTAGGCAGCATCATCATATCTCCTACAAGAGAATTAGCTGTTCAGCTGTTTGATGTGTTGAAATCTGTTGGTAAACACCATAATTTTAGTGCTGGCCTCCTGATTGGTGGCCGCAAAGATGTTGACACGGAGAAGGAATGTGTAAATGAGCTCAACATATTGATCTGCACACCTGGTCGGCTTCTACAACACATGGATGAAACTCCAAATTTTGACTGTTCGCAGACTCAGGTCAATTTATTCTTTTGCATATTTTCTATGTGCAATTGATTAACCTAATCTGGAGTCTTGAAACAATGCATGAAGTAGCAAAAGCAGATGAGAACTGTAGTTATCTTAATTTAGTATCTCAATTTTCAGTTCTTTTCTTAATACTTTGGTATGCCATGCTGCCAGTCTTTATTATTTTACGCTACATATAGGCTTTCTTTGGCCTTAATGATTCACAAATATGGCTGATGATTGGGTGAAATTCCTGGTTGGTATACAGGTTCTGGTACTAGATGAGGCAGATCGCATTCTTGACAGTGGATTTAAGAAGGAGTTAAATGCAATCATATCACAGCTGCCAAAGCGTAGACAGACTTTTCTTGTCTCTGCAACTCAAACAAAGTCAATTCAAGATCTTGCAAGACTAAGTTTAAAGGACCCAGAGTATCTGAGTGTGCATGAAGAGTCTGTGACTGCTACCCCTACTCTCTTAAAGCAAATTGTAATGATTGTTCCTCTAGACCAAAAGTTAGATATGTTGTGGAGTTTCATAAAGTCACATCTTCAATCAAAAACACTTGTCTTTCTTTCTAGCTGTAAACAGGTGAATTCTCTTTTCTGTTTGTGTCCAGAATTTCTTGCTATTAGTTGGACTGGAATCTTATTTTAAGGTGATAATTTCATCCTAAAATTATATCTTCAATTTGTGGGCTTGTATTACTGGTTTGCCACTTGGGACTTTGATCCTTGTAGAGCTTTTATCAAGTCCAAGGCAATGGAATTTGACTTGATTGTTGAAACTTGAGAATTGTCTCATTTGATTCACATACTTGGCCTAAGAAATTTATTAGCTTTGCTATACCTCCACAATTTTATCTGCTTGGATAGAAGAACCTATGTTAGTCTGGTCAATTGTCTTGATTCTAGACTCTAGTTGTTGTAATAAGGAAGCTCTCAAAGGGTTTATAGGATGAACTGCCAATAACACTGTATCAAGATGTTACCCTTGACTATCTTCCTAACAATCATCTCCCTGGTTAACAGGTAAAATTTGTCTTTGAAGCATTTAAGAAACTGCACCCTGGCATACCCTTGAAATGCCTGCATGGGAGGATGAAACAGGAGAGAAGGATGGCAATATATGCTGACTTTTGTGAGAAGCGTTCAGTCCTCTTTTCAACTGATGTGGCAGCAAGAGGCCTTGATTTTAATAAGGCAGTTGATTGGGTCGTTCAGGTGAGTGTGTTGTCCCTTTTCCCATTCCTCTATTATTTTATCTTGTTTATTTATTTATTTTCTTTTTGGTGGGGTGGAGTGGAGGAAGGGAAAGCTTGTTCTTATGGTTGGAAGCTGACTTGTACAATTTGTATCTGGTAGGTTGATTGTCCAGAAAATGTAGCATCTTACATACACAGAGTTGGCCGTACTGCACGTTACAAATCTGGTGGGAAGTCAGTTTTATTTCTGATACCTTCGGAGACTAAAATGCTTGAAAAGCTGGAAGTAGCAAAAGTTCCAGTACAATTTAACAAGGTACACTTTTCTTGTACTCCAAATCAATTACGGACCTTAGTTTCTTTTTACCTTGGAACTATCAAGGTGTTGTCATTTTTTAATGCATTTGTATTATTCATGGTGATCTCTCAACGTCACGTGCTAACAAGCTTTCACATCTGCTGATTGCTCAGCCAAGAAAAGAACTACTGCAACCTGTTTCTGGTTTGTTGGCAGCTTTATTGGTCAAGCACCCTGACCTGCAGCATCGGGCTCAGAGGGCCTTCATCACATATTTGAGATCCATTCATATCCAGAAGGATAAAGAGATCTTTGATGTTACAAAACTGCCTATTGATGAATATTCAGCATCATTGGGCCTGCCTATGACTCCCAAAATTCGTTTTCTTAACCATAAAATTAACTCTAAAGGTGTATCAACAAAGCAGATTTTAGCCGAACCAGAAGATTCAAACAAGGAAAATGCATTGGAAAATTCAAGAAAGAAGCTAGACATAGGTGCTCCCAAGGAAGAGGAGGCAGAAAAGTGTCTTTTGGCAGATGATACGTCAAATGAAGGGGAAGGGAAAGCATCTGAAATTGAAGATATCCTGTATGTTTCCTTATATATTATTCACTAGTGTAGTTTGGAGTTTAAATTTCTGTCATAATGCTGCTTGGTTGTTCCATATACAAGTAGGAGGTATACAAAGGTAGATAATGATGCTTGTTTTAGATGGCTGAGACAATTGGACCGTGTATATATAACCTTATGATGGCTTATCAAAATTAGGATTGGGTCGATATTGGATTACTTATTGTTCTAGGAAGTGATGTGTGAGGAGTCTTTAGCATCTTTCTCCATTGTTGCTGTTTCTAAAACCAATTTGATTTGGGTTGGTTCTTTGCTATGTAGACCAGCAACTCGTGTCTTGAAGAAAAAAAAGCTCAAGATCAATGTACATAGACCAGTGGGGACTAGGGTTGTGTTTGATGACGAAGGCAACACACTACCACCACTTGCCAGGATTGCTGACGCTCAAAGTGGCAAGGAAAGATTGGTGCTTGACCCAGGTATGTCCTTACATTCCAATTGCAACTTAAGCTAAAATAATAGGACTGACGCGATATGGTTAACTCACGCTCGTGTATGTTTAAGGCTATCAATTACAGTTATTGCAAACTATAGTCTTCAGACAAATATAAGTGCATTTCAAGTCCCTCTCTCCTTTTTGATTGGCTGTACTTAAAGATTGTTTGAAGATTGTAATCTGTAACTGCCATTGTGCTCCTTTACTGTAGGCATTTAAAATTAAACGGGAAATGTTGGTGTGAGTAGGGCGTCTTAATTTTTTAGTTAGAATAACATCTCTCTCCTCTGTTTTAAACAGTAGTCACTTACTCTTACAGTAAATACAGAATGTACTCCTTAGCCTCAATTTTTCATTATAATTTGTGCCTCATGAATTGCTTGTATGTGCAACATTGATGTGACGAAGTCTTATTTCACCATCTTAACATCTCATCTCAATGCAGAACAAAAAGCTGAGTACTATAGAAAGATGCGGGAGGAGTTGAAGAAGGTGGACAAGGAAGACAAGCTTCTACAACGTCAGCGCCGTAGAGAGAAAAGAATCAAGGAGAAGATAAAGTGGAAGGAAGGGACTGTGGAAGAGGGGGACGATCAAAGTGATATTTCTGGGTCAGAAGGAAACGAAACTGCAGGTAGACAGCATAAAAGGAGTAAGATATATTTTGATAGTGATGGGGATGACAGTGAGAGAAATGAAGTCACAGGGAGAGGGGGTGCTAGTGCTGACTCCATAACATTGGAGGAGCAAGAAGCTCTGGCTCTGAAATTGTTAAATTCAATGCACTCATAGTATAATATGCCTCATAAAGAAAAAAATTGTCATAATTTACTTTATCAAGAACAAATTTCGAGACCCTTTTTCATGTACTCCATTAGCACTTTTGATATAATTATATGATGAATTTTTTGAATACGAAGAATTTGACTTTTGCACTGATGGTTTAAGTCCTAAAATTTTGAGACGGTTGAAGTTGTAACTATGGAATTCAACTATGCTTATTCGTTACATCTCCACAAATTGAGAATGCATAATAAAACATAGAATGAGGAAGCATCTCCTGTATATGGCAGGATAGAGGTTTCATTTTTTTGCTAGTTGGGGAAAGTTGTTATCAAAATAGAGTATCCAACAAAGTTGAATTCACCAGAGACCTTTTACCGTTGCAAATTCGACAATGCCCATCTAGTTTATTCACATGCGAGTTTAAATTCAAGCAGGCTATATATTTACGGTTTGAACTTTGTAGTGAAAGTTTCATAAATTTTTGAAGATGGCTCCATTATAATTACTAAGTTAAAGGTGATCAACAGCATTTAGCCTGGTAAAGTCCTACCTTGTTCGTTTCCATTCTTCAGGGTTTCTTCCGTTCTATCTCTTTCTCGGCCCTTAAAACGTGATTGATGTATTTGTGAAACATAAAAAGATATATAATTTAACTTTTGAATGTATTTTTATGCTGAGTATAAAAGAAAATTGATCAAATTAAGAATCTATGGAACAACATAAAGTGTTTGGCCAACTAATAAAAGAGTTCGAAAAACAAGGCCTCATCAATATGACTATATGCTCTTGCCGACCCCGCTAGGGTCCATGTCCCTGGATTGCTGGTCTAAAGACACAACTATTGGTAGGTATTTGTAGCTACACGAAGTCTCTAATCGTGTCGTGATGGAAAATAGTTTACACGATGAAAATTAATGTAAAATTTTCTTGAATATTTTTTGATAAATAAATAAAATTTTATTAAATTATTATAAAATTAACTATACTTTATGTAATAAATATTAAATTTTAAAAAATTCACAAAAATAAAATATAAAAATGATAAATATTAAAATAAATAAATAAATATTTTAAAAAATAATATTTAAAAAAATTATATTTAAAAAAATTAATATTACATTTATTAAAAAAAATGACAAAAACTCAACTTCCATAATTTAAACATTTAAAAAGAAGATTATTAAAAATTTTAATAAAAAATTAATTAAATAATTTTTAATTCAAAAAAAAATAAAAAAATATCAAAAGAGATTTTAAAAAATTATTAAAAAAATTTAATTAAATAATATTTGAAAATTTTAATTTTTAAAAAAATATAACAATACTATTGAATTTATAAAACGAAATTCTTTTTATTGTTGATGACAAAAGCTAAGAATATAATATAGTCTCCAATATGCATGTTACTTCCTACACTCTTTCCTTACTACGCGAGTCGTCTTGTCCCCTTTGTGGGAGGGAAGCTTGGCTTCCCGACTGTGACGAGCTTTTCCCACCGTCTATCTCCGTCTTTGTTGCCATTCCCACTCTTTTAACTTAAAACAATGTTAGTTTCTAATCATAACTTTGCAGTGTACACAACTACAAGGATAATTCCATAGGTATATAAGTAGCCTCAATTGCATTTTTCCCGTTATGTGCACAATTTTACATCACTAGTGTAATAGCATCAGCCGGTGTCAAATGGCTCTAGATCTCAATAGGAATGATGAAACTCCAAGATTTATGCTCATCCTCCTCGTGTTTCTTAGTTATTTTTGCCCATAATCACAGGCAACACAGGAACGAAGAGAAGCTAAACAATGGATACAATTCTATCCATATTTGTTCTATGTGGATTGCTCTGACTTGCAGCTCATGAACTCAGCCAACACAGGAACGGAGAAGCTAAACAATGGATACAATTCGGTTCATATTTGTTCTATGTGGATTGCTCTGACTTGCAGCTCATGAACTCAAGGTGAATGCTGGGAACAAAATTATCTGAAGGCATACAACGCTATTTCAAATCAAAGACTACTTCAGCAATACATTATCAATAATTGGGATCATGGTGCCGTCACAGCATGTAAACCGGAAACTCTAACCCATTAGGACAAACTAAATTATCAACCAATACATAAATCCAACTAGAATTTTCCCTTACACAAGAACAATAATTACAAAAGAACTATCCCTAAGCGGTAATTTGGGAGTAACTAATCTCTACTATCATTTTTATTTCCAAAAAAAATACCAAAGAACTATTAAGCACATAATGATTTAGTCTGCATAAATGACTTAATAAAACATTAAATGTGTTTTACATAGCCTTGTTTTGAGATGAAAATAGCTAACATGCCTTCAAGGTGCTGTCTCTGAGGTTACACAAACAAAATCTAACAAGCTGGCTTTTCAGCACAAACCCAAGGCATGCAAATTTAACAAGAGTTAAGGCCTTGAGATCAGAACTTGGATCCTTGGAACGCTAAATTTTTTAAAAAGCTGAATATTTACTAATTTCATCTATGTTGTGACCAACAAACTATCAGTGAAATAGCTGATAATGATCAAATTCATAAATCAGGAACTCAATACACGGGGTCGCTCTGTTGATTGACCTGTTTCTCCATCTTCAAGCTCATTTTCAAAATTCCTTCTACCATCTAACCTGTCTCCAGTTTCACCCTCATCTGCTTTGGATACCTGGTTCTCCATTGAGCAATCCTGCAAAACCTAATAACATCATAAGATATCAGTACATTTGCTTTATTTTAGGCATAGAAATTATTCAAGAGTACCAATGTTCCTTCCCCCCTCCCCCTCTCAAAAAAATAAAAAAGGCCCAATAGGTTGTCCCAAACCTGTTATATCACAAATTGAAGTTTCGTTTTACCTGCAATAGCTCACTCATTCTGCCAGTGTCATTATTGTCCAAAGGTCTAGAAGCAGACACAGAATGTCCCTCACAACCACTCTGTACAGCTTGCAGAGGCTTGATCAAGATGGGTTGATCCATGTCATTAACTCTGTCTTCCTGTCTATTGCTAGAATCTTTGATAGGTTTTTGGTCACCTGACTTGATGTTGTCGTTCTCAATATCTGCGCATTCTGAGGGAGCTGGGACTTTCTTTATGACTCCAGTAACCGGATTCTCAAAAGGCAGTCTCAAAGATTTGGCCTCCACTTCACGTAGCACATCTTGTGAAGATTGCTGATGTGAACCATCTTCCATTTGCATGGTTCTAGGCAACATATTCTGGCTGGTTTGAGTATGAGAGGAAGGTGCTTGATTTTCATTGGCTTGAATCTCTTTAGTGACACTTGATCCAATTCCTAGAGATGCTTGGGTCATGAGTTGAGATGGTTGATTAGCAACTGCCATCCCATTTGACGAATTACCAGGTTGAAGCACAACAGGCACCACTTTACCTATGGCTAGTGAATGAGTAGTTTGTTCTGTCACAGAAGGTACATTCTTTCCTTGAGAGGCAACCATATTGCTCGAACTAACGGCTCCTCTTGGCACCTGAGTGACTGATGGCGACCCATTCATGATTTGAGCTTCACTTTTATAAATATTGACATACTGTTCATTCCGTCCCTTTGGCTGAGGGTTCTGAACCTTAGAACAATTTGCTGTAGAAAATGGAACTTCATTTCTTCGAATCATTGGAACACCTGGAGCCACATCATTTTCAGCTGAAACAGGAACATAACGTCCAGGCCTGAACACAAGACCCCTCAAAGTAGTATCAGAATTACCAACTCTAACACTGAGCAAATATCCAGCATCAAATACTGCCTCAATTACACCAGAAACCACCTGCCCCACCATGGCATCGTTTGATTCAATTTCTTGATCCATTTGACTGGGCTGATTTCCATTAACCCCATAGAATCCAGGAGGAGGTTGGGCATGTTCTCCACTAACTGGATTCCGGTTTATATATTGATCCTTAGGGACGTAAGTATTCTCCTCTGCATCTGCCCTTGGATGTTTCCGTGGACGACCACGTTTCCGCTTCAGGGGGGCATCTCCTGAATTATCAGGGTTTTTATTTTGGTTAGGATGGTTCATTCCAATATTTCTGTTAACTTTCACTTCGTTCCCTCACTGCACCAAAAAAATAATAATAAATAAAAAAAAAGAACAGTTAATTTGTAAGCTCTCCAAAGCATATTGATGTTTGATAGTATCATAATTTTTTCTGTTTTATCTGAGCCAAATAGAATATTATAAAGCGGGCAAATTGATAACACCAGTTCCCAGAACACATGCAAACATATCGCTGGATTTTATGTAGGACTCAAATGAGATACTAACACCAATATGATGGCAATATTTAAGACTTAACAGCGGACTCTAAGTCAAAATAAGCCAATGCAACATAACCTTCATATTGTGTTAAAATGAAAATTTCTTTACTTCTAAGGGTTTGTTTGACTGGAAGTACTAGGAAGTTAATTTTTAAATAATTACCCCCATCAACGTTTATAATGTGAAATGTTACTCCTGCAATGATTCTACAATCTTTTCTGTCACTGGAACCAAAAACACTTCCATGTACTTAAGTTGATAAGTTTTACTCACCTAAACATTAGCCCTTGTTACTCCCTTACCAAACTTACCGTAAAAGTCCTCATTCTATAGACTAACAGCAATTCCCTATTCTTAGATGTATAATTCACTCCAATGGAAATATTGAAAAATTTTATGCTTTTCTTTTCTAATAAAAACACATTTTTAAGTGTCTGTCAATTTTGCTGCCTTTGTACCAAAACCCCATGACACTTCATCATAATTTCCAGGGCTCCAAATGAATGGTGCCAGACAACATATCCATGTAAAAATATCTCACTGTTCACCACTACTACACCTCCTTAAGCAACAGATTCATGAAGTCCATGAAAAAAAACCAGGAAAATAACTCATGCCTTGAAAAATAATTTATAGCAGAGATTAACTGCATATGCTGACTAAATAGATGGAGTATTAAATGACTAGGTAGGTGTTAAGTTATATTATCCAAATGAAAGTATATATACTAATTTTCAGTAATGGAGTCCATAACAGACAAATTATTATTATTTAGAGAGGTTCACTCTCAGTTTGGCAGCAAAGAGAGAATAGAGAAATAAGTAATGAAGAGTCAAGAGGTGCTATATTTTTCACCTGGGCTTGCTTGGTAAGATACCAGGACAGCAGGTTAGAAATGTTAATTTCACCCTCTTACTGGTGGGGGTCTTAAGAAAAGAGGAACACTATACTTATACATCCCTCCATTTAATATTTCAAGCAAGGCATAAAAGTAAACTTTCCATCTATTCATCCTTACAATTTCGGTACAAGCACTTCTTTGATCCACAATGGCCTTATTTACGGCAAGAAGTTTGTCAAGATAGCATCAAAATTGCAGCCACTTCATTTTTACGTCTCCTTTTTAATCATATACCAAGGCATTATGAATAGATTTTTCATCCTTTCATATCTATATCTGTATCTATACTACATATAAAAGCATGTAAGTCAGAAACATTCACTTTGCCTATGATACCCTGCATAAAAATTTTATTAACCAAAGTACCTTTTAGTCAGAAATTTGAATTATCTTAAAATTTATTAAATCTCTTCCTTTTAGAATTTAATTACTGCGGTCTTAAACTATTTTTTCCTTTTTAAAAATTTTCTTTACCAATTTACTTTTTAATAATAATTCCATATTATCTTAAACTTCATCAAATAATGTCTCGTTAGAAATCAAATTCTATTCATTGTAAATTATTTTTTTCTTATTTATTAAACAGTTATAATTATTAATATCATTAAAAAACCACATGCAACAAATGTGTCTAAATCTAGTCACATGATCAGCTCCACCTAATAAGCACTCAAAAAGCTTCCTATGCTAAAGCAAGCTTAAGAACAGTGATCCAGCTAAGTACACTAGATATCTTCATTGTATAACTCATCTCTTATAAAGCATACAAATTATACTATATAAAAAATGGCACAAAATCTTCCAGAAAGAATTACCACTTCTTAAGAGGAGAGTGAGTTTACAAATTCAAATGACTTGAGCCAAAAGGGCTTGTTATACAAGTTTAATAAAAAGCAAGATTGTACAACTCCACAGACCTTACTTTAAAATGAGTATTCCTCTCACACAAACACACAATGGGTAGTGAACCTATGATCTCACTGCCTTAAAAGAGAGTAGGAGCATGAAGAAGACCCAAAAATCATGGACAATTGTCAACATGCAATAGAAAGTGATAAACAAAAAAAATGAAATGACTTGGAAGATGGGTTTTGGAGAAGAAAAGAAAAAAATTGAAATCACCACTGACTTAAATTGAAATGGTGAAATCGGACACCAAATAAAATGGTCTGTGTAACAGAAAGCAAGTTCAAGGGTTGGTTACGTGTAGGAAAGGTATTTGCATCCTTCCAATATTAATGTTTCGTTACTTTTTGATTTTAGAATTGTGCTTTTTGTTTTGCGAAACAAACTTTTTTTTTTGGGTCTCACTATTAGTTTTTTTTTTTCATATGATCAAAAGTAATCCTTAATTAATACCGTTAGTAAGTGGCATTTAGCTTGAATAAGGTTTTCAAAGGTGAAAGACAATGATTCTTTATAATTGCGTTAGAGGAACTACGTCAAACGCTTGACTAGGCTCATAATGTGACTCCTTCAGGATAGTTGGAAAGTGGTCATACACATGACACCTTCTATATCCGTCGTTGGGAAGGATCTGAGTTTAAGAGTAAAGAAGCAAGACCAGGTCAAGGTCAAATGGTTTTAAGCAAAGGTTGTGATCCTTTATAATCACGTTAGAAGAACCACGCCAAATGCTTGACTTGATTCATAACACGATTACCCTCAAGATAGTTGGAAAGTCGTCATACACATGACCCCTCCCATCCATCTTTGGAAAGAATATGGGGTTTAGAAAGAGGGTTTGTAGAAATCAGGTTCAAGGCTGATGGGTCTTAAGCAAAGGTGATGATTCTTTATCACCACATTAGAGGAATCACGCCAAACACCTGACTAGGTCCATAATGCGACTACCTTCAAGATAGTTGGAAAGTGGTTATACGCATGACCCCTCCCGTCCATCATCAAGAAGAATTTAGGTTTAAGAAGAAGGAAGCAAACCCAAGTCAAGGTCAAAGGATTTCAATCGAGGGTGGTATTTTTTATAATCACGCTAGAGGAACTACGACAAGTGCTTGACTAGGCTCACAATGCAATTACTCTCAAGATAGTTGGAAAGTGGTCATATGCATGACACCTCACACTATCTGTCATCGGGAGGAATCTAGGTTTGAGGAGGAGAAAAAAAAAACAGTTTCATAAGGTCATGGTAAGAAGGGCAAGCACAAATCCCTTTCCTTGGATTTCATTACAATGATTTTTTAAGTGAAGACATGCACAAAATAAAACTTCTAAAGTTTGAGATACGCGCCCCTAATGCTCTATCATACAATTCTTATGAACTAGCACCCACCAAACATTCAAGACATGAATAACGCAAACAAAATCATTACCACATGCAATTACTCATCAAATCCAAGATATAAGTTCAACATACATTCCCTGCAAGAATGAGGAATAAGGAACAAGCTGTGCATAGGAAAACGTTCCTTACTTTAACACATGAATACAAAAGCATACAACCTTTCATGAGAAAAGGAGATCAATAAGCGGGAGGAACCTATATCAAGAACATTTAGGGTGTGTTTGGAAGTGTTTCGTTTTTATGTTTCTAAAACCTATTTTGTGAAGAAATTTTTAAAATTACTTTTAAGCATAAAAGTGTAATAAAATCTGTTTGGTAAAATAATTTTGAAAGTAGTTTTAAGAATAAAAATTTAACAAAATTTGTTTGGAAGAAGTGAAAGCTTCCTTGTTCTATTACTCTGAAACTGTGAAGTATTTTTGGGAAACTGTGAAAGTTCCTTGTTTATCAAATGAATAAAGTTTCTTTTATTACAAAATTGCCATTAATGAATTTAAGTATTTACATCTCTGCCACCGTGGAAACAGTTATAAAAAGACAAAACATGTTTAGCTTGTTCTTAATTTCTTATTCTAAAATCAACCATTTACCAAACAGTTTTCAAGAATTGAAACCAAAAAACGTCTACCAAACATACTTTATTATTTTATAATTTTTGAAAACAAAAAGTAGTTTCCAAGAACACTTTCCAAACAGACCCTTATATTCCAATATGTATGCAAATTCACTTCAGAATAGGAAATCCAAAAGTAGGGGAAACCTGTAGGGGTTACTCTCCTCTCTTTGTAATTAAATTCAGTATTGAAGAAAAAGAGATCTAGGAGGTAGGGGTATTATGCAGGAATTGAATCTATATCACATTCAATCAAGTATGCCAAACAATCCAAGAGTCACATCAGAGCGCATACCTAATTTCACATGCTCAACCAAACACTAGGAGTATTTCCTCAATCACATACTAGCGACAACTATCTCATTACCGCGGTAACCAATCGATCAAAACTATCAAGCAGTGTTATGCATGTGATTATATGTGGAAGATTCACTATCCTATCCCTTCCTTAAGAATGTGTGATGGATTTGGTGTATGGGGGGTGTTCTAAAGAAAACTTTCAATAGCATGTAGAAAGTGAAGAAACCATAGAAACAAAATTATAGAAAGTATGATAGCATACGTGATAGGCAGGAAAAGTGACAAGAGAGTTGGCATAACGCATAATAACAATCAATCATGATAGAAAACACAAAGAAACAAAGTAGCAATTAACCACAGCAAACAAATGAAAATGCTTGATTTAATTTTAGCAAAATAAGAATTGCAAAATTTTACCACAGCAGAAACAAAGTTACAGATTTTTCACAGCAGAAACTAGATTGCAGAATTTTTACAACAGAGTTTCCACAACAGATACTGAATTGCAGAATTCCTTTATAGCAGAAACAAAGTTGCAGAATTTCTACAACAGAAATTGAATTGCAGAATTTCTCTACAGCAGAAACAGAGTTGCAGAATTTTTTACAGCAGACACAGAGTTGCAGAAATAGAATTACAGCAGCCAAAAACAGCAGAACAGCAACAGAATACAGCAAAACAGCTAGCAGAATAGAATTACAGCAGCAGAATACAGCAGAACAGCAAGCAGAATAGAATTACAGCAGCAAAAGACACAGCAGAAACAACAATCATATGCAATGGGCTCTTCTTATACTTATTTGAAATATACTCTCCACAGTGTGAGGAAAGTAGAATAATCACCAAATCCAAAATGTACTTAACCTCTACATCATGGACCTCAACCCATTATAGCATGAGGGTAACAATCAAGTCCAAAATCTACCACATAACTAAACAAATTTTATGAAATTAACGCTATCACAATGAAAGACAGCAACCAATCGCAAGACCTATGGCAAATGTGATCTTCCCCTTTGATTTCTATCCCAACATAATCATCCTCAAATCACTAAAGCTAGCAAATCATCATAAAGAGAAAACTCAAGGCACTGTCTAGCCCTTTTCTAATTTTCTAAAAGGCACAAAATCTAGAGGAAAATTATTCTACCTCAAAATCTGATTCCAAGCCAAGTGAAAGCCTCCAAATGAGCTTGATATATGAGCTCTGAAGAACCCTCAATGAGACCCAAGAAATTAGAGAAAAAGCAAAGTATGTAAAACACTCTTTCCCCTCACAACTTTCATCCTTTCTTCCATTCAATTTGTGTGTGCAGTAGGAAAAAAACAACAAAAATACCTCCCAACCCTCCTCTGAAATGTGCTCCAGATGCTGTGCAAGAACCAAGTGCCTGAATGAGAGCTCTTGAAGTAGGAGCAAAGGGTGGATTTGGGTGAGGACCAAGAAAGCAAGAGAAAGATGCAAGAGAGAGGGACCAAGAGAGAGCAAGAGAACGTCTAAAAGAGAACCAAAGAGAGAGTAACTGAAAGAGCAAGAAGAAGATGCTAGAGAGAGTTACCCGTAACCCATTTTCTCCTAAATTCAGCTGCCCTCTTTCCCAAACCTTCTCTTATTTTCTACTCTTTCATTTTCTCTATTTTCCACAAAGTGTATGACTTCCCAAAAAAGTGCTGAGCCCCTTTTGTTATTTCTTCAGCTGGCCCACTTAACTAATTTTGCTTCTACAACATTCTATTCTTCTAGCTTTGTTTCAATTTGTTGAATTTCACTTGCCTAATTTATTTTGTCCTATTTTAGCTTCCTGTCTTATCTTTTCTACTATTTCTATCTTTGACTTTTCTTAATTTTATGCTTCTTTATTTGTATTTCTTGTTTTCATTTTCTTTTGTATTATTTTCTTATTCTTTTTTTTACTTGCTTTTAGTTTTGATTTTAATTTTACTTATTTCTTATCTTTTCTTGGTTTTATTTTCTTCTATTTTTATTTTTATTTGCTTTATGTACTTAAATTTTATTTATTTTATAATTATTTTATGTATTTTACACTAGACCAAATTAAGGGTCTACAACGATGACATGGACACAGGACACAGCCACATGGCATAGATGTAATAGGAATCTGGGAACCTAGGTCCTCAGTTGCAGATTAATACTTAGCTACTTTTGAGTATATGAAAGTCCGTTTCACCATGGAAGCTTTAAAGATACAAAGTTTTTGGCAGCAACAAAAGATTAGGAAAGAACATCTCCTGAGATATTTCGCAATTATAGGCACAAACAGATTTTGCAAGATGAGTTTACCCATATTTTTAAATGAATGTAAGGTAAAACCATTGTTATTTGCAAAGCCATGAACATTCAAATTAAAAAATGAAGCACAACAGATTCCGAAAAATAATAAAAAAAATTAGTTATACTTTCCAGTCTAATAAACAAAACAAATGGCTTTGCACAGAGCATAGTACCCGAATAAGAATGTTTCCTGATAATATAACTTGATAAGAGTCATAAATTAATGTACCAGTTCAGCGTATCCTGGAATCAGAAAAAAGTTAACCAGTGTCAATAAAGAACATGAAATCCATATAGGCAATGTCAAACTTCCAAGAATTTTTAGTGTGTAAGAACTGGGTGTAAGCACTGAATTTATTAATACAACTTTTTTTTTCCACTTAGAACATTAAAGAATCTCCAGATTAAAGTTTAAATACATCAATTAGTTAAAAATATGAATTTATCATGTGAAAGAGACAAAACAGAACTTAAGAATTAGGAGGCAATCCAAATTCGTTACTCAACTGCAAGATCAGTTGTTTAAAATTGCTTTGTTACCTGACAAGCCAGAGTAAATTTCAAATTATTGCCTTTAGTTCACTAACTTGACACAAATAATACTTGCAGTAAGTACTAGCCTGAAAACAAAAACATATTACTCAGCAAGAGAGACTAATCATAAAAGCCAATGTTTTGAAGACCATACACAAAGTAAACAGAAGTGTAGATAGAATGGCACTTTTTAACTATTCCATTCATTTCAAGATGCTGTAATAATATATAGTCATATACTTATATAGACAACTCCTGTAATGCACAACTAAATGTCAAGGCAGAAAATGCATATTTAAGAAAAGAACAATTTCAGTAAAATTCCTTAGCAGGAAAAAAATAAAAATGAGGAAGAAGCATCCCACCATTACATATCAAAAAAAAAATTAACAGGTTCAGTCTATCCATCTGAAATCAGTATACATAACTATAGCATACTTGGTGTTTCAAATCCATATAATGCTCCCTATAGTGAATATAACTCAGAAAACTTCACTGCAACATGCATATTAATTTTGAATTCTAAAACAGAATAAGCCAAATTCCAGCTGTAAAAATATGAAACATGTATATTTCCAATGTATTTGACAATATGCATGAGCAAGCCATACCCAAAACTTATCCTTTCTTCATACTATCACGTTTTTTTATTAGAGAAATGCTATGTGCACATGACTACTCTATACAAGCTATGCACAAGAGTGACTTGTCAATATCAAGATTCTCTTTGAGTTTAAGTGATTGCTGTGTTAATGGTGAAGATAAAGTCCTTCTCACTCTTGTGTAAAGCTTGTGTAAAATAGGCATGTGCACATTGCATTTATCTTTTTTTGGATTGGTTATCTCCTAAATACCGAAACTGACCAGTATCCAAAATTGTAAGATTTTTCTACAACTGAGAAAATCTTAAACTATATAGCAAAAAAAAAAAAAAACACTAAAACAAAATGAATTAAGGGCCACATAACCACATTGGCTGACTAAAATAATAGTGTTTCCAAAAGGCAAATGTAGGAGGCAAAGGTAAGAAGAGTCAAAGAAATTGAACTAACCTAATATCGTCCAGCAATCGGTGAGAATTGGAGGACGTCGCGCAAATCCTGAAAACCACTTCAGTGATGAAGAGAAAGAGAACATGGTTAAAGCGCCAAATGGGAAAGAAAATAGGGAATATCTTAGAAACGTCAAAGAATAGCAAAATCTTAGCGCAGATTAGATCAAGGCAAGACGCAAAAAGCAGGGAGAAAGAAAAAAAGAAAGGGAAACCGAAAATTCTCAGACATAACGATAACAAAAACGAGAGAAAAGTCAAATAGGAGAACCGAAAATATCTAATTGAACAGATATCAGCTAAAACCCCAACAAAAGTTGGGACTTGGGTGAGAGGAAAAAACTTCAATCGCAGCTCGAAACCCTCTGTTCTACCATCAATGAAATTTCAAATGTTACGGGCTCACACAACATACACTTGCATGGAAGAAATAGCCCAACATTAAAAAAAAAAAAAAAAAATTCTAAAAACATGAAATCGCGATGAGAACTAAGGAAGAGAAAGAGACCGAGAGAGAAGGGATCTCACTTGATCACACGAACAAACTTGGACGGAAGGATAAAAGTCACGGAGTCACTGTGCAAGCTGAGGGAGAGAAACTGTTAACTGCTAAGGCCAGGAGGCAGAAGAAGAACAGAGCGAAACGCAGAAGAGAAAGGCAAGCTGTACGTAACGATCAACTTCTCGAATCTCGAGGATGCGGGGAGGCAAATTGGTGGAGTTGGAGGTAGTGCGTTGGTTCGGTCGGGTCGGGGTGTTTTTTTACCCAACAGGCAAGTAACTTTGGACGGGCTGGATTGATGGTTATTCTTTTAAAAAGATAAAAAAATTAAAAAAAAAGACTTTAAAAACCCAAAAATAGGAAAAAAAAAATGAAAAAAGGTGACCTTACTAGTTGAGGACCTGGGGTGGAAGACGCCCTGTGGAGGTCCTTACTAGCTGGGCAGGTGGTAAAGAGATCCATTTATATAAGTGATAGGATATTATTAATAGTTTATAAAACTTTATTATATTATTATTTTTATAAATAAAATTTTATTAAATATTTATTTAAAATAATTTAAATTATTAAATTTTATAAATTAAATTATAAATTACACAAATTAAACGGTTCAAATACAATTTATAAAGATTAAATAAGACCCACTTTCCTATATCTTACACTTGCACGTAAAAGCCCTTCACAAGGCCTTGACGGGCAAATACATTGCTTCCATCATTTTATTTTGTTTATTTTTTTATTTATAAATTATTATATGTGTAGGTTCACGTGCATATATCTTTATCTTTATTTAAAATTTACACAAAATTTATTCGTTAGTGTAGATGATATCGATGGGATGAATTCTCATCAGATGTTGAAATTCTCCAATGTTTAACAATCGGTGTGGCATTGTTTTGTATTTATCAAATCCATTTTTATTTTTTGGTACAACATCAAATCAATTTTTTTATATTTCGTTCTAGTACATAAAATGAATATCTCCTAAGCATACTCAAGAATGTCATGGGATAAAATCCCTCTCAAGTTGACAAATTTTTCAAATAAAATAAGAGAAAGAGAATAGAGACAGACAAGAAAATTATTAATAAAAACCATTAATAATCCTAAACCTTAACCAATGGGTCATCTTATAACATGGAATTGCTTTCATCATGTTTGCCATCACCCAAAATCAAATGGAAAGATAACGCAGACAATTATCAGACATACAAATCACTTTCTGGGATTGAAAGGATCTGCAAGTGTTTCTCTTGAAATGAAGCAAGGGTATTTTCTTGTCAAGCAGGATCCCAGCCCTTAAAATGCCAATAACTAAACACTTTAAGCATAGGCAACTGCTTCTACAGAAATGCCAAGTGTAACATTAGCATTGATATCTAAAGCTGTAAACTTGCACGATGAAGGAGAACTATTAGAGGATGAATCTAGATAAAGCATGCTAGCTAAGCTCATTGCAAGGTGCTTTTTATATTTACAAACTAAAATTTATAAAAATTTTACTTAAAAAAATTTAGATAATTAAATCTATTAGATCTCATAAAATAAATTATAAAATTTAATAAATTTAACAGACATATTATTTTTTATGAATATTTTGTTCCTATTTTTAGGAAACACTAATATTTGCACACAATTATTCTGCACACACTCTCTCACTCTGAGTTCCCTCCTCTCTCCTCTTAATATTTAAACTTTCAAGTACAAGCATATTTTCTCCTTTCAAGTAACAACTTTTCTAATTGCAAGGATATTAGCTATATAATTCCTTAAGAAAAATGCTCACTGTATAGAATATAAATTAACATGACTTCCTTTGAAAACTTGATTACAAAGTGAAGCCTCAGTTAAGCGATATGGGAGAGGTAACTCCAACAAGAATAGGAACTAACTCTGGAACCTTTCAATGTAGAGGTCTCTGAGTCTCGGGAAGGTGTTCAGCGTATAAATTATGCACCATTTTGACATAGTCATCAATCTTGTCAACAGTCCAATTTTCAGTACTTATAGGAGGAAGATACTTGACAGTAAGAGGTGCTGGTCGAACATGTAAACTGCCTTTCCTCCATGCCAGATGAGTACCTGTCAGAACCATTGGAATAATTGGAAGACGCGATTGCAGTGCTAAATGAACAAAACCCTGCATGAAAAGTCAAGGGATATAATGGGATGTCAAGCATAAGCAATTGTTGCAGTAAAAGATCCACACCAGACAAGTATTCTCGGAACCCAGATCCTCTCATTTTGGGGTCTAAAGTTAGGGTGCAGTTATTGAGAAAGAGGAAGAATAACGAGTTAAAAAAATAGTGACAGAAAGAAATAGACTCACAATTAGGGACCACTCTCTAATCCCTCAAGTTTACTTAAAGTCACTAAAGTCACAGAATCTCGAAAATCAAGAGATCCATTTCCATATTAAGCGACCCACAAGGTTACAAGGCCAAGAAACCAGCAGACAGATTACAATTACAAGGCCATGATCATGACAATTAGGTGATACCCTCCCATCAAACTTTCATGGACAGATAATGATTAGTTCCAGGTGAGCAAATAAAATATTTACGAATTGATATCTGCAAACTATATGGACAAAATATTATTCATCAATGTAAAGGTCACTCTTTATCAAAGTAAAGAAATTGAATACCATACATTCTGGTGGAAGACAGAATGCGTGATGAAATTTTCAATCTGCATCCAAATCATAAATTACAACCAGGGAATTATATCCCTTCAGAAGACTAGATGTTCTTAATGGTTTGATATACAAACTCAAGCAAAGAAGGACAAGTCCTCAATGATATTCTTCAATCTGGCCAGATTAAATTTAAGTGATTGGCTAGTTGGACTACAATTATAATTCTTCCACAATGTCACTCAAATTGTAAGTGTAAACAAAGTAAAGGTAGAAAATTACTTTTTTGAAAGGAAGCAATCGTCCATCTTTGGACCTGGTGCCCTCTGGAAAAATTATCAGAGACAGATTGTTTTTGAGAACTGCACGTGCTGCCTGAGAATGACAAGGATCATAAATCAGAACCTTGTACAAAGGCGATGGTAGAGTATGCAGGGAAAATGCCTATATACCTCTTTCATGGACTCAACAGCTGCAGTTGGGTTGGACCGGTCTATACGCAGATGGTTAGCCAGAACATAGAGTTGCCCAAATAGAGGATACCATATTATCTGCATAGACTTAAATGCCAATCAGTTCCTGAAGCTTTTAAACCCATTTTCTACTAGCAAACTTAAAAACGCATGATCTTGGTGCCTTCAATGCTGCATAGGTGTGTGTGTTATTGCACAAAGATGCATGCATTGTAGTCCTATACTATTGATAATGTGCATGCAAGTGCAGATTACACATGGATTGGCAAATAGAAGAACCATTTCCATGAACCACAGCTTTAACAATAACAAAAGCAATGTTGAGTGTGGATTGCCACAAGACATTGATCCCAAAGATAAAGTAATGATTTCTTCAGTAAAAAAATTCACCATAAAGCACTGTGACTTGACAATGGCACATTGGAGGATTGGGGGGATTCTGAATGCTTATTTACAGCATTGCAACATACCTCCTTCTTTGCAATGCCGACAGTGCCTGTGGGAGTCAACCACATCATAAGAAATATGTCAATTGGAGATGCATAATTGCTGATGTAAATGGCCCTCTGATCAGAGTACTCGGCACCTTCAATATTTATAGGGTTTCCAAGAATCCACATCTGCAATTAACACTTTGAGGTATCGGTCATAACTTGCAAAGCTAAAGCCCTAACTTCATCTTAAATAACTGTGCAACATAAAAAGAGGTAAGGTCCAGAGATTGAGTCATATTCTCTTTCAAAACTTGGCAACCTTTGGAAAAGCTATTGAGAATAGCAATATAGATTGCACAGAGTGAAGTATATGATATATGCCTAAATTTTACATGAACACTTATCAATCAAATCTAATTTATATTTGAGATTTTACCATACATAACCAAATTTTTGGCCTTACCTTTTCTATGTAAGGATAAGGAAAAGAATAGTAAGTCAAGGGTACTGGTCTCATATAAATGATAGAATATATAATGCATTGTGGAGCATTGTCAATGGCTTGTTGTGCTTAAAAGATCGATTAAAATATCACAAAATCTTAAATTTTCCTCCGTATCTTCACATAACAGACAATTTAATTCTAAAACCTAACATCTCTCATGACCACTGTGATTAAACAGTTTCTTATTGCCTTACTGAAATGAGTGTCACCACTAAGCATGTTCAATTTAATGCCTTACTCAAGCAATGTTAATATTTTAATCTTATGCTGTTTTCTTCATAATTGAGTGGAGGGGAAGCCAATAGAACTAGACTCAGCCTTCTTGCCTTTTCATCCTAAACATAACAATCAATTAGAACTGATCAGTGAAGGTAGCTTACCAGCATTCTACCAGTCACATGCCCATAAATGTTTCCTTGCCTAATTCTCCGGGAGGGCCATGGTATCAGCACAAGCATGATCAATGCCCATATAAATGTTGTGACCATCATAGAAACAAAACAGGTGATAATTCTGATCCAAGATGAGTGCTGAAACCCACCCATCATCATATGTATAGACATCAGTCTTTGGCTTTCGTTCTGATTCATTTCTCAACGAAACTTTCGGAGTTTCTTCCACCCTTTGGCCAGAGCTTGTATTTAAGAAGCTCTCCAACCTTCTATTCCTCAAAAAGGCACCACTTCCAGCATTCTCCATGAATCTCAGTAGTCAAAATTTGTAAAGAATTTGATATTTATATAGACCAACTGAACAGGACAAGAGAACAATAGATCAGAAAGTAACTTACTTGAAAGAATTGCCCAGAAACTTGATGAAAATAACAGCCAAGGAAATTTGAAATTATAAGTTCAGTTATGAGAAACCAAATCTTACGTTTTATAGGACATTTTTCATACACTATAATTTGTTTGTCTGATAAGCAACCAAAATAAGTTTCACATGAAAGTTCTTTTGCATATTGGCCCCACCAAATCATAGTTTAAGCCAAAGCTTCTTCCAATTCAAGATAAGACAAAGCAGATGGACAGATGAGCAAACAGAACCAGCCAGAAAACAACGCGAGGGAAAAAACGAAAATATCAATCAAATTCGTTTCCTTTTACGAAGAAACTGACTGAATAAATTCACAACCATAAACTTTCGGAATTCGGATGCACAGCAGACAAGGTGGGACTTACTGCATTTTGAAGACTTTTTTTTAAAAAAAAAAAAGTCAGTTTTCCCAGTAGCCAAACAAACCCAGTAAGAGCTTTGAATATAACACCCCTCTCCCCAAAAAAAAAAAATTCTTACCAAGCGTGACTTTGGTTCCAACTCAACCCAGAACTTTCTCGAGAAAATCTAGCAAACCAACGGACGCAGTCAGAGAGACAGAGAACTGAGGCAAACGGAGGAATACAAAAGAAGTCAATCTGTAAAGGACATCCACAAGCAGGGGGCAGAGACAAGACAATAAAAAGGTAAGCTACGGTCGCGTTGAGGGAAGGAAGAAAAAGCTTCTTAAATTTGTGACTATGACCATAATACTACTTTTGCGTCGCGTACACCACACAAGATTTACAGGACTCAAAACGTTTGGCAATGTCGGCTTCTCATTTCTTGTTTTTGTTCCTTGGTTACATTATTTGTTTGAGGAGTTGTCGGGTTGCTGTTTGTCTTTCATATGCGGATCTGCCTTTTATGACATTTCAAGGATATGCAGCATATGCTGTATGGTGGTTTGGTAAGTTTGAACCAAACACGGTTGGACAACATGAACAATGGAAATGATTGTCACGAAAAGTGAGATGGTAAATCCTATTGAGGAGTGTAGATTTCTTGAATTCTCCAATTCAGTTAGAGACACAGACTGAACACAGGTATCTCATTGCTTACAGTTAGTTTCTTGCTTATTTTTTTAATAATTGAAAGAATAGCAAATCATTTAAACAAGATGTTAGATTTAAATTCAGAATATTGAAAGAGTTTTATAATTATAGCAACTACATGTATACTCCAAATCAATTATTTTGTTGACTTTTTAAGAAAAATAATTTCAAAACTTAAGTAACTACATATATATTATTCATGGACAAAAATTTATTGATTTTTAAGCATAAAAATGCATTGCTAAAAAAACAAACACCAAAGTTTATATTTTAGCATCGTCATAGTACATAGGTATAAGGATTTAGTGAAGAAAATTGCTTAGCGAAAGAATCAATTTTAGACAATTGAATTTTGCAAATTAATGATCATTAACTAATTAAAAGTAATTATCAATTAAATATATTTTTTATTTTAAATAGAAGAGATATATTGATAGGGCTCCCGCGACACATATTTAATTTTGAATTCAAATATAGAATGTAATTATTGTGCATGTTTATAAAAAAGTAATATTTATAAACATTAATTAACTTTAAATATTATTTTATAAAATATAAAATTTTAAATGTATCGAATTATTCTAATAATATTATTACCACAGTATAGATATTAATAATGTAATGAAGATAAGTTATTGCTTATTTTTAAGCTCTTAGACTTTTGCCTTATTTTTTTATAAAAAAAAAAAAGATAGACTGGAATTTTTTTTTGACAGCACAAAGGTATCATTGAAAAATCACTTTACACAATTACCCCCATAAATTGATTTTTTTCTATATCCCCACATAAATTGATTATTATGATATTTGCTGCTATTCCTTTCTTATGTTTCAAACTCCAATGTTAAAGCGTCAAATGACGATCTTAGTCCTTGGCGAGAGATGCGGATATTTTCTGTACCATCGTCGCCTGCACAAGGAATATGCATATTTCGAATGTTTCTAGATTCGGCTATTTGTCTTTCTCCTGCAAACCCTTTTGTTTAAATCAGGTATCTTCGGTTCGTCGATACATTCAAATTCGATATGTTCAATTTTTCTTCTGAGTTTCATGTCAAATTATAGCATGCCTTCAGTTTTGATGTTTTGGCGCAAACTATAGTTCTTTTCCTTTCTCTTTTTCCTTAGTTAGCAAATTTACTCTTTTTTTTTTTCTGTGCCATATCATGCAATTGAAGCAAGTCTTAACACAAGTGCGTAGCGTTCAGCGTAGAAATATTGTTATATGTTATTAATAATAATACTGAATTTGATGTTTTGCTTTCTCCTCCTTTTCTGCTGGTAGTAATTGCGGTGCTTAGGTTCCTGGGGCAATTTGGTGGAGTTTTAAAGTTTTTGGATCGTTGGTCAGGTGGGGTGGGAAAATTGGACTAAATTAGTTGTTTTTCGCTTGGTACAAGATACAGTGAGTTGCAATGAGTGTTGTGGGCTTTGATATTGGAAATGAGAACTGTGTCATTGCTGTTGTAAAGCAGCGTGGAATAGATGTTTTGTTGAATGATGAATCCAAGCGAGAAACCCCTGCTGTGGTCTGCTTTGGTGAGAAGCAACGGTTTTTGGGTTCAGCTGGTGCTGCTTCTGCTATGATGCACCCCAAGTCCACAATATCTCAAGTAAAGAGACTGATAGGCAGGAAATTTACTGACCCTGATGTTCAAAACGAGCTAAAAATGCTCCCTGTTGAAACTTCTGAAGGCTCAGATGGTGGCATTCTGATTCACTTGAAATACTTGAAGGAGACGCATGCATTTACGCCCATTCAAATAATAGCAATGCTCTTTGCTCATTTGAAGACTTTAACAGAAAAAGAGTTGGAAATATCCATTTCAGATTGTGTTATTGGGATCCCGTCATACTTTACAGACTTGCAGAGACGGGTATATCTCAATGCAGCAACCATTGCTGGGTTGAAGCCTCTGAGATTGATCCATGACTGTACTGCAACTGGTCTTAGTTACGGAATTTACAGAACAGATTTTCCCAGTACAGGACCGACCTATGTTGCTTTTATTGACATTGGTCACTGTGATACTCAGGTCTCTATTGCAGCATTTGAGGCTGGGCAAATGAAGATACTTTCTCATGCTTTTGATGGGAGTTTAGGGGGTAGAGACTTCGACGAGGTTCTATTTAGTCATTTTGCAGCTCAATTTAAGGAACAGTATAGCATTGATGTGTATTCTAGTGTCAAAGCATGTATTAGGCTGCGTGCAGCATGTGAGAAGTTGAAGAAAGTTTTGAGTGCCAATCTAGAGGCACCTCTGAACATTGAGTGCTTAATGGATGAGAAAGATGTTAAGGGCTTTATTAAGAGGGAAGATTTTGAGAAGCTGGCATCCGGGCTATTGGAGAGAATTTGTATTCCTTGCAACAAAGCAATATCTGATGCAGGGTTGACTGCCGAGAGGATCCACTCAGTTGAGCTAGTTGGTTCAGGTTCCAGGATCCCAGCTGTAACAAGATTAATATCTTCGTTATTTGGGAGAGAACCCAGCCGAACATTAAATGCAAGTGAGTGTGTAGCTCGTGGCTGTGCTCTACAGTGTGCAATGCTGAGTCCTGTTTTCCGTGTCAGGGAATATGAGGTTTGTACTTTGAAACAAAAACGTTGATTGTAATTCTATTCATGTGTTATATTTCTCACACTTAATTTTCTCATAAATGTAGGCTAGTATGTCTTTGTTTGTCATATATTCTCTATAAAAGTGAAGTGATTTCTATTGTTTGTTCAGGTCCAGGATTCAATTCCTTTTTCCATTGGACTTTCATCAGATGAGGGTCCAATTTGTGCAGGATCAAATGGAGTGCTTTTCCCCAGAGGTCAACCAATTCCAAGTGTTAAAATTCTAACTTTTCAGCGAAGTAATCTGTTCCATTTGGAAGCATTCTATGCTAATGTAAATGAACTTCTGCCTGGGACATCTCCTAAAATTAGTTGCTTCACGGTATGCCAACTTACCTTTTGTGTAGTCAATGAATCTAATAGAACTGTTTAGATTCTGAAGAAAAATTTGCATTTGGGACATAGTAATCATGATCAATACAACTTTTGCCACTGCTTGGCTGTGAGATATCTAAGAAACTGTTATCTGGAAGCTATTGTACCTTTTGGTGTATAATTGTCTCTAAACCTTTTCTGTAAATCCAGTTTGTCACATGCACCAAGTAAGGAATTTTCATTTGAATGTATCTTAAGCCAATGCTGTTGTTGGCTTGATTTGTTATTGTTGTTGTTGTATCTTAGGCCAATGCAATAGACAACCACATTACTCTATTCCTCAATGAGGGTTTAGCATAGTTATCAATAGCGCACTATGGGCTATAGCGTAGTGCAATTCACATAGCACAGCATAGCATGCGCAATTTGCGCTATTCAGACTCAACGACCTATTTGGCTCAATTTCTCCACTCCAAACCTTCCTCTGCCTATGCATCACACCTGTCTACCTTTGTAGTTTCCTATTATAATTTAATGAATTTTAAACCTTTTATGTTTAGTGTTTTTTGTGATGCTTGGAGGCTTTAGCCTTAGACTCTTGATAGATTTATGCTTTTGGTATTAAGTTGCTTAGTGTTTGTTACTTGAAATATTGAATCTTGATTGCAAATGAAATTGTCATTTTTTGAGGCTATTTTTTAAATATTGTTATTTGGGGTTATATTACATATATAAAAATATATATGTATATATGTAAATATAATTGTACTATTGTTCAAATAGCAATGCGTAATGTGTTATGTCGCAATGGCCCTAAGTGCTACAAGTATACTATTTGCTATTAACAACTATGGGCTTTCGGTTCTTTAGCAAATGGCCATGTTGGCTAATGCTTGTTCTAAATTCAAAGAAAGTAGATTGTTGAAAAACTGATTAGGTGCTGTAGTACAATGGTTGGAATCAGCATTCTACGTATGTGCATGTGCTTGACAAAATCATGTTATGTGGGTTTCTAAAACTGACAACGGAAGAAGTTTGAAGCTTTAATATTTATGATTAAGAATGATTGATGTCTGCTATCATGTATTTATTCATTATATAATTGATAACATCTTGATATGACAGGGAATCTTATGTCTCTTTAAATTGCTAGATACTTCCATGTCATTTGCCAGTCAGTGTAGATGTAGCCTGCATTATTAGTTCTTCATTCCTTTGCTTTTTTATATGCTTGTGCATAAGTTGGCTACTCCTTTTCAGATTGGTCCTTTCCATGGATCCCATGGTGGTAAGACAAGAGTTAAAGTTAGAGTTCAACTAAATCTGCATGGGATTGTCAATATTGTATCAGTTACAGTAAGTAAGAAAGCTTGTTCTCATCTCCATATTGTTTGATAATTTGCTGACTGATCTTTCAATGCACATAAACATGGTCATGGCTTCAGTTAATTGAGCATCATGTGGATGATTCAGTTATGATGGGTGATGTTCATTCAAATTCTGAAGCAATGGATGTTGAGCCCATCTCTGTGACAGTTGCAAATGGTGTTGAAGATGGTACCAATAAGAAGTTTGAATCTCCACATAATTCTGTAAGTATTTCATGTATATTTGTCTCATCTCTCATTATTTTTGTTATAGTGCCTCTTCCTGGCTGTTCTCTGATGCTTGATATTCATCCTTTGAACGTGGAAGATTATATAACTATTTTTTTCTTTTTACTTGCCATTTCTGATATTGAATTGTGTGACATCTTTGTCATGATTGATTTTAGAGTCTCCATGTATAATATCTGTTTGTGTTTTTTGCAGATATAATTAATATTAGTGTTTCCAGTGTAAAAATTTTTTGTTATACCTTTTTGCAGGCTGGTACAAGAAAAGATAAAGCTACTAGAAGGCTTGATGGGCCTGTGAGTGAGTATATCTATGGTGGAATGACTGAGGCTGAGATATTGGAAGCTCGAGAAAAAGAACTTCAGTTGGCCCAACAGGACAGGACTGTGGAGCAAACCAAATACAAGAAGAATGCCTTGGAGTCTTATGTCTATGACATGAGGAGTAAGGTGCATGTTAAATATCTTCACAACTGCAATTAATTATATCATTGGCATTTAAAGGCTTTCTTTTTACCTGTGCTTTATTTTCCTGATGGGTTGGTGTTTAAATTTATTTGTGTGTGAATAGCTTTTTAACACATATCGGAGCTTTGCAAGTGAGCAAGAGACGGAGGGCATATCTAAGAGCCTGCAAGAGACTGAGGAATGGCTTTATGAAGATGGTGATGATGAAACTGAGCTTGCTTATTCTTCAAAACTAGAAGATCTAAAGAAGGTTAATTTTGCTTCTAAAATTCCAATGCTTACCTATCCATTCTTTTTGTTTACATACTCTCTTTCTCTCTCTCTATTCCTGTAGCTGGTGGATCCAATTGAGAACCGGTATAAAGATGAAGAAGCAAGAGCACAGGCTGCTAAAGATCTGTGGAAGTGCATTGAAGATCATCGCATGTCTGCAGATTCCCTTCCTCTCCAGGATAAAGAACTGGTACAAGACTACATGGGCCAATAAATGTTTTAGTGATGCTGCTGTCAAAATCATGTTTCAAAATCATCTTTCTAGTTACATGATTTTCTTGTTTCAGATCATAAATGAGTGCAATAAGGCAGAGCTATGGCTAAGAGAGAAAATGCAGCAACAAGATTCTTTTCCTAAGAATACTGACCCAATATTATGGTCAAGTGATATCAAGAGAAAAGCAGAGGATTTGAAATTGTACGACGGTGGCCTTTCTGTTTTTCTTGCCAGAAATATATATTTCTACTGTTCCGTTATTTAATGGCACAACAAGAAGAAACGGAAGGGTTTGGGGAAACTATTTAACGTGTTATGCCGGTTCTATTTTGTTCTAGTGGTTATTGATCCATGTGTCATAAGCGTCCACATTTGATTTCACATCTATAAATTTGATTGTTAGAATATCTCATGCAGTCAATAGTTTAATTGGGTCAGAATTATACAACTGCACATGAAAAACATTGTTCATGTCCTACAGTTGTCATTTTTATCATTAAACCGTGATTTTGTCTTAAGATTAATCTTCTAGTTTGCTGGTTTTCAGAATACGCCAGCAGATATTGAGATCCAAGGCTTCGCCAAATCCAGTTGACAAAGGGGAAGACAAGCCGGATACTTCGAGTTACCCATGAAGACATTGATGTGGCGATAAGTTCATGGACCAAAGATTATTAATGTTCTGTTTTTTTGGAGATGAAAGAGCTAATCTGAGTTGATTATAGTCACTGGGAGTCCAGTCAATGTGTGTTAAAACTTCAAAGGCATTCGGGCTATTCTATTTTGATATGTTTTGTCTAATCTTTTCAGCTGTGATGCAGTTACTTAACATAGATTCTGCTCTAGTGGAATATTTGTGTATTATTTATGTAGTAAATGGATGGACTTTCCAGGTCAACTGACTTGATAGACGTTTTATATTTGTTGGGAGGCCTTTTGGTATTCAACATAGCAAATTGTATTTTCATTCTCTTAACTTGCCTGCTTTAACTTGAAATTTGGACTACTATCATATTCAGATGCAAGAGTGCAAGGACATAAAATGCAATCTAACATTCAATGAAGTTACTTTGTGGGCAGAGTAAGTCGAGTAGGAGTCTAACGTATTTTGACTTCTATCAAAGTAACATGCTAAAATTTTATTAATTTAATTATTATTACAAAATTTTATTGTTATATAAAATTGAATGAGAAATAAGTAAATGACAAATGATATTATAATTTTTAAAAGATAAAAGAATGAGTAATAGGTAATTAATTACTTTGAAAAAAGGAGAAAATAATTTTCTTACTTGATAAACTTTTTATTGAGTCTTACATGATTAATTAAATAATTATTGAATTATTCGGTGATAAAATTTTTGTAACTGTAGATTGCTATTGAAAAAAGTGAATGATAGGATTATTAATTATTTTTTATTTTTAATTATGTTGAAACTTTCATTAAAAAATATAACAAATGACAAAGGAGGTAGTAGTGGAATTTTCTTAAATTATTAGCTAGTAAATAAGCAAAATTACATTACTAAAGCAGACTACACATTCTGTTTGTCCAAAACTTGGAAAAGCAAAAAAAAATTAAGAAAAGTGAAAAAACGAAGTCGTATTCACATATCACAAAAACAAGGAGAAAACAAAATGAGAGATGTATGGCACCTTTTTTTTTTAGGGAGGGAGTTATATGGTACTTAACATTGCAAAACGGAGCCCGCGAAGCTACCGTCTCAGTCACCCAGAAAGTGCACACCGCCAAAGGCCTGAATTTTGTGCATCACAAGCCCGCCAATTCCCTACACTTCCGCCAAATTCAAACTTCATAATATTAATTTGATCTCTTTGCTGCTCACTTCTACCCCACATTCTGTTCCAGCAATCCAGCTCCTTCTCGTTCTCTTTGCCTTCTGCATCTGTGGATTTCGATGGCGGACTGCGAAGTTCCGTCTTTTTCTCTTGGGCTTGATCTGGGTCTTGATTCAGAGCACCCTGCTCATGAATCTTCTCCACGTTCTCCGATCAATCCAGGTACTAATGCATGCATGGAAGATGAAGGTGAGTTGGGCACGCAGGTAATAGACTCCGATCCTGAAATGGGACTCGACCCACCAACCCGGATTCTCAAGCGGCTTCGCCGAGGACTAGGCGGTGGGTGGTCGTCGTCTTCTGTTCAAAAGCAAGAGGAGCGGCCATCGTGTTTCGAAGTTGATGATGATATTGAGGAGTTCTCTTCGCAGGACGATCTTGAAGGTAATAGCTTGTGGCATTTCTTTCCTTCTCTTGTTCTTTTATTAAATTCACGTTAAAGGTTTTTTCCCAATTGAAATTCTCGAATGTTATGTAAAAGATGAAACGCCCTTGATATGAATGTTGTGTTTGTAGGGAGTTTTGGTAATCTTTTGGACCCTTAAAGAATGAAAACGTACTCTACTTTTAGAAATGGAGCTGTCTAGATGCCACTTGACACAGAAAGTGAGAGATGAAACGGAAAAAATTAGATTTTGTATGCTTCTAATTAAACTTTGGATCTAAAGAGAGAAAGGGAGAGACTTCTATACATCTTCTCATCCCTGAGGGTTGGAAGAGGTCGGGATTCCTGAACGTTTACGATAAATAATTTGTCCCTGCATATCATAAGTATTTCACTTTTCATTCAATAGGCGTTTAGTTACTTAAGTCTGGTATTATCTAAGAAAAATGGAAGTAAAATTGAAAATGCAGATTCTAATTGTAAGATGGACGTGAAGGAATGTTCAGGATAAGTAGATAGTGAAAGACATGAGATTCCAGAATTTGCTTGTACCTGTTTGTTAGACTAGTAACAATGGCATACTCTGATGTATATGATGTTACGCAATTTATTTTGGTTGCACTTATTGTGTATCATTCTTTTGTTAACTAAGCTATCCCTTATATGGTTTGCTTTTTCGCCTATACAAAACATGTATATAGGAATTGGAGTGTGCCTCTTCACCCTTGCAAACTCATTTATTAAGCTGGTCTGACTTTGGGCGTATCCTTGGCTTGAGAAGTATCATATTATCATTGGAGTTAGTTCACCAGAAGGAAATAGCAACTATGAGTTTAGTTAAACAAATAACTATGCCACTATAAGTTTAGAACTAGTTTTTTTCCCACTTGGGTTGGATTTCCTTAAAAATGTCTGTATATATGCTAACTTGGTTGTGCTGTGCAGTTCTGATCTTTAAAATTGTGCTCAATTCATCTTGGTTTCACTTAGACAAAGATCTGTTGTAACTCTGACAATGAAAATGGGTTTCCTTGCAATATAGTTTGTTAATAAAATACCCGGCATCTTTATTTCAGATCAGTCATTAGAGACATGTTGATTAAGGTTGAGAGTTTAGATGAAAGATTAAGAAAAACATGGAAAAATGTGATTTCAGGATTGTTGGATTTGGATATAGATTTAGATTGAATAGAACTGTAAGAAATATATATGGTCTAACCGTCTAAGGTAGCATTTGTTCTTATAAAGTTGTTTTACTTAGATAGCCCAAATTTCTTTGGGTTAAAAGCTATCGTTTTACTTGTTTCAAGCAAAAAAAAAAAAAAAAAAGGGATATCCTTTTAGTTGTAATATAGAATGAATGACTTTAGACCTGTTTCTTTTTGTTCAAGTTAGTATGTCAGATACAGATGAAAACTTGAAATAAAGCCACCATGGGATGTAACCATGTAAATTAACATTGCCTAAATAAAGTGAGTTAATCTGCATCATGTGAAAGAGAATCTGGTTACAGTCAAGTCTCTGTAAATCCTATTTTTTACTCCTTGCATTAAGATCCCTGTTTTCTGTTTACAAGTTTCAAATATCTTGAATTCCATATCCTGTATTTGATTCTAAATTATTTTTTTCTTAATATTAGTACATGCACGCCCATCAACAGGGAATCATTCTCTGTGTAGCAGCTCAAAAGTCCCATTGAATGGTTGTGGCGTCTTAACCTCTCATTCCTCTAGCAACTGGAAGGAAAGGAAAAGAAAACATGCTTCAGATATCCCCCCTTCCGGTGTGTCAGAGACAGGCAAGAGTGGGTTGATATTTCCAAAGTTAACAACCAGTCCTCTTCGAAGGTTCCAGTTGCTTGACTCTGACTCTGATGATCCTGTAAATGAAGATGTTAGTGGCACCCACAAAATTGATTCTTGCTCAAAGGAGCCAACATGTAACCAAACCAAATATGTGACTTCATTTGAACAAAATGGAAAAGCAACATTTAGGACGCACCAAAATCAGGATCTATGGAAAGATTTCTCTCCAGTGAAGAGTTTTTCCATTCCAACACCTGCCCTAAATGAGTTATGTGATGAATACTTTCAGTCTGCAAAGGACAAGGAAGTGAAGAAATCAGGTATTGATGTAAGTCACAGCGAGAGCTTTCTTGGTGTTACTTCTAACTGTCAAAGAGATGAACAACTCTGGGATTCAGCAGATCCTCTTCCTCCTGCTCATCGTTATTTTTTCCACGAGGATCCAAGAATTCAGAAATTAGTTCGCAATCGCCTGTGCAATTTTTCTCCACTAGGTGTTAACAGAACAAATCAGCAACCTAACTTGTCAAGTATTGATTACATGTAACCTATGTTCCTTTCTTCTCATATATTTAAGTTTTAGTAATAGTTTAAAAATGAAAGGAAAACTTTTTATGACTTACATTATATTATGTCTTGTTATTGATTTCAGGCGACAATTTAGCAGTGGAGACAGTTCTAGGAAGCAGGCAGCTCAGAAAGGTTATGTTGAGAAAAGTGCAGCAAGGGGAAGAAAAAAATTGACAAATTTGTCTGTTGAAGAAGCCTTTCACGCTTCTGCTGGCTGGGTGGATCCCAAAATTATTTCTTCATTTAGCAATGGAGAATCTTCTAAAAGGAAAGCACCAAAAAGAAATAGCAAAAAGAAGAGCATTTCAAAAGAAAAAAGTAAATTAAACAAATCAAACTCTTCAGAAATTTTGCATACTTCTGCAAACTGGGTAGAACCCAAGAGTTGTGCCTATATGCCTAAGGATGCAGGAAAAAGGCGTGTTCAAGCTAGTGGTAAATCTGTTGGTCATTGGTATACAGCATCAGATGGAAGAAAGGTATGTCTGCTCATTGAAGAAATCTTACTTGTATTTAATGCAATTAGCAGGTTGAATGATGTTTCTACATCTGGGCTTTAAGAAGTTAGGTTGACTGATTTTTATAGATGTCTTTATCATTGAAGTCCTAAAACACGCCTGCATTTTGCTGTCAAGTGTAATAACAGATGTGAAATGCAAATGATAACAGACACAAATTGCCATATGATTTGATCTTTAGGACTCCTTTTTAACATTGCACTGGATGCACATACTTTGCCACTGTTTATGTCAACATCGAATATCATCAATTTGACTTTACTATTATATGATATTACAACCATGTAAATGTCTTACTCTCATTCTGCTGCCTATGTTTAGATTTTAGAGCATGACATTGTATTCCAAATTTTCATCAAACACAGCAAAGCATGTTTGCAAGTAAGAGATTATAAACTATCTGAGTTTTACATCTTGTGAAAGAAAATCATACTTGAAAACTGTGGCAAACCTTTTTATCATTGTAGAAATGTGAAATTGATTGTTTATGAATTGGTTAGGCAATTTATTTATAGAATTGGCAAACATGGAATAGCAATAATGCAGATAAAGCTGCATTCTTTCACTCTCAATTATTCTTGTTAGTTATTTGATAGTATCATTTTATAATAGTTTATGTAGCTATTACTTGTTCAAGCCTTCTGTTGATAGTTCAGAGCATTTTTCGGCAGGTTTATGTCACCGGAGGCGGACAGGAGTTGACAGGTCAGGCTGCTTATAGACATTATCGGAAGGTACATCTAATAACATACTATCCTGATTTTTCTTGTTTTCTTGGGTCGGGCATTGTGCTGAATGCCTCCTTAATGCTTACAGGAGAGTGGATCAGTATTCAAGAAATCAAAGAAGAAAACCAGTGCCACGAAGAAAAGAAAGTGAACTCTTGGTGCCAATGTGTACTGAATTTTTGTCTGGTCGTGTCCCATCCTGTAATTCACTTGTAGATCTCATACTAACCATTCCAATATCCGAATAGGTTTCAGTGTGTTCAATCTCGATAATCTCGTATAATTTGGGAAAAATGAATGCATCACATGTGATGTGAGAAAGTGGTCAGTATAATGATGGCATTTTACTTTGATGTAAGAATTAGATTTCCATCTTCGGTTGAACATAAGTTTTTCTAGAGTTGGTCGGAGTGATTCTGTAGATTCCGAAGAGATCTGTGTTCTCGCTAGTTGCTGGTCTATGGCAATTGTGGCACAAGAATTTTAAGGTTACAAAAAACTCATGTACTTAAGCTTCATCTTGTATTGATAATGGCTAACAATCCAAAGTGTATTTGATTTCAACTCAGGGACAGGGAAGATTAATTCTCTCAAGACATATTGGCTAAAATCTAACAGAATTTTTATTTAAAAATTAATTTATTAAATTTCAATTTAAATTATAAAATTTAATAAATCTAACTTTTTACATACAATTTTATGAGAATTTTATACATTTAATTGACGGAGTTTAACTTTTTTTTCCTTTGAGAAAAGGGGCGTCAGCAAATGGAAATAAAATTAACGACTAAAAAATAAACCCGAAAAGTAAAAACGAAAGTTTTAGTTCAATTTAAGCCACATTAGTCTAATCTATCAAATTCCCTATCAAACCCTAGTTGTTAACAAAGTATACAGCTTATAAATTTAATTGAAAACGCAGTAGAAACAAATTCAGGTAAATTTCAGATTGTTTGACGGTAGAAGTTGTGGAAGCTAACCAACCACGCAAAATATTCCCCCTCTTCTCTCTCATTAGGATTAGGAAATTGTTCACAGATCAGTTGGCCCAAATTAGATCAAATTTAAGATAATTTGAACTTGATCAATAAAGTTTTAATAAGTTACATTAAAATTTGTGTAAATTCAATTTAAATTAAATGTTTTCATGTATATAAATATGAAAAATGATATACATATATAAACTTCACATGCATTCTCACATTCTTATTTTTTTCTCTTTTAAAACATTTTATTTTTTAACATAAAAAAAAAAAGAGATGATGATAGATGTATAAAAAAAATTCTGTAAATTCCGTTACATTTTTGTTTTTCTTTCTCTCTCCTTCATCAAAGTTTCTCTTAACTTGTATTTAGAGAACACTTTCCACGTACTTATATTGTTCTTCGGAGAAAAGCTGCCCACCTACTACTAACATTTTCCAAATATACAAGTGATATATATATATATATTATAAAAATAGCATAATTTTTAGGATAAATCAGTTCCTCTCACTTTGTGTTTGTGGCATTGTGAAAACAGGACATTTTGGCCTGATTTGTTATTTGCTAAGTAACAACAAATAAAGAAGGCAAATGGCGCCGGCGAACTGCACTGAGGAGGAGGCGGATCTTCTCCGGCGAAACATAAAGAAGGCAAAACGGAAGGCAGAGGAGTTTGGGGTAGTACAAATGGGGCTCCCAGTGTACTATCATGGCGCCATCTCCCAAGGGAGACCTGGGATCTGAGAGGAGGATCCCGTGTCGTAATATATATTGGAGGTGCTAAAGAGGGACTGGACGATTAACCTGAGACGTATCTGTAACCAGTGTGCCAACTGGTTGGCCCCCATGGCCATGCATGAGGTGCAAAGATCGCCGACAGAGTTGGAATTGCTCTTGCTTGCTGATGTAATGCAGGTTATATCCCCGCCATCTGTGTGTAGTTTTTCTTCTTGTCTTTCAACCGTTCAACCTCTCCAGGTTACCAAAAAAATTCTTGATTGATCAGTTCTTTCTTTGTCAAAATTATGAAGCTAGAAAATTAACATTAAATCAATACAAGTTTTATGTATGAAAAAAGATTTGCTTAAGAGTTTCTTATTTAAGCATACATGATTATGTCTTGAAAAAATTAATTTATATCTATAATATTTTAAAAAAATTCAAAAAAAAAATAAACATTAAATGTTGAACTCAGAACAAAATTGTTAACTACAGTTTAGTTAGGGTGTAGTTAATAAATTAATTACTTTTTTATTAATCATTCATGAGATTTAACTTTTAACATTAGTTCATGACTTATTTTTTTAATTATATTATGTGAAGAAAACATTATTCTTTAAAGAAAAAAAGTATATTAACAATTGAAATTCTAAAAGATGAATTTTAAATAAATTTAGGTTCTTAAAATATTAAATATAGGTTAATTTTCAAATTTTTAAAATTTTAATTGATTAACCCCTCTGTTCTCCAATCTAAAGGAATCCTTTTGTGGAAAAAAAATCAGAAAACAAATTTTTTTCCCCCAATTTGAGAATTTCTTTAAATAAGAGCGGGCATATGGTGATGTAACAGGATGAAATCCAAATTGATGCATTAAATGAAGAGAATGAATTATTAACTACTGAACCTTTGGTTATATTTATGTTCACTGCGAAGTTCCAACCAAAAGAATGACGACAGACAACGATTTCATTCATTTTTGTATTTTATGTTCTCTGCAAAACACCATTGTTTATTAAGATCTTTCCATTTATATCGTTTTTCAGTCTCCTTCCCATTTTCAACTTGTTATATTCACGTATTATCAAACCCTAAACTGAAAATGTAGCCAAGAAAAAAAAAGTAAAACAAGTAACAATCCAAATTCAGATTATCTTTCTCACATATTTATATTCAAGAAATTTTCATGCAAAACAAAGAGATTAACTTCTATTATTTTATATGAAAATTTCATGAATATAAATATGTAAGAGTATAATTTTCATTTTTTGTTTTCTATACCCAAGCTTCTATTGCTTGATGTCCTACATTTTTTGCGGTTTGACTATATAATTTCAACTCAAGTTTTAGATTCAGTTGGCTAAGTACCTAGTCCATTCTCAAGCATCGACAAAAGAAGGCATGGAAATTGTACCCAAAAAAAAAAAAAAAGGCATGCAAAGCTGTCCCAAGTTTCATGATTTTACCTAAATAATTAAACCGCACTTGTAATTACAATGAAGGACAAAGAGAACAAACGGTCCCAGCAACGTTGCAATTTCAGTCTTAATGTTGTACACTAGTATTTATTCCATTTTCTTTCCTGCGCCAGAAATCATCCTGGTCATCTCCTACAGTCCAATCTACTGTAAATTCCAAACATCTCTCATGATAGAAAATCAAAAAGCAGAAAAGAAAATGTTATCATCTATACTTTACGATTATCCGTCTTTTCATAATATTTGTCCGCAGACTAAAAATGATACAATAAAAGATACATGCTTCTCATAATTTTGCTAAGATCCTACACAAAATGAAGCAAGGCCATTCATGACAGATTATAAGGCAGGCTATTTCCCAGGACAATTATTCCCACGGTACTGAGGCATTTGGCGTGAAGAGATTTAAAACATTTTCCGCTCAATGATGAACCAAACATGATCAGAGTTTGAGGATCGAAAGCTGCATTTATTCCCGGCCCCTCATAACTTCTGAGCAGATTCCAGAAGCAGTAGATATGTACTTGCACAACCCAAGATGAACTGCTTCCTCACAATATTTGTTATACTGGAGTAATCTATGCCTCAGCACAAAATCTAAATCTTCTGTTTGAGAACATGGCGCAACTGAATTTTCTGGCTTTCCATCCTAGCCTCCAAAAGTTTGGCTTTTAAACTATTCTTCTGTGCACTGCGAGGAATGCACCCCTTCATCCCTCGATGCGGATTTCCTGACTCGGGAGAACTTAACTGGCATAGAAGGTCTTGGGGGCTTAGCCCACCCTTGCCTGAAACCTGATCAGGAGACATGATGCCCCCATTAGATAGCCTTCCATTTGAAAGACTCCCATTCATTCCGTCTACAGAGATGATCTTGTAATTATCCCCATTATTTGGGCATGACCTCCAAAGCCTTGCTATTGATGACACCTTCTTTGATTGCTTAGTCGGTACCGAGCAGACTTCACTAATTTCAGTTATTGGTGTCTCCGCACCTACATTTTCTTCCCATTCCAGCACACTCCCTGAGACATTGCTCTCTCGGCAATTCTTGCTCACAGACAGGGCACTACCATCTGGTGAATAGCTTGAGCCCTGATCCTCAAGATGGCTCACAGTTTCCCATCCACTTTCATCTTCTTCTATATCACCATTGTCATCCATAAATACATCTGAACGTCTCTGAATGTTATCCTTACTTATCACATTGGCTTCAGGACTCACAGTATGAATCTTTGAGGCATGACTGGCGGGAGTGTAAGAAACACATGGTTCAATCTCCCTCTCATTGGGTTCACCAAAAGCTGCATTTTCAAATATGGCAAAAATATCATCTGAAATGGGGGGCTCATACGAAAATCCCTTGATGTCTTGAATGTTCAATGCAGCTGCAGCCTGCCGAAGTGACTGTGCCTCTCTCACCTCCTTTGCATCCAGGTTTGCACACCTTGACCTAAGAAAAGTTTCCAAATCTGCTACAAGTTTATTCATCTGTGAGTACTTCTCTTCAAGAGCAACTTTTGCATCAACCAACTTCATTTGAACACGTTCTTCACGCCATACTTCGGCCATTTGTAACATCTTTCTCTCCTCTTCCACTTCTTCCCTAAGTTTTAAAGACTCCCTTTTTAATGCTTCAACTTCTCCCTTGTCTTCTCCAATTTCCTTAGCAAGCTCATCACATACTTCCTCAATCAACTCTCTGGCCTTTCTTTCTTTCTCATAATCCTGCATGTAGCGTTTTGCTGATAATTTGGCATCTGCGAGCTCGTTAACCAACCTAGAATTGACAATTTCAATCCTCTGACGATTTTTCCTTTCCCGGTTCAACTCTGATTTAATGTCATCAACATATGCACGGATTTTCTCGTGTTCTCTGCTCCGCCATGAGGCCCTTTCCTCGCTGACTTTCTTCAAGAAATGCTCAAGTTTCTTTTTGGAGGAGCGACGTTCAGTCTCAAGCTCCTGAATTCGTCCCCGAGCCTGCTCCAGTTCAGCCTCAAGAGCAGAAACAACAGACACAGCACTTACCTTCTGGTCAAGAAACTTCATGTGGCCGTAGATGTGCTGTGCCTCATCTAATGTTTTCAAACAGATAGGATCCCATTTTGTTGCCCCCTCCATTGCAGTGTTGGAGAACTGGAAAGAAGGTTCAAGCTGAAGAAGAGAGTAGTATTAACATTAGCAACTCTTCGTTTTTGGTAAGTTGAATTAGGAGTTTTAAATACTTCCCTCAACCAGAAAATACATTCCAAGACTGATATTTTAAATGCTAGTTTCATCATTTGCATTTACAATAAATATGTGAAAAAATTTTTACTATAATCTCTACAGCCTCACATACCATGGATTTAAGCAACACATTATTCATTTGTCAAGTTCAAGGCCAGCCATCTTATAGATCCTTATTGTATACCTTTGCAATTTTATTTAAATATTAATCTGGGTGCCTTTCATATTAAGCTGTGTGCATGGATGCTTATTGATAGGCATTGTCATATGTTATTATATTTCTATTATAGTAAATTATGCACTGCATGTTGTTATAATATTGTAGTTTGTTGCATAACTACAGCCTTACTTAAAGAGATAGCAATCTGTTGCATGAAGCATAAACTTATGGTAATGAAAACTGGCCATTATGAGCCTGAATCGTTAAGGAGATCTCCATGCAATAGAGATAAGCGTTTTAACCTCAGTATTTACAAATATATACCATTCAATCAATAATCTTCAATAATGAGGGGCTCTTGGCATCTATGCAGATGAAAAATATCATACCTCAAAGAAGTGTCCCTTTTTTGTCACAGAGATGGAACGAGGGCTTTGTGACAGATGCTTCACATCAGCACCGTGACCCAGAAATGTGAGACCTCTGTGGCCAATTCCATGCTGCAGGCGAGTGATATCAGTATAAAACAAATTAGGAAACCCATTTAATTGATAATTCAACATTTAGCAACCGCCTACCAAGAACTGAAAATTAAACTAACCATGTGGATGGTACGAAAACAACATGACAATTACATGTAGAGAAGAAAAGCCATTCTCTAGTGTCAAGAGGATTGTCTAGACTCTAGATGCCCAACAACAGCATTTGGTACATAATGCATTACAATCAACAAATCCAAATAAACTCACACTTTACTAAAAGAATGCGTTCAAGAGAATATAGTCTGGTGCCAATGTTCACAGAATTTCAATAACAAGTATAATGTAATGTTGATTACTTCCACAGCTAAACCCTACTACATATCACATTTCTTCAAATATTAAAAAATTAAAAAAAAAAAAAAAAAAAAGCAGTATCATATCAGTCAACTAGTTAACGCTTTCTATGGCTGAAATGATAGTAGATTTTCTTGCTGCAAAAGTCTAATCTAAAACTCTCCAACACAAAGAGGAACACGTGGAAATGATTACAATAATCAAATCTCACAAGTCAAACGTTATAGTTAAGCAACAATAGAATGAGCAGAAGAGATCAAAACTCAGCAATATTTATATTTTCCCAATGGTCGGCCACCGATATAGATGAATTACCTCTTTGATGCATAATTAAACTTGAATCAGAAATTGCTAATGCAAGAAACATTCACATGGAACTGAAAATTACGGATCTTGAACAAAAGAAAAACCAAGAGGGGATACCAAAGTTACCTGAAGGCCCAATAGATCATCAGTACTTCGTAAACCCCGCCTTCCATTATCACCCATTGCCAACTCTGTTGGCCGCAACCGCCATAGACCAGCAGCGAGCTTCCTCGCAGACACAGTCACCTCCCTGTGCTTCCTACCCTTCCGGCAAGTTCTTCTGTCAAGCTCCGCAACCGACTTCTCATCCTCTTCAAGCGGATCATCACTCCTTTCTTTATCGTGGATCTTCCACTTCAGCAAAGGGGTTTCGGGCCTGCTCCGTTTACCAGCCGGAACCCCATTCCTCCATAACCTGGTCCCTGGGGTTCTGGGTTTTCGGCGACTAGCAGGTCTGCACGAAGCTTTCGGTGGTTGAAGATCTGAGTCCGGTGATGGGTTTAGCGTCTTCAAAGCAATGTTCGCCGGAAACGTCGACGGGTGCTGAGACTTGACGGAAATCTTCATCGTCTCCGGCGAGAGTCGGCCATTTAGATACCCAGATAGAGTTAGCCGCTGGTGAAAGTCCCAAAGAGCATAAGATAGAAAAGAGGGAATAGCGAGATAACTGTGAATGATTGTGATGGAGTTCGTGAGGTGTGCGCGAGTGTGGAGCGTGAGAACACGAGGAAAGTACGGAGAGAGAGCTGCTATGCCTGTGAATGTGACTAAGAGTACTACGGGAGGAGAGTTTCAGGGGTTTTGCTGAGAAAATGACGCACTCAGATACACATACGGGTACAGATGCGATTCGTTGATGCCTTGGCGTATACATGTACGGTCAACGTATCTCTTCCGCGGATTTTACGGGCAGGGAGATTAAGATGCGACATCGTTTATGTCCGGAGGATTTAATACGGCATCGTTTTGAAATCGTTCTGGGCCAAAAGACGTTGTAATTTAAATGATCTGCATTCTGCAGTCCCCACGAAATGGAATCTTCTGTCAGACAAATGTTACTCTTTAGTTTTTACATTTTCTAGCGTAGTTTCAATGGCTACTTAATTTCATTTCCAACTTTGTAAACAATCATATCATAATATCACACCTTGAAAGACTCTGTAATTATGTGTTGAGGAATTACATTTGTATTACGTTTAGTTGAATCCTAATGCAAATTATATAGTTCCTGAGAACAATTTTCTTCTTTTTTTTGGAAGCAAAGGTGGCTGCAAAGTTTGACAATCAGATGATCAATAGAGTAGTTATAATTAGTTCTTCATACAATTAATGCAAATATATACTTAATCAATAGGGTTTAATGTGGAGTAGCTTTTAATTGGAAAAAATGTATTGTTTAATTTTTATTTTAAATGAGAATTAGTCACATTTAAAAAATAAAAATATTTAATAAAAATTTAAACAAAAAAATTTCAACTATGTTAGAGTGTTGTAGACTCCATATTGCTTTAGTTTAAAATGCTTACCTTTTAAATTAGCAACTACTTGTTAAATAAAATTGAATAAATGTCTTTATTTGTGACTCCCTTTAATAATACTTTTCATTATATCTAATTATATCTCCTTGTAAAAATAAATTAGGTGATTGACATATATATATATATATATATATAACTAAATGCAAAGAAAGATGCTATTAAGAGAAGAGTATAACAAAACTCCTTTATCTAAGTAGAAGGACTAAATACTTGGAAAGAATTGCAAAATTTTTCAATTAGGGTTGTAAATGAGCGAGCTGAATATTGACTAGTTTAGACTCCACTCGTTTAACAAATGCGCTAATAAATTTGTTGATAAAAAATTATTTATTTTGAATATTTACCTTTTATATTAAATTTTAATCCACTAATTCAAATTTAAAATAAATTTAAGGAATTTTATTTAAAATTAAATAATTTTAAATGTATTGTTACCTTAAATTACATTTTATTATATAATAGAAATTATTTTTATTATATAAAATTAATAATAATAATATTTTATTTTTTATTATTTTATTAAAGAATAAACTATTTGTGAGTTTGACAAGTTTAATATTTAATACTAACAATCTAAATTGAGTTTTAAATTAATAAAGATCCAATAATTTTTAAATAACTCATTTTATTTATATTTTTATTTTTAACCTAAATAATAAAAAAAATGTTATTTCAGTAATAAATAAATTATTAAATTATCATAAATAATAATTTTATTATAAAATTTATTTAATAAATTTAATAATTAAAATTTTTAAATAATCTTTTATAAAATTTAATTTATAAAAATTATATACTCCAAACAATAACTTCTTTCCAACCAGAAGTCATTGAAAATTAATGTTTTATTACAAAGGAGTGATTAAGAATTTTCTAAATTTTCATTTAGGTGATGGAAAGCACCTCTTCTTAACAAAACAGGCAACCTCCCAAATCACGCCCCACCGAAGAGCGTGGAACACACCCTTTGGTACTTTTCCACAAAAGTCTCGTCACAAGTGACAAAATGTTCGGTTCAGGGCCAATGGCTACGTCCTCTGTATCTGCCAGGCTTTAGACAGATCTATTTGTTCATACATAATTTAGAATCCATCCAAAAGGCATCCGAGGGAGTCTCCACGTGGCTAAACTACAATAATGCCACGTGGCAACACAGCAATGTGTTGTGTTAATACGACGACCAGCACCCACATGGGTTTACCCTTCGCGGAGAAAACGGGCTATTTTTATCAAGTCCACACTAAAAAAAATCATAATAAATATATTTATGAATTATTTTATAAAACTATATTATATGTAAATAAGATTTAAATCAGTTATTTTTTATTTTATTTTTTTAATTTAAATTTATATATTTTAATTTTTTTCTCTTTCATAATTTTTACTTTATTTTATTTTTAATATTCAATGTATCTTCTAAAATAAAAATACTTGATGTCAACCCATATAAACATAGATCTAGTATTGTATTTTAAACTAAGAAAAAGTAGTAAACGGCTATTCAACCAAACTTATTTAATAGAGTTTAGAGTTAAATAAACAAATCAATGTGTTTGACGGTGATAAATGCATGGAAAGGGTGGGCTACCGAAGTGATAGACAAAATGAAAGCTTTGATGAAATCCAGATAAAGTGTACGATTTTTTTTGGCTCATGTGGGCCATTACCATCATCGGTCCTAAGGCTAGTTTTTTCAAGATTGCTCTATGGAGCGCCATGTACTTTTTATGTATTATATTCTAAATTCCAATTGACTATAATCTGATGTTCAATGGAACAAGCCAAAGTTTGCTGCTGTGGTTAGAATTCTGGTCCATAAGTTTATATGAAAGAAGATTTGGACATTGCGTATGTTAAATTGTATAAATTGCCCGTTGGTTTAATTACTGACTTTAAAATTACAATTTCTTTGATTGGAGGAGGCAAAAGCATTATGTGAGTTGCCAAAGCACCTTTTATAGGTTGTTTTATGACAATTTCACAACTCTCACACTTATTTTAAATACTTTTTACTTTGTTTATTGCTGATATAGAAATGCTTTTGAAGACTGTTACAAGAGAATCGGGTGCTGGTGGGGGGTGGTCCTCCCTTTTAAATTTCAAGAAAACAATTTTTTCTCACCCTCATCCCAAATTCGAGAGTGAATTTTTTTAGGAATTTAAAATAAAAATTTATTATAATATTCTTATAGGATAATTTAAAATATATAATAATAAAATAAATTAATAATTATATATAAAAAATAAATAAATCTTGCTTTATTTATATTTAAGAAAAGCTATCCATAATTAATAATATTCTCTGAAACGATCTTTTCCAGAAAGCCAAAAATAACAGTGTTCTTGAAATAAAATTCAAACCAATTATAAACAGTAATAATATGTGAGAATGGGAAACATCAAATAAATAAATAATTTTTTAATTGATAAAAATAAAATTAATTCAAAAACATATTTTATAAATTGTTTTAATAAGGATTTTTATTTTAAGGAAAATTTCTCCCACATAAAAAATTGAACTTTTATAAAATTTTAGAAGAATTATAAATTTATTAAAATTAATAAATTTAATAATTTAAGTTTGTAACCAACTATTATATTAAGTACTAATAAATTGGAGCTGATTGGATTTGGCATATCTTTAATATGCTTCTCATTTTTCAGCTCAGTGTTTCCACTATTTGTCAAAAGTGGCTCGGTGTCTATCGATGACTGCGATTGTGAAAGGGGAGAAACGTTAGATCAGTTCTTGTCTAGGGCGCGCAGCGTCGGCTTCCCTTCGCAGATAACCGATTGCAATCTGGGGAATCAGAATTAGGCGTGAACTTCAGAGTAAGCTATAATTCCATTTACTAGAAATTCATATAATTTCAGTTTAATCTAAATTCTTTCCCTTTGATGATATGTATGATCGTCCTTATTCGTGATTTCATTTTGAGAATTTCTTGATACCTCATCAGCGGGGTGATGAAAGTGGCAACTGTTTTAGCTTTTTTAGTCTTGGGGACAAGAAGGTTTACAAACTAAGAAACTTGCCAGAGGAGGTTCAAGACGGATTATGCGTTGGATCTTCTCATAGTTGGTTGATACTTTTGGACAAAAATTTGGATTTATGTCTATTCAACCCCTTCTCAAAGGTGCAGGTTCCAGTCTCTCCTTTGAGAACCTTTCCAAGCATTCACAATGTCAAATTTCGTCCGCCAAACTGCTTTGGTATCTATATTGGTGAAGATTATAAATTTTGTGTTTCCCTATCCTCTGCTCATTCTGCAAGAGAGATGCAAGACTCCTTCATCAAAAAAGCTATTTTGTCTTCAAATCCATTGCACTCTGATAATAAGTTGGGCTTGATGGTAATCCATGAGGTGGGGCTATGGGACCTGGGATGTGAGCTAGCCTTCTACAATTTCGGAATTGTTCAGTGGAAAACACTTAACAGAGCAGTACATAGTCCTTATCATGATATCATCTATCATAATGGATGGTTCTATGCCGTACGAATGGCAAATAGTGGAAGAATAGTCGAGGTCTGGGATTATTGCGATGAATTTCCCATAAAGATAAAGGAACTCCCAGTTCATTTCTGGGAAACACGGGAACATTTGTCTTTGCCTAATCCACGCCATACTCTAAGTCAAAGATACATTGTAGAGTCACCAGGGGAAATATTAAGAAGAAAAAAATTAAGAAAGACAAAAAATAGTGAAAGAAAAAAGTGAGTTTTACTTATTAAATTTTAAAAAAAGATAGAAAAAAATTACTAAAATTAAAAAAGAAGAAAATTAGAATATCTAAATCCAAATATAATAAATGTGTTTATTTTGTTTACAATTTAAATATTCAGCAGAGTTTGATTGTTACTTTAGTTTGCATACTTCTTCAACATTTACCTTGTTTTCAAGAAATCTGCTGCCACTGTTCTATTGTTTGGGTTCACCTTTTGCTACTGTTCAGATGAGATTTCCATAATTTATTTTTATTATTCTTGGATTTTAATGTTTATTTATCTATTTTTTAGTTTATTTCAAAATATATTTTATGAATCTTATTTTTTCTCTTAATTTTATATATATTTCTCTCTTATTTTATTTCTATCTTTAAATCTCTAAAAGGAGAATATTTATATCAGCTTCAATGTGTTATTCTTATTTAAAAATAATTTTATAAATTTGATTTCCTAGAGATTTAGTGTAGTTTATTATCACCCCTTTACATATTTAATAATTTGCTAGGAAACTACTAGGATGTGGTGTTAAATCTAACATTTTAATGTATAAGTTGCCACCATATTTGCAAATTATAATTGTATGATATATGTTATGCACAGTTTCAGATTTTTTGTATTGATATATAAATTCATTATATTCAATTATTTTATATTTAATAGTTCTTTGAATCAAAATTTGCAATGATACATAGCATTAACGCAAAAGTTAATTTACTGACAAAAGAACCAAATTGATACAATTTATTTTTTGAGAACTCAAGTGACATAGACAATATCTTAGAGGATCAATATAAGTTATGGTAACAAAGAAGAGAAATTTGAGCAAATTATTTTTACCTTTCTTTGTAATGTACAATTTTTTTTTTTATGCAAAACGGTCAATTTAATAAGTTATGATATATTTATATTTATATTTTATTTATAACGTATAATTTGAAATCGATTTAAAATTATGTAAAATTTTATATTCTATTTAAGATTGATATCAAATAATATGTCCGTAAGCAAAATATAATTTTTAGAACATTTGTATAATATTTTTCTTCTAATATTGATATAAATCCGTCAAAAGAATTAATATTGTTTGGTTCAAATTTGCAGCATTATTGGTTGCGAACAGAAAATGTTCGCATCAAGCCAGTCAAGTGCATGCAGCATAGACACAAACCATTAAATTAACCAAGTTAAAAGAACAAAATGCAGTCTGTTGTTTAGAATGATCACAGGCAAACTACTTGAATCAGTGCTAAATTAAAAATACTAATAAAATTCAATAGATATCTTCATTTAAATAAAATGAATGTCTACTTCGTATGTATGGAATTTGTTTTCCTAATCAACATTGATAATTTTAGCAAATCATAATCTAACCCATGAAAGCTGTGATGACTCACAATATACATACACTCACTCTCTTATCTTTACAATTCTTTTACACTTCAAAAAGGACAAAATCTCAAACACTGCATTTAACAATTGAAATATACTATTTGAGATTTTGTCTGTTTTAAAGTATGAAAGTACTGTAAGAATAAAAAAGTGATTTTAATAGGACTTGACAAGTCACGTGTTGCAAACCCTACACCACATTTCCATCATATAACCACCATGAACTGAACTATTGACGAAGAGAGTAAGAGAAACTTTTTTTAATTATTTTAAAAAATAATTTAACTTTCTAAATTTTAAAAATATAATTTAATTATTTTATAATTATAATTAAGACAATATAATTACGCTTTGCATGGCCCAAGTACTCCGGTGGGCGTTTTTTTCTCTATGCTTGCAGACCCTGATAGGTCATTTGACCTATTTCAACCCTAATTATACACTCAAAGCATTTTTATATATTTCTTCAAACAAGCACTTTTACAAATTTAACAAATCTAAAAGGATAATAATTGATAAAAATTATTTAAAATTTATAAATTATTATATATTTTATTATATTAAATAACATTTATAACATTAAATATTTTCATCAACATTTATATTATTAAATTTTTTCATCAACCATTATAAAGTATCTCAATCCTTATCTTGTAAAATATAAAATGTAATTTATTCCGCAAAATGAGACATATAATTACTAAAAATAATTATAATATTTTAAAGATAAATACTTATATTTTAAATTTTCAATTTCAATAAACCAACTTTTCTAATTTTCTGACCATTCCTTTCAAATTTGTTGGTGTATACCTGAACGAGCATGCGCTAGTTCTATAAAATAAACTCTACATCTAAATTTCAATACCGATTCCGATTCCCATTTTTGTTGATCTAAATCCCAAGGAGAATGTCTCGTTCTCCACTTTCATGTTACAATGTTTTTATATTCAAATTTCTTTACATTCTGAGATTAGAAAACACGCTTTCCACATCAATTTAAATTAGATGAGTTAAAATCAAATACTACTATATGTGCAGCTCTAAAAATGGTCTGTATAGTGATGCACATATAACTTGACCACATCACAGTTTTTGCACACAATAAGAATCGTAGGCTCGGGCCATTGTGTCGACATTAGCCTTTAAACCTTAAAACAAGGCAGCCTATTGGCAAGGTCTAGAATCACAGACTCGATATCAACGATGACAACTTCCATGGTAATAGCAAAATAGAACTTCCACAGTTCCACACCCATCGTGCAATCGCCTAGTTCATATACAATATCACTTAAACGAGTTTCAACATCCAAGAACTGGTCATTTTGGTCCTGGATGGCACTTACCTTCGACATATGATTTAGCCATAGCATCGAATTGGATCCTTGCAACCTTTAGCAGCAGATTGCCCGAAACCAAAACGGCCTCCTTTCTCAAGGTACTGTTGATGGTATTCTTCTGCCCGGTAGAACTTCTTGGCAGGAAGGATCTCTGTCACAATCTCCCTGTTCAACTGGTTCTGTTGTTCTTCCAAAGACTCTCGGGCTGCCTTCTCTTGTTCAGGCGTGTAATAGTATATTCCAGATCTGTACTGTGTTCCCACATCATTTCCCTGTCATGTAGGAAGATCAAACTGTTACTGCAAGGGTACATCGCCAGATACGGATCACCAATTGTCATCATATTTCATTTTTCATCCATAATTCCTACTAAAAAGAACAGAAAAGGAATAACATGAACAGAAGAGACGCGGGGAAAGACAAATACAAACAAAAATAAATAGATAATACATCAACCAAACTGTTTATGATGTTCACGAGACATTCTGGAAGTCCACAATACACAACTCGAGGTCCAAAAAAAAATTTTGTAATCTGTCCAAACCATTAGAAGCTGAATTTTCTTTATAAGGTGGGACGTAGCAGGAATTAAAAAAGTAAAAATAAAAAAAATGGCCAGGTTATACCAGTCAAGCATATCTCTAAGCATGATAAGCGTAAGATCTGGTTTTGGCTAGTAGTGAACAGCCCTAATAAAGCAATGTTTGAATTACCGCATTCATGTTCTTCACCTCACTGGTAAATAGACAGTTAAGAGAAAAGAAGAGACTGTTGCCCCATGGACAGAGCTGTCCATACTGCAACGCTTGGCAAGGTGAGGATGGAACAAAGTATTGATTACATTTTGAACGAACTACCTAAAAATTCAAATGGTGGATGTGTATATGGAATAACTAGTGAACTAACAAATGCATGGTGCGCAATGGCATGATACGGAAAGACAGATGATCCAGATTCCTTAGTATATCAACCTTATTAGTTATGATAATGATTTCACTCGATCATGAAGCCTAATTCTATGTCTGTCACTATCTCCTCAAACTCTCAAACTCTTTCTCTCTTTTTCTGTCCATCTATAATATATGTCTGAACAATAAATTTCACCAATAAGCAATGTAAAATGGTCTGAGCTTTAGATATGCCAGAATATTCCAAATCAATTTCAGTCAATCGCGATAAACACAACACTGAACAAATTAGCTGGAAAAAAAAATGTGATTATAACAGAACAGGAGGAGGGAGAAATATACAAACTTATGTTCTTCTTGGAATATCAAATTAGTGATACATGATATAACGAAAATAAGAAATATAGCTTCAAAATAACATAATTACTAAGTATCCCTACTTTCCTTTTTAAAAACACACACCAACAAATAAAGTTCATTACTTTTGTGAAACACCCCCACCATGTGCAAGAAATAGAACCGAACACACAGAATTTGATTCAACCCAATTACATCATAACAAATAGATTAAAGGGCAAATAGGAAAGATAAGAAGAAGCGGTTAACAAAAACAATTATAATTAACATAGTCAAATTAGTCATGAAATCAGAAAAGCATAACAAATTAAACAACCCCAGAACTAATTCATCATTAAAAATTCCAAGGAAACCCTAACTCATCATTAAAGACCATTTAACACAATTCACAAGTCTACACTTATATATAATTCAGATTCAGAAAAGTTTGGACATCCCACTTGAAAGTGAATAATATGATATGATATCAGAAAGAACCCACACCAATTCAATCATACAAGATTTGTAAAGCAAACCAAATGCTCTCTATAAATATACCTGCCGATTCAGTGTGGTAGGATCATGTCTAGCCCAGAACACATCCAGCAAAGTAACATAGCTACATTCTTTGGGATCATATTGGACCCTCACAACCTCTGAGTGGTTTGTGGTCCCTGTACAAACATCTTCATAGCTTGGATTATGCAAAAACCCCTGGCTGTAACCAACCTCTGTCTTGGTCACCCCAGACACCCTTTGGAAGGCCAATTCAACACCCCAAAAGCAACCTGCACCGAACTGGGCAAACTGCTGGCCTGGTGCAGGTATGTCATCATCTGGACCTTGAGCAATTGAAGAATCCATATTCTCAAGAGTCCTTGCACTACCAAATCCAAGCCTGTTCAATAAGTTCATGGACGGCTTGTAGAGAGTATTGTGTCTGCAAGTTCGGGGGAAGGAGCAAAAACGCTTTGCAGAAAATCCGGAAAGTGAAGGAAGAAACTTGCTTTTGGTAGAACTAGAGAGCGAGGATGAAAAGCACACTAGAAGGGATCTGGAAGTGGCAGTGCAGCTGCTGCAGGTTGCTGCTATTAATTTGATTAAAATAAGTGTCCTCTTGTAAAAGATATAATCAAATTTAAAATTCTCCCCTACAATTTCTTATAAAAGGAAAAAAAGAAGCTACAAAGCAACAAGCACAGATGCTAAGCAAACAAGGTGACAACTATGAACAAATATTTGAAAGCTTAATAGTAAAAATTAACTAATATGGGAAAAATGAAAATGACATCATATGATGAAAGAAAACCTACACATTTTCTCCAAAACTCAAGGAATGAAAGGTAGGAAGAAAGTTTATGCAGTTAAAAGGTAGCACACAGTGAACATTAGAGTCCTTTTCTCATGACTGGCTTTTCAAATTGATAAATATGATTCTGCCAACCTAAAAGGAAGTACATACAACTTATATAAAATTATCTACGGCATCGTCCCAAAGGCCCTATTTGTATTGGCAACAATAAACCAAAAAGAAGACTCTAGGCTATTGAATCATCCACAAAAGCTAAACTATTCCAGCATTAATTTAAAGCTTGGTGGTACTAGAAAATTATAACAACAACAACAACAACAACAACAACTACTACTACTACTACTACTACTACTACTATAATAATAAGAACTGATAAATCGATGCTTTTTAATTTCCTTTTGTCTTTTTCTTAATCACCCAGGATAATCCAAACTGAACATGCTATATGTATAGAAGAATAGATATGGATATCTGACTTTCATATTTTTTTTAATTTTGATAACTTTCTCTCTATCTTTCTATAATTTAATGTGTAAGTTCCATTTTTTTTCTCTTACTACTTTTTCTCTCTCAATTTTGTATCTTTTTCACTCTCATTATCCCCTATCTTTACGGCAGGGAATCCAAATTCATAGTAGAATAAGGGAAAAAGCAGTTTAATGATTTAAAAATTAGAACCTAATTAGGGAACTTTTAGCCAACATCCTACAAACAGACATCCCAGTGGATCAGGAATTATTATTTCCTGCCGTGGACAGCGTACCAGGGTTTTTAAAATTCAATACAACTCCCCATCCTTTCTTAATTTTTATTTTTAAATTCTCATTGCTCCACTGATTTTTTTTTTATTTTCTAATTATATAATCCCCTCGCTCCGTACTTTTTTCTATAAGCCATACAGTATGCATTTGTAATTTTCTAGAACAAATTTATATAGACCTCCACTGGTAAGTAGCAAGCTAATTTAGACTCTATACAAAATGATAAAGAAACAGATAAATAGAAAAGAAAAAGAAAAGAACTCACAGGACCCAGAATTGCCAATAGAAGTGGCTGAAACTTGAAGAAAAAAACTAGCCAAACGAATTAAAGGAAATTCGATATCAACCCATACCTGCCGCACAAATAGTCATCTTCGGCCCTTCTACAAATTAATAGAATCAATCTCGGCAATCAAAACAAGAAATATAAGCAGAAAAAATTTAAAAGAAAAAAAAGACCACAACCCCCTTCCCCTTCAGATCGAAGCCAGAAACCAAAAAGGGAAAATAACAGTTGCAACTGACATGGAATGGAATGAGAGAAATGAATGGTAAACATACCTAACTAACTGGGAGTGATGGATTGAGACACACACGAGAACACTTTAATGGTGTTTTGAAAGTAAAAGAAGATGAAGGAGAACGAAGAGCCTGGAAGATTCTCGCAGAAAAAGAACGGTTCTTAACTGAATGGAGGTGACAATTCCCAATCTATTTTCTCTCTCTTCCCTGCTGGCGTCGAGCGCGAAAGACTAAAAGCCCAACACGAACTTTTCCGGAACACCTCAAATTAGAGAGTAGTAACGTCAACTCACAATTCACCCCTGTGAAAAGGCGAAAGCACCACTAAGAAAAACCGTGTAAAAAATTAATGTAAACAGATATTTTGGGGTAAATTGGTCATTTCACATTCAATTTGAGGAATAATTTTATTTGGAAGATATTAAAAGAAAAAGTAACGTTATTTTTCACACATAATTTTATTAAAATTTCATAATATATATATATATTGTGTGATGTAATAAATTTTGAGAAATGTATCAATTTTGTCTAAAAAAATTTTAGTAAAAATAGTTTAATCTTAGTTAGTTTAATTCTTGGGTAAAATTTATTCTATTTTAATTATTTACTTATGCGTATTTAAAAATTAAAATAAAATAAGTTTTAAATTAAAAGTCAAAATAATTGAGTTAATAATTTATGAATTAAACTGTTTTTGCTAAAAATTTTAAACACCAAATTTATAGTTTTCTGAATAGATTTTATATAGATTTAAATTATCTATGATTGAGAATTCATGATATTGATAATTTTAATTATATTTTATAAATTAAGAATCAATTTTTAATTACAAAATCTATTATTTTTAATTTTTTTACTTATTTTAAATTTATTTTTTATCTCAAACTTACATGTACTATTAATAAAAATAATAAACGTGTGCTGTTAATAAAGAACCATAAAGGACCCCAATTCATTCTACACACTAGATAGACGTACACCCATTCTTATGGAGATCGATGAGTTACGTGAGATTTAAGTGAAGAATTTGTTGTGAGATTAACATTGTAGAACACACGCTGACTAAATGGCTGCTGAGATCAAGCTTCCATAGCGATGATAACTTTCATGGGCTCATGGAAGAAGATCAAGCGTCAATCAACTTTTGGCTTGTTTATTCCAACTTCGCAGCAAAAGCCAGAAATGTCTTGGGTCGAAATTAAGTGGGCTAGATCCATTCCTTTCAATGTACTTATATAGGCCTCAGAACTGTTTCAGCCTGAAACTGAGTCTTGGGCTTAAGTTCATGCGCCTAGCAAACATGCGCAGTCTGGCACTAAAGGGAGTTTAGGATATGGGAGGGAGGGTGAGGACTGATGAGGGGGTGAAGAAGGACAAAGCATTTATAGGTTCATTTTGTCGGCATAAATAAATAAATATATATACGCCATTGTGGGTTGGTTCACTTTTATGCACCCTGTTTTTTACCTTAACACTCGCCAACATAAGGAATCTCTTCCCAAGAATAAAAATTTATGAAGGGTTCACATAATTTTGTGTGAGCATTTTATCTATTAAATTTGATAATTTAATTTATAAAATTTAACAAATTTAATTAATTAAATTTTATAAAATAAAAATTATATAAAAATAAAAATAATAAAATAATAAAAATGTAAGAATAACTACTAGAGAAAAGTAACCGTGAATTGTATAGCTAACCTATCTTATCACTTTCTCTTGCCCTGCATATTACTTTGACATCGGAAATGCTTCATATGTATTTTTAGAGCCACATTGTAGTTATGTTAAAAATGTAATTGCAGCATAATTTATTAAAAATTTAATTAAAAAAATAAAAACAAAAATTAAATAAAAGAGATAAGATATCTAAGTAAAAGATATAAATATAATGATATATAAATAACATTGCTCCTTTGATATATTATGAAATTTTTGTTTTGAGCACCGTTATATCCACAACGGATTATCTACAACTATCCTACGTAATGAGAGAGAAAAGAGATAATGACATGAAAAACAGGACAAATGCACAATAAAGTACAATACATTTTTTACTTAAAAATCCAAGTTGTGGGTCAGTTGTAAAAATAAGGATATAAATATATTATTTTTGTTTTGTTTTATTCGCTTGAAATTTTGTAGAAGAATTGTGTCTTATATAGATATTAAAACGGGTTAAACTTGTTGGATTAGCCGATCTAAGAATTGAGTTTGGCAATTTTATAATTCATTTATTATAAGCAAGTATTTTAACCCTATTCTCATATCAAGACGGGTCGAGATGTGTTAAAGCAAACTGCCATATTTAAGTGCAAAATGTATTCATTCGTAGGACGGATGGCCTCATTTGACTCTCTTATATTTATGTGGTTGCTGCTTCGATAATGGATACAAAGACCAAAGATACCTAAGAGGAATTAATATTTTATTGGTGTATAATTATAGAAGAAGAAAAATGAAAGCTAGCTTCAACTCAATTTTGTATAATTTTGATGTTAAAATAATATATTATAGATTATTTTTGGGGCATAAACATTTAAACGTACATATTTATCGCGTTTGGTCATTTTCGTTGGCTACTTATCGAATACTTCAGCAACAGCGACATTTCGTTTGATATTAAATTTCAAACTACGTACAAATGGTTTGAAACAGCCAGCAGCCATCGGAATTTCGCATGCATGTCCCTCCGTTGAATGAGAGAAAACAATATTGAAAGTGGAAGTCAAGCAAAAATTGCATTCAATTCAAGTTCAAAAACATAGACTATTACAACTTTATACTAGAGTTTCGAAATTGTTGTACTACTTTCACCTAATTATCACTCACATGTGATAATAGTGCAGAATTTACATTCTAAAAACTGAACTATATTGACTAATATTTTAACGTTATTTATATTTAGTAGACTGTATAACGAGCATAGTCAAGATTCAAATTATGAATCAATAATTGATTTTGAAGGCATGCAGTACGTAGAAAATTATTCTTGAGTAATATTAACATATACATATTATGATGATATTTTAAAATATTGTCAGATTATTAATATTTTAATGAAATATTTTTTAAATTTTCACAAAATATCCACACCCTTTGAGTAAGACAAAATTTTGGTTTAAGGCTTATTATAATATGTGGAGGATTTGTTTGAGAATCAAGCTCTTGAACATGTGACCTGCCTCAATCTGAGTTTTTGGTTCAAATGAATGGAAGACAGGGAAAAGAAAAAAAAGTTCCTCTGTTTGGTTTTTCCTCTCCCTTTATTTGGTTAACAATGAAGGAAAAAGTAATATACTATTATATTATTTCAAAAAAATAGTTATTAAATTATGAAAATAAAGATAATTTTAAAATTAATATAGATAACTATGTATGACTTGGTCATTGTAATTTAAAATTTTTAATAAATTTTTCTTCTCTTCAAAATTTTTTCCTTTTTAGGGAGGCAAAATGGAGAAGAGAGAGAGTTTGAATCTCTTATTTTTTTTAAAAAAAAAATTTAAATGAAATAAAAGATTTTAATTAAAATCTCTCCTCCCCCTTTTATTTCCTTTCAACAAAATACCAAGTAAATGACTTAGAATATAACCAACTATCATTATATAATTATTTGCTAAATATTTATATATGTTATTTAAACTCAACTCAGGTGATTTTTGAATCTTATCTTTCAACCATAGAAGGGAGGTTCTCTTCCTAATTAATTCTTACTGATAAATGCTAAGTTTCTTTTTACCGAAAATAAAATATTTAAATATATATTAACAATTTTTATATTTAAATATTTGATACTCTAATCATATTTACAGCATCCCAATTATGCCCTTAATATATATACGTATAGATTTTGCAAATATAAATTTAATATTGCATGCATTGAGTAAGTCAAAGCTCATATATGTGAGGTTGAAGTACACGAAATCAACAGAGAACCATTCAAAAAGCAAAAATCAACGGCATGTTCGGCAGTCCAAGGCATGTCACAATCAATATAAAACCCTATTATTTTATCAACGTTAAAATGTTATCGAATATCAACATTTCATTTTCCTCGAGCAGTTTTTTAATTAACTATATGGACCGCCATCTATTACTTTGAATTTTCAAATTTTTTTTTTCTCTGTTGATCAACAACTGATCAGCTTGAATATACTCTCAACATAACTAGTAGAAAAGTTCAACCGTCCGTGTTTTACTAACTCTTGGACCTTGCCTTGAATTGTAGTCGGCAGTCTGAATAAGCAATCAACATCGTGACGGCCCATTATTAATTTAAAATTACGTGAAGTAAGTAAAAACCTGAGTGAAAAACCCAGATGAATTTCTTGCAATTATTTTTTATAAAGAAATAGTAAATCAGTTAACATATATGTAAAATTTTATGTTAGAACCTAAAATTTAATAGAAAAGTTTTACGTTATCACATTTCTAGTATTTACATATTATTATTGTATAAAAGATTGATTCTTATTTAAAATTTATAGTTAAATCTCTTTCAATAAAAAAAAATTTAACAAAATTAATTTATCATTACATCAATACTTTATTTGTTAAAACAAAAAAATTTTAAGATAAGAACTGTAATGATCTTAATTTAGCACCATTAAAAGAGATCAAGAGGAAAACAACCTCATAAAAAAAAAAAAAAATTCAGGTCTCAAATCAAAAAGTAATAGCCTTAAGTGAATATCATGTAAGTCTAGATTTATAAAGTTTTGATCAACATAGGTGTTTTAAAAATAGCATTTCAAAGTGACAAAAATATAAAGATTTTAGCCTAAAAGTGATAATATACATCTTAGGTTTATTGAAGATATTGGCTTAATGTTCTTTGATTAGTTTATTAGGAAATTAGTCTTAGCAAAATGACGAGACATTCAATTATCCCAACAATTGGGTCAAGATAAGTTATCTGATGCTTGCAAGAAAAAGGAATTTAATAATAATAATAATTGTAATGAAAGCACTTGTTGTAACCAGTGCTTAATTAGGACTACGCAAGAATTGAGTTATAACATAGAAGTCAAAGGGTACGGATGGGCGTCAACGTTCAACAAGCTAAAAACCAAAAGAAACGCACCGTATAACAACAAATTAATGGCCAAGGAGGAGCCAATGATGAAGGAACGCGCGCCCATCACCCATTTCCATGCAGAAATGGCTGCACGTCGATGATGTCAGAGGCACCCCCGGCCAGCACGTGAGTTACCATTTCACACTTGGACAATCAATGGGTTCGTGCCACGTGCGTAGAGATAGTCATGCAAGTGGGAGATGGATGTAAGCAGGGGATTTTGAATTCTTTGGAGATATCATAGCTGAATATGCAGTCGATTGGGATTGTGACGTTGAGGGGCATTTGGAACGGAGTGTAGCAGCAAGTAGCAAAAGAGACGAAAGGAGGAGAGTAGGAATGTGGAAAGTTAAAAGTGGAGGAGCCAACTTAGACTCACCAACCATTTACCAAAAAAGATAACCATATTCTCTTTTAAAAATTTTTATTACTTTTACCTTTTTTACTAATTTTTTTTAAATTTAAATTCAGACCTTCAGTCTTTAATTTAAAACTTTTAAGATGTAATTAAATATTTATTAATTGTTATTGAGTTTTTAATTAAACAATGTTTTTTATTATATCTATTAACATATTTGCATATCTATTTACAAATATAATAAGGATTTCATATTACGTGTAAGAAACATTTCTAATGTTGATTTGCATCAGAATTGTATAAGGGCAGCCTTATTCATTTGTTCTTCCCAAAAGCTACGTAAACGACAGTATAGTCAAGTCAATATTCAGCTTGAATTCCCTCTGATTTACAAAATTTTATATATAATCAAGGGGTATGATGATATTTGATAACAGAAAAAAATATATACGGCAAAGAGTACTAGAAAGTTTAATTATAATAAAGCTTTTTCCGTGGAAAATTAAGTTAAAGAAAGAATAAAATCTAGAAGAAGCAATAGAAGTTACGTGCAAGTTTTTAAATTGGAATGTACATACTCAGAAATCAAGTGAAATTGAATGACCAGATGCGGGTTTTAATTATCATCTAATATAATTAAGTTGAATAAAATTTTTTAAGACTTTTATAAGTAATATTTCAGATTTTGCACCATAATTTTGAAATCAATCATTGAAATGAAGAGTGATTCTATCTAATAGCAATCAAATGAAAGAAGTAAGAAGAAAGAACCGATTATAATTTATATTCTATATTATTATTAGTAATTATATATAAAATTTGATTAGAAATCTATCATGTGATAATCTATTGATAATTTTATTTTTATTTGTTGATCCTTCACTACTTTTTTGGTTCATCACTCTATATGAAAGTTGTCCTGCGTAGAGTACAAGTTAGCTACTCTAATGTACGTGCGTATACGTATTACTTCTAACATTTGTATTTGATAATAATATTTGATTGTAAATATGCCTATTTTTGACACCCATCTAGCAAATACAGCGTAACAAACATTCTTAATGGCGGCCTTTTACATGATATTTGCCAACATTATAATTAAGAAACAATCCATATATGATATGGAACGATAGCTAGTTTCTTATCTTTGGATTCCTTTCTCGATCGGCCATTTCTGCATATTGTCAAATTATAAAAGTATCAAAAAAATAGGTTTGTTAGCAATAGCATGATAGTATTTGCAGTAGCATTAAATTTGAGTTCAAGGAATATTTCTTCTTTTTTTTTTTATCCAATCCCTTTGTAATTTCTACGTAACGTTATTCAGTTACCCTTTCATTTTAATTTCTGCGTTGTACAGAAATAGTAATAGTCAAGTCAAGACGTCAATAACATATACAGGCATTTTCAAAGAAAAGAAACAATAACATGCTACACGGCTCATGGCTGGCTGGACAATATGTAAACCTGGCTAGTTACTATATATTTATTTTATAGACTAATAATATGTTAATATAATAATAATTTATTATACTTTAGGATACTTTAAAATAATTTATTAATATAAATTTAAATCTAAAATTATTTTTATTTAAAATATTTTTCATTTATAATTTTAATTTTTTTAAAAAATAAGTCTGGTATTTAAAAGATAAAAGATACATTAAAAAATTTTAAAAGAATATATTTATTATATATTTAAGAATTAATAATTAAAAAAACTAGGGATGAAAAAGTGCGTAATTTGTGGCCAAGTGCATTGAGTCAGCTCCAGGAAAGATGGGCAATCGCACCTTCGCACGTGAGTGAGCAAATGCAGAAACCACACCTGCACGCTAAAGATTCCTTTCGATAATTTGCGTTCACACCTAACTTTTGGCTTACATCTCCAACCTAATCGTTTTCACACCTAAAGCTAGAACTACTCCCTCGCTTTAGTCTTATCTGGTAACTTCACTCTAGCTGGCTGGCTTTGTTGGATTCCACTAAGGACGTTTGCTTTGTTGCCTTCCCCATGCTATTTTAACTTTAAACGTGGATATAGCCAAAAATAACAACAATTTCGTATCAAAATGAGAAGAGAGTTAATGATTTAAGCATCTAATCTTGGTTTTAATTATCATATATAAATACAAAACTTTTTTTTATTTGCAAAAAAAATCTAATAATTATGGTGAAGTAGTATTGAATTAATTTACAGAAAATTATATTCTACTCTTTGATTTTTATATGATTCTCGCAATAAAGAACATAATTACCAAATTAGTTGTATTTTACTATTTAAATTATAAAATTTATCAAGTTTAATAATTTTAATATTATTTAATAAAAATTATATAAAAATAAAAAGATCAGAATAAAAATATTTTAATTTTAATTTTCAAACCATTAAAATAATAATGTGGTTGATTCATATTTCAATGCTGACTAATCATCATGAATTCAAGGAATTAAGGTCATTAAAATTGATTTAAATCTTCACTATAATATTACTTCTTATGTAGTATATATGTAATATAAAAATCATATTTCTTAATAATGGTTTTTCCTTTTTGTATATTTTTCTTGCACTGATTATTTTAATGATTGGAGAATTAATGATTGAAGATCATCGAACAATTAATGTAAAATTATTTATTATGGAACACGTAAGGAATCATGTGCATAGTTTCCGCCAGTAAGCCTTTTCACACTTAACAATCGAATATTAGTATAGTTTGGTGGGCCCACTAGAAGGCTTAGAAATGGACGATGAGGTCAAACCTCCCATCACTTGCCACGTAGGAGACTCTCCCATCCTACATGGCAATTTGGTTTGACTTTTTTTCCTCCTTTCCCATTTCCTCTCACCTCACCGCCTTCCTCCCTTATTCCCCTCCTATATATCACCGAACTCTCTCCCATCTCTCGTACCCCCACTCTTTCTCTTTCTCGTTTTCTCTCTCTTTCTCTTTTTGGTATTTTTTTTCTCTTAGCAAAGCCAACACAAAGGTGCACTCAAATCCCCAACCGAAGCATTACAAAACAAATAATGGGCAATTGTTTAAAGCCCCAATCGTCATCAAAATACGCCACCGACGACGAGGAGGATTGGGATCTGCTGGCGGCGGAGGGCACAGCTTTGCCCGCGAGTAATGGCGGTGCTCGTGATAAAACAACAGAGGTGAAGATCAAGATCACAAAGAAGCAACTGGAGGAACTGCTCGGTAAAATGGACGTGAAGGAACTGAGGGTGGAACAGGTATTGGCGCAGTTATTGAACCGTAGTAGTGGGTATCAGGCGCATAAGCGGCCATGGAGGCCTGCGCTACAGAGCATTCCCGAGGTGAATTGAGCTTCTTATCTAGATTAGCTTAGGTAGCTGGAGTGGTAAGCATTGGCCCATTGGGTCAATCCTGCAAAGGCTGAAAAGTGAATCTTCAAAAGGATGGATTTGTATGCTTTGTAGGGAAAGAGGGGGGCTTGCTTACGGGTTTTGCTGCTTTGTATATACAGAAAGGAGTAATTTTTTGTGCTAGAGTTGGCGTCACTTCCTTCTCTTATTTGTTCTTGTCCACTCTATATGCTTTTCTTGGATCTGAAATTTTGTGTGGAAATACAAGGACCTTCAGATTTGTTTTCAGCCAGCACCCCTTTGCTCTGCTTAAGACATGGCTTTTGGGGTTTTAGTAAATTAGATCTATAAATTTGTTATTATCCATAATTTGAGTTAGCCTCTGTAAAAGATATAGTATCGAGGTTGACATGTTGGGTTACCCCAATCTCATACAGATTTATTTGTTGATAAAGCATTTTCAGCTAGCTACTTCTAAAAAATGCATTTTCAGCTAGTTGCTTCTGATCTGTAAAGCTTATAAACCATCCGTTTTGCTTTTTGGAAAATTTGCTACTTTTTAAAAAGAAAAAGAAAAGAGAAAAGAGTAGCTAGGGGACAGGAAAAAGGAAAGATTGTCTAATAATTTACTTGATTTTATATATATGTATTAAAAATAATGACAGCGAATCGTCTCTCTTGGGGAGAGGACTGGTGTTCAATCCTTAGGTAAATTCTATGGCAGGAGGACCATTCTGTTTTGCCCCGGACGAGAGTTGGGATCTTGGGGCAGGCCGTGTTCATCCATGACCTGAGTCTGTTTTGCTCTGGAAGAGAGTTGGGAACCTGAAGTGGGCCGTGCTCATCAATGGCATGAGTCTGTGACTACCCCAGCTCTTTCTAAGAATAATTCTTGAAAAAAAAAATTTGCTATTAAACAATTGTACAATATTTGTTTCACAAAACTTCACTTACAAGTGTCTTACAAAATTGATTATAAGATATTAAATTTATTAAATTTTATAATTTAAATTATAAATTTAAGAATTTAAATATTTTAAAAGAAATTTTGGTAAATTTTAGTTTTTAAAAATAAAAGTGCAATAACAATTTATGTAAAGTGTGTTATAATAAGGGTTGTATGAATAGCATTATATATTCTTATGCATTTATCTTGAAACTTGTTATTTGCCTATACACTTTGAATCTTATATTTATAAATCGATAAAATCTGCTTTTTTACAATTTTATATGAAAATCCTGAATCTGCTTTATGAATCCTTCTAGCAGTAGAGGTTGGTTCCTTTTACTTTCAATGTCGCTATGATGGCCATCAAAGTATGATGGCATCATTAAATGTCCTTTCTCAACCAAGTCTTAGTTATACAGGGTCATTCCCTGTAAATTTCCAAAAGACAAAAACAGCCATACCCTGTTCATAATAATCATCTTTGAACCAGTAAACTAAATCATTAAATATATAATAGAGGGCAATGCTTTTAAATACTGGTGTAGAGTAACATGGTCAATAAAACGTGCAGTTAGAATATGATTGGCCAAGGCAGGAAGGGCATGGACAATATGGAACTTAAAATATTTAGTCTTGCACATATTTTTTATTAAATAATCATAAATTTATTGAATTTTTTGAATTAAATTTTAATAAATTTATTGATTTAAATTCTTTTAAAAAATAATTTAATAAAATTTCATTTGTAAAAATAATAAAATTATTCTAACTTTATCCAATTGCATTAAAAATCTCTTTATTTTTATAAATTGAATCCCGTATAAATTTTATTTAAAAGAATTTAAATAATTAAATTTATTAAATAATTAAATTATAAAATTTAATACTCTAAGCTACTTTTTATAAAAGTTGTGAAAATAGATTAATGGCATTACCTTTTTCCCTTGTATTAGTGTCCAATATTTGTTGGAAAAAGTAAGCTTGGTTTGATCTATGATGTAACCCAATGATTCCCTCAATCAAAGGGAAGAGAAAGTAGGTCCATATTAACATCCTTCCCTGTAACTGGAAGTAGCATGCCAGATTAGGTTTGTATTTGGGTTCTTCAACTTGTTCTACTTGACTCAAGGCTTGGAGCAGGTCAAAAATTGATACCAAGCCATCATCCATAATTTTGTTTGTTTCCTTTTGTAAAATTCTAAATTTCATGTGGAAACAAATCTTTCACCATCCCTATCAGATTTGGTAGTTGAGATCAATCCAAAATAGCTGAATTGCCCTAACATCTTGTTTATCATATTTTAAAGCCTACACAGCAAGTAAGCAAGTAAGTTCTCTGCTCCAATCATTTATGGTTGTTTTTGAGCACTTCTATTTCTATAAATGGGTCCCATATCATCAAACGGTGCTAGCGTGATAGTTCTGTGAACATAATATTTTAAGTTGTTCTTCTCCAAATTAATCTTATAAATTATAAGAAGTTCTATGATAACTTCATTTTTTAAAAGAACTACTCCAACCAAATAGATTATCATTTTTAAGATTTGCAAATGGTGTAATATAGATAGCAAACCAGATAGTTTCTCTGTTTCAATCAAAGAGAAAGAGGGATAGAGGAAAACACAGTTTTCATTGCAGATGAAATCTCCAACCAGGTTTGGCTTCACCTGAAGATTTCCTCCATTTGAAAACACTTTCTGTAACTTACTTAGTACCAACTTGGTTCAACCCATCCACAATAAAGTTGTTCTCATGCAAATGGAAGTTTTGCCACCATTGAAAAAGAAAAAGAGAAGAGAAAATAGAGGGATAGAGGGAGACAAGAAAGGAAAACTTTGTCTAGAAATTGACTTGATCATATATTCTAAACTCTAGCTCTTTACCATTTGCTCATAACGATTCATTCACACTGAATCATAAACAGCTTGACATGGTGGAATCATGAGCCAATGTCGACCAGCAAATGGTAAAGAGTTAGAGTATAGGATATGTGGGAGGAGTGAGGATTGAGGAGGTGATGCAGGACCATTTATAGGTTCATTGTATGGGCATATAGGTAGCATTAATTGCAAATTGCTTGATCCACCAACAACATTGTTAACTTAATTTTATAATTTAATATGTGAAATTTAAAAAATTTTAAAATGTATTATACAGATTTTATATACTTAAGCATTAAGTAATTAATAGTCCTTATTAAAACTATAATCTATAAAATTATTTTTAAATTTTTATTTAATAACTTAATCTTTTAGAATGATTAATTTTTTAACATAATTTTAAAATTTTAATGACTAAATAATAAAGGTAAGAAAGGAAGAATATACTCTAATCTCTTAACACAGTTTTTGGTTCAAAAGAGGAAAGGAAAAAAAAATTTTCTTGTTTAGTTTGATATAAAGGAGAAAAGATAACTCTTTATTTTTCTTTCCTTCCTCTCCTCTTCCTTTGCTAAAAAACAATGGGGAAGATTTTAATAGAAAAGAAATTTGTTGTTATATCTTTTATTTTTTGCAGTGAGAAAAGTAACTAAAGATATTTTTGTCATTATAATATAAAATTTTTAATGAATTTTTTTCTTTCTTTCAAATTCTCTAGTTTTGAGAGAAAAGTTAAATAGGATATGAAGAAATTTTAGGCCACCAACTTTCCCACCCCTCCCTTCCTCTCCATTTCTCTTCAACCAAACACTGTGATAGTTATGAGAACCATCACATGGGTGCTTATTTATCAACCCAAATAATTGGATCCATGTGGCATGGGTCTCTAAATTAATTTTCCATATGTTACGCTTTTAATTTACAGACTCATTGATAATTTAAAAATGATCAATTCTCATCATGGACCTTAGCCACGCTATTCATTGCCAATCTGCAATTAATGCATATAATTAACAATTTCAATTTATTTCATCTGCTCTTCTGGTTATTTATCACACTATAACTTCAGTTGGTATAAATTTAACTTTTTTAAATTTATATGTGAGCGATTATTAATAAAAGTAATAAATTAAATAATTATTTTAAATTTTTGAATTATAATTTATTAATTTATATTTAAAATAATTTATATCATTAATTTTTTTTTAATAAGCGTGATTGTACATTCCTATTAAATATTGCAATGTAAGAGTAAGTAGAAGATTTGTAAGATTATAATATTTTATAAAAGGCAACACACAAGGAAAGACTTTAAGAGATCATATTTCAGCTTACACACCTTGATCATCTTCTTATTTTATAGCAAAAACAAAATCAAATAACTAAGGAAGACTAAGCAAGAAATCAAAGCAGCCAAAAGTCAGAACCTCAGCAAAGGCAATCAACAAGGAACAGATTCATGCGGGTGCAGGAACAACATTGGTAGCTTTAGTAACTGCAGAGATTTGGACACAAATCCAACACCTGAATTAACCAAGTGTTCTTGTTGTTTGGGCTAGTGGAGTTGGACGTCGGGCTTCTTTTCCTCTTTGGGTTGGTGTCGCCGGATGCAGTTTTCTTCGTGCTTCGATTAAAATTACAAAAGGTGCACTTATTGTACGTCGTCACCGTGAAGCTGAAAGCAACAGTTTACATAAAAATTATTGTACCCCAAGTTATTGACAATTAACAGTTTTAGACCATGTCATGCTTATATCATAATTTCTTGTATGCATTGTCATCAAACTCGATCAATTTTAGATTACTTGAATGACAAGAACCATGCTTTGTTCACCCCTTCTCCAAATCATCAAATTCATTCTACCATGTGTTATTCACTATGCAATATTGCCCTCTCTTATACGCATGCGTAGAATTAATGTGATCTCATTCGTATTATGATTAAGAAACAAATTTTTAAAGATGGTTAGATCAAGTGATAAACGGCTTGTGATCTTTAGAGGTAAACCAAAGGTTCAAATTCTATTGGAGACACAATTTTAGAGAATACTTTTCTTTGCGCGACCCAACCTAAAAGTTAAACTTCCTTATCTAACCTTTTGTATCAAAAAACAAAATTCATATGGTTCGGTTTGAAAGGTTTTATATATAAAATCTTCTTTTCCACTAATTAATTTTAATTTACTTTAATTAGTTTAAGGACAGATTTGGGTGGTTGTTGTCATTAATTATATGTGACATGTTATTAATTGGCTTAATCACTACTTGAAATTTTGATTTGAAAATTCCTAAGTGTGTGACCCGTTCACGGAGACGCGATCCACCATAACATGCCTTGGCTCGTGTTCCTTCGATGCCGCGAAGGGCAAAATCACCCAACTTTCTACTCGTGAATCCGAGAAAGAGGAAAGCTTCGTTCGAAGCAATACTGCTTTGATAGATCACTAGACCATGGCTGCAAAGTCATGGTTGACTAATCCTCTGCTCTCTTAAGGGCCATTCCTTGTTTCTTACGAACACCACATCGCAAGAAAAAAATCATGTTATCTCTCCCTGTGAAATACTGCAAGATAACCCAATTCAATCACGCATCTCTTCACTGCCTCCTAGTCACCCCATATGTAGCAGAGTCCTACTCTCTCAAGAATCATCTCAACCAAAGTTTGAAATACCGATTCCCTTCAGTTTTTAGCCATAATTTGTGCACTCATGAATGCCAATGAAAGTAATTCAACATATGTGATGAAGGCAGTAGGGAAAACTTTATAAATCTATTGTGAAAATTTTTCAAAGTTTCCCTATAATTCTATGCAGATTCACTCCGTCTACATAATAATTAAAGATGAATTATTTTGAAGCAAGTTTTGCAATCTCAATAGTCAAAATACAAAACTAAATGACTAGTACAATTAAAGCAAAAGTTATTAACTGGATATTGTTCTTAACTACTTGTGACAGTACTAGGAATCCAGCAAATGAAAAACATTCATACATAAGCATGCTTGGTCACTTACATCCCACTTTGTAATTCCTACCATGTGCTAGGAAAAATCCACATCGGCGGTGGTTCAACCCTAAGCAGTGCTTCTGTATAGAGTTCTTTAACGCGTTGATCCACTATGTTATACACACCCATATCATGAAAATCAATACAGTTCCATCGGTTTTGTTCAGACCCATCCCGATGTCTCTCATTCATTTTGTTCCAATAATCATCTGTAAAGTAAATGGAATTCTTTTCACAGCAAGGGACACTCCTGGCAGAGACTGAAACAGAGTGATTTCCACCCAAAAACAGCACGTAGTCATCATCCATTGACTCCAACTGTACCCATTTTTCCTCATCCATATCAAGCCAGTAGATTTGGAACAATACAGTCTGGTATTGCTTTAAACTCATCTCATCACCATAATTACTGATCCTCACAATTAAGAGGAGCTTCCCAGATACATCCACCAAGTATCTTTTGCTTAAACGGTAGTATCTCAGAGTTTTGTTGAGCACACATGCCTTGATTTCCTTCGTTTTGACCGGAAGAGAATCTTGTAGATTCCAAACCTCAATTCCTTCACGAGCTAATGCATACAAGTGGTCATTGCAGCATATAATATCAGTATAGGAATTACTACGTATTTCACAGCAACCATTTCCAGTTCCGAGCCTCATCCACTTTTCCCCATTGATATTACAGAAGGCAAGCTTGGATTCATTATAATTAGAACCCAGAGTATGGTTGACAAACACGAAGACTTCTCGGCTGCCATTACTTTGATATGGATGGGACGATAATATAGCTTTTAGGATAAAATTGCTCCGAAGCCATTTAACTGAATCAATACGGTGTCTTGCAGACCGACCCCTGCCAACTTCATATATGAGGTCATAGATATTGCCGGAAACATTTTCAATACTCTCAATATGTGGAAAAGTGTCAAGTGAAGGGAGCCGTATTTGAGACCGAGAAAAGGGATTGAAAAGTAACGGTTGCAAGGTTTTGTCCAAAAGCACGAGCCAGCCATGGGAGGATCCAACACAAAGACTGTCACGATACTCATCTGGCATGCTCTTAGACTCATAAACCCTTTTATCCTCAAGGCTGAGGAACCGAAAGCTACCATGATCATCCACTTCCCTTTGACGAGGTAGAATAAGCAAAGGTGTTTTATCGTAAGACAATGATAAGATACAGGATTCAGCAGCCTTGCGCCAGGAAGAGCATACAACTTTGCAGCGGATTATATCAATCCAATACAACTTCTCTAAGATCAATTCTAACAGGCTGACGTGAAGTGAGGACCAATCTCCCATTTTCAGTTCTTTAAAACACAATCTGGCTAACCAAACGTTTCAACAATTAATCACAAAACTGCGGGATAAATGCCAGGAGTCAACAAATTTGAATACCCATATTAATATATACATTACTTGGGTGAATTGAAATCTCCAGTAGATTGGCCAGAACCTCAAATTTCACACAAAAGCATAGACAAATGTGTACATATGAATGTATGAAAACTACTCTTTTTAACATGAGAAGAAAATGCTACATATCATTGGTCGATTCACCCAACCAGTCCGGTTGCATCTTGAGAAATCAGAAATTGAAGGGTTTAAATCAAGACACCACCGGCTTCGGTTCTAACCCTAACATCTAATTCATAAGGAAACCTCTGGGGATACCCCAACGTGGTGATCCAGTAAAATAGATCACGCTAGAGATATTAAAAAAAAAATCGAAAACTTTTAAGGTTGTCAGGCTGATTCAATGAGAAAGATACCTCCGAAGTTTCCATGTCTGCGTTGAAGCAGCTCCTGCTGTAGTTGACCCGTTCGATGGGAAAGCTCGTTGTGCGGAGCGGGTAGAGTACGATGAAAAGCAAAGTAGAGAGTTGCGGTTGGAAGATTTCATGGAAAACGGGAATGAGATTTTTTTTTTTTTTTTAGTTCTGGTAATAAGGAGCGATTTAAAAGGTGGAAATATATTTTTAATTTATTTTAGGTATTTGGGTGAATTATATTTTTGAGTTGAAACATCGAAAATTTTAATGAGGCGTTTTGATTTGATACGGCAATTAGCTTCTTTTTTTTTTTTTTAATTCTCTTTCAAGCAATCATAGATTATATAGCCAATGTTTATTGCGAGTAAATTGAGAAAAAATGCTTAAAACAGCTCAATAAGATGTTTGAAAATTTTAATCAATAATATTTCTTCTAATAATAATTTTTTACTATTAACTAATAACAATAGTTCTAAAAAAATGCTTTTGCCATTTACATTTTAATACATAATCTAGATAGATATAGATTGGTTAAAATAGCTAGTGTGTTCAATATAAAATACTCAAAAAATAACAAATTAAATTTTGTTATAAAATTTAATAGCTCATAAAAATATTTGTAAGAAATTATGAAAATATTTATTTATATATCATTACTCATTTAATGGATTGAAAGAGTATTATCAATATAGGTCATTTAACAGATTGAAAGAGTGTTATCAATATAGGAAAAGTTTGGGCAAACATAAAGCCACCCATAAAAATGTTATAAAATTATTAGTTTTGTTATTCTTATAAGTAGATTTTATTAAATTATTATTTAACAAATATTTAAATTTATTTAATTTTATAAATTAAACTATAAAATTATAAAATTTAACAATTTTAATTTGATAAGTATGGATTTGAGACTCTCATTTTTTGAGCGCCTCTCTTTTCGTAACATTAAATTGTTGAAATTGTGTCATTTATAAATTTAATAATTTAAAATTTTTCCTTGAGATTTTTTATACATTAAACAGATGTTTTTAGGACTAGGAAGATGCATGCACTGCTATTTCTAGATGAGACACGATTTTATATCCTATCATAGTGGAGTTAATGAGTGCGGGGAGAAGACTGATCAACTTTGAAAATTTTTATATATATTAGACAAAAATTTTTTAAAGTTTCTTTAGTCCGTTTGAATTTTCAAAACTGTCACATATATATATATATATCATGGCAAAATTTAAAAATTTTTCCCTAGATTTTGTAAGATCTTGTATATAATGTGTAATAGTTTTATGGGTTTAAATAATTCTTTATATATTTTAATTCTTAAAATTTTTACATTGATATTGAACATTTTAAAATTATAAAAATAATTCTACCTTTCTATGACATACCTGTCAACGGGAAACCTATAATAATACGTATCCGCTCAACCCCAAGAAAAATTCTCACTCCGCCACTGCATCCTATGCTTTGCGAGACAAATGTTCCAATGTGTGCCCGTTTTCACCAAAAAGTAAAGAGAACACGGCAGGGCCGTATATCCAAACTCACGTCATTCCACTCTTCTTAATATAAAGAAAACGTACAGTGGCGTTTTTTTTTGTTTGATCGTATAATAGTGTTTTGTTAGTAGTGAATACAGAACTGGTTAAACAGCAGAGCGGAAGAAGTGTGTTGGTAACAGAAATCTTTACGAGAGATTAAAAAAAAACACCGAAAACCTTTTGAGAGATTTCTTTTTCATCGTTTTGTCTGCCGCAAGAGCAGGAAGTTGGTGGGTTTTCTTATAATTTCAATCACTGATAGGTGAAACTAGGAAATTACAGTTTATTACGACACAACTTGCTCCAATAATACCCAAGCAAAAAAGTTCACTCTACCACTGCTGAGACAAATGATAAAAGTTGACAGCCACGCAACAATACAAGTAAGTTTTGCTCCAACGATGCTCATTCAAATGGATTGGTTATGCGCCAGTGAATCTTCCATCTTGCAGGGTATCATCTATATTCTTGGAAGTTAACATGGCCAGTTGCTTGTGCATGCTCGACTGCCTCCTATATAATATGTCCACAAAATCGTAAGAACTAAACGAGATTAGCAAGGACTAAAAACACGAAGCAAATCATCATGGAATGAGAAATGACCTTCTGACCAACTACTCCAATTTGGCATACCCCACAGCGCAGAGTGAAGCTAGCAGTGTCAGTGTAACTCCGTTTCCTGAGAAATTGCAGGCATAAAACTTACATACATACATGGGCACAAATATATTGCAAGGGCGCTGGGGAGAGGATTCATTGTTGCTTAATAATTGAGAGACCACCTCAAGATTGTCTCCAAATTAAATGGAACAGATGAAATTTTAAAGGGATCATATTCTGTAAGATTAAACAATGGAAATAATAGAAAGTTCATGGCATCCATTCTCAAATAACTTGCTTTCCTATCATCACAGGTTTAATATATTTGTCCCTACTAGAAGAAACATTACTGTCAAACTATACAAATTGACTTCAATTACATGCACAACTTCACCTGTATGGCTGTACGATTTGAAAACAGACAAAAATCTAAAGGCAAGTCAAAGTTTTACTGGTATAATGCTCAACTTCTCAACAGCACCTAAAACGAAAACAATATTCCTCTAATGAGATCCTGAATGAATAATATTTCCAACATATTTATATGCCAAGCAAACAAGCATTGGCAAAGATCAACTCCGGCAACAATCAATAAATGTAAATATATACCATGAAAGTACCTTTGTGAGAGTAATGAAACAACAGAGTCAATTACCGAAATAAGAATAAAACATCATTATACCAGGTCAACTTGTTAAGCTTAAACTATTATGCTTGTTTGTTTGTATATTAGTGCCGTGATCTGCTAATTCTAAATTGAAATAAGTCTTCTGACACCTTCAATGATGGACATTCAAAACAAATCTATTATATTGAAATTTGAAAATGAAGACATGATTTTTCAATCAACTGAACATGAAAAGTTTCATCTCTTTCCACATATTCAAGTTTCATTTATTACAAAAGCTCAATGAGAATCAAATATTACCTCTGTTGCTCCTTAACAAAATTAAGAGCAAGCCCCTCAATAGGTCCAATGCTTCTATGTTTTTGTACAGAAAATATTGTCTGATCAAACTCTTCAGGGGCCCCCTCAAATGGAGACATCTGATCCATACAAGGTTTAATTATCAGGAACCATATAAATGGAAAATACACATGAATCAAAATTGTGTCTTTGAGGCAGATAAATAGAAATGGTTGCCCATTTGGAGTGGCAGTGAGTAGAATTGATATTGAAAAATTGATTCGTGTTTGGATATGTTATGCAAAATTGACAGGTAAAATTGGCAATTCTTAATATTCACTCCTCAAGTCACTGAGGAGGGGGGTGGTGTGCCAAAAAAAAAAAACAAAGATAAGGGATGGAATAGAGTAATGCTGAAGTGGGGCCATCAAAGGGCAGTAATTGTCCCTAGTATTTAGGTTATTGCCAATTTACTCCTTCAAACTGAAAATAAAAGATGGAAAAAGAAGAAAAGAAGGAAAGCAAGATGAGATTTTTAGAACAACATACAGCCAATGCATCGTAATGGAGACCATCATAAATCACCATAACCCTTTCAGAATACTTGCTTTCCTGTCAAAAGTGTCAACACAAGAACAACAGAAAATTTCAGCTATAGGAAGTTGACAAAACTTAGGAGCATGTCAAATGCATCAAAAGGCTAACCTGACCATACAAATCACATCTTGTTGTTTGGATATCATATGCTGCAATTTCACGCCCATAATAATCTGCTAATATTGAAAGTTCAATTGCACCTTGGCAAAGAAAAATAGTGGCAAAGTTAGCAAACTGAGCTGAAAGAAAACTAACATTACTCTAATGCTAAATTTGCTACTTAATATGCAAGAAGACATTCAAATGCAGATAGATTCACGTGTTAATCGACCGACTAAATAATCTGACTCACTATATTTTCATCAAAAAGCCTGCCATTAGAAATCAAACATCTGAAGTTTAAAGAACCTCCAACTTCATAAAAGATAATCTGCACCATTTATTTCCTGTGCGGGCATACAATAGCCAATCTGAAGCCACCCAATCACTGGCAGTGTCCGCTTAATAACTCATTAAGGAAAATGGCTTATCGTCCTAACACCGTTAAGATAAAACTGGCCACTAGGGAGGAGGGAAAAGCTGAAAATAGAAAATGTTTCCTATTCTCAACATATTTAAAGCTCTTTTCCTTTCACATGAATATGTAAATCTACATACTGGCATGTGTATGTTTTAAGTTTGAGTTTTTAAGTTTTACTGTCTTCAGTTTGACGAAAATCTTAATGATATAGCACAGACAAATAAGATGAAAACAATTTTTATTCAAGTACCTATACTATATGTGGTAATTTTCAAGTCTACTTCCTCTCACAAAATTCACATACTCCAAGAACTCAAACCTTTAATTTTAATCCTACAAATTCACTCTTTCAATCTGCTCATTCTGCCAAAAATCAGAAATTATGTTTCCCACGTTTAATTGCAATTTTTAAATTTAATTTGAATGCCAATTAAAAGTTTGGCAGAAATCAACTACTCAAAACTACTATATCACATTTATGGAAAAAGTCAATAATATTTTGTGCTAAATCAAACTAAGTTTGGGTAAGTTTCATCATTTAAAAAAAAAAAAAAAAGCAAAAGAAAAGGAGTTATTGATGACATTTAGTAGACCACGCATCTAAAATTGCAAATCATGCGCAGCTTGAGAATTCACAATAATTGAAACTACTCCCTACAAGTTGTCCAGTTGATTCTTTGAAAGTTCCTGCATGTCAGATATCTATAGGGCCATGGAGAAACTCCAAACTTTATCTCTACTTCATCCATCTCCCTCTGCAATGGAAAAAGCCCCAAAAACAGCAATACAATCTCTAGTTTTGGGACTAGGTTTTACATCAGATCTTCCCCTCTGACATAACTTAACACATTTAAAACTCCTAACCAACACATTTTCTCTTGGCATTTATGTGATCTACAAATTAAAAATCTACAATCATCAAGATAAGCAACTCAGAAAACCCTACTGTTGTCGTCTACAAATAATTTCTTTCAACCATAATTGTTAACAGCGAATAGCACATTTATGCGCTTAGGGTTATAGCGACATAGCACATGACGCATTTAACTGTAGCACAATTATATTACATATATAAATATATATTTATATATGTAATATAATCCTAAATAATAAGAATATATAAAAAATAGCCTTAAAAATATGATAAACATTAAAAAAAATTAAGCATAACAAGTTTAAAATTTATTCTCACCATCAAAAACAACATTGTCATCACAATATGGAACATCATCATGAAGGAACAAAGTGAGAGCTAGTGGGAGGACAATTAGTGGGGAGAAGGGAATATTAGCAGAAGTTGACAGGGGTATAGCAAGGACAAAGTGACAATTAGTGGGGGCATAGTTAGTGGAAAGAAAGGAATGTTAGCAGTTGACAGGGGTATGTGCGTTATGAAAAAAAAGAGTGGCAATCGGTGGGGTGACAGTTAGTAGGGAAAAGAGAGAAAGTTAGCAGCTGATAGTGAGGAGGGGAGGTGCATTATGGAGTGCAAGGTCAAGATGTTGGGCATTGGTTTTTAGGTACTAAGGGAATGAGAGCTGAGGCTTGGGGCTGGGATTTTCTTAGCAAAGGGCAATAGCCTTGGGGAATTCTAATTTCTGGTCTTCTATTTTTTGGTGTAGATCTTGTTGAATCTTAAATAAATCCCCTTCTTTATATTGTGTGCACTCTTAACTCTAACAAATAGAGTTAGAGTTGTTATTGAACAATATTTAAAAAGAAGAAATAATTGGTAGAAGCTGTCATCCAAAAATATAATAAAACAGAGCACTAAGTAGAAAACTGAAAACATGTTGTAAATAGGTTAGGTTTTATAATACTTCTCATTTTTCCATAAAGTCCCATAGCTGCACTATAGTGCAGCATAGCATGCGCTATGCTATGGCCCATTGCTGAGCGTTATCAGCTATAGTGATGCGCTATGCACTATGCGCTATAGCAAGCACTATTTTGAGCTATAAATAACTAGGCTTTTGACACTAATAAACAACCATTAGAATATGCACTTACAGACCAATACCACTTCGTATTGATTTGATCCTTCCCTCCTCTCTAATCAAGAGCTTCTCAAAAAAACATAAGCACCAGAAAGGAGTATTGTCAAGCAGCAAAAATTTATTACTAGTCATTTTATGCCACATCATGTAAACTCAACATTAACTGAATCACAGATATAGCGTGAGAAGAATATTGGCAAGTCATTGGACTAAATAGAATCATAATTGGTCATAGTAGAGCACCATAAGCATAAGTTTTAACTTTCAAGGTGTAACAGTTAGCCATAAAATGGATAATTCTTTACATAGGCATGGCTCAGCTAACCTCCCCACTTCTCTGAGTCAAGGATCCAGGCACAATACTCAGCATTTGGCTTTCCAAGAAGTGCCTCTGAATATTTCTGTGGATCACTTGCTACTGCTGCAGCTATAACCTTTAGCAAATCAATCATAGAAAGTATTTAGGTATACATTATTCAAAGATGTGAAGCACACAATCAATATGAAAATAGGAAAAAATTTATGCAATGGAAGGGTGCAATAGTTCCACTTCACTCATTATGGGTCCTATTTTCTATGTAGTTTGTAGTGTCCCATTTCCCCATCCGAACAACTACTCTGATTGGCTTCCTTATGATGGCCAAAACTTCATTGAAGTCACTCTCCAGAAATTGTGTTCAGATTTTGACTGTGATTCAGCATTGACCTTTTGAAATATGATCAAATAATCCACACAGCTCTAAACATGCACCTAACTACATATATGCCTTAGATACACTTTCATCCAAATTTCATAGAAGCTCCGATGTCAACCCAAAGTATTGTTTCTTTATAAATTTTGCTGCTGAATTCCACTTTGACATCACTATTGTCCATGCCTGGACTTTCAGACACATAAGGGATAGACCCCTCTAACATAAAAGCCTAAATTCAAGAAGAAACCATAAATTGATTATCAGGGCCAAACTCAGAAAGTTATTCCTTCTAATCAAGCATTGTCCAACCATCTCTAACTAACTTTATATTTTGGTAATTTTGCTATAAATGAAGTCAGATGGCATCTAAAGCTCAAGCTAAAGCAATACTTTCTCATGTATAGCCTTTTTGCTCCAGTATCTTTATATTTTGGTAATTTTGCTATAAAAGAAGTCAGATGGCATCTAAAGCTCAAGCTAAAGCAATACTTTCACATGTATAGCCTTTTTGCTCCAATATTTTTCCCTTCAAATGTTTTACAACAAAAGCCATGAGACAATGGTCCAGAGAGCAGTAAGATTGGACAGTGCATAATTTATCCCTAAAAAGGAAAAAAAAAAAAAAAAGGCTTGAATGAAGATTCTCAAATGACAAATTTTGAATTTTTGGATATGAAAAGCAAATACATGATTTCATAATGACAGGCTTTTTGGTGTTGCCACATGATGAATCTGCCACCCTAGTAGTAAGTATCAACTCATAAATTTGATTGCATATTTTGTAATGTGGCTAGTATTGAGTGCATAATAGTAGGCATGGCAGACCATAGAGTAGAAACTTCTGATGGATTGATAACAAGGCATGGAGTTCTATAAGGGAAGTCGAGGCCCATATCAGGATTTAAACATGTATCCAAGGTCTGACCTAATATTTAGATGCTGACCTTCTGCAAAACAATGTCCGGCATGTATATATGGGCACGTCTAGAAGACTCTCCATGTACAACACATACTCACATATATGTGAAATTCACTCATTTAGAGCCCCACTGAACATCCACATCTACTTATTTCATTTATCCTGTGCTTTCCTTGTAACCATTTTAATGATTGAAAATCCAGTTGCCATTCTTCTCATATATCTGTTCTGTGCGTCTTGATACAAAATGTCAGGCATTAAATATTTGTCCCACAAATGACAAAACAAATTTTCTGTATTCATCTTTTGTTCAAGATGATACCAAGCAAAGTGATATGCTAAGTCAATCAATATGGTTTAACCTTCGAATTACTTAGTATAGCCACCGTACATCATGTCATGATCAGTGGCACAAATAATGTCAGAGAGTATATTTCGAGGACCAGAAACAAAGGAGGGTCTTAAAAATCAGGACAGCACAATGCAAAGACACTCCCTGGGTTTCTTTATTTGAGAATCACATTCATACTTTGATGCAACATGCATGGAAATGAGGGAGCATAATTATAGCCAAAATAAATCAAATATCAAAAAAATTACCTGTCTCAACTCAGGAGCTTTATTTTTGTCATGATCCATGACATACCTGAAATCAAATAAAAAGGAAAAATTTAAAATTAAATAGTCCTTAGTGTATTTGTCATTGCTACCACTGATGCTTGTGACAGAAATCCCATACTCCATAGCTTACCCAATTGCATTAAAGAGGCAACTATTATCAGAGGGAATGACTCTTCTCACAACAATTCCTTCCATGATGTAAATTACTTTATCCCTGAAAAGTAATCACAACACCTGCACAAAATCCAACAGGGAAAAAATGTGCAAATTAGGCATTGCTTTTATGTTATTACATAATAATCAACGACAGCTTCAACGCCAAAAACTGAAAGAAATACATTTTTACCCCATCCCCAACATAAAGACAAAATTGTCACATAGGAGTGGGGGAAAAAAGAAGAATAGGTTAAGTTATGCACTGGATATGAAGTTAAGAAAGAGGCAGTCATTTAATTAACAGGATGGAAAGCAACACGTCATTCTGTATTATGCAATAATAATATGTCTAGACAGTCCAGTAAACCAGGTTGCCTCCAACAGAACTTGAAACGTTGTTTGGCCAAAATCTAAATTTTAAACAGATGCAGGATTACAAGCGTTGAGAGGACAAGTACACATAATACATAAATTTAGCATCTTCTTCACATAATTTAGTTTTCTCAACTGTTTATCTGTTATGTTGAACCCCAAGATACAGTATCCAAACAAACATTTCCCAGCATATAACAACTCAGCAAGACTAAACACCTAGAATTTATGATTACGCCAAAGGTAAAATTCAAACTTAAAGATCAACGAAGAATTATAAGCTGTCGGCTACATCTATCAGGCCATGAATTAAGTATACACAGCCATTGACAGCAAAAAAAAGGGGTCAAGAAAAAACATTCTTGAATTTGATGAGAGAAAAATTAGTTAAAATAGGAAGACAAGAAAAGACAAATACATAAAAAAAAATAAAATAAAATAAAGACACAAAGATGGGAGTTTATAAAGTAGAAGAAGCTGGAGCAGAATTTAGCGAAGAAAACAAAACCCAGATGCAGAGTTTCAATAATAGCCAGCTCCAAACAGCAGAAAGATACACAGAAGCCAACTTCGAAACAGCCCAAAAGCATAAAAAGCAAGATAACTATTGACAAAACAAAAGAGCATCCAATGGAACTTCTAGATCTATGGGTGCACCAGGAATTGCTTTGGACACAAGAATACCAAACAAAGATAGCTTTTCAAACGTTAGAGACATAAGACAGAAGCAATAATGGATAGCATCTTACTCCTTTTTTTAATTATTATCTTCGTCTGCTCCTGGAAGTGGCGGTATTGGTAGGGTACTGCCTACAGGTTGAGGATGAGATGATGATGCTAAAGGTGTCTACGTTTCGATGTTGCAATTAAAGGTGGGAACCAGATGTTACCGTTTCGGACGCTGTCGACTGTCGTCCCTTTCACAGGGGAAATGTTTGAGGATGCGTTTCAGGAATTAATCATGGCCCACCATCTTGATCTGAAACATGGAACATGGTAGATTAATTGAACACGCCGAACAAATATCAGGATTTATATATTTTTTTCCAACCGAAAACTGATTGTCCCTCAAATTCAAAATTTTTACCTATGCTTAGTAATATATACGCTTTCATTGAAATTTCATTTCGTAATTTCTACATATGCAAATTTTAACCTCAAACATTTAAAATTATAATTTTTATTTTCTAAATTGAAATATAAAACTTAAAAGCATAGTAGACCTAAGCCAATATCAATTAGATTTATATCACTAAAATGAATTACTTAATTAACCAGGTAAGAAGACGGTCAATGACTTGTGTTTTCCCTTTTTTTTTTTGGGTTTTCTATTACATATGAATATTTTTTTATATGTTTTTGCTTGACGGTTATGTCGCATGTGAATAGTCTATTTGTATGATCCATTTTGTAAACCAACGCTTACATGGTCAGACAGCCAAAAAGCTTACCAACCTAACGCAGAGTTGTAGTGGCCAATGTTAGGTGAATGGGGAGAGTTAAAAGGACACGTTTAGATACATGACTGAGTGGGTGACACAAAATCATACCAAATACTACTCTAGAAAGCGGGAATAAAAGCATTCAGCACCAAAATAGCTGCATCCGCCAGCAAGATATATTACTTACCTTCGGCAGAGAATACAAAAAGTACAACGCTAATGGCGCTTGATCAGTCCACAACAAAAGATTAAAGTAGCCTATCATAATTCATTTAATTTAATCATCACAAAAAACATGTTCTCAGTAGGCAAAACTCCCGCACCCTACCCACACTCAACCAGCCCAAATCAATTTCTCACTCAAACTTCAAACTAACTGAAAATAACTGATTGATCATACAGTGCATGCTCAGGTGATATCGAACCAGCTTCACTCTCCAAAAACTCACGATTCGATTCCCACCCCTCTCCTGATGTACAACAACAACAACAAACCAAGCCTTTTCCCACTAGGTGGGGTCGGCTACATGGATCAAACGACGCCATAAACTTCTATCCAAAACCAAATTTTCGGATATACCATTTAACCAAAGATCTCTTTTAATCACCTCTCCAAGTGTCCTTTTTGGTCTTCCTCTACATCTTCTCACAGGACTAAACACCATTTGGTCAACCTCTCCTGATGTAATGTACCATAAAGAAATAATTGATCATACAACATACACATATAACCACCGACATAACTCGTGCATACTATTAATCAGAATTGAATCAAGATTCTCAAATCTGATTTTACCCAACCATAGCTTTTAACTCCAATCTAACCTGAAACCAATCCATGCGAACATCTAATTCTCAGTTTAAACAGGAAGAATGAAAAAAAAACTGTTGATAGTACGAAAGCTATCAAGCTAGTTTAAGCATGCTTTCCACCTCTATCCAAGGAATGTCTTACTAGACATCACTCTGTTTCACTTCGCCTCGTGGGGACGGAATCGGTTATTGCCATGAACAGTGTAAAATAAGAAGTCTAAAATGGACCTGATAGCATAAATAGCCTTAAAATAATTGAGTTATAACGTAAATACACGGCCCAGGTCAACTGATACAATATTATTCCATAATATTGACAACTACAAACAGAAACCTCCCATTTCATTTCTTCCACTTTTAATGGGCATCCAATCGCGAGACACTAAAAAAAGTCCTTCCTAATAGATGACAAGAGCACTTCATTCAAGGAGAACAAACCAAATTAAAATTCCAATTATTTGAGATGTTCCCTCCAGCATTATTCACCTGATTTAGCTGAAGGGCCAGACACAGAGTGCCCAAAAGTAGAGCTCATAGTGCTGCTATGCACTCAATTTCAATCTTGGCATCTAATGGCAAGGCAGCTACTTGATATGTTGAACGAGCTGGGGCAGGTGAAGGAAAGTCTGCAAAACCAATTAAGCCACGGGTAAATGAATATTTTTCTCGTTTCAGCAAAGGGCTCTGAGCATATTCAATGATCTTTTTACTCAAACAAAAGAATGCTACTCTTGCCTCAATCTAGTTTTCACCCCTTATATATAATAAATATTTACAATAGCCAATGACAAGTTAACAGATAAAGCTTAAACCTTAAAAGTAAAAAGATTTTCGACCCAAAAGCTGGTAAGCTGTCTGCTTGCCTGTCACCTTTATCTATCCATAGAGAACAGGTTATCTCCCTATAAATGGAGCAAAAGTAGAATCATGTAGAAATATGTCCCTATACCCTATAGGGATTTCATAATCTGCTACATTACATGAATAACTATTACAGTATAAAAAAAACTTCTGATGAGTTCAGAAGTTCAGGTTAATGCGGTGCATGTCTTGACTCATGAGCAAATCTACTGTGTGCTTAACACAAGATTGTGATCTATGTCAAGGAAACATCAAAGTCACAACTACAGAACTTACATTTAGCATAGATCTCATTTACTTTCTTAAAGTCCTTCAAGTCAGCCAACCTGCAGGAGAAAAACAGTAAAAAAGCTATTCATCTTATTACAGGCACTTAACTCAATCCAGACTAAGAAAAACACAATCATACATAATAGTTGTCTTAACAACTGATGAGTAGCTAGCACCACCAGCTTTTAGGATTTCCCCCATATTTTTGAGAACCTGCAATTTTTTTATTATCTCAAATGTTATACATAACCATAATATTAGTATCCGGTGCACTTTCACAACAGGCAAATGCAATGTCAACACAACATTAGTAACATATAATACTGGGAAGTGAGATAGTGACTCAAATGCATCCGATGATGAACTCTTATTGAAATCAATAGAAATACATATTACAAATAATACATACTGATCGGATCACAATCCAACCATCCACCCACACTGTAATTCACGTAGAATTAGACAAATCTGCCCACTTGGACAGCCCTCTGGCTCTAAGGCGCTAGAAACCTCCCCATACACCTAGGATCAATCCCTCCTCTTCAGAACAATGCCTATATGTAACCTACACAATAACTACTCATAACTGCTATTAATACATAATAACTGCCACCTATGACATACTAATACATAATCACTGCCACTTATGACACATAACTGCCACCCATAACATTAATTTATGTCTACTCTCTTATGTTTCCTAGAGTAGACCTTAATAATTGGTGGTCTAACAGCATCCATACAGACAATAATGACATTCATGTGAGCAGTTAGCATATATTATTAATAAAGGTATTCCACCTTTTTTTTTTTTTGGAAGAAAGAAACACAGATTGGTCACTCAAAGTCAAAATGGTCTGGTCTCTGTTTAATTAGTTTCACTGGCTTATCTTGACCATTTAGCCATTTTTTCCTCTCTCCTTATTTTCATATTTGGAAACTCAAAGTTTCACACACATGCAACTGGCGAGTTTTCTCAATCTTAATGGTTATGCTAAAACGCTAAGCACTTCCATATGGATGTAGATGGTAAATTTCCCAATTCAAGATTGCCAACACTTAATGCCACAAAAGTTAATGAATAGCTAAGAGTCATCCTTTCCAAAAAGTAAAAGAAAAGTGAATAAGACGTCTGAGTTCTTTTCATTAGTAAAGGAATTCCTTAAATTGGATAAATAAACTTCCAGACGACTAAATTTTAACATCAAGCATCAACTGTAATGAATGCTGACACCCAGAGTAAAATGAACAGCATAGAATGTTAGAAAAACTTAGAAAAAAATCAAGCCATAAATCAATAAGCATTTAAAGACCATATGCACCAACCCAGAAAAATGTGTCACAGTACTATTACTATGAGAGAAGTCACTGCCAAAAATGTTGCAAGTTTAGGGGTCTCTTCTTGTACCTGCTCTGTTTGATCTTCAACATTGTCAGAGATGAACTTCCCTGTCTGAATATAAGCACAAAACTCAAATTATCACAGTGCAATTTCACCATGCAACCAGCTTACACACAAATATATACATACGCCAGGCAAGTAGAAAACCAAAATGATGAGTGAAGTTCAGATGGTCACTAACAAACCTCAGGAATAAGACCAAGAACGCCCGACACAAACAAGAGGTTGTTGGCTTTGATGGCTTGAGAATATGGACCCAGTGCAGCTGGAGCTTTTTCAGTTTTAACAGCTTCCTTGATACCTACAATTGATGAGAAAAGTGATTACCACAACATAAAATTGTGCTATGTAACAGAAGAGTTATGCAAAGCTGGTATTTGTTGCAAAGTTCAAACAACATAATCTATCTCTCCTGAAGTACAAAAGATATCTCTACTAGGGTCAATATACATATTTAAGTCCACAATTATCTATTAAACTAGTTTGCCAGCAATGCTCATGAACACCTATTGATGGGTGCTCATAATTTTTCTACACTTCAAAGCAGTTACAAACCACCCTTGCTAAATGATCATACGTTCAATTGAGCACAAAGCCAAAATGCCAAATTCTTCTGGACGGAAATACTTTGGTATTAGCATGTAATCAAGCCTACACCCAAAAGCCAAATGCTCATGAAAAAGTCCTAACATGTTGAATAAAAATTTCATTCATCAGTGCGAAATCCAAGAAGAGATTCTAGTATTACAGCATTGGTAGCACTGAGCTTGAATATTGCAAGAGCTTTTCTTTTTTTAATTTCCATTCCCACCCATTTTTTTTTTTTAAAAAATAAAATATTACTGGGTTCCAACCCAAGGTAAGATCGGTTTTAGTACACTCAGGAGCACATTTAAACATTAAGCTAAAATTTGTTCATTTTCTTATCCTTTATTCAACAAATATAAGACAGATCTTGAGAATTGTAGAAATAATGATTAAACAAAAAAAGCTAGCATTATGGTCAAGAAACTTATTATTAAGAAGCCATAGGAAATTTACGTAGTGCCATCCTCATATTTATTTGGGACGTACCCAGAACCCTTCGTCCAGAACCAGGGAAGTCCTAGATGACTAGTTGCAACTCAGACAGAGAATTCGATTTCCCAAGTTCTTTCTGCTTTCCTTGAGTTTATGTTACAGTCACATAATTGTTTTAGAACAAGTCCATCATGGGTTTGAACAAAGAGGATTTTGTTTAGCACTTTTGGTATGAGAAATAAACGATGCTTAGAGTTCTTGACAGTGTACGTAAATAATGGTGAACAGATGCAAGGCTTATGTGTCGATGGTCTTACAATCTGTGGTACAAGTCCAAGATCCCCTCAGAGAACTCATGGACCTCTTTTTCCCAGGATGAATGCCAGTACATTGACCTCAGACCCCTAGTATAACCCAAGTCTAAATATAGTAACAAGTAGCAAAACGCACCAAAATGTCAAAGGCTTACATTATGCAAATTTGAATTTGGACAATTTCTTGTAGTATACAATAGGATAGCAAGCAAAGTGGCAAAAACACTCTAAAAATATGTCCGTTAAACTATGCTGAATGCACTAAGCAGTCATTGGTCCCATTGCCTATCAGTTGTGTCTTATAATTCAATTTTAGAAAGTAGTATGCTAAATTGCTATTACTACACTCATGCTGCTATAGTAAATCAGCTCAATCAAAATGGAATCCATTGTCAGAAACTAATTTGCTATAACATCCACGCTACTGTATTAAAGCCATTCCAACCTGCACTTGTAGAGAAGTGTTGTTTCGCTCATTGACTTAAGACACTGTCAATTTTATGGATGGATTGAAAGAACACTAGAAATACAGAACTTCAAGATTTTTCAGATGCTTTTTCAATTTCTTGAATTAGACGCTACTGTAACTACTCCAACACATTTTGTGAAAACAAAAGCAGGGTTAAGGAAGTTGTTAATGTGATTGTTCTCCAGAAACCAAACGAAGGATAGTCAGAGTTGTCGGAGAAGAGACAGGCAATAGGAAAGGATCAAAACTTACCGGAATCGGTGGAAATGCTCAAGGAAGCGAAAGGTGCAGAACGCTTGGAAGAAGCAGTGCGCCACAAAGCGGTGCCGGCCACCGAGACGCAGCCTATTCCGGCGGCCAATGGAGCACGGCTGCGCAGTGCGCCGACGTCCATCGCCGGCAAGTGGAAGGACCTGGCAGCACACCACGCCATCTCTCTTGCTCACTCTCTCTCCTCGTCCGCGTCTCTCTCGCGCCCTCTTTGCCCAGTGTCTCTCTGTCTGTGTGTGAAATCTGGTCAATGGATGGTGTATTTATTTTACCAAATTCACCCTTATCTGACTCGCGCATTTACGATTTTCAACCATGCTTTGCGATTCGAATGTGCAGGCAAAGCTTCTATTCGTGGCCTTGAGCCCAGGACATGCTTCCTGGGGTCCACAAAGCTGATTTTGGACTTCGCCTCGCGAGTGCACAGCCCAACCGAGCAAAAAAATTAAGATAGGCGAGGAACTTAAAAAAACCCAGTACCTTAACAAAAAAAAACACACGGCGGCATTCATGTCAACCTTTGACAACAGGCGTAGGTTTTTTTTTTTTCCTTTTTATTATTGATATAAGGGACTAAAGTTCTACATATGGAGAGAGGGAATAGGACGAAAAAAGAAAGGACTAAACTCTTAGTGACAATTCGTGTCATGGAATCACAAAAATCTAAGCAATCAGCATAGTAGATTTTGTTGAAAAAGTATTGTGTCTTATTCTATTTTAATATAATATATGCACTATCACTCACATATTAACAAAAAATAGAAATAATAGAGTGCATATTAAATAAGTACATATTTAAAATATACTATTAACATGATTAGATTTTGTCATTTAGCAATAATTACTAATCAACTTTTAGACTCGACAATTATTTTTGTTGTAACAACTCTCAATCATTTTTTTGAAAATTTATGAACAGTTGGTCAAATTAAGCTATTGTAGCAAAGAAAAAGATTGCTTCCGTGAAATTTATATCCTAAACGTGAAAGCAACCAACATAGCACAAATGTTTCTGATGGCTGTTAAGATGTTTGAGTTCCCACTCTAATGCTGCTCATCAATGTGATCAGGAACGAAAGTTCTACACATGGGGCAAGATCCTTCTTGAATTAGCCATTTGTCTATGCAGTGTAAGTGAAATAAGTGGCCACACTTTGGAAGTCTCCTCACCGGCTCCCCATCCTCAAATTCCTGCAATTCAAGATGCATAGACTTTGTGTTGATTTATTTGTATGAAAGAGATATTATACTCAAACATGTAAGGGTGTCAAAAAGGGTTAAGTCCATTGAACTGGCCCGTCCTACCAAAACGCTTGGTTATTTTACAGTGGGTTAAGGTAATTTGTCGAGATTTATTTTTATAATCATTTTTAAGTTAGGATGAGATAAAATGACTTGTATAACAACCCTATTAGCATGTGCTTTAACATTCTATTAAGCAAATTTTCAGCGGGTTCTGACTTCAGAGACATTTCTCACCTGGAAGCAAATTGAGCAGCATGACTCATTGTACAATTTCAACATCTTGCTGGAGCTAAATTGATGAACTGGAAGCTTTTGAATAAAATTATGGGGCAACCATTTGACTCTCCTCACATCATAAATATCTGATATTTCTCTGTGAGTTGTTTCTGGTATCTGAACAAATGAGTTTCACCAAATGTTAGTACAAATATTGATGCCAAGAACACTTTATACTAATACACAATTTATAGGCCAATAAATTCTCAACTACTTTGCTATCGCTACTTACATGCCATTGATAGGCTTGTGCAGCTGCTGGACACACCCATTCCATAAACACCTTCCCATTCAATAAACTGCTCATGATTAATAGGGCAACCTGCAATTCCAAACCAAAAAAAAGAGGTTGGAACAATAGTATGTTATAATCTCAATTCTTTTATCTATACAAATTAAATCTTATAAAAATTTCACTTAAAAAATATATATTATTAAATTTATTAAATTTTATGAGATCAAATAAAAGTAACACTCGCAAATATTTTTATGAAGGTTTTATAAAATTTTATTATTGCGAATACTTTTCCCTATTGCAATAGCAAATTGTATATCAAGATATTGGACCTAATTCCATGAATAAAGTAACATATAGAACCTGCTATGCGACTGTAGCTTTTGGAACAGGATTAGGGACCGTTTATGCATATGCAAATGGAAAAATGGGTCTAGCTACTCGTTACTGGTGAAATAATATGACCTTTGAAAGAAATGAAATATGCTATTGCCAAGATATGGAACCTGCAGGGCTACCTTGGACAAGGGTTCATCATCACCAACAAAATCCAACAATTGTAGGGCTGCAATGGCCCCTGTGACAGCTCCTTTCCCTGCACCATCAAGAAGACCAGCTTCTGTGGTCTGGCCTCGAATTGCTCCTGATATTGCCCCCATTATAGACCCTCCTGCAGAACCAAAATCAAAGAAAACTTCGTAATAATGCCATAACAGGGATTCTTTCCTATGATTCTACAACTTGAGGGGTTAATGCCAAGTAACTGATCACTAATTTATCATCTTATTCTCTCTCTTTTCTTCTTCTTCCTCCCTACCTCTCTTTGGATTTCTATGCAGAAGGATAAAACCCCAGAGAAATCTCCCATCAAGGAGCAGCAGCAAGAAATTCAACCCAATCAAACATTCAAGAAGTGCAAAATGTTAGAAATGAAAAAGAATATATCGTTGACAAAAAGAGAGTTCTGCTCTTCTCAGCTTTTAGCCCAGCCAACTGCAAATGTTAGAACTGCAAATTATGAATGTAACTTCCATTGGTTGCTCAGTGAGCAATGAACGGAGCTTGACTATAAGCCTAAATTTGTAGTATTTAACGAAGGCAACATTTTTCTATTTGACATAAAAAGAAATGTTGATGTTTCTGTCTTTAACATACGCCTCATTTGAAAATCATTTGAACTTAAAGTAAATACAAACGATATGCCACCATCAACAGTTATGCAGCACAAACCCAATCAGCGAAATCCACACGAATGTTAAAAAACATGAAACCATAGTAATACAACATACCTAGTACCAGAACCGAGGTAACTGCAGCAAGAAGAAGTCTCTCCGTAGCTTTCATGAACACCCCAAATACAGCACTGCAAATGGCAGCCAAACCACACAGAGAAAAAAATTCTTTACTCCTGAATGGTGTCTCCATTACACCAGAAAACCACCTCTTCATCGTTAGGAAAACTTTTTGAGCAGGCATATGTAGGAGAATGACCTATATCTTGGCATGGGAACAATGAAGCTACTCTAGCATTTAAAGGGGGAGGAAGAGCGAGGCCACGTTGGTTGCTAAATGAATATCTGTACAGCCATAAATCCTACGGGCCAGTTACAGTATATGACTGCACAGTGCTTAATCAGTGTGGTTACGTGGATGGAGGAGGCACAAGTTTATTTTCTGAAAAAAAATAATGCTGCAGCTGCTGATAGATATTATTCAGTATTTTCGCTTTATTACATGACATAGATCATCTAGTATACCTAGTCACTAATAAATTATTATTTGCATGATTTTTATTTATCATTATTATCATTTACAATAATAATACATCAACAAAATAATATAAATATTAATTTATTATTGAGTTGATATTTTATATTATCAACCAACAACCAACAGGATATTGATCAATAAAAATCGACGATGTCTTAAAAAAATTTAGTGTCAATGTGCATGAATTCAAGTTCTGAAAAGACCTTATTGAAAAAAAAAAATTTTATTTACAACTCTCCATCCTAAAAAAAAATTATACTGTAAGCACTACAAATTTGAAGCCCCTCCAAAACCCCATAATTTGTACTCTAGCATTTTTGGGACTTCACATCCTAAATAGGCAAATTAAATGGCTGGGAACTGCTCTTTACTTTGGAATTTAAAGAGGGCCAGGATTATAGGGAATATTCTATCTTGCATGTAGGCAGAATGAACAACGACAGAATCAAATTTGTCTGTTCAACCAAGTGATTCTTGACAAAAGGTTCATTAGGTCTCATTGGTACAAACTGCATTTAAAGCAACGGTTGAATTGGTTTTGGCGTTGTCAGGTTTGCAATATTACTCAACTACTAGTAATTAAGACAAAGCAGCTCTTGCAAAGCACATTTGAGGCCATAGTTAAAATGGTTTTTCTACTGCATTAATTCTTGTCCTTTCTTAGTTGCTTTGAAATAAAAGGAAACTTTGGGTTTCAGTGCCTTAATTGGTTTGGACCAATAGCATGGCAGTGGGAAACGGGAAATCAACCAAAACTAGGTGCTGAAAAGGTGGTTCCTGGTTGTTTTGCTTCTGTGGGCTGAGCTAGAGAGTGAGCTATCAATTAAAGAATTAACGGGTGTTTGAATTGTATTAACGGGTGGTTCCAGTCCATCATTGATCATGGTTATTAACTTATTAATTGCTGACCATGAGAGAGGATTTCAATTTTCTGAATCTTCTCTTTTACACTATCTCAATATTTGAGTTACTATTGCATTTCTCCACTATCTTCACCTCACTCTTGAACGCTCTCAGACACATCAACTCTTGGATTATCTAAAACAGTTTTTAAGTCGTTTTCCTGGGCGTACTAATACACAATAATGTACAAAAAGTGCTTCCCACAAATTAGTCTATTGAAGAATCATGACACAAACTCTAAAAAGACATTACAGCCAAGGTCACACCGCTCTCCATTTAATTAGAGTGCTTAATGCCTTTCTCTTTGTTCTTTCAAGCGAGTATCCGACCAATACCAGAAAAAATAAATTAAAAAAAAAAAGGGGCATATCCTCAAACAGATAAATGTGAAGTTGCTTCAGAGGGTCTACCACCAAACAAAAAGTTGGTTCAGAAGAAGCTCTTTCGGCGGCCTCATCAAGAGTGCTATGAATTTACAACTTAAAAGCTATGTTCTTTTTGTAGCTTCTGAAAGCTTAGTCTGTAACTTCTGGGCCAAGTTCTTGATTTTTTTTTTTCCTGGATGGTAAGGAAAGTATACAACTTTTTGGGAAGGGGTGAATCGAGCTGAGGGGAGCGGGGATGAAAGCCAGCCCGATACCACTTGAGCCACAGCTCAAGTGGCTAGACCAAGTTCTTTTGTAGCTTCAAAAGCTTAACCACCTACGTCAGCATTGGGCACAAAAGATATATAATAAACAAGAACCTTATGTAAGCCTCCAATATTTAGCGTAGCAAAGGGGCATGCTCCTTCTCTATATACTCTAAGGGAAGACGTTTCAGTTGCACTTTTTGGTTTGATCCAAAGTATTCTATTTGATAGGTATAGACTAATTGTTTTGAGGTATTATCAAATGCTTAAGTAGAGATTTTTTTAAGCAAATTTTTTTATACAAAAAATCTTAATTAAATTTAAAATAATTTATTTAAAATAACCAAATCCTTTCCACTTATGCCAATTTGCTGGGATGATGTTTCAGTTGCACTTGCTTCCCAGAGACGTGTTCCTTGTTTGCGGGGTTTATGTGGTGCACAAGCAATCTCATAATAGAATTTGGAGAGAAATTTCAAACCATCACCTTATAATCAATCCTCTCCTTTTACAGAAAGCGTGGTGATTAATTGGAGTAAGGATTCCTTTAACAGCACCGTCTACTCTACCTTTGAGTTTTACCCACCAAATCCAAATCACATTTAGTATATCTTCCTTTTGCTCCAATCAACTAAAATTCATAAAAATTTAATTTAAATTATTAAATTTAATATTTTAAATTATAAAATTTAATTAATTTAACAACTTCATAAAATTTTTACTATCATATCTTCCATTAGTATAGTATGCCCATAGCCATAACAGTATAGGTTAAAATATATCGAATTTTTTTAATTTTTATTAGTATTTATTTAATTTTTTTATTTTATAAAAGGTTATAATATATCTTCTTAAACATTTATTAATATATAATTGACCCCTTCTATTATTGTACCACTAATTTTGAACTGAAAAGTCACATGTGGCAGGCGTCTTTCGTTCTGCATTGTGATTGCATTGCCATGATTACTAATATAAAAATCGGGGTGGCAGGCAAGCGCAGAAAAAAGCTGGGCCAGTTAAGAGCAAATTTAGTAAGAGGGCCTGCATCAAACAAAAGAATGTTTCAGATTGGCCAATGCAGCTCAAGCACGTTAGCATCATTTGGGAAGGAAGCTGCATAATTAGTCAAGTACTCTGATTAAATAAGTACTAATAAAAATAATAAAAGGGGCGTAAAGCAAGGGATCGGCGGCTGAAAAACTTGGCTCTATGTTGGGGGTGTTGCCACGCCATGGCCACGAATTAAACAAGGATATCCTTTCCACACGCAAGTAGAATTCGGTGATAAAACTTTGAATATTTGAAGTAAGCTGTCACAAGTTAATTTTGGCTTTGTAAATGCAAAAAAAGAAAAAAAATTGTTTAGAAAAAGTTTACTCATTGAGATATCTTTAATATTTTAAAAAAACTAATTTTTATTTGTAAAAAAATTCTAAAAATACCCAAAAAAAACAACAAAAATATCCTCGTCCATTCTTAAGAAAATTGCACTGTAATTTTCTCCTTGGGGCTCCAGCCGGACCAGCCCCGTTGCTCAAAAAAATAAATTAACAGTAAAACTACTTCCAAAAAAAAAACTAACACTAAAAATAACAGAAGGGGTCAATTATATTGAAACTTTATGGAAATATATTATTAGGTTAAATGCACATTAAAAAAATTTGAGAAAGTTTAAGTGCATTTTAGCCAACAATATATGGATTCTATGATGGTTACCTTTGTAAATATGGTTCAGTCATTGTTTGGAAATATTGCACCCATATAACCGACAACTTCAGGTTCGGTAATACTTGATAAATCATAAGATGTCGTACATACATTTGTGTCTGTGAAAGAGATAATAGAGACATGTTTATGTAAGTAGTTTTGTTATTTTTTATAAATTAAATTTTATTAAATATTTATTTAAAATTATTAAATTTATTAAATTTTATACAACTAAACTTCAAAATCATAAAATTCAAGCCTATGATTAATGTGCAAAATGAGATCAATCTAATCCAAAGAATTTTATCTAATTTATTATCTGCCCATATATATATATATATATATTAAACAGATGTTAAGTTATATTATTTTAAAATTTTTGATATGAACTTGACTGTATATATTATAAGAAATTGCATTATTATTGAAAGATTTATTTGTTAATAAAATTAAATTTTCTTATAATAATACCTTTATAACTTGCCAATGCAATCAACTTGAACTCAATTCAGTCGGTCAAATTTAAATCAAAACTTTCAAACTTGCTTTAACCCAATTGAATGACTTCTCATACCCAACCCTATTCAACTTGTTGCACACCCCTACCTATGGGTTATTTCGTAGAAATTTTGTAACTTGCACTTTTATGGGAGGTACTTATGCAATTTTTATGAAAAGTCATTATATATATATATATATATATATATATATATATATATATTACAATGTCATTCACTCCTTTTCCCATTTCATTTCCATGCAACATTGTCAATAAGGAAAAATAAAGATAAATAAATAGGATCATGTATGAACTATCGATCTGTCAATTTATGAAACTTTTTTCTTTTTAATTAAGATAATACAAGTCAGCATTTTATATGGAGCAATGTTGCGTTCAAGTGTGCTTCCTACAAAATAGTATATGTGAACTCAATTTTTTTTTACTTTTGATACATGAGGTATTTAAAACTCGAAAAAAGGACATGATACTGTGCACCAAATTATTCATGTGCGCTTCCAGTGTAGGGAACACATATAAACTCAACATTTTTGTTTTACATGTGTGATATTCATATTGTAACAAGACTTACCTTTAAAGTAGATGGATTTGGATCTAGAAAGTCACTTGATATAGTAAGAAAAAGATAGAAATATAATTAAGAATAAAAAAATTAATAAAACAAATTAAGATTTACAAATTTACATATAGAGAGATAAATAAAATTATAAAAATAAAAAAAATAAAAATTAACTTATCCAAATTCAAAGTAGATACACTAAATCACATAATTATTATTTTATATAAAAAATGGATGAATTAGTATAGAAAAATAAGAGAAAGCAAAGGATGACTCCTCATTGGAACATTATTATCTTTAAACAAATTCACAGTTACTTTTGCTTCATCAAGTTTACAATTACTAGCACATATTGTCATATTTGACTTTCTTAGAAAAATTATAAATTACTTAAAGCTTTTCTTAAGAAGTTTTACAAATCAATTATGTGCAATCATAACTAAGAGTTGGTTGTCTATAGGATATCTCTTTCGAGAGAAAATTTGAAGTAAATCTTTTCTTTTCCATTACAAAATTAAGAAACATTTTCCCTTTTAATTTCCCCATCTTGGCACTTGGACATTATCCCAACTTACGGATTTCATTTTATTTTTTCAAACTATAATGTCAATTATCAAATATTAATATAAACTATTTTTAATGTTGAAAGTTTTACTTATTAAGAGAGATGAACTCTCTCATTGATCTCTACCTAGTAGTAAAATAAGAAAACTTGTGGTATTTTATGAAAAAAATAATATTCAACAAATCTGATAGAGGTTTGCTTGTGCCTTTTTATTTTTCAAGTAAAGATATATATTTTTTTAAATTTATTTATTTGATATATTAATGTTATTATTAAATATAAAATTAATTTATATTTAAAATTAATTATTAATAATTTTTCAATAAATAAAATTTAAATTTTAAATCTTTAACTTCAAATTTTTTAATCTAAAATATAAATAACAATCCTTTTATTAACACCTTATTAATCTTTCAGCTAAAGATAGTTAGCTTTAATTCAAGGCGTTAATTAACAGTATTAAGTCAAGCAAGGGAATAATGAGCCGGACACGTTTCGTATTTGCTGCTTCGGTCCCTTGTAGCGGACTCTACCAAGGCAGGTCTGGCCTTCTTGTAAACTTCGACCTTTTAACTTGCTTGAATAGTTGACCTTGTTCACGGTTTATCCATTGATTCCTTTCCCTTTCAGACTCTATCAAGCCGCCATCTTTAAAAAGCGAATACTTTTGATCCGATTTTCTTAGACTATTCTGCATCCTAGCATCAAACTTGGTTTTGTTGTCTCCGCATATTCTTCTGCAGTCCTCAGCTGAGTGTTTTCTTTTCGTAATGAACTACTTTTATTGATCTTCAAAACGATAAGTTTCTGGATTTCTGATCCATAGCTTTGTCATTTCTCTCAGCTGGATTTATTATAGTCATTAATCTGCATATTATTTTTTCATTTTTCATCTGGGTTCAATCCTTCTTATTGATATTTTAGCTGAATCAGTTGTCAGGAGGGGTGAATATCTGATAAAATATTGTATTTCCATCCATTTCTCTATCATAATTCTTGGATTTGAAAATTTCAAGGCATGGGTGGTTGTTTAACTAAAAGCAAAGATTCAGGGCCAGAATACAATGGCTACAGATCACATGGGACTACTGGGGTGCACAGTCAGAACACCCACAAACACTTTGTCAACCAATCAAAAACCCCCGCTCATCAACCTTACCAGTTGCCTGAAAAACATGCTGTGGCGGCGCAGTCGGTGCCTCATGGACCGTGGAAGTCCTCTATGCCGGACCCTAGCCCAAAACCTGCTCACATGTCAAATACAATTCTTGGGAAACCGTTTGAGGATGTTAAGCAGTACTACTCACTTGGGAAAGAATTGGGTAGAGGCCAATTTGGGGTGACTTATCTCTGCACTGAGAATTCAAGTGGCAGGAAATATGCTTGCAAGTCCATTTCAAAGAGGAAACTTGTTACCAAAGCTGATAAAGCGGATATGAATAGGGAGATTCAAATTATGCAGCATTTGAGTGGCCAACCCAATATTGTTGAGTTCAAAGGTACTTATGAAGATAAGCATTCAGTTCATCTTGTTATGGAGTTATGTGCAGGTGGTGAACTCTTTGATAGGATTATTGCCAAGGGCCATTATAGTGAAAGGGCTGCGGCTGCAATATGCAGACAAATTGTCAATGTTGTGCATATCTGCCATTTCATGGGTGTGATGCATAGAGATCTGAAACCTGAGAATTTCTTATTATCTACCAAGGATCAAAATGCACTTCTGAAAGCGACAGATTTTGGTTTGTCGGTATTTATAGAAGAAGGTAAATCTTTGACCCCTTCATTAGTCAATTGTTATTATCCTTCAATTATTTAGTGCTGCCGGTGTTAGGGTTGTGCAAATTGCTAACATTTCCAGGAAATTTTGTAGAGATTTCTGTTTTAAACATTGTCTGGCATTTTTCTGCTACGTTAATGTCAAAACTTGACTTACAAAGTTTAGAAGCCTGTATATTAATGTTTGGTGGGACAAAGTTTAAAGGATGTACAGTCTGCCATGAATTTAACAGAATCTTCTTATCATTATTTTTCTTTCCATATCTACGTATTTTCAGTTAACTCTGTTTATTTGTGATGAGTCTCACTATTTTTACAACTTTATTTTCACTTAATCTTTACAATTTATAATTTAAACTATTAAATTTACTGAATCGTATAATCTAACAAGTTCCACAGATCTAACAGTCCACATCATTAGTTGTGGGCTTTTTGTGACCAAAATGGTGTGACGTAACATTTTCGATTGTGATATATCTGTGCTATCAAGATTGTACCATGAACATTTCTTTTTTCTTTCTAGCATGTGATAGAAGGAAGTTTTCTACTGCTGTTTTATGCTTGATCATCTCTATTTATCATGAAACAGCGTAAAGCTTATTTGGGTTGTGCCCAAAATGAACAAACATTGTAACTTATTCTTGCAACTAAGAATTTATCTTCAGTTAAACTAAATCAGTACAATGTAGGGTTGTTGCTTAAGTTGGCTTTTGGCCTCTTTATCTTTATCCTGTTAAGGCCTTTCACTAGCATTAAAAACTAAAATAATCAATGTAATCAGTTTTTCCTTTAATAAGCACTGCATTATTGCACTGGTAGACATGAATGAAACCATACAAAGTTTGATGGGCAAAAAAATATTCAGGTGGTCCATTTTTTAGTTATATGGAGAAATTCATTTTTATAAATGCATGCAGTAGTGAGCTGACATGACTAATAATAGAACTAGAATGCAGCTTTTTTATCCCACCCTTCATGCTAGTCAACTTCTTACTTTTCAGAAGTTTGCAGAGGTTTAAATTTCTTTGGTTTCATAAGTTTGCAGATGTTAAAATTGTAGGTTTTAATTATTCCTTCAGGAATCTATAGCATAATGTGAAAGAAATGATTATTGCGTTCCATGAAACTTTACTGCCATCATAGTCTATGAGGGGCTTCTCATCAGTAGTTTTTCGGCAACCACACACAAGATATGCCCACTGTTATTAAGTTTGGCAGCTACTTTTCTTTCGATGAGGGAACTTATCTGACTGAACAGCAAGATAATCTTGCACTTCGGACATGTATTAAAATTTCTCTAATCAATTCTTCCCAGGAAAAGTGTATCGGGATATGGTTGGGAGTGCTTATTATGTTGCTCCAGAAGTTCTACGGCGCAACTATGGGAAGGAAATAGATATATGGAGCGCAGGAGTTATGTTATATATCTTACTTAGTGGCGTGCCTCCATTTTGGGCTGGTAAACTATGACTGTTTTTTCATAATCGGATAATTGCCTTTAATACAAGGTTTTATCTTCTCAGTTACTCTTTTGGTTTCTGACTAATTTTGTTATCAATTATGTGTTGCAGAGACGGAAAAGGGAATATTTAATGCCATATTGGAAGGTCATATAGATTTTGAAAGTAAGCCATGGCCAAGTATATCAGAGAGTGCCAAGGACCTTGTTAGTAAGATGCTGACCCAGGACCCAAAAAAACGTATTACATCTGCCCAGGTTCTAGGTATGTATTTATTGTTGTTTCTCATATAAAGTAATAGATTTTTCGTTTTACTCCAATATTCCTGCTTACAAAGCCTATTGTTTGTGTTTACTTGAGCAAGATACAGAGTATAAATTTGGTAGAGGAATTTAGACATCTTTTTAATCTATTCAAATATTCAATTGGTTGTAGCTAAGGGTAATGCTAGAAAAACTTGAATTCAAAACTTAAAAAGCTTATAGCTGCCAAAGCTTATTTGGTATATACACAGACAATTTTTCTCTGTTTTAGTGAGGAGATGATAATTATTAATTACATGTAACAATAGCAACTGACATGCAATATGTCATATATTTGTTAATTGTAAAATCCTCTAAATATGTGCTTCACAATTCTATGAGCCTTCCACATGCAGAGGAACAGTTGACAGTTAAAACAAATGTAACTTCTTTTTGTCTGAATATGGTTCTTATGAAGCCTTTTCTGAGTCTCATCCAAAAGATACCCTGATGGAGAAGGCCAGAGATCTCAGACTATAGCTAATATGAGAACTTAGACAAACCTCGCATGTGAACATATTAGTTGTCAAAACATTATAAGCCTTTTCAGACATGGCATCTGTATTTGACACTATATTGGATGCTTGACCTTTTAGACAGCATCTCTGATTTCACTGAATAGATATACCGTTTCTTTTGTTTTCTTGCCTTATCTTGTCAATTGTTTATTGACAATATTTTGATTTTGATAAAAAAATTATTGAAGTTTAAGGAAGATAGCAACAATTTTTTAATTCAGCCACACCTGTTTCTCATTCGTATTACAGTTGTAAATTATATTGTTTAGCATACTTGAAAAGATTCCTGTTTAATGTATATCCATTTCTCAACTAACTGAATTAATATATCGTGTGGCTGATTAGAGCACCCATGGATTAGAGAAGATGGAGATGCTTCTGACAAGCCAATAGACAGTGCAGTCCTTTCCAGAATGAAGCAATTCAGGGCCATGAATAAGCTTAAGAAACTTGCCTTAAAGGTAATTCATTTGACAAGTTGACCTCTCTGTTTCTTGATGCAAATTTTCATAGATGGAATGATAGATACTTGTGTGCTTGTAATTGAAAATAAGAGTTTGTAAATAAACATGTTATAAATTGAGAGATAGAAAAATATCATTTGAAGTGTTGTGTTTTCAACGTTCAATTTCTCCTGTCTGTGTAATATAATGGTGTGGGGTTATCTAGGTCGAACAGTCCAATAGACTGAGTGGGTTTAGAAAAATTCTTTTAGGTCATTGCGGAAAATCTCTCTGAAGAAGAGATCCAAGGGTTGAAGGCAATGTTTACAAATATGGACACGGACAAGAGTGGTACAATCACCTATGAGGAACTAAAGGCGGGATTGCAAAGACTTGGCTCAAAGCTCACTGAGGCTGAAGTGCAGCAGCTTATGGAAGCTGTAAGACATGCTAATTAACAATTCCCTGCCCACTTCCAACGCCTCTCCCCCTCTCTGTCAGAAAGAAAAAAAAAACTATTACTTTGAAGTTTTCCAAATTTACATTCCTTCACCTAAATTTCAGGCTGATGTAGATGGAGATGGCACCATTGATTACATAGAATTCATTACTGCTACAATGCATAGATATAAGCTAGAAAGAGATGAGCATGTATACAAGGCCTTCCAATATTTTGATAAAGATAACAGTGGGTAAGTCCTTCCATCTCTCATTTCTTAGCCACCACGTCACATTTTCTTAAAGCCATTAATTAGAGAATCAGTAATTATTGCATATTTTAAAATTTTGTTGGATTTTCAGGAGCAATTGTCATCTATCTTGGTTTTTTTAATTATATTACAGGTTTATTACTAGAGATGAACTTGAAACAGCCATGAAAGAATATGGAATGGGTGATGAAGCAACAATTAAGGAAATTATATTAGAAGTTGACACAGATAATGTAAGCATATCTTTTATTAAATGGCTTAAAAAATATATTCCAATTCCATTTGTAATACTGAATTTTGTGCTTTCACAGGATGGTAGAATCAATTATGAAGAGTTCTGTACAATGATGAGGAGTGGAACTCAGCAACCTGCCAAGTTATTCTAAATAACACTGTCACACTGTCTGCATCCGTAATTACACAGGGAAAGACTGATCTTAAAGGGGTTAGAGCCATTTTGATTCTAACTTTTATCCCAGTTGCATCCAGCAGTGAAAGTGATTCACCTTTTAAGCATGTATAGCTTCAGATTTAGATAGGTTTTCAAGTTACAATATTGCCAATAACCGATTACCAGCTCCCTTGTTTTTTCTTTGTATGGTTCCTTTTGACTGACAAGGCTATTCCTAGTTTGAACATTTTTGAAAAAATGATTTCCGGAGATCGGTCACAGGGTTTGTTAAAAGCTCGAAATGAAAACCTGAGATGGTGTCTACTAAAATTTTTCTTCTAATTATATGAATGCATGATGTTGTGGTAATTAATTTTCCTCAGTGTTTTCGGCTCCCGGAAACGGTGATTCTTGCTGATATCAGGAGAGTGGTTTAAAGTCCAAATGCCACGCATAGCCCTGCACCTTCCCCTTGTGAACTTGATATGATTCTCATAGAGTTAACATACTTTTGGTTCCATACCCCATGGTTTAGGCGGGTATACTAAATGCAAATTTCAATGTTTGATACGATTGCTAAACTTTATTTCAGCTTCATGTAAAGTTCAAGAAAAACATATACTCTTCATATGAACTCATTCACAAAACTTTCATGTAAACTAAATAAAGACCAATCTCTATGTATGTCAATATTCAAAAGCATTCGATTTGGTCATATTTTTTAAGTTTGATAGCCCTTTGTTTTTTTTTAATTAAAGAGGTCATTTTCAAGAAATTATTTGTCTCACAAAAGATGATCTAATCATGAATTTGTTTTAATTAAATGATTCTTTTAAAACTATTATATAACAGATTAATCACTAGTCTCAAATATCCGTATTGTTTGGAACAACCATTTTTCCTTGGTGAACAAAACCATAATTTTGTAGAGATATATAACCATAGGTAATTTCTTTAAAAGAAAAGTAAATTAGTAATTGAGTTTCTCAAATATATGGCACAACCAGGGAAGTTTGAACCGGCACCTACCTCGCTATGACAATATACACAACTTGAGACTAGCGAGTAGCAAGTTTCACAGTTTCTTCTTTTTGGCTCAAACACTCCAAACGGTTTGTGTCTACTTTTATCTTTTTGTTTAGCCGACGTGGTCCCCCCCACTTTAGGGTTGGAGTTTTACTATTCAATGGCAGCCGATGGGGCATTGGTCATGTATCAAATCAACCAGCGCAAAACACAATTGTTAACCTTTTAAATCAAAACAGAGTCAATACTGCTAGTACTCTTAATCATGTAATTGCAAAAAGTACTGTAGTAACAGTTCATTGTTGCCTTAAGATATTTCCTTTTAAATTCTTGTATTCAAATTCAAAACTTTAGGTGTTCATTAAATGACTTTTTAATTTTGTCACTCCTCTCTGTCTTTAAAAATAAAAAAGCAGTGTTAACCCAAAAATAAAAAATAAAAAAGTATAGTTGAAAGTAACTTGTCCTTGAACTACAAAAAGCATACAACCCGTCCTAGGAGAGATCATTCTTAAAACCAAAGGCCAAATCATCCATTATTATAGACAAGGTGGGCTGCTCCAGTCTACATTCAACCATAATATCCATGTAATTGGATCATAAAATAGAAAACCACGATGCTATATAGCCCTAATATACTTTAGGAACAGTCATCAAACAAAGAGAAAACCCCACACTTAAAGCAGTCAAACCCACCAACTATTATAAGCGGTAGACCATAATACCCAACTGATCAAAATCCCTGAATCTTGATCTGCTTGACCTTGAACTACCAAAAGCACACACCCACGTCCTAGGAGAGATCATTCTTAAAACCAAAAGCCAAATCATCCATTATTATACACAAGGTGGGCTGCTCCAGTCTACATTCAACCATAATATACATGTAATTGGATCATAAAATAGAAAACCACGATGCTATATAGACCTAATATACTTTAGGAACAGTCATCAAACAAAGAGAAAACTCCACACTTAAAACTGTCAAACCCACCAACTATTATAAGCAGTAGACCATAATACCCAACTGATCAAAAACCGTGAATCTTGATCTGCTCCTTTCGGACAAGGCTAGCCTGAACCAGGAACAGAGACACGTTTTTGCGCTGATCACCTTGGAGTTGGATTATCTTGCCCAGCTCCTTATCCTGCACAACATGACCGTTGCAGCAGAACTCTTTCTTGAGGTCCTTGAGGATCTTCTCGTAGCTGTAATCCTTCTTCAACCCTTGCACAGTAGTCAGACTCTTCTTGCCATTCCTCTGCTGTATACGGATATGCACATACTCTTTGGTCCCGGGAGCATCCGACTCTTTAGCCTCAGCAAATGGGTCAAAAGAAGAAGGGGGTGAATCTTCAAACTCAACCATGTACCTTGTTTGATGAAAACTGAAAACAAACGAACAACCGCAGAAAGCAACTGCAAGAAGGAAACACAAGGACCGATCCATTTTAGGCTCAAGAAACAATAAAGTTCCTAACATGATAAATTCTCAACCAACAAAGAAAGCCACTGCAGGAAAGAAACAGAAATACAAACTTAACTATAACACACCAAAGGGTTCCTAATTTTTCTTCATTCTCAACCAATAAACCCCTTTTATCATACAGTTTTGCAATATTCACAGATTGAATTTTACTAAATATTCATTTAAGAAAATCTGAAGTATTAAATTTATAGAACCTCAATGAGCTATGGGACTTACAAATTTATCGACTCTCAGGACTTTTTGTATGGGTTTAGTTACTTCCATTCAAAGGGAGCAACTTTATCCTTCATCATAACCAAACACAACAATCGAAACAAGTCTTTGAGAACAAATTCTCACATGATCTTTCAAAGATTACAAGTAAATCAAGAATAGAAAAAAAAAAAAAAAAAACTAGAGATCAATTCAAACTACCCATATAGCAAGTTGAAGATTCAGGCTAATTATGATACGAAGTACTAAGCACGTTCACAAATTACAGTCTATAAAAAATCAAAATCCCAACTTTCTCATGCTTTTTAGAACGAATTCCAAACTAAGCAACGTAAATTCCATGTAAACCAACAAATAAGCAGGTACACCCCATGAATAATATCGTTCAAACACAATTTATCTGAATCAAATCCCAAGAGCAAAATAACCACACAAAACCACAGCTTGTTTATTTACTTTTGCCGATCAAAGGAAAGTTCACGACCAAAGAAAGATCATCTTCCAGACCCAAAAGAGAGAGATAGAGAAGGATCAATCAAGAACGACACAAAAGGGATACCTGAAAGCGAAGAATGCTTCGAGAGAATTCAGAAACCAACAACTGGCCGTGGGGGAAAGCAAAAGGGTGTATAAATTTATACAGGGGCGAGGGGGCGGTGTAAAGCAAAACAATAGCCACAAGTTTTTCAACTTGGTAATGGGACCTTGCGGATCATGCAAGGAAAGGCGGCATTTTGCAGAGCGTGGGGGGGCTTTTGGGTAAATGGAGTGTCTTATTCCTATTCCTAGTGGGACTGGGAACGCGGACCAGTGAACGTGGAAGGAAAGGCATCCAAACAGAGATAAATGCGGTGCATGCAATTAGCACAGGTAAAGTGGGCCCCTCAAAGGCTGTGGATCAGTTATTTAAATTTATTATTATTTTTTAATTTAAATAATTTTTTATTTATTTCTTTAAATTATATTAAAAGAATTGAATTTTTTTAAAATTTAAATTATATTTTATAAAATAAAATATAAATAATTAATAATTAATAAAAAATTAATTATATAAATTATTTTAAATTTATAAACTATTATTTCTTTATATATATATGTTATACTAATTTTTAATATTAATTTTTAATTAATAATAATTTATATTTTATAAAATATTATATATTATTATTATAAAAAATTTAAATTTTATTTTAAAATATATTTTATATATTTTTTTAATTTTATATTTACCTTCTACTTTTTTTTTTTCTAAATATCCGATTTATTGACCAGGGAAATGGGTTACACAAATACGGAAGCATCCAGAGCGAAATATAAAAATAAAAAAAAATTTGTGGATCATTATCCATCAAATTGGCATATTCTGAGCTCAAAGTCCACAACCTTTTCCATGCGGTTTTTGGACAACTTTTTTTTTTTCCAGATCGTGAAAATAGAATTCGGATCTCATTCGTAGATGTTCACTCTTTTGTCAGTTTTTTGGTTCGATGGCTGATTTTTCGCTTTTTTCTCATTCGGATGATATCTTTTATCTTATATTTAAATTTAATTATAAATTTATTTTTTATTAATTTTATTTTATCTCTTTTATTACGTTGCTTCACTTTTTATGGATTCGGTTCTTTTATCATTAAGACAAAAGAATTTTAAAAAAAGATAAATATAAAATTTAAACAAATAACAAAAAATAAATTCACTTATTAAAATTAAAAATAAAAAATTACTGAAATAAAAATAAAAAAAAATTCAAATATACTTTCTATTATCAAATAATCAAAACAGGCAATCTGTTTCTTGTTTTCTTTTTCAGTTAGCTCCAAGTCTAATTAACGGAAGGAGTTAGGATAGTTTGACCTTTACAATTTCTACAAACGACGGTGGTTCTTATCATAAGGTCTTATTATCCTATCCTAATGTCATATCATATATTTTTATTAAAAAAATGATAGAATATATAAAAATAATAAAATAAAAGAAAATAAATAATAAAATAATAGTTTTTTTTTTTTATATAAAATAGCATTAAAACTGAAGAGAAAATAGAATGAAAGGAGAGAATAAAAATTTCTTTCTTCACATTAGTATTAAAGGTCTTTGAATTATTATATAATCCGGACATTTTTTTTTTATCATTATGCAACATGTATTAAGAAATTTTCACAAAATTATCAGACGATTTTAGTGAAGAGAATATGACTTTGGAATTTTGCTGCTAACGTGGAAGCAATATGTGATTTATTGAGGATTTGTAAAACACGGTCCATGATACTACAATTTCTGTAATATTAAATACCTTTCTGGTTAATTTCATTTAACTTTACAAAAAAATCACCTTATTGTAATAATGGAAAAAGAATCCTCAATTATTGAAGGATTATAGGACGATTAGAATTTGTTTTTTTTCCAACTTGAGCTTCTTCAAATTTGGTCTGAAATCTATCCACAATGGTAAAAATACGTATCTTTGCGCAATTTCGGAAACCACAGAAATAATCTCAGTATCGAGCGGCAAAAATTGTCTAAATTGTCAAGTAAAAATATATATAATTGGCCACTTTATTACTGTTTTAACAAAGAATATTGTTTCGTGCATATATTGTCATTGCATGATGTGTACATGTAAGCACAAGTGAATCAATTTCTACCATTCAATAAAATTGAAGAGAGAGAAAAAAATGAAAGTGAAAAAGTAAGCAGAGTTATTGTAAGTAAATGCCTTTTAACAAATATTAGAGCTTTACAAGTACAACATAAGCTCCCAACGTCAAACAGTCAACACTTGCATTTCACGTCTTCAAAAGCTAGAAGCAATCATTCAAGCCTTTTTTCATTCTTCCCCTCTCATCAAAGAAGGCTAGATTACCGTGTGACGTACAGAGGTTTTAACCTAAGAACTCTTCATTAGCAGTCCAATACGTAAGTAGGCACAAAGCTTGATGATTATACAAAAGGCTTTAATCAATAGTTATCTAACCAAGACAAGAAAAACACATTTTTCCAGAAAACTGGTCACCCACACAAAACTCTAGGTGCTTGGATTATCTGGCAAACGTTTCAGATCCATTTCAACTTGGTGGATTGTCCATTGCATATTCTCCAATTTCTGCACAGAATCAACGAGGTCAAAGGCTAAACTTAGAGTAGGTTAAAATTGTTAGAAAACTAACATACTAAATTATGCTTTTTGCTCCGATGCGCTCTATCTGAGTTCCACTTTTATTGTATTTTTTCTTTAAAAAAAGTTTTTAATTCTATCCTGTTACATCCCAAATATATGAATTTTTAGGACAAATGTATAAGAAAACAGAACTGAAAGAAAATTAATAGGGTGGAAGTTGAGGGACGGAGAATATATTATAGCTTAACTAATATCACCTTAACAATCTCATGGTACTGCCTTGCAATGTTGTCAAAGTGCGGATCAACACCTTGGTACTCATGAAGACGTGTAACCTGTGTGCCACAACAATGGAAGAAAGATAATCACCATGATAATAGTGGAAAACTTAACACTAGAATACTACATGTAATCACAACCACATTGTGAAGCAATCGAAAGATTATACATGGAGATAAGTCGAGATCAATTCACACAGGTGTAAGATTCGGTATACTAACACCACTTTATAACTTTTCATAATATTTGAATTTCATCGATCCAACCCATTGGACTACAAGTCTACAAACAACTATAATGTTGATATGGCATCACAATTTTCACAAAATTTAAATATTATACGTTCATGATTGAATCATTGACATTTTCTATTACTAAAGATGTATATATTTGAGATAGATCAATGGAATAGAAAATAATCTTGAATTTATTCGAAATTAGGAGCACGGCATGCATGATGGAAACTTCCAATCCAAGGGTGGATATTGTAAAGTTTTCACCCTACGAAAAGTTATTGATTGGCATAAGATTGTGACAACAGCCACTTAAATTGTCTCACTCTTCTCTACCAGGGCATTTGCATGTCTATAGTGCAAATGATGGCTCTTATCTTCTGTTGAAGCAACCCCTGCCCTTGAGTGTGTCATTATGTCTCAATCTTTCTAGTGTTGCAACGTCCATCAAAACATTCTTATCTCCAAACGACCAAATTACTCACTAAATTCTCTACCTCAACATTACTTTATAACTTTTGTCAATCAAATAATACTGCAATGCAGAGCATCTGAGGAGCCAGAAAACATTATTAACTATATGAGCTTTTGAAACTTAAGAGCTCCACTATGGACAGCTGATCAGAAAACCGTTTTTTGTTTTGTAATTCTGCACCCATATACATGATCCATCGTGGTGGGAAAGAAAGACCTTATTCCACAGCCATCAATCCATTACCATCAATGCATTATAATTCATAAATGACATGATGCTCTCAATGCAGCAGATATGCTGCACTGATCTTATAAGAGCTGCTTCATGTCTCACTAATAGTCATTCACATCCTTTTATGAAAAGTGGTATTCATCATAATTAACCATACAGAAGAGAAATCAATTACTGTGAACTCACCATATAGATAAACTAAGAAAAATATAGGGAAAACAGAGAGAAAAACCCTAAAAGGAGAATGATAATGTGATGTTGAAGATGTGTACAAAATTCATATCACTAGGTGATATTTATATAGGGAACAATGGACCATAGGCCTGTTTACACTGTAGTAGAACCCTAGTATAGTGTCATATGACTCTAAATAGGAAATAAACTAATAATAGGAAACTAAACACAAATAGAAAAATTCTAGAATTCCAAAACATACATATATGGGAAGAGATACATACCGCTTTATTATATGCAATAGATGCTTCTTCTGTAGCCTCAACAAGATACTTCCTAAAATTAAAACAGAAAAAAAGGTCGATTAACACTAAATTGGGATTTGCTTACAAATTTGCGGCGATTTTGTCATTATCACCTTATTTTATGAAGGGCAGGTATAGAGTCCTGAGTGTAGGTTTCAAGCAACAGAACATGTTCTAGAACCCTGACAAGGAATAACAATTAGCAGAATGAACAGATAGCAAAACATGGTAAAACTTAACAAATTGCTCCAAAAAATAAATATGGTGTGTTTCAATTAATTAGTTCTTGAAGATGGAGAAAAGGGGTCGAACAGTTGGGAGCAAAAAATCATACTTTTTATTCCATAGATAAAAACAGTCAAACTCAATAAAGTTGTACTGTGTAGTTCAGACATGTCATCTTAATTTGCAATGAAATTTCAAGCGTTATGCCTGCAAGCTGTGTATTCAGTCCCTGCTCTTAACATAACCACAGAATAATAAGAAAAAGCATTAAAAATGTTCTATCATTGGTATAGGAAATTAAAAATAAAAATCTGCTCGGTTTCTCATTAGACATAATGTCTTCTGTTTCCTATTACACATGATGTCTTCTGACTCTACTCAGAACTCAAAAGTTGCCATGCAATGAGATGTTCTAGTTTTTTGTTTTTTTTTTTCACAAAAGAAGAATATTATCAGTAGAAAATGTGATGTACTGATATATAATTCAAGCTAACATAATTCCTTTGCAAGTTCATTAGATTATTAAATTAAATAAGAAACTAACTGAATTGTGAAAGTAAAGGAGTATATTTAGCATGACAAAACAAGTAAAAGTTTTTAGCACCAAAACCACTGTGCCCCTGGGTTAAACAAAATCAGTCTTACAATTTCAAGACTGCATGCATAGACTTCAATTTCCCTCTTTTATCTGCAACCATTTAGGAGAATCAATGTTTTGTGTCCACTTTGTGTACATGGGTTTTTTTTTTTTTTTTTTATTTAACAAAAATCTATACCTATTATGAAAATAAAATTATAATCCTTTTTGTAATTTATAAAACAAGAATTTCATGTGTTTCCATGATTATCTCTTAAAACTTCAAAGTTTGAATCCCTTAGGAATATATGGATATTAATGAACAGAAAAATTATAAAGTTGGCTGAGACGAAAACAAACCTCAATTTTGCACTCATGGTCTCACACCTTTTACAGAGCCATGTCTTCTGCAGTTCATCCTACAAATGCATTGAAGGTTAGACAGTATACATTCTTAACTGCCACTATACTTGAATTTTTATAAAGTTCTCACATATTTATGTTGATGCTGCAACTTCAAATCTTTGACAAGTTTAATAAGCACTCCAAGTATCTGCTCCAAGACCTAATTGAGAACAAGGGTTTCAGTATGTACACGTCACTCTCAACATGTAGCCCAAAGAACATTTAACATGAAAAACATGCACAACACACCACATGAACACACACACGCACAGAGACAAACAAACAATTTAGTGTGGTCTGGGAGTTTCACAGAGTATGTTTCTGTGTCTGTAACTGTAAGAGAAGGGGTTCTTCTACATAACACCTGCACATACATTATAATATTCAGCAAATTTTCTATCAGCTGAATACAGGTCCTCTCGTAGTGCTGCTTCTTCTCTTTCAATCTCCTCGATCAACAACTTCACCCTGGCAAATAACAGTTATGAAGGGTAAGAAACTATAGTATATAGATATGTCCAGTATGGTACTCACAACCATAGAAACATGAATTGAACACATTCATGCTATGCTGTTTACTTCATTTTAGAAAGACCTTTCATATCTCAAATGTTTATACTTAGCATAAGTAATGGAGAACATAAGCCAGGCCATTGCCTAGAAGCCATCATAATAGGGATAATTCAAGAAAAAAAAAAATCATCCGCCTATGCAGCCAAAGATCAGATCACAAAATTATAAGCAAACCCTGCACCTATTAGTCAGGTCAGTTAAATTGGTTACTTTTGTTTTCATCACCCATTTTCCATATCCGTATGAACAGAAACTTGATCTCATTAAACAACTTTTGCTAAAATATAGAAATTGTTATGTGACAATAATTTCATATAAAAACTAACATGTATCCACACACAAGATTGAAAACTGTGTAAGTAGCCTTGTAGGTCTTGCATTTGTGTGCTAAGTAGTCATAGGTTGTGTACTACAACAGAAGGATATTATTTTTTTTACTGAAATATAAAATGACAATGTTTAACATCCCCATGTTACAAACCAATAAGGATCATCAGACAAAAGGATGAGGCAACTGGAAATGGCTCAAACCTTTCTGGAAGCCGTGCACTTGTGCTTTGACTTCCAGATGATGAAGAGTCTGCATCAAGAAAGAAGGGAATTAGTTTGACAGACATAAACAAGGTACAAACTCATCATATCGCCCAGAAGCAGATAACTAATATGCACTTTAGGAATAATATCATCCACAACCTATGAAAGGACAAAGAAGAGTGAGGTGTAGTAACAGTTACCAATGTCATCCAACACAAAGGCATCAGATAACTTATCACATTTCACTTTCAAGCGAGCCTCTATTTCACGGGAGAGAGAGGCACGGTATTCTGTCATTTCCTAAACACAGGAAAACTTTACAGCTTCAATAATTAAAGACAACCAAATTAATTGCTTTGCAATTAAATCTAACAAATAGAATGAGTTACAAAGAATACCACAGATAATGGTGTTTGCTGAAGCTGAGTTTGCCACAAATAAGCAGGTGTAATTCCAAGGAAACGATTGGGAACACCACCTACTCCAGGTTCAGCTGGATCCATAGCAGCAAGAGTAGGATTAGACCCACCAATGGAGCTATTGGGAGTAGTATAATTAGCAGAACTAGTGCTTGAGTTGATTGTGGCACTAGTACTAGTACTATCAAGGGAGCTTCGAGACATAACACTCAACTTTTCAATATCTTCCTTATGAATTTCCCCATCTTTGGAGATAAGTGGAAGCCTCAATCTTTGAGCTGCTTCAGCAACAACCATTCGATGCTCTAAAGTCTCATATACCTGATACAAGGCACATAAGTGATAATGTGCTATTCAGTTCCCCATTTCTTTCAGAAATATATTCAGTTCCTATCTTAGAATATATGTTATATAATCATAGTTCTTTGGTGTATGAAACATGCCCTCCCTTTTACCATGTCTTCCAAATCTAATCATTAAGAGATCCTCAGAAGCAGAATTCCCATTCCCAGAAAAAAAAAATACTTAGCATACTTGACTTCTTCATAATTTCTAATCAACAAAACACGTCAAGATTGTCATGAGAAAAAATTACTAACTTTTCCCCTTCTTCCTCTATAACCCTATAATAGCTGAGATGACTAAACTGTAAAGCTCCTCTTCGTCCCCAACAAATTGAGAAGGGGTTGTCGGTCTTAGGCTCCCACTTATACATGGCATTGTCAACATGATCAACGAAAAAAAGTGTTCCTTAATCCTGTAACTTGGATCAGGAGATATCACGTTTACAGCACCTGTCCTCGCTAAATGTGGAGGAATTTGTAATTAGGATCAATGTAATCACATGAAGCACTCAAATTAATCTCACCCAAATTCCATAACATATAAATCATAATACACACTACCCCACGATTCTATTGTTTGAAAGATTCCTTTACTCCCTGTAACTTCTCATCATTATCGGTATCCTCCATAAAATTCACTTTGGAGGAAAACTAATGGATTTATGTTCACTTTCAAGATCTCAGTCCTTATTGGTTGAGCTTCCCCCCTCCCTAGGGCTTTAAAGAGCCTAACTACTATGTGCAACTTCTATCTTACCAGTTAAATGTAACGTTCCCAATAGACATAAGCCACGTTCAGTATTACATTACCCAACTTTCCTAACCATAGAATGCTATTGAACTCAAAACTCATAAGTCAGAATTTTCAAATATGGCATGCAAAAAAATATTTGAAGGTGTGATGAAAAAAGGGGGATGTCCATATAATATGCATTTCCCACAAAGAGCATGTAGAGACTAGAGAGTATCATTGTTGTCTCCATATACATAACCCAGAGGTTTGTAGCGCTAAAATTAACAATATTACATGTAATTCATGTCTAATTATATGGCAAAAGAAGTTCCCAACAAAATAATTCAAGACCTGAGGGGAGTTCTTCAATCCCAGTTGTAAATATAGAGCTCCAGTATCTCTGATACTCCCAAGATTAGCTACAGAAATGGCTTGCTGGTACTCTTCCACCATTGCAATAGCCTCAGAATACACCGCCTGCAACCAATGAAACAGCAGAACATATGTCAGTGGACGAACCAACTTCGACCTCAGCAATAAGAAAAGCAAATATTTACTCCCAAATAAAAAAATTTTAATATCCAATAACCATAATTTAAGCCCTGTTTCATGATAGAAAATAATTCTATTAATAAGCCTTTACCATGGATTCCAGGTAGCGCAGTCTTTCCCGGCACATTTCCTCTCTGGCCTGCAAATTAATTTAACAAATCAATATCTAATTAACATCTAATGAAATTGTTGGGTTTTCTACATAATTGGACACAAATTCAAGATAAGATTAAGCACCCATTTTCCCATTCTACTGAAAAATTTCACAGACAAAGGAATCAAGAGAAACGTCGGAGACAAAGAGAGAAATACGAGTTGGAGATCATTGTATAATGGCTTGGAGATAAGTGATCCATCCGGAGCCAAGCAGTGCCGCTCCAACTGATCAATGACCTGCGTGACATCCGCGGGAAGGTTCTGCCCGTGCAGTCCCTTCACCATTGATGCTGTGTCTGGGCTAACGACGGCGTCGTTTTGTCTTGGTCTTTGCCGGCCTTACAGTGGATTCAACAGCTAATGACTCTCAGTCACTGCTCCGTCTTCGGGATTCAGCATGCAGCAGGCTCAAGATCTCAACAACCGAAGCCCCATAACGACGCATCCAAAATCAAAACAAATGATCCCTCCATCCGTACAACTTCAAATAATTTCCTTTTTTTTCTTTTTTCAAAAAAAATAATGCTATATCTTCCTTTAATTTTTCCCTCTCCTTTTTTTTTTGGGGTAAATCCTCTCCTTTTTTTTACATGACATTAACGCAAAAATAAATTTTTTAATATTTTTTTAAATTTTAATAATTTTTTTATTTCATTATTTTATAATATATAAATTTTTTTTATTAATTTTTTTCTTTTTATTTTTACATCTATTTCTCTTATTACACTCTTTATCTTTGTCAAAATAAAGGCAAGGAATCTAATCCACTAATGCAAGGTTTCAAATTTTTTTCATTAATAAAAAATCAAGAGATAATAGAATTATTACTTATCCTTTATTTGAAAAATTAATAAGGGTTATTTCGTTTTTTAAAATTAGAATTGAGGTTTAGAATAATAATTTTAATCTCAATTTTTTTACAGAATTAGAATTGGACAAAAATTATAATTTTGGTATTTAGATTTAGAAAGAGCTAGAATTAGAAGTTAAGAGAATTTTAAAAGTTTGGTAAAAAAAAAATGAGCCCATTACTTTATTTTTTTTTTGCCTTTTTTAGTTTTTGTTATTTAATTAGGCAAATTGAGAGAAAATGAAGCACTATTTTGTGTTAAGAAAGTAATTTTTCTACAAAAATACAAAACCATAGTATGATTTGATTAACATCTAATCTTGATGACATAATCTTTAAGAATGGAGAGTACACAATTGTTAGTTACATGGGTGAAGGCGTGTGCACTTAAACACTCAAAGATCCTCATCATGAAAATATTTTCCTTTTGTAATTTATTTTATCTTGTTCACAAGACTAATTTAACTATCAGAGAATTTTCACCACATTTCACTCCTTCAAGATTATTTTCTTGTGCTTTTAGTCTATATTCCAACTGAAAAAAACTGTAAATTCATCAATCCTAAGCTTGCATATCTCTCTTTTGATTAAAGATGAAAAAAAAGAAGGTGAACTTGTCTCATCTTAATTTAAATTGTCATAGAAATTGGTCAAACCTTCCATCCAATTTCATTAAAAATTCCTTCTATCCTTATTCTCAACCATTCTCAAAGGGCAAACAATGCCATCAATAGAAAAATTAAAGAAAGTTATTTACCCCTTAGCTCCCCCTGGATGAAAAGCTTTTCGGATTCCTAAAACATTTATCCCCTGCTTTCCTAGCTTGGTATGTTAATATTACCACAATTTTCAATTCATAAATATGTGACCGAAAACAAACATTGAGATTCATCTCTCTGAAATTTGATAGCTTTTTCTATAACTCAAGGATTTTATTTTCAACCACAACCATTAGATAAAAATAAATCTCATTGCCGACACCTTTAAAATCTGTAAATTTCAGTGGATGTGCTAGCATATTACAAGGTAGTAACAGACAACTCCACCAATTATTACATGCAGCAAATGATCCTTGGAAGAACGAATACCCGCCAATGCATATTATAACTGTAATCCAATTTGTCCAGAAGTTCTCTTGTAATTCTAAAAGTACATTGATTCCCTTCTTCACAATCAAATTCTCTCTATTGCCTTGCATAAATCAAGAACTCAAGAAGGCTTCCATTTAATGAACACGTAGATCTGCCATCACATCAAGATTGTCTCACATAGCATATTTATAAAACTGAAATTCCGCTCCATGTACAAACCGTGCAGAGACTGGCCCTATAATGACTAGGTGAAGAATACCAAAACGAAGAGGAATATGAACAGACCCAGCAAAGCCAATATCATCATGATTTGGCCCTTTGCCCCGGCCTTCTTCATTACCATTGCCACTTTTTTCTGCAAGCACAATATAAGAGCAATGTCTCAACAATATGCATGCCAGTATCGATGTTCCATAAATTCTTATTTTTCACAATAGCACTCTTATAGTCAAATGAAAATCAGCCAATTATTTTCTGATTCTTTAATCATAGGAAGAATGAATATGGACAGAATGTGAGAAGATAATAAGTAATCATCCACAGGTTTGGATGTGATTTATTTGGGAAGATTGAATATCCGAAGAATGTGAATCAATTGAGATTCTATGATTGGTTTCACTTTTAGCAGGCTACTCTCCACTTTCACCCTTGTTTCGAGGAGTGATTTTCAAGATGATGAAACGAATATTCTTACCAAAATCATTCTCTTTACTCATTATCCTTATCCCAAACAAGGAAATATTAGATTCTCATCCTATTTTCTTTCCCTCTAGATTTTTTACACCCAAAATCACCGGTCCCAAACAAACAATGAAAGTCAGATAAACAAAACAACTTTAATCAGAGAATCAAAACGAGATGTAGAAAATCACCTGGACAAAATCTAGACGATTTGATGTACTGTCCATCTCAGCACCCAGGTCATCTATAATCTTTTCCTGAAGCATCAGGATTAACATTTGACCATGAGAATTTTCTCACAGAAACAAAATTAGTTCATAAGAAATTGAGGCATAAAACACAACTTAAAAAGAGACATGAAGGAAACACATGTTTACTCCAACTTTTTGAAGCAAAATAGCAGAAACACACCAAAAAACGTACAAGGTTCTAGATTATTACCTGCGCAAGGAGCTCTTCATGTATTGTAAGTCCAACACCTCCAATTCTTTGCACGCTTGCACTAAGCTCATCCAACTCCTCATCCTGTTGCCTATGAGCACCAATTGATAGAAATATAAAATCAAATTTATATAGAAACCAGTGACAGATTGGTTTTCCCACAAAAAATAGAAATGGCAAAAAGGTTTTGTGAACTCTGGAGTACAGTACTCGTGCTTCGACCTATGTCACAGTTACCTACTATTGTCTTTATTCATTTTTATTTTTCTTGTTCTGTTTTCTTTTTCTTTAAAATTTCAATCCCCCACCACTGGGAAAAAAAATGGAATCCCATTTAGTTCTATTACAAGCATTACATAAGATTGTTAAAAAAAGACTAGCTCACTCAAATAATTAGCCACAATGATAATGAGAAAAAAAATCCTTTATTCAACACAAATTTACACATAGATAACACATTAGTTGAAAACAAATTTGCATGCTGTCCCACCCTTATTGATACATCGTATTAGTTTCAATGTAAGATTAGAGGTTAAGTCAACAATATGAACAACAGAGGAAATACATGAGCATGTCTGCACAAGAAAGTGCAAAGGAGCTCACTTCCATCATCAAAAGCACAATGGAGGCGCATGCAATATAATTTAATCAACTTAAGCAGTTAAACAAACAACAAAGACATTCTTTTCCACATATTATGAGGAAAGGTGACCATGATTACAGCTCAGTATCATGATCATGTGCAAAAGTCATATGTAATATAAGTGATGGCAAGAGAAAGTAGGAAAATATGACAAATGCTTATTCAACAACATGCATGAGAGAACAGGAGAAAGTAAGGAATGAAGTACTTTATAAGAAGCAGCTGTCTATCTGATTCTGATGAGATGAAATCATCATTATCTTGAGCACCATACGGGTTGGATGTATCAGTTTGATGGGAATTAGGCAGCCTCATTAGTTCTCGGCGCATCCCATTTACATTAGCATGGCTTGTCATATTTGAGCCCTTTCCAGCTTCCACTGCTTTCTTAACTGTGCCCACCTAATTATGTACTAAAGCACTCAGAAATTGAAACAGATATAATATTTGCACTACTAATAAAATAAACATTTATCAAATGAAGACAGTAAATTGGGTTGATTAACTTGATTTGGTTCTGAAAAGAAATTTTACATTCAATATTAGTACAGCAGATTCCCAGGGCCAACATATAGCTAATGTGCTAAATTGTTTTTATATATAATATGTATGTATGTATATAAGACACAAAAACAAGTCAAGATTAGTCAATAAGGCAATGTTTGTTGAGTACCTGTGTACGAGCACTGCTGGTCCATCTCCTCCGGTTTCCAAGCTCCTCTTCATCAATGCCATACCAAGAAGGATCCCTAGCTGCTACAGAAATTGCTTTGTCCAATTCATCTACCTTTCTATCAAAAAATAACCTTCAACAGTTGTGTATAGGTTAAAATGCAAAAGAAAATATCATATACTGACACAAAGACCACTCCAAGCACTAGATTTCTTTACAATGTTAATGTATGATGTATCATTGGTGGTGAAAAGATATCACTAGTTTTAAATAGTCGGCATATACCAAATCCCAGTAGAAGAACAAGAAGAGAAAGTCGATATTCATACCCATAGAAATGATCGTAAAAATTAACAAAATGTTTCAAGGATCCTATGATATATTTCAAATAACATGTTAAGTCATCTTGTCACTGATTCCGCAAATTCAATGGACCTACCTGCCACTCAATGCTTTCACAACTGGTAAGCAGCTCCCTTGAGAGATGCACCCGCTCCCCAGCATCATCAGAAGTGGTTTCCCATTGGTGAAAAGTAGATTGCAACTTATCAATCTTAGCAGGAAGGGAAACAAGTCAGACAAAATATATGTACATCCTATCCAAAAAGAATATCCCTAACACCGAAAAACATTTCTTATCAGTGTTTTCTATTCCACGCCACTCATAGACACAAAAAATGCTGTATATATTGACGGATCGCATGTGAATTTTCATCGAAACTCCAAATTCATGTAGCAAATAAACAATCAGATCAATTGCCTTAGAGATTAGAGAAGAAAACCTCAGATACATAATTATTCTATTGCCCGTTCAAGCAATTAGACTTCTGCCATTCAATCAAATGATAATCACTGATCTTCTAATATAAGTGACAGGGAAGATCCTAATATGCCTATAATTGTTGAAGAAAAATGGCAATAATTCACAAATAGAGAGAGAGCGAACCCATGATGGTAATTTTTGACAAAAGAACTTACAGATTCTTGAATCTCTTCCTTCACGACGTAGAAGGGATCTTGAGCTGAGGGCATCGTATGGATGAGAAAAGCAGTTAAACAATCGAATGCTTAAGAGACGAAGACAAGCCCAGATCAAGACTCCGCTATGGAAGAGTCCAGTTTCGGACAGTTTTCTCTCGTACGTTACATACTCTTTCTGCCTTCTAGACAAAAAAGAAAATAAAAAAAGAAATTACTATCTTATCCGAATTATATTTACTCATATTATACTCTTCTATTTTATAATTATCTTTTGAATTTATGTACGCCTCTTCAAATTTTTATACAAACCTGTATTTAAAGAAATTCTTAACAACCACTAGAGTGAAAAGTGTATCTTCCTCCCAATTGTTATTTTGAAAAAAGTGTGCCCTAATATAAATTTAGTTACAAAAGTTTTATATAAATTAAATAAAAATTAATCTATATTTATTTACATGAAAAATTACAAGATTGTATTTTTTTTTTTTAACTAATCTTCCTCCTAGTTAATGGAATTCAGGTTGGTAGGTTCAAAGGTTTTTATTTTTGTCATATATGCATGGAAATATCAAATATAGATATTACCACAATTTCTACTTTTACAAAAAAAAAAATTGAACAATGGGTCCCGCAATTTTTATTAGTAGGAAAAATATTCTCCCACATATTTATATTTGAACTAATTTTACATTTGTCACCTTTGCTATTATATTTTCACATTCCATATTTAGTTAGGACGAGAACGATACTAAATACCAATAGCTTTGTTAAGTTAAGCTGCTAGAACGGTCTCTTGGCACATAAGGCGATGTTCTTGAAGCATTCAAAATGGCTGCTAAATTCTCCAAGCAACTTGAGTAGACTGCCTAAACAGGTGGATTTTTAATTACAGTGGTTTCTTCCAAATCCTGACACTATGTTGAGTCTGATTCTATCTCTTATCTCTGTTGCTAAAACTTTCAGTTCAATGTGATCAATGTTCTCTCTTGTGTTTCTTAATTTCCTCTTTCTCCTCGTCCAGAGAAGTAATGAGAAGAAAAGAAAAGCTTTGATAGTTGAAACATCTTAGGAAAAAGCATCTTATAGTTTCTAAATTTTACGCAGTTTCCATGTATATTCCTAGAAAATTGTTTTCTGCCAGTTTTATTATGTGGTTGGAAAGCTTGGCTGCATTTAGTCAAAATCTTTTGTTGTCGTAGAAATCATTCTTTCCCTTCCAAGAGCCTTGGTTTGGCAAAATAACTGATCTTATGGACGGTTACTGCACAGTTTATCTGAGCTTTCAAACTTATCATTATCAAGCTAGCAAAAGCTTAGCTCCCATGCAGGGTTAGCATTAAATTAGAGAAAGCAAGCCTTATTGCTCACAATGCTAAGTCATTGTCTCTATCATATTGCTATTTTGAATTAGAAACTGATAAACAGAGTAAAGAATGCTTCCCTTCTGATAATTTACATGTGTGTCTACATACATTGACCATCAAGGGATAAACAGGCAACGAAATAGAATTTTTCTCATGGTTCAAGTTGTCAGAACTGAGGAGCACGAGCAAAAGAAGCGCACCAAGAGTTAATCACCAAGCCAATTTAACAAGAAGCTTACTGCTTGATCAAGTTGCGGATGACATAAGAAAGAATGCTACCATGATCAAAATATGCTAGTTTTACCGACAGATCAAAATTTCAATCGTTTTAAATTATAATAATAACATATAAAGTCTAATTTTATTAAGTGAAGTTATTATGTGAATCAAATTACGTCATTGAATTCTATTAAAATTCAAATTTTCATAAATGCCATATACCATTCTTAATCAAGTTTTAAGAATTAGGGGGGCAAAAAATGCATGAGTCCTTGAAAGGCGCAGGTTAAGAGGCATAGGCACGCCCACACTAGAAAGGGCCAAACTAATTGGGCTGAGTGACACTCTACAGAAGGCCACGTGGTAAGATAGAAGTGCAGAGTCTAGCCATTCCATTAGCATTCAGTTGTAATAAGTAGGGAAATAGAGGGGAGTGGGAAGGTAGGCCAGAACTGAGTATTGTGAGGAGAGACTGGCCTCTCGAATGCCAGAGGGCTGCCTTGTTTTCAGGGTAGAGGGTTTTATTTTCTATTTCAGCAAGCTCATCTGAGTTCCATTTGCTCTGTAATTTTCCTTTCAATAGTAAGAACCTATCATGAACCATCATCAAATAATGCTTTCTATCCAAATCTTCACTCTTTCTGTCTCTAGCGGACAAATACACTGGAAATGAAAAATGGAGGCAATTACCTCTGCATCAAACCGAAGTGTGCATGCAAAAGATTTGCCAGTGTCAGTTGTAACATTGACATCTTGGCCAGGCCTTATATCACAAATTGTACTTGGTAGATCTACTGTGAACCGCTCATGGCCGGTCAATCCTAGTGTGTCTGCATCCTGACCAGACTTGAAACTAAGAGGGATCATGCCCATTCCAACAAGATTACTCCGATGGATTCTCTCAAAACTCTTGGCAATGACTGCTTTCACTCCCTGATATTGATGAAGGCGCCAGAGAAGGGAGAGGAAGGTTCCGCAACATTAGAGGCGGGTGAGTTGGAAGCTTACGGAGTGACAATCTCATTTTGAAAATATTGAGAGTGTGTCTGACACGTGTTCTTACGTCGTCGCTGAGGAGCATGGGATTATGAATTCTGGTAGATTTTGACTTTTGCTGTAAGTCGTTTAGGTGATAAGAAGGATATTGATATTTATAAAAATTTAAGTAATATAAATTTTACATAATTTCTCATATTTCCTTTTATCTTTTTTTCTCTCCCCTCAAATCATGTCTCAATTTATACACTAATTATAAGTTAACATTATTCTAATAAAAGTTATGCCAGTGATGCATATTGAAAGATATATAAAATTATTTTATTTTTATAATTTTATTTTCACTTCATTTTCACTTATTTCTCTCATAACTTAAATTTTTAGATTTATTAAATAAAACAAAAAACAAAATTCTGCATGACATACAATCCTTATTTATATAAAACATCTCAAGAAAATACCGATGGTGGACGTAGACATCTTCTTATGGAACTGTTCGATCAGAGGAGGAACAATTGGTCTGGCCTCCGAATCAAAACTGGGCGTTGAGCGCCAAAGAATGCTTTCGTCACACCCAAGCAGCGACCACCTTGACGATTGGAGACCCAAGACCCGAGTAAAAGCTCAACGAATGATACTTAGCAGTTCAAGAAACAGAGAAATTCACAAGTGGAAGAGGATGGTGTTCCAGACAGAGAAGGGGAAGCTTTGTAAGAACACAGTAGAACGGATTCTGACTGTTCTAAGCAGAGAATAACTGGCGGTCGAGGAGAATGCGTTCATAGCTTGAGTGCATTGCTTTGGAGAAGAAACTGCAAAACTGTTGGGAGAAATACTAAGTGGAGAAAAACCCATGAATTCTTACTTAATGTTTATGACATTCCAGTCGGCCTTTTCTATATGACACCTAGCTATGACCCAGATCCGAGGCTCTCTTTCGACTATTACACGTACTCCGGTAACTGTTGTCCTATCTTTCGTGACATTTGCAAGTTGCAATGCATTACGTATTTCCTTATTGCATGTATTGCGACCATAGATATTAGATTTTCTCATTCAAATTTTGGGAATTGAATTTGTGTTTTAAATTATTGTAATCAATTTTTGTGGATAATTCTGAATCTCCATTCTTCGGATGAGATTAGCTTTTGTTAAAACTCGAGACATACTATATACCTCTCTATTAAAAAATGATTCAATTTGAATATATGAGTTATCTTAAGATGATCTAGAATGTAACTAATTATCATTGTATCAATTATTTTATGGTATCTTACATTAATTTTTCAATTATTAAATTACATCTTGCAAATTAATTTAACATTTCAAAATAATGAGTAATAACTATGTTTTTGACAAACCCAATTAGCGACATCAGGTAAAATAATAAACTCAATTTAACCGTAATAATTGGATGATTTTAATTAATGGGATAAGGGAAGCTCAATCAAACTGGTTGCTCTTGTCCTTTACTGGATTTGATATTTGTTCATGTTGAGAATTTTATTTTTCATCACGGCTTTTAGATTCAGTCTTATGTACATGGGTATGCAGCGTTTGGGGTGGTGGCACAATTTGAGTATATCAGTCTTTTGTCTTTCACTCTCATCTGAATTGCAGACACAAAAGATTCCTCCACGTTACAACTCATTTAGTGAAGTGACTCGATACATTTATTCGGTCCAAGTCATCAAAACAAACAAGACAAGACACCCATTTCAGTCTCATAGTACCTTCTACTCTTGCCCTCAGCTTATTACTTCTGCTAAATGTATTTAGAGGTTGGCTTCAGCGTGATCCCAATGTCAACAACAAATCGATATTTCACATCTGCTTTCAGGAGACGCTCCATTGCAGTGTTCACATAATCCAAAGGAATAGAGTATTCCTAATCTTACGTCCTTAAACATATATCCGCTAAGTTTTTTTTTTTTTAATAAATAAACAGTAAATTTTTACTGTTCATCCTTTATAAAAAAAAAAATGTAGTAGACGATATATGTTTAAGTACGTGATCGTAGCAGTACTCAAAGGAATAACCTCAACGTCAGCTTTTACATTGTTTTTAGCAGCAAAATCAATCATTTCTTGTGTCTCCTTCAGCCCTCCGGTGGCACTGCCATCTACCAATTTTCTTCCTGCCCAAACATATATTGTGGAATTCATATACTAGTTTAGCTTCAATTTGCAATTTTATTCTATGCATGATGCTGCAATCCATTCTTTTGCACTAGAGCATTATGAGGTTATGGTGAGTAACTGTCTAATTGTATAGGTGTATATTCCTTTGGAGTAACAGTATTCTCACTTGATAAATTACTAAATATTCATAAACATAATAATTACTGTAAAATTGAATGGGTTTTAAAGTTTATTTATTAAAATTTAAAATTTAATGGTTTAAATTTTTTTAAATGAGGGTTTTGTCAAATTCTATTTATTGAAAGAGCAAGACTGAATACTCTGCATCAAATAGTAATTAGCAATGTCAACAGGCTCTCATAACACAACCTGTATATGGCAGTGACTTTCTACACTTACCCATAATTAAAGGAATTGCCGGCAGCTCTAGAGGCTTCTCCGGTGCGCCAACGATTACAAGTTTGCCATGAGACTTCAGCAAACCAAAGGTAAGGGAGGATGGACAGCAGAAACTGTGTCAATGATACCGACTAAGGAGACAGCAGCAGCCTACATAGCGAAGAACATTGATCAGAGCCTAAAACAGATATGGGACAAGACAGGGACACAAACATGGCGTCACAACAAAATCTAGCTAAAAATAGATCTGGTTTCTTATAGTTGGTCATCCAACTGTAGAGATAAAGTAGGAGAGAGACATACAAATTTTTAAGAAGCTTATAGGTAAGTGACAAAAAATAATGGGTCCTATCATTAAGGATCGCTCCTTAACACCTGAAGTTTAACTTAGGAATATCAGAATCCCAGCTACAAGAATCCCAATCGGCTAAAATTAGTCACATGTACTTACAGAAAAAGTAATAATGGAGTGACACACACTCTTTCCATATACTTCTCTGAATTACTCACATTTCACAGATACTGTGTGGCCTAATATTGTTTGAAATGCTGATATAGGATTATCTAACTCAAACACAGTTCTGGTCTTAAAAGGTGTAATGGACCAGAAGTTGATCATCGTCTACTTGATTTTTGATATGCATGGAAGTACAAATAAATGTATAGATAGATAGATAACTTCATTTGATCTTGGTCATGGCTGATTACAAATGAGTCAGCTCCCAAACGCTGCATGGCTTCCTTCTTTTTGTTAGGAGATGTGCTGATTACTGTCACCTTAGCCCCAAAAGCTTTTGCAAACTTGACAGCCATATGGCCTAGCCCACCAAGACCAACCACACCCACATGCAGACCAGGTTTGTCAAGTCCAAAATATCTCAAAGGACTATACACTGTGTTCCCAGCACAAAGGAGAGGAGCAGCAGCATCAAGAGGCAGGCCATCGGGAGTGCGCACCACGAAGTGCTCGTCGGCAGCCATCCAGTCAGAGTAGCCTCCATAAGTGGTGGTGCCATCAACATACTTGGAGCCACCTGATGTGAAGATCAATTCTGGACAGTAGCTCTCAAGATTGCTGGCACAGTTTTGGCATGAGCGGCAGGACCAAACCAAACATCCCACACCCACTTTGTCTCCGACGTTGAACTTCTCTACCTTGCTTCCTACCTCTTTCGCTACACAACAATCTTATGCCTGTATATATGATCAGTTTGTAAAACAATTAGATTGATCTCTCAAAATACATCGTAGTTAGCTAGGAAATACCAAGCAACCATGCATGCATACCCAGGAACAGTGGATAGGTGGAGTAGCCCAATTCGTTCTTCACCATCTGGAGGTCAGAGTGGAATATCCCACAATACAAAACTTTGAATGCCACATCTTTCTCTCCCGTTTCCCTGTATAAATGGATCAATTTATTCAGCCCCAGTTAAATATTTAGTAATCAGCATCATCATTACATGTTATCTTTTAACACCAGTGGTGTTGTTGTTAGGATAGAGAGCGTCTAATCTCTTAAATTAATTTTTAATTAAAATTGGCATAAAATATCGATAAAAGTCTTTTCATATCCTTCCACCTGTACTATTTTCACAAAATTTAGTGCAAGTTGTTAGCAACTCCCACTATGCAGAAATAGTATAGGTGAAAGAGAGTGGACGTAATGGAGTTAAAAAATATTAAAGAAAAATTTACAATAAATAAAGTTTAAAATATTTGGTGAAATAGTATTTTTAAAAATTTAATTTTAAATAAAAATTTATGATGACGTTTATTTATGTAATCAATCTAATCTAACAAGAAAATGTTTTATTTTTTATTGTTATTATTATTGTAAAGTCAAAAATATTAAAGAATAAATCGAATTGATAATTCATTTTGACCCATCTTTTTAAATAAAAATGAAATGGATATATGAATTAACTTGACCAGCCAAATCTATTTTAACATTCTTATTTAAATAAATGTTACATTCTAAGAGGGGATTAGTTAATGACAAGTGTTTACTATAAGGAAACAAAGATCCAATGAAGAATGGAGAGATGGAACCTTCTAGAGAAGTTGAAAGGGAAGAGAAGACCAGATGGATCCCTAGCCGTCCATCCAAAAGCCTTCCTTGGGTGCTCCATCTCTGGTTGTACTTGTACTGCCATTTGAAGCTATAGTGTTAATGAATTCACTTAAAAGGGATGAATTACTCCAAAGGGCAACGAGAAGGAAGAGATCAAGACAGAGTAAGCAATGAGAAAGCAGAATGGCGGACATCCTAGTTTTTATCAGTGCTCGAGCCATGAGTCATAGACGTATTTGATGACGACAATGATGTCCTCCAACACCAACAAACGTACGAGGTTGTTCATTTCTTGCCAAGCAAACTTTTTACATAAAACAATATGGCTTTATTATTAAACTAACAATATTCTTGACCTACCAATGGGGTCACCATGACTGGGTAGCCGCCTGAATTTTGACACAACGTCGGCCAGAGCACCCCAAAGACATGCATTTAAATTCGTTTATCTACTCCTTTTAGAAAGCTCTCATGATTTCACTTATTTTACAATTAGAATTGTAATAATATCAAAAAGGCACCCACAAAAAATAAAAAAAGAAATATGGCTATTAGAATTTATGAGGTTGTCTTGTGATAGTGGAAAATATAAAGAACGGGTGCCTTGTTCTAAAACTGGAAATATACCGCTGGTTGTTTGAAAAATAAATTGAAAAACATATATATATATATATATATATATATATATGGCAATTAGAACCTTGGACATGCAATAGAGTACGATAATCTTCTCTTTGATTGAGGAATCCATCAGATTATGCGATTGCAAGCAACTGCTTCTGGAATAAGATCAGTCTTCCCGTTCAGTTTTTGCATGTTGATTGTCCATGCCATAGGTTGAGAAGTGTGTGAGAGGATGCAAGGGTTCAAAGGTTCACTTCTCATAACGAAGTAGTTAAGATGTTATATAGCCGTCACTCTCGAATAGTTTTTTTTTTCTTTTTTTCTTTTTTTTTTGGTGTCATCTCAGTTTTGCAGTTCCTGTTCCCAAAAGGTCGTTCCAAGGTTAACCCCCATAGGTTTAGGAAACAGCACAACCTGCCTTCCATTGAGCTAGTAAAGGTTTTGTAAAACAAGAACTGGGTTGCTTTGTAGGGCAACGAGACACATTGCAAATGCATAAAACATCAGGTTGTCTTACTGATCATATACTTTGAAAAAAAGAAAAAAGTGTATAAACCAAACAACAGACTATGCCACAATGTTTCACTCACAAGAATTTTACCAAATATCTTTATGGAAGAAATAACAAAATCATTTATATGAGATAAAACCATCATGCATGACACCTCAAAACAGAGTATAAGGTTAAGAATTTTGGCCGTGTAGCCGCAATGAGTATTCATGTTGGTGGTTGCCAGGTTCCAGGTTTAAAAGATGCACCAGATCCCGTGGGCTCTGAAGACCTGAAATAAGATTTACAAAGACGGAACAATTAATCAAGTGGTGGGTTTAAAACTTGGAAAATGATAACACCCACAATGTCATTTAACAATTTGTTTTGACACATGTTCATACAAACACGGAATCATTGTTGATTACTGTTAGAATTATAAGAAGCTTTGCTCAATCATACATGGCCACTGACACAGAATTTGCACATGTAAACTTACACAGGCTCTACTTTGGCTTTCTCAGCTGCCTTCTCTGGAGAATTTCTGCATTAAGATTAGATGACCTCATATGTTAAAATGAGCATCTTCAGGTACATATAATACTTTAAACTATTTTATAATTTTATTTGCAAGAGAAATAAAATCAAACAAGGGAATCTAAAAGACATCTCAGCAGATACCCTAAGGAAACTGGAGAAAACAGTTCATCCAAATTAGAAGGACGAACAGAATTAAGCAGGGAAAAGGTGTTTCTAGATGACAGCACCAAAGACCAAAGTCCTTCAGTCAAAGGATGCCAAACCTAGAGAACACAAACACTGATGCCACTGTTCTACCTTGATTATGATTCCTTCCACAATGAATATATGACTCACTCTGCTCTCTATACTAGATCCTACTCCTGGGGGAGAAATACCAGAATATAGCAATAGCAGAGACTGCATTACCTGACACCTTCTGGAAAGATTTAGAAAAGGCATAGGAAGGAAAGAAATTGAATACGTTAATTACTATCTACTTAAATTTAATGAAAAGACAATATATGAAACAAATATAAACTAGTTATTATGCAGGCCACATTATTAGATGTTGGCACAGTCAAGGATATAATATAGGTGCCTGTTGGAACTTGGAACCTCAAATTTTTACACCAAATTCTAAATACTCACCTCAATCCATCCAATGCTGGAGATGGTTCTTCAACTTCATCGCCTAAAAGGAGAAAAGGTGGTAAATACTTTGAGAAAAGGATAGGAAGCGTATAATCATATTTAAAGATTCCTTTCTTGATCGAGTGTTTTGGTTTTGGGGCTGGGGCTAATTTACCTCAGAAGGCTATTATGAACAATAAGTAAAACTAAACATAATCATTTGTAGAAAGTAACAAATCTTCATTTGTTTCCTGGGGATGATGATAGGGGCTGAGAGCAAATTTTTTCTCACCTGAGATTCAGATGATGGTTTAGTAATTCTTTCAATAATACACTTAATTTAGGTCAGCCAAATAATTTCTTCTTTTTAAAGAAAAGCAATATTTCTGTAATAAGAAAAAAGTATTATAACCTTCTGAAGGAACTGGAAATTGCTGAATAAAACTTTTCAAGTCTGGACCACCAACTTTTCCTGCTTTAAAACATAAATTAGTAAATAACTGCCAATAGAAGTAACTAAATTTGTTACAAATAAACAAAAAACTTTTAAGCATCTGACCAGTGTTGATTGGTTTGCCTGTACTGCCTTCTTTGGCTCTCCTTTCCTCTTCTTCTTTCTTAAGAACTTTGTGACATAAAAACAATGTTTGTTAAGGTCTCTGTATAGAACTAAGAGTGATAGCAAAGATGTCCAATAGAAAACAAATGTGCACCAGGACCACTATATCTACTACTACTACTACTACTACTATTACTACTACCACCACCAACAGAAAATATCATTATTTCAAAATAAAAGCAATGATGGGGAAATAAGAAAACAAATGTACAGCTTTCCATAAAATTATGAATGCCATCTAGATGGAGTGTTACTACAACAAAGGCAGGCAGTGTTGAACCACATTTGTGTCAAAGAAATTCCTGTCCATGAAATTAGTTTTTATTTTTTCTCAGCAATAATAGATGAGATTTTATTAAAGGAAAAGAAGAAATTGTACTCTTCTTGTTTATAGTAAAGCTACAACAATAACAAACAAAACCTTATTTCATTAAGTGATGTTGGTTATATGGATCAAAAGACACAATTAGATTCTATTAACAACCAAATTTTTAGGAGTTTGTAGTAAAGCTAAATCTTCATTTTCATATCAGTAAAAAATATTATATCTCTCTTCATTCATAAGGAGTCAGTAAATTAAAAAGCATAAAACTAAATTCTCCAAAGAAAATGTCTAAAATTTATATTTCTAAAAAAATTCTATGTAAAAGTGGACTCCAAAGGATTGTGATTGCGATATAATGTATACAATGAGTATATAAACCACAGTGTAGAACTTTTATAGTCGATAACAGTTCAGATGATGGCAAATGCATAGTTGAAAAGAAACAAGTGATTGCAAATCCACTACCCCACCAAGATACTTTGGTAAACCAGGGGTTTGGAATCAGTTAAAAGATATAACTAGATTATGTGCCTCATCTATCAAATATAAGAATTGAAAATTTTTCATAAATCAAACAATAGACCAATATATCTACTCATTCATCAGTTAAGTTCATCATTTATGGATTGTGTAAATAAGAAGTTGGTCCACCACTTAGCAGACCTCAACCACCAACAAGAACATTTGGAGGAAGTACAAGAGAGGGGAACAAAGAAAACAAGAAAAATGAAAATATTTAGATAGAATGCTTTTAAATTTGGAGATCTAAGTGGCCCTCAGATCAACAAATGCTGTTGCTATCATAGGTAATATGCAAGAACCATGGCACAAAACAAGAAATCTTAAGACTTCTTATGAAATTTGATGCTCTAACAGGGGTGCTTGAAGCTAATCTGAATTAAGAAGCGTGTTACAGGCATTAACATGGTAAAGATGACATAGTTTCTTCCTTAAACCTTTTTATGATGCTTCTAGCTTCTAGTTTGTTATATGAGCAGGTAGCCAATTCATACTAAATTTGGCCAAAAAAAAAAAAATCTGTTCATAATATTGAGAACTGTTAGACGTAAAACTGAAAACAAATTAAGAGAGAAATATAGCTAAAACAGAGAAATGCATTCAAACAAATTCATTAGGCAATGGTTTGAGTATGAGTGTCACATACGAGCCACATTCTGTTTAACACGTTCACGCCTTGCTTCCAAATCCATCATTTCCTGAAGAAGAATAAGAAAGCACTTTCAAGTGAATAAATTACGTCCACAAAGTACCTTTTTCATGAAAACTTCACTTTTCAGATAACAACCATTAAAGATTTTAAAATGAACTAATAAACTATAAACTAAAAAATGCTGCTGGAATGACACAAAGTTCAGCACATAGTCCACTGGAATAAAAAATCCAACTATTATAATCGATAGATTAGAACTTGAAGAATCAATTCAAAGAAGATATGTTCTTGTATAATAATTTAAACAAAACCATGCTTCACTAGCTCAACAGTCATTGGATCGTATGTCAGTTTAATACTTTTCGTTTTTATACCTTCACTCTGATAATACCATTAAACGCACATAGTTCTAATTCCAAAGTCAGCTTGAAATCATCTTTAGAACTCTTCATGGCAGGTTAAGTTATTTTTGGCAAATAAGTCAAAGAAACTACATTGTTACACAAGAGGTGTACTTTCAATCAGCTTGCTTTTACTTATTAGTGAGCATGCACTGACCATATGGAAATTTCATGAACAAAACAGAGGATGAAATTCCATAAACTAGCCAGGGAAAATGGGAAAGGGGTTTAAATTCATTCTTTATGTATTCATCCCAAAACAGTCATAGAAGGTAAGTGAAGTTTACAATAAATAATATCTATATGCAATATCATCTTAACTAGCCAAACTGCATCTGTGGATCACCTTATGGTACTAGCAGAATGCGAAAAAAATATATCACTTTACATTATACATAAACAGATTTTGCGCATGTGTGTTAAGTCTTACCTCTGGGGTTGGAGCCTTTTTACGCTGCCCATTCAGCCAACATATCCATTCAACTACAGAAATTAACCAGTAACAATCGATCAAGAGTGGAGAATAGCATAAGAATGATAACCTATCTTCCGAATGAATTCTACATAACATATATCATACTGAAGTTGAAAGCTAAGCAATAAGCTTTAGCCCAAAAAGAAAAACAAAACAAAACAAAAATAACTGACAGATAAAATAATAATTTGAAGCATTTCAGAATCAAGAATAAAGTAAAAGAGATACAAAATCAATCAAATAATTTGGCAGCTGAATGATTGCGCCAGTAGAAGATTTACCTGGAATAGAAGTTGGATCCTCCTCTCCCTTAAACACTACCCACCTTTTCTCTTTCACTGGTAATCAGACAGATTAATTGTAAAATAAAGTTCATGTACAATGCGAATGCAAAAAACTGTTTAAGTAGAAAAAGAATTTTGTAATTTCAACATCATGCTCACAGACTAAAAAGAAAAGAAACAGCAAATGGTAAATGCACAGTTTTAGCTAGAGAAGTCTTAAAGCCCAACATTTAACATTTCACTTCTTAACTCTACCAAGAAAAATAAAGCAATTTGATTGTATTAGCCTGTTAGGCATATTAGTGAACTTCTTGAGCTTTCAAGCAATCTTGCCTATAATCCGCGTTTCTAATGAGCATATCATCGCAATGTTAAAGCTTCCCTTTTGTAGACTTCTTTAGCTAAGAAGTGATTATACAAGGGCATGTAATTAAGAATATGTTGCTAATAAAGAACTATTACTGAAAATAATTACATAGAGAAAAGCCAAAACCATAGAAAAAAATGGTTTAAGAGAAAGGAAAGAAACCCACTTACTGATACCATCGACCTCTTCCATTCTGGCGAAGTATTTATTCCCTGCCTTGTCAACTCCCATCTGAGTTCGATTGCTGAAGAACCCAGCAATCTTTGCAAGCAGCCTCGACATTTTCTAATATAAGATTAAAACCTCTTCCACGCCACCATCATTCTCGCTCGAATGCAACGTTGAAACTTGGAAATGCCGAAACTTTACAATCCTCCTTGTCCAAAATTTTTTTTCTTTGGGTACGAAAATATTATTTTGCTACAGCGTAATTTCTAGACAGACTGCGGTCGAGCCGTGTGAGGGTGAATATGACGATGAAAACCTGAAAATCTGGGTTTAGTTCGCTTTGTCCTCCGACGGTAACAGTTTACCAATTCGGTTCCATTGACCAGGATCCAGTCCGATCCAGTGCCAAGCTATCAGATAGTTCTTTATTTTTTATTCTTGAGCTATTGGGCCAACATTAAATAGATGAGGGGAACCCAAAAAGGTCCAATAATTTTTACCGAAAACCCAAGTCCGAAACTTTTGTACTGTCTTTCTCATTTGCGCTTGTTTTCTCTACCAATTTTCTCTGTAACCAAACAGCTCTGTGACTTCTTCATTACGCACAATGCTTAAGACCGCCGCCCCAGTTATCCAACTTCGTCTCCTTTGCAGATTCGACTATTCTAGAAACCATCAAAATTCTACAAAGGTCAAAACTATTCTCTTTCAGTCCCCGCAGGTCACAATCAATCTGTGAAGCAAAACCGATCAAAAACTCTATTAGAAACGATGATCCCTTTCTCTGTAACTCATGGCGTTCCTCCAAATTCTTACCTTTCTAACTCATTTTCTCTCTCCTTCCAGTTGAAGCAAAGCCCATTTCTTCATTTTCCTTGTGTCCTTTCTCCCAAGAATCCTTCTCCATCTTCCTCACGTGTCCCAATTCGCAATGGCCTCCGTGAACTCCGAGAGCGAATAGATACAGTGAAGAACACGCAGAAAATCACCGAAGCCATGAAGCTTGTTGCAGCTGCTAGGGTTCGGCGAGCACAAGAAGCCGTCATTAATGGGCGCCCCTTTTCGGAGACCCTTGTTGAAGTCTTGTACGAAATCAATGAGCAACTCCAAACAGAAGACATTGATGTTCCCTTGACTAATGTTAGACCTGTTAAGAAAGTAGCTCTAGTTGTCATCACCGGTGATCGAGGTCTCTGTGGTGGATTCAACAATGCAGTAATCAAAAAGGCCGAGACCCGAATTGATGAATTGAAGAATCTCGGATTAGATTATACTATAATCAGTGTTGGCAAAAAGGGTAATTCACATTTCAGACGCCGGCCTTATTTTTGGGTTGATAGATTTGTTGAAGGAGGGAATTTTCCCACCACAAAAGAAGCTCAAGTTATTGCAGATGATGTTTTCTCACTTTTTGTTAGTGAAGAAGTTGATAAGGTTGAGCTTATATACACTAAATTTGTGTCCTTGGTTAAGTCTGATCCGGTAATTCATACATTGCTTCCATTGTCAGCGAAAGGAGAGGTTCGTGATTTGAATGGGAATTGTGTTGATGCCATAGAGGATGAATTCTTTAGGTTGACAACTAAGGACGGGAAATTGACTGTGGAGAGGGACATTGTGAGGAAAGAGAGAGCAGAATTTTCCCCTCTCATGCAATTTGAGCAAGACCCAACTCAGATTCTTGATGCTATGATGCCTCTTTATTTGAATAGTCAAATTTTGAGAGCTTTGCAAGAATCACTAGCAAGTGAGCTTGCTGCAAGAATGGGCGCCATGTCTAATGCCACTGATAATGCAGTTGAGCTGAAGAAGAATCTTACAATTGCATACAACCGGGAACGGCAGGCAAAAATCACAGGGGAGATTTTGGAAATCGTGGCCGGAGCTGAGGCACTAACACAATCTGATTGACAAACTTAGGCTTCTCCCTTTTGATATGTTTATCCAACGTTGTGTTGTTGACAATACCGAAATGTTTTGCTTGTTATGGAACATTAATTTGGGATGTCAGAGTTTCACAACTGTGAGTTTCTAAGTTTGGCTCCTTTAGGCTAGGTTAAGGAACAAGGACTTAAGTGGGGAATTTTTGCCAGTAACATTCATTTCATTGTTCTTCAATATTAGTGCATTATTAAAGTGATGTATCTTATAATCAATTATGCATTTTTTATTGAACGATTGCTTTTGTTATTGAAATATAGGCTAGTTATTTGAGTCATTGGAATTTTACAGCATCAGAGCAAAACTTTAACCGCTGATTGGCTTTAATATTGTGAGGGAAAATTTGCCGGAAGGGCATTTTGAGACCTTCCTACTGTTATAATATATATTTTTAGAGCCATTGGCTTTAATATTGACTAAGACGCTAATCTCCCACATTTAACTAATCCAGGATATTGAGATGATGAGAGCCTGACTTGGAGAATTAGAAGGCAAGTTTGGTTCCAAGCCAATTGTTGTATTAACTGAAAAGGTAATTAGACACACTCCTCATATTTGTGTGGCTGAATATAATGAGCTGTGCTATATGTACGAAGTGCGTCCGTTCTGCCTGTCTCTCTCTTTCATCTATTCTCTCTCACCGGTGTTATTTGAGTGGACATTGGCACTTTGTACGGAGTCCCAACGTACACTTACAATTTCTCAATATAATATTGAATTTCAAATATGTTTGTATCCCGGATTATTTCCCTTATTTAATTTTTGTCTCACCAGGATTATGATAGAGACATGGAAATCCTTCAACAATTTTATCCATTTGAAGTTTTCGTTCTCTGTTCTAAATTGAAGGTCATGCCCTATAGAGGAAGCACAGAGGATAGCTTTAAGAAGTTTCTGAAGGACCAATTGAAATTAAATTTGCCTGCTGCTTATCAGGTTTAACTTGTTGTAAGCTATCCATTACAAGCGTATGGTTGACATATTATGAATATATTTGTTGGCCTAATCATTATATGCTTAAATTTGTCATTGATTGAAGTAAAACAACTCCTTTTAGCTGGAAATGCAGCTGTAATGGCAATTTAGCTTGGTAACCTGGATTACATTCATGTCTTATGGCTTCTAAGGGGAGAACTTTAATAACCTTAAAGAATAAGTGAATTGACAATGAAACTGATTAATGCATTAAAGTGCTGCGGGTAGAAAAAGCTAAAATTCCCATGAAGAACAGTTTCTTTTGTACCTACAATCAATCAATAGAACTGCAGTCTTTTATGAGATGGCAATATCTTCACGCGTGCTTTAGAGAGGTGGCTCTGTCAATATCAAGAGATCCGTGATCCACACCTCCCTGCCTTTGGTTAACTCTTGTCTTGCAATATGACATTGGAGGTAATTGACAGATGAGGAAGGCATAAATGTCACGTGCTGATGAAGTAGCAACAGCAAGGCCGAAGAATACCCCTTGGTTTTGCATAAAGCTGAAAATTGTCCAAGCTAACTAGTACCTATGATCTTGTGAAAAAAGTAATAAATGAAAGAAAAGTACAGCCAAGAGAGACTTCAAATTATTGGAGTTGATGCAACTGGTTCGTTATTTGCTCATTGCATGGTGCCTAATTTTTTATTTTCATTATCAGCATTTTTTGATTTGATAGTTCTTACTTAGTCATGACAGGAAATATTGCAAGACTTCTGGTTTGTAACTTTGTAACCTTATTTGATCTAAGCATGCAGCAAGTACATTTCAGAATAGGACTACATTGTTGTTGTAATAGAAGAATGTTGAATTTTTCTCATGCTTTTTGTCCGATTCTTTCATAAGCTATAATATTTTTATAATTTTATTTTTATTTAATTTTTATAACACTTAATTTATATTATTAAATTTATTAAATTTTATAATTTTATAATTTAATTTATAAAATTTAAATTGAAGGTATAAAAGGAGACTTCCCTTCTTTCACAAACGGCACAATTATCCATTTGTCACCGATTCAATATTGAGATTAATTATTTCCAGAGAAACTAACAAATAAATGTCAATGTGTGTTATTGGCTAAGAAATTGCTATAGATGTGGAGAAAGAGTTGCAGACATGTTAATATTTGTGAATGTTTTTGAGTTTCTGCACGAAAGTGTTACTGGCAAAGAAATTGTTACAGCTATGTGAAAAAAAAAGAGTTGCAAACACGTCAGTGTTCCGTTCGTAAGTGTTCTGGAATAATTTGTTTTGGTACAGAAACGGGACCACCACTCTCTGCCAAAATTGACTCATTTGACAACGGTCCCTCTTGTGTCTGCATTTGGGAAATAAAATAGCCTCCTTTATTTATGTAATTTGGTGCATATGTCCCCAGTTCCCCACCATCAATTACGTGATCGTCTGGCTGAACGTGGGATGGCTTCACTAGCTTGTAATTGAACATGGCAGCCATCTTGTCATCAACGAAAATATCAATTTTGAGTGAATGGCATTTCTCCTTGTATGTACTATACCCATTCGGCATTTCTTCAAGCATTTATGCAAAGAAAACAAAAGGACCATAGGGACACTGAGTTCGCAGAACAGAAGAAAAATCATAATGCACATCCTCCAAAGGGAGCCTCCAGAATTCAGGCCGAGAAATCTGTACCTCATTGTATAATGCACATCCTCCAATTATAGATCATAGTCATAAAGCTAAATGATTCATATTAACTTAGAAAAAAGGTTGCAGAAAAAGGAGCCAAAAAGGCCAGATGGGTCAAAGTTGCTAATCCTTTCCTTGTCAAGTAGGAAACACTAAAATTTTATTTTAGATAATATATTCATACTAAATATATACATATAATATGTACGAAACTTGTATGAAAATTACTTAAAATTTTATTATAAAACTGGCGATTAAATATATCTGTCTTTGCTGTGAACCTTGTAACTCAACGATATTTGAGAAGCAGGTTCGATCTTGACGTTGGGCGTAGCCCTTCTGTATATTCCTATCTCTTTTATAAGAGATTCGATTCCCTTTATCACTAAAAAAAAATGTATACCTGTCTTTGTATAGAAACGTTAGACTGCAGCTGTTTTCTGACTCTGTTTTTATATCACGCTACATTTTCAAAGCTCTAAGATCACATTAGCAAAAAGTTTATGGCTTTAGCTAAAATACTAACAAATGAGACTCATCCTTAACAAGACTATTTAATTATGCTTACGCAGGCATTTATGTCCTCTCTGCTATGTTAAAATCCTGTTTAGGTCCCATACCGCATACTTTTTCAGCCGCCACTAGCTGGAGAGTTGAGCGGGGGTTTGGCAACATGCATGATACTTGTCCAAAGGTGGAAAATTTTGCAGATTCTTTAGCTAAGATTCTCCCTTGGATCTTTGAGGGCAATCTAAGAAGTTTGATTTGGTTTAAGACACTGGAAAGACAGGAAAGTCTCACTGATACTTTCCCCATTATGTCTCCAACTTTAGAAATAGGGATCCAAATACGTTGTATGAGAGCTTCCTAATTAGTGCACGTGGGCCACATTGCTCAACATCAGTAACTTCCAGGAAGGATTTCCTCCCAATAAGTATTGGGTTTTTATTTCAACTTAGTTGAAGTACTTCCGTGTGCCAATTTTCTGTTTCAAGGTATAAAAATAAAAACAAAAGGCTGCTGTGTGCATATTGTTTTCTTACAAATTCATAACACATTTGTATTCTTCTGTTGAAAATTGACACTTTGGCTGCTTCTTGACGACAACCAATCTCTATCTGTTAGCCGTCCGTTCACAAGATAATGGCTGTACCATCATTTTGTGCTTCTCATTTAGCATTTTATGAGTGAGATGATTTTTTTTTTTAAATTTTATATTTATGAATTGTGATATGTTATGTTATTATTATAAATAAAATTTTATTATATTTTTATTTTAAAAAAATTAATTTATTTAATTTCATAAAATAAATTAAGAAACTTAATAAATTAATAATTTTACACTTGTTTGATAAAATTTAGTAATTCATGGGAATAATTTTTTACTTTGCATATCTGCCATATAGGTTAGAGCTAGAATTTTATTACAATGATGACACACCCATAATTAACTCAGTTTTAACCCCTGATGCCCCATAAAGCCAATTATCATTTTGTAGGTTTTAGAAAGCTATAATTGAAGGAGAAAAGGAAAATTGAGACCAGGGAATCACACCAAAAGGGTAAAGATGAGTTAACTTTTGTTAACTGAGTTGCCAAAAAAAGGTGAGCCTCCACTGTTGAGTACTCAGACACATGAATCCAATGAATAAGCAATTAAATATCACCCCTTTTCTTTTCCTCTTTTATACATTACCAGTAGATACCTAATGATGCCCCACAGATACCTAGTCAGTAAAAAGGAGTTACTGCCATTTTTACCTTTCCTTGTCAAAAGTTAGTCATCTCAGGTACCAAGAGTTAAATACATGGAGATCTATCATTTAGGGGATGTCTAAGGACAAAGCCAGGTCTGTCTTATTCTTGCCCCTTGGGGATTTCTTGCTGCTGCTCTGTTTCTGTGGGTGCTCTAGCTCTCCATAAATCTATCATAATCAGATAACCTGACTCCTTCAAACATATTGAGGTAAGTTTAAAGAAAAAACTTCGTGTTCAGGAAAAATCAGGAGCCTTGTCAACTCCAAATTCTGGTATCAGAATCGAAATTGACCCATCTTCAACTTCAACTAAATATTTGCTTTGCTGTTCCAAAAACCTCTTAAGAATCAATAGAAAGTTGTGTCTTTTGGAGCTTTTGAATCCAGAAAAATAAGAAAGGCAGATTGTTGTTTTTCTTGAGGAGCAAACTCTTCTGCATAATTTGTTTATGGAATTTCCTTGTTTGAAACTCGGTATCTTTCTTCTTCTACATCTTTTGTTGTTTATATGAGCAAATTATGGTAAGAAGTTTGTAGAATCTGGAGAAAACCCAAAATTCTAATTCAATCTGACAGGTATCAATCAAAGAATTTTTCTGATTTGCGTATGTAGGTAGTCAGTAATGGAGGATAAATATAATCTGGTTAGGCAGCACAGTGGGATATGGAGATCCTTAAGGGATGGAGACTTTGAAGAAGAAGATGTTTGGGATGTTTTTAAAGACAGACATGATTACGGTTATGGAGTTTCCATTCCCAACAAAGATTGCTCTCCTCATCCTGTCCCTAGGCCCCTCCCAACTGCTGCAAGAATGATCCCAAGGGCTAGCAGCAGTAACAATAGCAGTGCCAGTTCCTCCCATGAAGCCAAGGTTCTTCAGCAATCAGCGCCTGTCAACATTCCTGACTGGTCAAAGATTTACATGAAAAATAAACAAAACAAAGCCCACAAGAATGTTCCAAGGTTTGTTGATGACGACGACGTTGATGATGGGGTTGTCAATTATCGCGGGGACAGTGATGATGATGAAGAGGAAGATGATGAGTATGAACCCAAGCTGCCGCCCCATGAGTTTATAGCAAGAAGGCTGGCAAGGAGTCAGACATCCTCGTTCTCTGTTTTTGAAGGTGTTGGGAGAACCCTCAAAGGTAGGGATCTTAGCAAAGTGAGGAATGCTATTCTCACAAAAACTGGTTTTCTTGAACCACACTAAAAGTGTCTCTTCAGTAGCAGTTTGGTAGTATCAGTCCTCTCAAAATTGTGTTGTAGAGGGGGGTTTGCAATTTGCAGTGGTTAATTGACCTTGAAGATTGATTTCAAGGCTGTGTTTTAGGGTCTGAAAGATCCATCTAATGTCAAAAAGCAATGAAATCAAATTGGTTGTGCCAAATCAATCGAGTTTAATCTCCTAGTATTTCAAATTCATGGTTATTTGTTTGCTGTCTAGGGGTTAGGTATTGAAATTGAATCATAAAACTATAAATTATTTAGATGCAGAAGGGTGCCAGAGTTCTTTACTTCCTTTGTACGTGTATATTTGTCTGTTATTTTCTTTCTTTCTTTGTAATTTCTTTTAGTATTCAATCTCCTGTCTAAGATTTGCCCGGTTCCTCATCTCTTCCCATTCTTTGTTTTCTTTCTGTATGTGTAAGTTTGAGAGCAATACTAGAATGGGTGGCTCAAATTATTTCCTATGACATCTGCTTGTGAAAACATGGTTGAACGAAAGCCATGTAATGGCATGTTATTTGGATTAATACAGTTAGAGGAAGGGGTCTGTAGTTTGATTGAATAACTTGTGCATCAACTGAAACTTGAAATTAATAGCTAGCAGGAAAAAATAAACTCAAAAAATATTAATATCTCAAAAAATTTTTAATGAGATATTAAATCTATTAAATTATAAAATTTAAAAAATTTAATATGAAATTTATTAATATCTCACATGATTCAAATCGTGGTACCTAATAAAATTAAAAAAAAGTAATTTTCATAAAAAATATTTACTAAATACTCATTAAATTAAATATAAGTTGTTATATCAGTTGGATTCTTAAAATTAAATAAATTTAAGAATTTTAATTTTTAAATAAATATATAATAATTATAAATTTGTGAGATTAATTTAGTAGTCCAATTCCTCTTAAATAAAATTCTATTTACTAGAAGGAAGACACTCTTAATAATATAGCACACATCTTTGCATTATGTACTGCTCTTTTATGAATACGGTACTGGTGATGTACAAGGAATTAAATTATTGGATCATGCTTTAGGAAATTGATGGAGACATCCACCAACTGCATTGTCTTTAATTATTATAAAAGAGTACAGACTTTATTATCTAATCATATACGAGAAGAGAGGAGGAAAAAGATCCTGTGGTCTCTATCACTTCTTTTGAGTTATTGCTCCCCAAAAACACATATCAATTTCATAGAAGCTACCAATAAGATAGAGTGGGCTTGCTCGTTTAACTTCCTTCAGTTTTAATGTTGTTCTATCTCTTTCCAGTCTAACCTATCTACTGTATTGCCATTCTTGGCCTACCCAAGTTCTAATTTAGTGTTATTTGTTCCCTTGTTATATGACTTGTTAAATGGATGAAGACCTAATATTGTTTCTTAATGAACCGTTATTCACCCTAATTCTTGGTCAACAAACTTATGCAGTTGAAGATGTCAGATAAATCCCTTCATTATAACGACTTAGAACGTGTAGATAAGTTGAGGACTTTGGACTGAATTTTTGGGGGTCAAAAGTAAGATAGCATAGATATGTAGTTAAGCCGTTATATCAATATTAAACTTGGATTCCATATCAATACACAGGTTACATTCCGTTCAAGTTGAAGAAATTTAAATTTGAAATTTTTGACCCAAACTTGATAAAAAAAGATGTATGAATCAATCAAGTTTAGGTTGGTTAAGTTTCCATTGAATTGTTAGGTTTATGTTTGTTTTAGTTAGGAAATATGAGTTTGGGTTCAACCAAAAAAAATAATTTATTATTGATCAAAATATGATTATATAGAACTATGTAATTTGCACACCTTTAATTTTAAATTTCATATTTTTCAAAATTATTTTTTGATATTCTTATTATTTAAAATTATATTATATATATAAATATATATATTTATATATATAATATAACTGTACTAAAATTTAAATAATAATATGCTATATTGCAATGATCTCAAGTATTATAAGTATGTTATTTATTGTTAATAACTATAATTAGGACTGATATATTATAACTCTAACATATAATTTCAGAAAATGAAGCCTATTTTTTCTTGGGGTTGATTAATGAAGCTTATTTTTGGACTTTAATTTCTAATTAGAAAGTATTGTTATTTTATTTTTATAAATTAAATTTTATTAAATTTTTGTTGAAATAAATATATATCAATATATTTATTAAAATTTTAATTTCAATTATAAAATTTGATATTTAAAGATTATATATAAATGTTATAAAATTTTTATTAAAATTAAATTAATATTATTTCAAAAATATCTTTTACTTTGCTTAATCTTTATTTATTGAATAAAAAATAAAAATAATTCTTAGCTTTTGTTGTCCGATTTGAGAAGCCCCAATCAATCATTTGCTTCCTCCAAATTCTGAATCCAAAAGCACAAATTTTAATCAAACTGTCGCCGATCCAATTCAAGTTGCTTGGCATACCACAAGGGACGAAACACTGAATGTCTTAAACGTTGACACTTGGCATAGGTTGAATGCACTTTGCACGCAAGTGAAACCACGAAGGTTTTAAGGATGTACAAAGCCCCGTTGACATGGCCCACCTGGCCTATAGTAATCAAATTGGGCCGGGCTACGATGGGAAATTATGTGAAAATCAAGCAGGTTTAGGACAAAAATTTTCACAGGCCTGATTGAAGCTGTTTGATTAGGTATTGGACTCTGACCAGCCCGTGTGAAAATTCTTGATTAAAAATACAATAAAGTCAATAAAAATTGTTGTGAATTGATTCAACCAGTAGTCAAATTAGTAGAATCATTTGTTAAGTCATGAATTTAATATTTTTATTTATAATATATTTTTTAAATAATTAATAATTTTAAAAAAGATCAATAATCAATTATTTTTTAATTTTTTTTAATAATATCTCCCTATTTTTTGAATAAAAGACTGAACTCTTTTAGAATAAAAGCTGAAAATAAAAAACTCTTGCCAACAATGATGACTCTAAAATTAAACTTATATCAATAAATAATCTTAAAATATCTTAAACCACAATTAGTTACCATTACACCAATATCTTATTGTTATAATCAATCCCTTTCTAAAAACTAAATATACTTACCATAATAATTTTCAGACCAGCACTTCCCAGCCTAGCCAGTTGATTTTTCAATTTTCAATATACAACTCATGCTATCATTGGCATTGTCACCCTCCACCCTCAAAATCTTCCTCTTCTTCCCTTATCCTATCTATATTCATAAATCTAATTACCACACCTCTCATTATGATTTGTGATGTAGACTGAGCTCATAGAGTTCGTCCATTTCATTTTTTATGATAGTCAAAAACGTCAAGATGAGGTGGGATAGGTCAAGAGAGACCAACCAGTTCAACACCTCCACTTGTGACGAAGGGTGTGCCATGAGTGTGACTGTGTAAGCAAAGTGAGATCCACTAATTTTAATGTTTCTTAATTTTAGTGACGTTTTTTTTATTTTTTGTTTTACTTTTACAACATTTTTTCTTTTAATGGTAAAGTGAGTCTATTATAAAATGGAAAAGTAAAAAAGAATGTCATCAAAATTATAAAACAGAAAGGAGGAATTCATGTCCGTGTACAATGCACCTTCCCTGCAACCTGATTAGGTGCCTTGTCTTGGCGGGTTTTGCTCCCATGATCCCATGCCAACCGTGGGTGGCTGTAATGGTCCAGTTAGACCTGATGAAAAATGTTGGATATACAAATTTTTAGAATACACCAAAGATACAATTGAGAGAGTGAAACAAGAGAGTCATTTCATTCTCCTACTCTCAATTATAATTTTAGAATACTCTAAAACTTTGTACTGAACCCAACTGCCCTCTCTCAACATTCACTATACATGCAAAAACAAAAGCGTAGCAAAGGTAAAAGACTGCAGGTTCTCAACGTGGGTGCTGGAGGGTGATTTCACACTAGAAAAGCCAATTCTCGACAGGTCCATCTCACCAATGAGGGGTGATCGTGACGTTACACTTCGCCTATCCCATAGGATGCCATTCTCTCTCAACTTCGCAGGGACAAAGGGAAATCAAGGATACAGATGCTTTTCTCAATGATCAAAGAATCAACAGTAAAGCACCCAGTTACCACAAGAATAAAAATGCACCGACAACTGGCGGCGCGGCCTGTGAATAAAAAATGTGGCGCCCCAATCATTGCTAACTTAATTTAGAACACCGTCACATGGTACTTGCTGGCTTTTTTCGCTTGGCAAGTGCTCATATCCATCGCGTGGCAAGGGATTAGAATTTAAAAATATAAATAAAGGTTTTATATTTCGCAATACAATTCTTACAAAGAGGATTTCACGTTCTAATGAATAATCAATTCGTATAATTTAAGGACAAAAATCTCTTTAGACAATTCCAACGAAACCTCTGACGTTGTAAATATTGAACATTCTCTGTCTGGTCTGGCGTTTTCTTCTGCTAGCGTAGCGGGAATGATCCATATTAACGAGAATGAATTCCAACGACCCACATGAACAAGATGAGATGCAATGCAAACTTGGCAAAGATGTATTCAGATTTATCGAAACCCGTAACAGAATAATACGAATCATGTAATTACAGTCCTGTTAAAGGACGACAAGCATGAACAATTTAATCAGAAAAAAAACAATAGTAATAAGGAACTAACGAATCTTGCAAAAGACAAGCAAAACTAATTGCATCCTCCGACTCCATTGCGTGGATCTGGAAATTCGAAGGAAGCCATAGCCATAGCCATAGATGCAGTTTGAGGTTTCTGGTGTTGAATTGCGGTGTCAGCGTTGAGGAGCTGTGGTTCCCTGATCGAAATTCTGGGCATAATCCAAGGAATTATACCTGTAAGTTTGAGGAAGACCCACATGATCAGAACCGATGAGCTTTCTGATCTCAGAACGCACCTTGTAGAAAACGTGTCGCCAGCTTCCCCTGTTGTGGGAACCCAGGGCTTTGGTTTCCTCATCGTTCATTTCCAGATCTCTGGCAAATACGGGCTTTTTAGAGAGGATCCAAGACCAGCCCCAGTCCCACCATTTCCTTATGGAGGTACCCGCGTAGTCGCCCATGGATGAGAGGGACTTGGATCTGGGAAATGACCAAGCTGCTGCTGCCGCAGGGGCTTGGATCTTGAGGGACATGGAAGAAAGGCGTCTTCGGAGGCCTCCTTCATGTTGTGTGGAAGAGGAGGAGACAGGCAGAGCTTGGCTATTGGAACCAGGTATGCTCATGCTGGGAAAGAAGCTTCGCTGCTTCTGAAAGCTCATCATGTAGAGCGAAAAGGAAAAGGAAAAGCAAAAGGAACCCAACGTGATTTTGCGTGTGCGTGTTACGAAATGCCAGAAAAGAGGCGTGAATTTGCGTTTATGGTGAGAGCTGAGTGGAGAAACTCGAAGATGCAACGAAGTTGAAGATTATATAAGTGACAACAGCCAGCCAGCCGGCCAGCCGTAGGAGCCAACCCCTTTCCTCCCCTCTCCACAAACGAAACAAAAGCGAGGAAGAGGTGAAATGTAGCGTTGACAGATCTATAACAGCCTGTTGTGTTATTCTTTTTGTGGGGTCCTGTGAAGCATACGCGCCCCGCGTGTATTTGCATTTTGTAAAGAACATTATGCAATTTAGAACATTCAAAATTCTCTTTTCGGTTTTTTTTTTTTTCAAACACAAGATATTCTCAGTCAACATATTTTATTTTGATTAAATTTTTTATACATATTATTTAAATTAAATTTAAAATAATATATTTAAAATATGTAATTATTTGCTAATTAAGTCGACTCCTCTTTTTGGTTTTACTCACAAGCGAAGGAGGTTGGCAATGTCCAGGGCTTTGAATTGACTCTTTTATTTTGTTAAAAAAAATCCTTTTATTAGTTACTTTTTTATTAAAATCTCTCAAAATCTATTTATTACTGATACATCTGATAAATTCAATGCGTTTAATAATTAAATTTTATCATATTTGATGAATAATTATATTTTTTTAAAGATTTAATAAATATAATTTTATAAGACTAATATTTTTTTGCTTTGATATAAAATTTTTTTATTTTAATAAATTATAATTCATAAAAATTCCACTTAAAAATTTAAAAAATTAAATTTTATCAAATGAATTATAAAAGTTAATAAATTTAACAATTTACATTATTTTTTGTTACCATTTTATTTTAAAAGTGAGAACAATTTTTCTTTTTATAACTCAATTATCTACTTATAAATAAATTTTTTCTTTTTACACTTTTTTATATAATTTTTATTTTAAAAATTTAAACTATTAAATTTATTATGTTTTATGTACAAAACTAAAACTTAAGTGATATAAGTAATCATACTAAATACTGTAAATTTTAACTGACAAATGAAATATACAGCCAAATTTCTGGCTTACTAATCTATTGTGCGATTAAAAATATAAATTTAATAACTCAAATTTTTAATTTAACTAATTCTTTAACATAATATTAAACCCTCTATCAAATAAATCCTCGTCTTACCTACACCGAACATCATGGATCCATAGCACATCATGGCAGTCTTGCTCTTTTATCATCCCAAATGAAGGACTCGGTAATCTTAATCAATCAACTGTGCATTTTCAGCAAGTTGCAAACGAGGCAATGGCCCATGTCAGGTTGACGAGGAACAAAGCTGCAGGCGGTCAAACAAGAGAGATGCTGAATTTTCAAGCCACCGCTATGCGATGTTGATGTTGGCTTCGATTCGAATCTTAATCTCAGCAGCCAAGGGATGCTCAATTTCCCACTGAATTTTGAACTACTCCAGATTATTATTATTATTATTATTATTATTATTATTATTATTATTATTATTATTATTATTATTATGTTTGATTTTTTTAAATCAAAATCATTCTAATAGTTCCATTTTTACAAACCTTTGAGAAGGTGATGTGTAATGTAATTTATGTTTTATACTCAATACATCCATAAATATGAGACAGTGTTATTGTCACAAAATTTTGTCATAAAACTTTTACGTTAAACAGTCGTTTAATTGATTCTATGAGATCAGCTACAGAATGCTTACACGGTATATTAAACAACCATTTGGTTTGTTATTTGAGACCTACAATAAGAGTTTGAGAGAATTTTTTTCAATTTGAATTCAACAATAACTTAAATTTAAATTAGTTGTGAATTAAAAATTTTGAATAAGTTCATGTTTTGTAGATTTCGATTAGTTCAAGATCATAAAAAAATAAAAATAAAAATTTGATGTATGGTGTAAGTATTCATTGACAAAAATTTAATAAGAAGAGAATTTCTCTAAATATGTAACTTGCTGTCATGTTCTCAAATGTATTTTTTTTATATAATCTTCTCAAGCGTTATTTTTTATTCTTCTTATTTTTTATGTTATAAAATTTAAAATTAAATTTTATAAATTAAACTGATAAAATCTATTTTTATAATTGTTGTGTGAATTTTATCATTTTCATTTGTTTGTTTGTTTGAAAGTTTAACGATTTATATGTTACAGAGATATAAAAGCTTTTTAAGTATGGCTTGCGTAGTATTATAAAAAGAAGTAAGTTTAAATTTTTTTTCTACCTTATTTATAAAAATATTAAAAGAAATGTAATAGTTTTCGCTTGATAATAATTTATAAAAATAAAATATTGTAATTCTTATGATTAAATGATAATTGAAAAATGATTACAATAATTTGCTTGGCAAAAAATAAGGGAGAAAAGTTTTTGTTTTTTGGTGAAAATAAGGGAGAAAAGTTTGATCCTTCTAGAAGTTGATTTACAACCAAATAAGTGATAGTTACTGGTAATCGCACCGATGTGACATTAAGTTCGACAAAAAATTAATGGCAGACAATTTAAGACTTTTTAATGGTTCAATCATGGCCGAATAAGCCGCACCAGATGTTAAGAGTTGATTGGGATCCCTTATATTAATTGTAGGGAAAGTAAAAAGGATTAAAAAAAGAAAAAATTATTGTTGAAAGATTCGTTTAAATAAATAATTATTTTTAAATATTTAAAATTATTTATTTATTTTAAGAGATTAATTTTATTTTAAAAAATAAATAAATTTTTTTTTGTGTTTAAAATATGTTATGTAAAATAAACAAAATTTTTGTTTATTAATTGTGTATTTGAAAACTTTTTCAATGTATCTAGATAACAAAAATAGTGATATAAAGATGAAATTTATTTATTTATATATATAATATTAATTATTATATTAATTATTTAAATTTTTTTGAAGAAGAATAATATTCTTTTATTTCTTCTATTATATATTTTTAAAATTTTCTTATAATTTTTTTACACACATTATAAACTTTTATATAAAAAAATTTTGAAAAAAAACTGTTAATATAATTTGCAACTTACTAAGAGAAAGATTAGTTATGAGTGTTATAAGATAATACTTAATTCTTAAATCAGTAATAAATTATGATTTAAAAATATTTATTGATTTAATTGTAAACAATTTAATCTTAATTAAATTTTATTTACTTTTTAAAATAACATTATTCTTTCATAATAAATAAAAGTTTTAAAATCTTTAAAAATACATATTTTTAAATAGGTCTTTGACACTAATTTTTTTTAAAAAGAAGACCATCTTAAATGGTATTTATTTAACATGGGACAGAGGCTATGAGATGATAATAGTTGAATCATATAGCCTCGAAGCCATACAATTACTCAACTGTTCAATCCAGGTGCTTCAGGCCAAGCATAATTCAACTGATCAAAGTTTTTTGGTGGATTCTATTAGGGATTTAACTTCAAGAAATTGGCAGGTGGAGTTTGCTTATGTGCCTAGGCATCTCAACATGGCAGCGGATACTTTGGTGAAGAGATTCGGAAAATGATGGGCCCGTAATTTTTCAGTTTAATGAAACGGTCCGCTTCATATATTTGTGAGAGAACGTAAAAAAAGCGTAGCTACAGCAGTATAGATATATCACTGTTAAACACTGTCAAGAGAAGAGTAATGCTAAACATATGTTCCTGACCTTACATATTACCTATGTTCCCTTATAAAAAATTAAAATATATTATTTTATCATTAATAATTTTTACGGGTGTAACCCATGCACGTAAGTACAAGGGCGTAGCCCGATCATTTCCCCAAAGAGACTCAGGAATCTAGGGACAAACCGCATGCTTTTGGGCTCTCCTCCGTTATTCTCACGTGAAATCGTGTCAGAGGAAAGACAAAGGGCTGTTATCCTGTAGTCTGCGTTTGTTTATCTTTCTGATGTATTAAAAAAAATAAAAAAATATAATTTACATGTTAAATTAAAAAAAAAATCATTAAAATAAAAATAAATTAAAAATATCTTCATCCATTAACCTTATTAAAAAAAATAACAATACTTTGTATATAATCATTATCTAAACAAACAAAATTTGTTAATTTAAAAATCTATGTTTTTATTTTATTTTTTCATATTAAGATTGTGTCCAACTTATGTAAATAAGTAATTGAAAAAATAAGATTTTCTAAAAAAGTAATCCTTTGATTGTTAAATTATTTATTAATAATCACATTAAGATTATCTAAGCATATTTAGACAAATAATGCTATATAACATAAATAATAATACATATTAATTATTATATTTATAATAGCTGTATCTATTTCTAGATAATTTTAATTGAACTTTTTCTTTAAATAAATTTATCATTATAATTTGAGTTAAAATTAAAATTAAAAAATTTTTTTAAAAAATTTTTTAATTTTTTTAATTTTGTATATTAAATAATAAAAATTAATTATTTTAACCATTCACGTATATTTTATAATAATTTATTTTATAATTTTATACAATTATAAAAGAGAAGTGATATTCTCACACAAAATTAATGTATTCTCATGCCATATTTTAAAATAGAAAAAAATATAAAAATACACTATTTTATACTTATTTATTTCTAGACATAAATTAATCGTAAGCAAAAATAGCATATCATTAACATTTTCCTTACAGAAAAGTATGCAAATAATATCATTCATAAACATAAACACAACTCATAAACATAAATATCAACATCGAGAATATCATACATTGATGAAACTAGAAATTGCCTCAACTTTTCTACCCTCGAAAGCTAACAATTCCGTAAGTGCCAAATTTCTTATCTCTTCCACATCTCCCTTTAACTCCTTCCCTCCCCTTTCAACCCTTTGCAGCATCTCTTCTATCACCCCCACATAAGATCCATATTTCCTCAATTTCTCTATTTCTTCCTCGCTTCCACCTCCTAACACTGCTCCGCATGCTGCCCCGCACCCATGCAACCCATCTTCGCTTTTCCCTGCAGCATCCTTAGCGCTTTCCACCTGGCTTAACTTCCTACCGTCGGATTGGCAGCGTTGAATTTTACGGTATTGCCCGTGTATCAACCCCTCTGAGCCAACCGCACGTGAGATCTCAATGATCACGCGAAAAATCCGCTCCGAATTTTTTTGGGCCGGATCATCAGATCTCGCTAGCAACTCAAACCCGAATGGAACAATCCCGTCTCCTGTAAGAAGCTCTATATTTGGGCCGTAGGCGTGTTGGATTATAGGCCCGGAGTTGGGCCTGTTTGTCAAAGGAAGGTGCTCATGAGTGTAAGCAGCGGCCTGCATGAGTAGTAAGGCGGAAGCCGCTGCCATGGCTTGGTCCCGTTGACCACCAACAAGCTCACAAGCCGCCACGCACAACGCCGGAACGGTGGTCCTCGGGGCGGCGAGCACCAGATGGCCCATAGGCTCGAACACCACGAGCGGCTCTTTCATGGGCATGGCCTGCTTGATATGGGCTTCAATGTCGGCTTGAAGTGAAGTCCAATAATGAGTCATTTTGACCGTTGTGGGCTTGTGGTGGAACGGTGAACGGTCAAGATTTGATCTGCATGAAAAATGAACGGTGGAGTTGCCATTGATACGAAGAATCGCTCCAACCATAGAGAAAAACTTGAACCGCAGAGCGAGATCTACGGAAGATGTAGAAGCAGCAGCAGCTTTGGTTGATTCAAATGAATTATAGGTGAGAGAAAGAGTAGGGACCTATAATTTTATAGGTGACGTCCTATATTTTAATGGGCAGGTGAGCCATCAGCTAAATGATATTTGGTTATTCTAATTAGCAGGTGAGGTGTGGGGCACATGTCCCAAGCCTAGACCATATATATTTTTTTAGAGCAAATCATATTTAATTTTTGAATTGTGATATTTTATTAAAAATTTTAAAATATTAAATTTATTTAATTTTATAAATTAAAATAATAAAATTTATTAAATTTAAATAATTTTTATATTTCAAACAGAGGTCATAATGTAATGCACTTTAAACTTTAAAGATTGTAATTTACATGCTTACCCACAAAAAAAAAAAATTGTAATTCACACATTTATCAAGTGTGTTAATTTTAATTTGTTCACTCGGAGGTGTGGGCCCATCTATTTCAATGATATACACACATCGTATAAGAATTGAGTGTATAAATTACATTATGAGATAAATATTTTTCAAAATAAATACATGTAATTTACGTTAAATGATAAAATAATTATAATTTAAAAGAGTTGTGAATATATAATTAAAATTAAAATTTACATAAAAAATGGCATGGCTTAACTTTTTATTTAAAATACATTAATCATAGTGATATGCCTTCTTGGGAAGTGTCATGCATGTGCATAAAACTATTAAACAACATATAAATTGGTGTACAAATATATGGATATAGTTCTTATACAATTTTTTTGAGGGCATAGTTCTTATACAAATTTAAGTGTCAAATGCAAAATATAACTTCCCATTTTTTTTCATAAATGTGTGGTTGAATGAAGATTTGAAGTAGGCTCCTTCCCTTATCCACCTCCCAAGTCTAATGTCAACTTCAACTAGTTATGTTGACAAATATTTAGTACATGAGAAATTCGTAAAATGATCGACAAATATTATGATATTTTTTTTAGGTGTCTAATAATCTTTACTATATGAATAAAAATTAAAGCTTTTTATATTATCACTATCTGTGGCTTTTTATATATTATTAATAATAATCATAAGATTTATTTTACATCGCAATTTATTTAATGTTTATTTAATATTCGATAATAGTGCCAACTGTACAGTAACATTATGGGAAAACTGGAAAAGTATACCACAAAATTCGCAGAAAGATACGGAAGCCGTTTCTTTCGCTCCTTCAGTTACTGGCTTTAGACTCGCTACTTTTCCATAGGGAGCATGATTACAATGAAAGCATTAAGCTGTTCTTCCATTTCTGATCCTCGACCTTCTCTGCAACTCTTTCCCATGATTTTCACGCTGTTGTGGTCGCTCTTTTTCTGGATACGTACTAGTCCTGAGCTTTCTCAATATAAAGAAGCTGCCATAAATGGCAGTCATGAAGCTGGGATCAAAATCTGATGCATTTAGTCTGGAAGGCCAAACATGGTGAGGTTTTCCCAAAATCAACTACAAATTTGCTCCATTGAATTGCTTTAATTGATCAAAATTGATCTTCTAACTTCTAATTCTATTATAATTTTGCTCTCTAGGAGAAAGAGGCTTGGAATTAAGATGATTAGGCATTTCGCTTGTCTTTAGTTGTTAATGTCTCTAACTGTCTAATTATGTCTTTGGGGTGCCATTTGGCATTGAGCTACTCTTTAGTTGTTGATGTTCCCATATCAAAATGATGCCTTGTGTAGATCTTCTGATACGGTAGAAATTTTCAATTTCGTCTACGAAGGTCAGCGAGTTTAGGGTCAAAATGCAGGGACTGTCAACTTCATGCCCTAACAAATATGATGTCCCAAATGGGGAATGCTACGCTATGAGTTTATCCTGAGTATTGGGATGAATAGGAAACATAAATTTAAACCCTGCCAATTTATGAACGAAGTTGAGAAAAATCAATTTCTGGTACTGTCTAGCTCTATAGTATGCTAATGGCCTAATGCACACTGCCCATTTGAGAAGACAGGAAATACCCAGCTGTAGTCTCTTCTATGCTCATTACAAGTTATTATATGCTCGACGGGGCTTAAGGGGTGACGATTTGATCTAGACGGTGCACTTATTCGATTGATAACCTGTTATTGACTCCACAGGTGTGAGGTTTGATAAGCTTAGGTCATGGAGTTGTTATATATAACCAGGAACCAGTATTTTGGCTCAGGCTCATTGTATTGGATCCTGTTCTCTAGTATGTTGTTTGACTTTTCTAACTGACTTTACTGATTAAAAACATAGATGCAAAATACAGGACAAGCATTAAATAAGTCATATTTGTCGATATGTAGAATACTAAACTTCTGGACTTCTTGTTCCATACAGAACCAAATATTGTTTTCGTGGCCAATGCCTGTAATTTTGTTCTACTTTCAGGCTTTGTACGACAGGACTTCCAAGTGATGTTACCGTTGAAGTAGGCGAAATGTCCTTTTTTCTCCACAAGGTGCATGTTTTTATGGAACTTTGATTGTTGAAAGTGATTGTTTGTTTCATTCGTTGTCCGTTTATGAATTTTTTTTCTTTGCATTGTAGTTATGAAATTCACTCCGCACCTTGTATGTCTTTTTGGTTTCTTTGAATTATGCTCTTCCATGCGATCCTGCTAGACCTTAGTTTCTTGCCCCCTTTGTGATTTCAATGCAGTTCCCACTGCTTTCTAGAAGTGGGCTTCTAGAAAAACTCATCGCAGAGTTCTCAAATGAGGATGGATCAAGTTGTGTTTTGCAACTTCATGATGTTCCTGGCGGAGCTAAAACATTTGAGCTAATAGCAAAGTTCTGCTATGATGTAAAAATAGAAGTCACTGCATTAAATGTAGTCAGTCTCAGGTGTGCCGCAGAGTACCTCCAAATGACTGAAACTTATGGTGAAAGGAATCTTATTGCACAAACAGAGGCTTTTCTAATTGAAATTTTCAATAATTGGCCAGACTCCATAAAAGCTCTTGAAACATGTGAGGAAGTTCAATCATATGCGGAAGACCTCCAAATTGTTTCAAGATGCATCGATTCCTTGGCTACGAAGGCTTGTTCAGATCCAAACTTATTCAGTTGGCCTGTGGCAGGACGTAATTGCTCACAAAACCCAGCAGATCCCGTCTTATGGAAAGGAATTTCATCCGATACTAAACCACCACCTCCAGGTGATGATTGGTGGTACAAGGATGTGTCATTTTTGAGCCTACCACTATTTAAACGTTTAATTTTGGCCATTGAATCAAAAGGTATGAAACCAGAGAGTGTTGCAGCATCCCTCGTATATTATGTTAAGAGGATTCTCCCCTTGATGAATAGGCAATCAAGCTTCAATGATTTGAATCGAGGGACGGTTATTTCTAATACTTCTGAAGCTGATCAAAGGGCTTTACTAGAAGAAATTTTGGGCTTGCTTCCTAATAAAAGAGGGGTCACATCCTCCAAATATCTGCTTAGGCTGCTCCGCACAGCCATGATATTACATGCAAGTCCATCATGCATAGAAAATTTGGAGAAAAGGGTAGGAGCTCAACTAGACCAGGCTGCGCTTGTGGATCTTCTTATTCCAAATATGGGATACACAGTTGAGACCCTCTATGATATAGACTGCATCCAAAGGATCCTGGATCATTTTATGTCAATATACCAAGTTCCAACTGTGCCAGCTTCTCCATGCATAACTGAAGAGAGGCCATTGATAGGTGGGCCTGATACATTGACACCTATAACAGCGGTGGCAAATTTGGTGGATGGATATCTTGCTGAGGTAGCTTCAGATGCTAATTTGAAGTTGCCTAAATTTCAAGCACTTGCTGCTGCAGTTCCTGAATATGCTAGGCCACTTGATGATGGTATATATCATGCAATAGATGTATACCTTAAGGTAAGACCATGTTTGATAGCATAGTTTGCTCATGAAATTTGTTTTCACACGTCTTCATGTAACAATTCCATTTGATTTAGGTGATTTTGAGAACGATTGCTATAAAAATTTACTTGAATCCAAAAATTAAAATCTACACTGAAACTTGTGAAGATCCTGATGCTTCAATTAGCAGCTAGTCTTGATCTATCCCCAAGACTCAGTACAAAGAACTGATAACAGAAAAGAAAAAAGAGTGCCTAATAAGTCTATGTGGTGAAAAGAAAGAGTAGATCAGGGGAAAAAAATGCAATATTCTTACATTTAGAACGGAGTCCTTACAATTATGATATTTATCTTAGAATTTATCAAGTGGATATTCATATATATATATATATATATGAATATATAATTTTGTGCATATCTAGTCCAACTTTTGGTAATTCAAACATAACCACATCAATACAACTTCAGGAACATCCTTGGCTTACAGATTCTGAAAGGGAGCAGCTTTGTAGACTCATGAACTGCCAGAAGCTCTCAATGGAAGCAAGCACCCATGCAGCACAGAATGAGAGACTACCTCTTCGTGTAATTGTTCAAGTACTCTTTTTTGAACAACTCCGTCTACGTACTTCAGTTTCTGGTTGGTTCTTTGTTTCTGACAATCTTGAGAACTCAAACGACCCCAGTGGAAACCTTGGCCTCTCCAAGAGTAATATTGAAACCCGTCAATCAGATCCTGCCCAAGATGCTGAAACCATGAGAGAACGTGTTTCGGAGCTTGAGAAGGAGTGCTCATGCATCAAGGATGAGCTTCAGAAGCTGGCAAAGACAAAGAAAGGTTGGAGTTGGAGCATTTTCCCAAAAAGGTTAGGCTTTAGCTTTAGAAAAAGGTCAGATTGCTGCAAACCAAACGATATAAAGGAAACGTCGTCTACTATGAATGGAAAACCAAATCATGAAAGTAGTTAATCAAGTAACTGGAGATGAATGATCTGTTTCTCTTTAGCTACATTGTTAGTTCTTCTCATTATTGAAAATGTATTGGTAAGTGATAATTAAAATTGCTGGTTGAATTACGTATCAGTCAAATTCTTTCTAAAGAGAGCTAAGTATATTTTCACATTTTTAATTAGTCTCACAATAAGAAAAATAAGAAGTCACTTGTCTAGTATCATTTTGGCTGCAAATTAATAGACTTCTGCTCAGAGGAGGAGTTAGGAGTTTTTTCAAGCAGTAATGTTATTCGGACAAATATAACATACCCAAAACATACATAAGATAAATAGTCCGAATAGCATTTTCCTTTTTCAAGGGAGATGGAGACTAACGATTACACGATAAAACAATTTGGGGTGAAACACAGAGGGATAAAATGAAAAAATGAGTAATTTCTTGTGCAAGAATGTTCTTTCAACTCTTTTAATTATTTTTCTAGAAATATTTTATACGAGGGGATTGCATTCTCTAATTATTTCAGTCAATTGTGTATTCATGAATGCTTTTTCCTTTTCCTCTTACCTTTGATAATTAGAGATTTAAATGAAGAATCCTCATCTTCATTACTCCCTTTTCTTTTTTTTTTCTTTTTTATTTTTACAATAAAGGGCCTAAACAAACAGAAAACTACAAACTTTAGTTCTACGTTCTCCAGACAAATTCGCAGTAAAATAAGGGCTCAACCCTTCATATATGGCAAGGTTTGCGAACTAGTCTACACAAGAGTTTTCATCGCCATAAATGTGGCTAAGCTGAATATGGTTGAAGTAACAAGGTCGAATTCACGACAGTAGATGAGTCTCTTGAATAACATTAAAATTCAAGATAAGCAAGAATATCACTGCTGAAGAGTCGCATTCAACAAGGATATGATTTCTCTCTTTTCAATACTATTTCTTAAAGCCATTCATACTTTAATTTATAACTGGAAAAAAAAAAAAAAAAAACCAGCTCGCCTAAATGTTTAATGCGTTAGAATTGGTAGCCCCAAAAAAGAAATGTATGTTGATCAAGGTTGCATGAAGATGGGTACGTAAATCATGTCGGAATGTATACATTCGTATGTTAATTTTTTTAATAAAACTTTCATATAATTTTTATGTAAATTTGATATTTGAAATGGTATCAGTAGATGGAGCCGTTGTCCAAAATTAAGTCTTAGTACTTCATGAATATTGATTATAAGAAATGTGTAAAACAGACCTTTTCCTTTAAATGGAGAGGTGATGATTTGGCTATTGAAATTTACTTCCAATTCTCAATGTTTATGAAAGAATCACGCATTGGCCGTTGCTGGATGAGAATTAGTGATGAAATTAAAATTTATGATCAAATGTCAATTCTTTGGGAGAAGATCTTGCTCCAAAACAAATCAATGAGGACCGGCGACCACTCTTGAAAATAATCGCTCGGATGAAAAGAATCAGCATAATCTGCTGGATTCGATTTCTGTTTCCCATCTTAGACCCTAATTTATCAAGTTAACCCCATTTTTTAAATGATTTTATAGTCTTATGATCTTGTTATGCTACCTTACTTCTTCATTATCCTTCTTTATATTTAGTTTTATATATGTCAGTCCCATGTCATTTATTTTATAATAGTATGCGACTGAGTAGAAAGAGGAGCAGTGAAAAAGTTGGATAATATCACGAAACCTAGTCCAATTAAAACTAATGTCAAGTTGGTCGTTATCTTACTTTGAAATGTTAAAATGGGTTAAATAAAATGCAAGATAATTTTTTTTTTACCCACAAAAAAGGTTAGCATATTTTAGTTCATTTAATTTGCAAATCAATTCTATTTAATCATGAGCCACAGTGACTAATTCACCTTGGCACCTCTAGCCTTACTTGTTGGACTGGTCGGTTCATGTTGGGCAAAACACGTTCTTTACTTTACGCGTTGGGTTTTGCCGCAAGAACCATTGAGCCTAGTCAAGCGACTCCGTGATCTATTTCTTCACAATATGGGCCAATTTGAGCTGTGTCTAAGCCATCTTGTCTTCTTTACCTTGTTTTAAGGGTAAAAAATGAAAGTGAGTACTCGAGACCCGCGAGCGCTGCTCGGCCGCTGGAGAGAGCTGGAACTCGCCAGTAGAAACGGAAATGTGGAGGAGGGCCTTCGTCGGCGTTTTGGGCGGCGCCGCTGCACTCTGCCAGCACTCATGTTTCTCAGGAACTCGCCACGCGACGACTATCTCATCCGCCGTTAACTCCATGATTCTTCGCTCCCTCAAGGATCACTATCTTGAAGTCGCCAAAATGACCATGCCCCCTGTATTTTCTCTCCCTCTCTATCTGCAGTTGGGTTTAAGAAAGATAATTTAGATCCAGATACATATTATACTTATTCAATTCGCTTTTTTTTTTTTTTTTTTTTTTTTTAAATTTTGGTGTCTCTTTGGTTTATCGCAGAAAGTTGCTCCTCCTTCCCCATTCACAATTGTGAAAGGCGCGCTTGACTCCCCTGGTCCAGTCCTCAAACGGACATATGGCGACGAAGAAATCAGTATATACGTGATGCGGTTGGCTAGTGATGTTGACGATGAGAATAGTGGGATTGATCAGTTGTTTCTTCATGTGGATGTGTCCAAACCTGGGCAGAACGAAGCTTTGATTTTCCTATGTGGGTTGTACGAAGATGCCTTAGGAATTCACTCTGTTTCAATGAGGCCGAAGCTGGAGAACAGTGGCTACCTTGTAACTGCGTCTCAATACACCGGACCTGTTTTTGAGTAAGTCAAAATCCCTTTTTTTTCCCGCAAGTGGTGTTGTGGCGAGTATTCATCAGAAGTTATAATTAACCAGGTTAGTCAAGCTAATTAGTTTTTTATTAAGACTGAGCAAAAGGAGTATGTCGGGGATGGTATGGACTGGGAATGTGCGATGCATATCTGCAATATGCATGTATTCATACAATGCGCATTTTCATTCCTCCTATGTGTTTCATGTGGTGCTGTTCTAGATATTTTAGCTAATTCCATTGGTTAACTTGTCACCAATTTTTGTTAAATGAAAATGCTGAAAGTTATACCCTTTCCCATGCTTGTTTGAAGCGTTATAAGCGTTACATTCCGGGCTATGGAGTGAAGATGCCTATTTCTCTTGGTCCATTTTTCATTGATGATGAGTTGAGTTGAAGAAAAATTAGGGAACTAGTTTACAATGATTATATATCTTTTTGGAGATTGAAATGTTGTATTCGGACTTAAACCTTTGGTGTTAAAAAAAGGGAAACGAGGAGTGTCAGGGAGATAATTAATAGCTTTTCCCTTCCCTTTTTACTGGGGAAGAACAGCTCATATTATATTTGATGAGGAAGAATCTCTTTCCAACTTAGCTTTTAGATATGAGTAAACTTTATATTGTATATAAGTAGGGAGTTGATGTAGGATAACTCTGCACTCTGCACCCTTCCTCACTTAAAGGTGGACCCTGTGGGGATGTTGATAATATTCTGTGGTAACGTTGCAACTCTGCAAGGAAATGACATTGCCCTTCAACATATGTTGTGCTCTTGCTCAATTTCAAGCAGCTAATTGTTTTCGAAAGCCCTACATGAAGTGTATGGAGTCTTGGTTGGTACCAATCTTCCTTAGGAATATACCTAAAATTCTGGTAGTGCAGATGGTAGCTGGTTACAGTTTTCTGAGATCCTATCATATCAAATTGGTATAATTTGATGTGGTTGCAGTGTGTGTTCATTTTAGCTTTCTGAGTGAAACCTGTTCACCTTTCACTTTATTCTTTCCTAAGAAATAGTTGTCGTGTTATTACGTATGCAATAGGGAAGGTGGACTAAGGAACTGTATTGATGGTCTCACGTTAAGCGAAATCTCTGGATAAGTGAATAAGAGATGAATCAAATGTCTACCCTTGAAGTTTCATGCCTTATCCATCGTTGGAAGATGGTGCAGCTTATGTACTTTTGCCTGGAGAAAGTAAATGTCTATTCAATCATGTTAATGGAGAAAAAAATGTACAACTTCCATATCTTCTTGTTGATTAGATGAATGAATTGTAATTAACTGCCCTCTTGAAATACTGCTGGACAGAGCACAATTGAGTAAATTATGTTTTAGGGTCTAAAGTTTGGAAGGTTCCACTCATTATCATCATTTTTTTATTAAATGGATTTACTACGCAAGTTGGCTTGCAAGAAATGTTCATTGAGATAAATCTGATACCCATATATCCTTTCTTATTGTACAAGCTGGGTTAGAATATTTCTTGTTGACATTGAATTAGGGGAAACCCAACTGCTAATGAACTGAAATTGAGAGATATGTTTTCGACTGGGTTCCAAACTGTTACTTGGCGTGCCAAAAGTTTGTGCTGCTGAAATGGAATTTGAGCTTTGTTATAAATTGGTGTTGGATGGTAAAATCTTCATGTATTGCAACTTGAACTCAATGCTTAAACTGGTGCAAAAGGATATGAGCATTAGATATCTTCATACTGATTCAAAGCTAATTGTCTCAAGTGAGTAAAGCAAAGACTTATTCCTCTATATACTTATGCGTGTAGTGACCTTTAAATGCTATGATAAAGTCATTTGATATGAGAAGGCCATATGGTTGCTTGTTATTTACAATAACAAATAAAGTCTTATTCTATTAAATAAGGTTAGCTACATGAAATAAACGATGTTAGAAATTAAATTTTTAAGAATGCCATTTATTATAAGATCTTCAATAATCTCTACATGGATCATATGGTTGCTTGTGATCTGAGTTACAAATTTTCTGATGATGAAAAATGACTTGGACTGATTTCATTTGGTGTTGTGGCATATTTGGCATGTAACATCCAGGTTTTTCAATGAATTGCTCTTTTATTCTGAGCATTTTTTAACTTTTTTCTCTTGGGATAATCACCACCCGTATGAGTTAATAGGGTTATATCTTGTCCCATGTCAGGAGAAATTGTATTGATCTTGTTAGGTGTAAGGAACGTCTGAAACACTAAAGTAGTCTAACTAATATGTTTTGAAAGTTTAGCATATACATGAAATTGTTATATTTTTCTGTGATGCTTGTCTTATACCATCATAATTGCTACCTTATATTTAAGTTCTATTATATCTACGTTTTTAAACCTACATATTGGGCTACGCACAGCAAGAAGTAAATAAATTTCACTAGCAATTTTGTAATTTTATTTAAGTTTAAAGGTAAATATTATGTATTTTATAAGATGACGTAAAAAATATATACTATCTTCTACGTAAACATATCATTTCTCTTATATTTTCTTTTATGATTTGTGTGAATGGAAAATGGTGTAGGCAATAGGGCTATAGGCTTTTTTTGATTTGACGAATATTTACAATGATCTGCTTGTGAATTGACAGAGATCTAGATGAAAGTATGAGAGATGCATTTCACAATTATATAGAGGAGCGAGGAGTGAATGAGAGCCTCTTCAAATTTCTTCAAGCATGGCTTTATGTGAAGGATCATCGAAATCTTATGCGTTGGTTTAGAACAGTGGGTTTGTTCATCGACGGAAAGAAGCCAGCTAAAGATGCTTAATCCTCTACAAAGTGAGTTATTTGTGAATCTAAGACCGTTGGCATGTGTAGCTGTAATACGGATAGATTTAATTATGCTAGAAACATAGTTTTCCAAGTCAAGTGTAGCACATGCAGCAATTTTGAAAGTGATCCTGTGTATGTTATTTTTATATATAATTAGTTTTTAAACGCATGTTATGTGAATTTGAAAAAATTAATTATATAAAAACTAATTGATGTTAAAACTTTTAAAAATAGTATTTTGAGTAAGAACAAGTTTTTGCATTCTTCATATTTGTATATAGTATAGATATGAGAGCATATTGATTCGCGCGTGTTGAGCTCAACTTATATAACAGTCCAATTAATCTTTTTGAACGATCTGCTTAGTCTGCGAAGTAGAATAATTCATATTAGTGTAGAGAAGTTTTACAAAATGTGCCAGTTATATAATTTGCATTCCCTTTGCTTTAGGAAATTTTTCGTTTTTTTATTTCATTTTGTATTCAAATTTAAACTATAAAATTTATTTTGTATTAATTTTTTATTTTTATTTTTATTTTATTTCTCATTTACTAAACATTCACTTTTGAAGGAAGAAAGTTAAAAAATTCGTATCAGGCTAAGATTTGAATCCCCTCACTTCAAACTTTAGACAAAACAAAAAGCTTTTCATTTTGTCTCTATGTATACAGAGTCAGGGAATTCGGATTCCAGGTGAGTTGTCCCAAGCGTAGTAGCCAGGGTTTTCATTATGGTTTGCTGTGGTACTGATGGGAACCAATGAAGCTATGGGCTTCATGTCCAGTCCAAAATTATCTTCGGGCATGAAACTGTAGGGTTGGACATTGGACACTTCGGTTGCACTGCTACTATTCCACTCTGGAACCTGCATGGCGGAAGGCATTACGGTGAGCAGAGCTGATAAGTTTTCGTTAATGGATTTACTCATGTCTGGTGCTTCCTCCTTTAAATGCAATCCTGCACATGTCATGACAATACAAATGCAATCAATAATATGATATCATCTCCAAACAACAGTAATTAAATAAATGAATTTATAAGATAAACATAGCAAACATTCATCAGCCAACCGAAGCAATCTTCACCTGAATTAGAAGGCCTGTAAACAGATTTAAGAACTAAATCGTCAAAGCCTTGGTACCCATCAAATAAATCATTTCCCTCATCCAAAGTCAAGTAATTACGCTTCTTCGAAGTCTGGCCAGATGCTAATGCTTGAGCTTGCATCAGAAGATCCCCCAGCAACCCACCACTGTCCCGCCAAGCAGGATCATTGATATCCATATCAAACTTAATCTCTGGCTCTATGGGCTGGGAAAATTGGTTTGAAGGGAGCTCCAATTTCGTCCAGAAATCCGAAAGGGACAAAACACCATGATCAGTTGCTAATGGGTTTTGAAAAAGTTGAGACGAATAGGAGTTATTTTGAACCTGGAACCTGAACCCATCAAGATCAGCCAATTGGGTTGGCGCGGGCTGTTCAAGGATTCCAACAGAGCATGGGGTATTGTAATTGATTGGGAGGGAGTAACTGGCGGGGTTGTTAGTGCGGTAACGCTTGAAACTAAGTGGGCTACAGAGAACTGGGGTTGATCGTTGAAAGGTGAAGGAAAGGGGTGAAGGGGAGGAGGTAGAAGAGAAAGGGGTTGACTCCAATAAAGGATGAGTAGAATAAGCTGGTTTGGGCCCAAGTGGTGAAGACACAGAAGAATGGGGGGATGAGGTTTGAGACAGAGGATGGTGGTGAGGATGAAGGAACTCGAATTTCGTACCATGTGAGGCGTTTGGTCCTGTGGGGGTTACGGGTGTGGAGGGAGTGGTGGGAGTGGTGGGCGTTGTTGGCTGATCATAGTCATCGGAATAAAGAGGAAGACCCTGCCGTTGACGGCGCTTCACCCTTGTGTTCCAGTAGTTCTTGATTTCGTTGTCTGTTCGCCCAGGTAACTATAGCAGAGAAAGAAGTCAGAGAAATGATCAAAAGAACACATAGTTTTAAACCAGAGGGAAGAAAAACAGCTAAATTTGTTTGGATATGGCAATGCTATTTGACCAATGCAAAGAAAATCAGAGGAGAAAAGCAGAGAGAGAAGATGACGATAATATGTTTGCGGAACTGCTTACCAGAGTAGCCATTCGAGCCCATTTGTTGCCGTACTGGGCATGAAGCTCAAGAATGAGCTTCTCTTCCTCAGGGGAGAAGGCACCCTTCTTTAAATTGGGTCTCAAATGATTAGCCCATCTAAGCCTGCAACTCTTGCCACAGCGAGCCAGGCCTGTATTTTTCTGCACCGCGTTCCAGTTCCCTTCCCCGTGCTTGGTCACATAATCCACGAGAATGGCATCCTCTGCCGCCGTCCAAGGACCCTTTTTCAGGGCTACCTCCTCCACCCCACCCCTATTCTCAGCAGCACCACATTCTCCTTCGCTGCCACTTTGTATTTCAAGTTGACCGCAATGATCATTCGCTGCGACATTGTTGTTTGCCATTGAAAAATCCAGCTCCAGGTTGACCAGACAAAACGAAATGGCCACGCGCTATTTCTTCTTCTTCCGTTGTTATATATACAATATTTTAACGTACTGCAACTCACTCCCTCTTTATGGTAGTTCCCAACAGAAGAATGGGGTGGCTTTGTTATCGACCTCCTCCATGCATGGCCTGGTTTTTTGAGCGCTTCCTGGTCTAGGCAATCTTCAATAAGAGTAGTATAAGAATTGGAAAAGCCCCAAAAACTGAGATCTCTTTCCGGCTTTGTCAGTTATTTTTTTTTTGTTGCTTAGCACGGATCGGAGGCACGAACGAGAGCAAATTATGCTTTAAGAGAAAGATAGAGATTACCTCTTGGCTAATGGTGGTGATGGCAATGGCGGAATCCCCCGACGTTAGAGACTAAAAAGGTAAGACCCACCAGCTGAGATTGATCCTATATTTCTGTTTTGGCCTAAAATCACCAAAACCAGAAAAACTGAACGTCAGGGGATCCGTTCATGGCGGTGGGTAAGGGCCGCCCTGAACTCAGTGGCGGTGGAGGGAATGCAGACAAAGTTTGTTGGCTACCCAAAACAACCCAACGGCAACTCATTTTAAATAGATAGCTAGATTTGCGCTTCCGAACGCCTGTCGGAGCTAAAGTTGGTAAATTGTACTCAAAATTTTCACCTAGCTGTTTCTTAGTTAGTTTTAGCTCAGTTTCGCCCGTTTCACTGCTGTAAGAAAGAAGGTAAAAGAGAAAACAGAGAGGACACGGATCAATGGCAACCAAGAAAGTGCTAAAAAATGGCAAATCCAAAATTGGGTTAGGCATTGTAAAGTGTGCTCTGTTGCAAGCAGAGAAGGGGCAACAAGGCAACTAAAATGCTACGTGCATTTGCAAAGAATACTTCAAATTTATGCAATTGCTGTTGTCAATAATGTTGAAGACTATGGCTGTCAATTTAAGTTTCAACAGGTAAATATCTGTCTATCAACTCATTTTGAATAGGAAAAGATTGCTGCTTTAATTTTGGAAATTTTGAATAGTGTAGATAATAATTATATAATATAGTATATATAAAAAAATAATATATAATATAATTAAATTTTGATATAAAATTTATATTCATGAAAATTAAAAGATTGTCAATTTCTTATAAAAAAATTATAAAAGTTTATATCTCACTAAATTCTCAATAATTGTACACTATTTCTATCACGTGTATTATTAAACTGCATTGTGACAATTAACATGCTTAAATTACAATTAGACAAGAAAAAATAACTTTTAATTAAAGGCTTTAAATTAAGGAAAAATATTTATGTAAAGCTTTGGACATTCTAAAATTTTAATTTAATAGTCAATATATAAACATACCCATTAGTTGTGAAATGAGGTGCTGATTGAATAAGCTTAAAAAGCACTTATGTAGCGTAAAAGTCCTTATGAGATATATTGTGAGTGTTTAAATGTACTTATAAAAATTATTTAAATATTTAAATAAATTATTTTATATTTATAATTAAGTTAAAAATTAAATTTTATAAAAATAAGCTTTTGTAAAAATAAATAATTATTTATATAAAATTCTTTTAATAAAATTTTATCGGCAATTATAGATTCTCACTTAATGTTTCATCTCTATTACACAAACGAAATTTATCTCTATACAAGAGATAAAAATGGCTTACATAAAATAATGCATGTCAGTGGATAAGCCAAGACATAACACCATGAGCAATGTAAAGCATTGATATGCAAGCTGTGCCATAGGATTCATGTGGTTAGGCACAACATGCCTAGCTATGATGTGTTATAGTAATTCTAAATGAACCTCTTTTGAAATAACCAAAGTATATTATGACAAACGTTGGTATTGTACTAGGCATGCAACAAGGCATCACCTTGCATTAGTATACAAGTTGTGTCATAGTACCTGTGTAGGCACATCATGGCAATTACTAGTCTACAATAAGCACATGGGCAACATGTTACATAAGGGCACATATTTCTATAATATAAATAAATTTCATCTCAAACAAAGCACTTTTTAATTCTTATTACTAATTAGTTAAAATAAAAAAAAAAAGAAAAGATAGAAAGCATATTTGTCACATCTTACCTGTAATTAGACAAGGATTACATCCTCTTGAGCTATATTTAGCTTCAAAGCACTTCGACATTTTAAAACATAAGGTCCACTTTGTATTAGACATTTATCAAAAATCTGCATCATAACACGGCATAGAGGTGTAAAAATTTTGTCATAATTCGTATTACTGTTTGTGCTCTGTAAGTTTCAGCTATGGATTCCGTATGTATTAAGGCATGCGTAAAACCTTAGCATATTACATTAGTTGGTGAAGGAAGAAATTAATCTTGACAGTTCAGTGGAAGAAATAAATAGATGATGGTATGCTTGCAATATTTGTATAACAATTTTTTTTTTTCACAATAAAGAGTCATTAGAGCTTTAGATTATTCTTTTTTTCAAAAAAAGCAGTTGAAAGCTTTTATTAACTAATTTAAGACTTTTAGGGTTCTTTACTAAATGACGTATGACCCTTGAAATTTTTGGTAAGATACATATCATCTATACATTATAAGATAAAGTAAAAATTTTGACTAAAATAGTTATTTCAGTCATCTTAAAGTAAAATCATAATTGATAATATTAGCAATAAACGATATAAAATGTATAAGAAATAGTAAATCATACGCCAAATGCCACATAACTAGAGGAGAGACATGCTAACATGCTACGAGATAGTTCCCAACCAATTTTAGGTCTAAACAACAACCCCAATCATTTAATTGAATAATGTAATTTAATTACAATTTCATCATACCAATACAAGGCAACACTTAATAAAAAATCTAATTAAATACTCAAATGACTTCTAAAAATTATAAATTTGTAGACGTGATAATTAGACCCTAGTTTTGACTCCCAAGAATTTATCTTTTCATTTCATTGATTTAACTTTTCCCAAAAATTTAAATTTGGAAACTGATTTTAAAATTACCCGAGGTGTATAGAGGCCTAATCTAGAATCGGTTGTTAGAAAATTCAATTAAAGTAGTGTAAAAATTCTGAATAGATTCTTCAGAATAAAAAAATTAAGCAATGGCTAGAAAAAAAAATATTGTGAATAACGATTTAGGTCAATTCAGCTCCGATCCATCAGCAAGGTCAGGATATGCCCTTCAGTCCAAAGGACACTTATGAAGGTTCTTATAAATTACCTACTAATGCTGTCTTTACATCAGTAAAGAGAATCAAACATACAACCATATGAAAAGTGGCCTATTTTCTTACCAATTAGACCAACAGTCATTGGCAATAAAAAAAAAAAAAAAATTAACCATAGTAAACCAACCCAGTTTAACTTGAAGTTTTTTACAGGAGATCAAGATATACCTAGAATGACTCACAAAAACTTTCAATATTTTAGACTCATTTACTAATTTAAATATATTTATATTGATAATTGTTCAGAAAAACCTTTATTACAGGGTATCTGTCAAAGCAAAATTTGTTTCACCGTGGTATAACCTCAAATGGACTTAATTTTATGAGAGTGAGATTAGGCATAGGAATTGAGCCACAAAATTTCTTGAAAAACAAAGATCAATTAGAGCATTAAATTAAATTGAGAAAGTTTGCACATCATCCACTGACATTTCAGCAAACACTTAGCATTCTATTCTACCCCCATTTCAGATTTAACGAATATAACCCCAAAAACTCAGAAACCACAATTTAAAATTCACTCCACAACGTGCCAGCCAATCAAGCACAGCCACCCATGTGGGATTCCGGCTTATAAGCCATAAACAGAATCGAAACACAGAGGGAGGTAGAGAATTTACCTAAATGCAGAATGTGTTCTTGGCCAAATGATCCCCTCCCACCAAATCCAATACCTCAAGATGGGGTAAGTCTTGACTTCAAGTCAGCTTTCCCAACCTCTTTGCACGTGAGTCCAGCCAAGATATGATGAAGAATAGAATGCGTTAAATGTGAATTGGAAACTCCATGCTCATGTGTTGAGCCAAGATTACCCACAAGAATGGAGCTGATATAGGACTGATTAGGTGGGTAATTCTGGCTCAACTAATGAGCATAGGTTGCCAATGGGAAGAACGGAAGAGTGTTTATGACTGTCACACTATGGAGGTGGTTTTGTGGAAAAAAGAAAAGGAGCTTGCTTTGAAGATTTTAGTGATGGACGACTATGGCTTCTATTGAGATGTTGCTGGGTGATTCTCGAGTGAAAAATATGTAAATTTTATTCCTTTAAGGAGTCCCACTTTTCTTACCCTACTTTTTTTCTCTTTTGATGCATTGCTGCGATGATGATAAGTGTTGCTGAGGTTAGAGTGTCCATTCAAGAGGAAGAGTCTACGTCTCTTCTTGTGCTCTGTCTCTGCTGCTTTTCTTTTTCTTGCAATTTTTCAGCTCAAGCCTTTTTCCATGTCCAACAGTCCATCCCTCATTGCTCTTTCCGAGAAACGTGGAGTTTTGACCACTATGCTAGATATATTCAGCAATTATACAACAACTAACACAACATTGCATTTCAATTTCTATACAAACTCTGACTTTTCTTTTCTTTTTTTTTTGTAGAATTTCAATCGTTGAATAGGACTTTAAAAATGTTATATATAATTATTTAATAACAATACAAACGCTTTCACACTATGTACCTTTTTTGATTATTTAATAGATAATTTAATAGTTAATTATTTTAATATATCAATATTAATTATAATTGCTCTATGTGTATAATATTAAGATGAAATATTATTTCAAATGATTTGTCATTCTTATTGTCCCAAAATAAAAAGAAAAAAAATAAAAATGACCATTAAATTGAGCTATTGATAAAGTTAGACTTATAAATTGGCTCAATACATCATTTTATTTTATTTTCTTTTAATTAATTATGTTGTATAAAAATTTAGTATGAGCTTTATAATGTAATATTGATTTTTAAACTAATTGAATATTTTTCTTACTTTTTATTAACTGCGAATATTCTTCTTACGTAAATGTTCATAACTGAATAAGTATGATTTGCACCGTGTACGCGCAGTAATCTTGGAAACAAACGATAGGAGCCATTGTCTTTCTCTTTTTAATAATACAATTAATGATGAGATTTGAACTTGAATTTTTGAAGGATATCCATGCCTTTTGTGTAGGACTAATTCTTGAGGCGGTAGTTAAATCTTAGACATATAATTTGTTTCAAAATCACATTATTACTGCACCAACCACTTTGCTGGTATTTTGATTTTCTGAGGTGTTAAGGTGTATTATTTTATAAAATATTTATAAATAATTATTGATAAAAAATTAATATAATAAATTATTATAAAATACATATATAATGACTAATAAATTTAAAATAACCTATATTATTAATTTATTAATTAATAATTATTAATAAAGTACACTATATTTTTAAAAATCTCAAATGCATACCCAAAAAGAAAAACCATAATGATAATGCATTTGAAAAGAAAAGGAAAAAGAATTGAACACAGAAATTTCAGATGCCAAATAACCTACTAGTCTTAACACGTTTTGATACTCGTGAACCAATTGACTAATGAATTTCGTGCATGGCGACAAAGCGTGTGGCCTACATTTTATATTAGAAACTCATAATTTTCATACATTAATGAGAGCCAGCCAGCCAACATTGACCACAGAGGTGGGGATGCCAAATGCCTCCAGCTACCACACTCTTTTTATAAATACAAGATGCTGGCGATTCCCTTAAGAGCTGCAAAGCTCATTATGTTTATACTTTCGGCTTTGTACCTCTCAAAAATCTTTAGGCGCTTCTCTAGGTCGACCTCATCGTCAGGCCACGTTTGCGATGGCAATTCTTGTGTTCTGAACAACCAGAAGGAAAGTCGCAGGAAAAGATCCAACCGTAAGCGAAGAAAGAAGCGAAGCCTGCGCACTGCATTTGCTCGTCTTTTTGCAAGAAGATCTTCCAATATGCAGAAAGAAAATCAAAGCTTTGTGAATGAAGGCTGATCGTGGCTCCTTCTTTACCAGCTTTTCTGGGAATGTAATTTCTTTTGACTTCCTTAGTTGCTTGATGTTGTAATCCTTGTAGATAAAAAAGTCATATTCTTGAACTTTTACAACTTTTGATTCTCTTGCTGCTTAAGTAACATGATTAGTTAAAGAACCATCTTAATCAAAATAGTTTAAATTTCAATTTCTAATAATCTTAATGCTTCAAGCACAACCTTTTTATGTCAAGGGAATAAAAATGATCATTTTTGAAGCTTTAGTTAACCACTTTAATTCTTCTTTCCTTTTCTTTGTTTTGGTTGATTCCATTGGCTCCATTGGGTCTTCTATTATCAATATCAAAGTCGGTGAGTTAATAGCCTGCATAACACATATGCTCTCATTTTTTATTCTGTCTACAGGATTGATTTCAATTTCCATCATTTTCTTAATATAAGCTGTATAAACTCTTTTGTTATAAAATATATATATATATATATATATATTATCAATACCAGAGTTTAATAATTAGTGGGTTAGGAAGCTATGGTACTTTAAATTATAGTTAGGGCATTGACACTTTCTTGATGAGGCACGAGCTCAATATCTTTCATCAAAATATTTGAAAATTGTTTACAAAAAAAAAAAAAAAAAATTAATGGGATTGATTTTCACACTTCTCTTAGGCTATAAATGCCTAACTACATCTCATGGTAGTTTTGCTTTTGAGAGGATGGAATAAAATGACCTGTGCAAGTTAGCGTCCTCCAAAAAGATCTAGCCATTGGACATGTAGTTGTCGTTAAGAGTGTGCACGAATTAAATTCAAGTTAGATAACAAGTAAGAAATCAACCTGAGTTGGGTGAAATTGAGTTTAAAAAACTTGATTTAAATTAACTTTCCTACGATTAATTTAGGTTCAACAAAAAAATATAATCTCTTCATCCACAAGATATAGGTGTGGAAGATAGGTGGGTTGTTAGTTGGGTAAGACATGCTTATTTTAAAGTTTTTACACACCCCTAATTATAGCTCAACATGGCACAAGTAAAGTTACATGAGGGTGGAGTCTTCAAAAACAAAATGGATTTGTTCATTGACTTATATAATATAACATTACATAAATGTGGTCAAATAAATCATATATTAATTACTCGTAAGACTTGTAGTGTATAAAGTATATAAGGGTGTACTAAAAAATTTAGTCTTCGTCTACCAAATGAAAATAATTTAAAATGATCCAAAAACATGTAATTTTATTATGTCACAGCATCCTAAATGTCCTCTTCCTTCCAGCTCTTATAATATAGTTCGAAAAAACCAAAAAGATTGTTTACTCATGGATTGTGCCAATTCATCATTAATACCTTCCAGCATATATTTGGATCAAAAGTAGGCACTAGGTATTATCAATTCATGTTGCAATCCTTTCTTTTTGTTATCACGAGGGTGTAGTATTTAGTCAGAAAAAAGGAAATCACAAGTCGAGCGGATTGACACTGAAACATACAGGCATAGCTTTATTCATCACATGCTTCTTGTAGCTAGCTAGCTGGCTATTACAGCTATTTTCTGAGAAAGATACAAGCATGTGGTCATAGGACGATAAGGAAGATCTTTTCTTTTCTTTTTTTTTTAATCTTTTAGTTTAGAACTATTTAAAATGGACATAAATTAGCAAGTATGAGCATATTTAATACTTCTAATAAATTACTTGTTAGCATGAGCGTGTGTGTGTGTGTGTATATATATATATATATATATATATATATATATAAGCAGTGATATATATACTTAAAAATTAAGTTTACTAATAATACAATATCTCGCATCAAAATAGGTGAAAGAAAATTGATGAGAGAGAGCAAGAGTTGTATTACTATTATATACTAAAATTATATAGATATATTACTTTATAAGTATATATATATATATATATTCAAGTTATAGAAATAGATATATTTATCTTATAATTATAATATATATATATATAGTTATTTTGTTAAAAAAGATTTATTGTTAATAATTTTTATTTTAAAAAATTTAATTTCTTATTTAAACAGAAAAGATATCATTAAAAAATTTTATATATATATATATATATATAAGCTGATTTATAAGGTGATCAGCTGATTAATTTTTTAGTCGTGTGTATCTTTTTATTTTTTTTTCTTTATAAATGCTGTTGTCCCGCACCTCTGCACAGGAATTGCCTTAATTATAGGTTTCAGCTACCATGCAATTCCGACACGTTTTTGTGTCAGCTAATTTTGTGCCTCACAAGTTCTTAGCAAATACAAAACGTGTTTGACAGATTGCGCATTTGTTGCTGACCATTATTACGCGTAAGCTCTGCTTGCCTTCCAGTGCATGTGTTGACAGACAATCCACATCCACCAGCATGCAGAAAAAGGAAACCAGATCAAGCTAGCATGGTCTCTACCTTCTAGCTCGCAACTTTCATGGCTTTATCATTCTCGAACATTTTCTTCTGCTGCTTCACTACTGATTTATCTGAATCCAAACGTTTCATATGTGATGGCAATGTTTGTGTTCTCAGAAACCCAAACATACGCAAATCAAAATGATCCAAGAGCGAGCGTTAGCAGAGCCAAAGGTAAAAATGGCTTTCCAAGATGAGCAATTCTAGGGAAACGTTTTGTCTTCTCTCTCTCTCTCAATTCAATTCAATTCAATGATTTTTTTAGGAAGAAACGATAGCCTCTCGTTTCTAGAGCCATGTGAGTGACTACGTTCATCAAATTTTTTAGATAAACTCCACTCCTAAACATAAGGAATAAGGAAAAGATAACCAAATCTATTATATAAAAAAAAAAAGTTATTAAAAAGGACGTGACTCTAGAAATATAAAACTAACACTTTTTTTTTTTAGATGTGTTAATTGTGAAAATAGCACGACAGTGTCAAGATTACAGAAGGGTCTAATTTAACTTGTAGTGTGTAGCTCCCAAGAGAGGCCTTGAAGCCTTGGGAGGTAAATAGAATTTAGAAGTCAGAAGTTAGAATCATGCATGCTCTTCGAGCGCTGCTCTGGTCTGATCTAATAAGGAAATGCTAACAAAAACTTCACATGTATCGCCTTAGAAAGGTTGTTTTATAGATATAAGATTCAATACATTTTATAGTTTAAATTATAGTTTTTTTAAATAAAATTTTTGTAAAAATAGAAAGACTAGATCTAATATATAATTAAGTCAATAAATATATGATATATCTAACTTGAACTGCAAGTAAGAGAACAATTAAAAATAATAATATTTTTCATATATCCGTTCCCAGATTTAGATGTCGGATGCAGCTGAAAAAGGTTTGTTGAGTACCAATGTTCTAGGTAAAAATGAAGAATATGGTTTGACTGCAAGTGCAATATGGCAATTAATTTTGGTTGCCAGTCCTCCCCTCCTGATTCTTTCTCTTTCCTACGAGTGTTGTCCAGAAAATTAGTAACCAAATTGATTTGAATCCTCAGATGAAAAATCTACGCCCTCCATGGGAGTTGGAAACTCATTATTAATATAATCAGGCCAGTTATTTTCTACAAAGGAAAGAAAGAAACGTTGTCAACAAAAGAAACACGTCATATTGTAATGAACTCCATTGACCACAGTTATCTAACGTGAACTTTTGGTTGCAACTTCATTCCGAGTAAAAAGAAGAATAAATAAACTAGTTCCCCATTAATGACAAGTAATTCTCATATACAGAATGAAAGCAATATTATGAAGTGATGCCAACTCGCCATCAATTCCACTACATAAGTAGTCATCAAATTAACTAGAGACCTAAGCAACTGAATTTTATCGATTCGTCAACCATGTACAAGGTAAGGGCATCAACAAGATTTTTGGCCCGCTAATTGAACTAAAAAAATCTAATCAAAGCTATTGATCATAATCAATTAAGCAGTCGACTTTTTTTCTTCTATGGCTCCAGGATAAATCACAGACACGCTGCAATCAGTCAGTTATCCTTATCTGGAAAGATATTAACAAGTAGCCGGGACATTGTTGTCTGTCCAATCCACCAAAGTCATCTGAAAGGGAACTCATTTGGATTAAGACCAATCCTTCTTAACTTACGCCAAAGCCCAGTCAACATAGTCCACACTCGAACAATCTTGCCCAGCACAGAATGATTTCAATTGATCTCTGCCTCATGTACAAAATGGTAGCCTTCTTACATATATGCCAGAAGGCTTTGGAGATCAAAATTCAACATTCCATGAGAGGATCCAAAAATTCAGTAGTCCAATTCCTGCAGTAACATCCACACTAAAATTGTAATGCCACATCATAGTTGCAAAGCCAGGTCAGGTTGCTGTGAGTCAACCAGGACACCAGAAGATTGTTTCGGAGGTGACCCTGGAGACTGGAAGCCAATATTCAAATCAGGAGGAAGTGTTTCCTGTTTCTGCCTTGGTTGGTCATGGGGACTGAGACCTCGCCAAGGGGACTGCATTTGAAATCTAGATAAGTCAGCAGCTGCTAGTTGAGGGAAAACCATAGGCCGGCTTGGAAACTGTGAAACACTGCTTGTGTGATCAGGTTGAGATACATGCCCCGGAAATGGGAAATTGTTCTTCTCAGACTGGAAAGACATTCCACCAGAAGGAAACTCCCCTCTAATGCGGGAAATATGCTGATGGAACTCTCGTGCTGGGTTGTACAATGAATCGGCAGAAATTTGATTTTTGGGTGAGCTAGAACTGTCAGGCCCTTGTTTAAACCCTCCTGCCCCTACAGACATCCAAGCACGGGCAGCTGCTGCTGCGGCATTGCTTGAGTCATCTCTCCGTCCAGAAGGAACTGATGGTGTCAATGGTGGAGTATCAACATGGGAATGATTAGTAGCAGAAGCCGGTTGCTTTTGAACCTTTTCAGCCAACACCCTCATCAACTGAACTGGGTCACTAAGACTCTGATCTTGCCCTTGGGAAACAAATAAAGATGCCCTGCCCATTTGATTTGAGGTGCTCTCAGTTGTTGGATTTGTCACTTGTCTATTTAAAGTAGCATGCATGACTTTTCCATTCGGTAACTCTCTGGTAATAACTCCATTAGTCTCCGGTTGCTTGAAAGGGATAGATGGCAAACTATTCATGTTCCTTGGTAATGACTCTCTGGGCTTAGACACTGCTGTAGGGCAATTACTTGAAATCTTTGCAATAAGACTGGTATTATTCTGATTACTTGAGGGCATGGAGTTCAACTCTACTTGTTTCAAACCCTTATTCTCAGGCTTGCCAAAGTTCCTGGTTTGGAGATGTTGTTGCTGATTAAAGACATTGACAGGAGGATAGGGTCTAGTTCCGGCGGAAACAAACAGAGATGGCTTTCCTTCTGTCGTAAGTCCACCAGCAGGACCAACTGATGGCTGTTTCCTTTCCAACATCAGTCCATTAACAGGATGTTCCATGGCAGGTTCTGGAATCTTACAATTTTTGTCACCCTTCATTAACTCAGCAGTAGAATGCAACTTTGTAACCATACTAGGTTCTTGTTGCACACGATTATCAAGCATTAATACTGGGGTTGGAAGCGGTTCATACTCTCCAACCCAACCACGACCAAATTTACATCCAGTTGGCAGTGCCTGTTGAATCCTCTGGGATGCAATTTTCCAAGCAACAGGTCCTAAAGCTGCAGCAAACCGAGCTAAACTCCTAGCATAGGAATATTCAGCTTGAAGCCCAACCTGTTTCCAAAACACAAAACATGAAATGCTATAAATCAGATTGGTATGCGAGCCAACTGTTTCATAACTAAGGTTCACTTCTTTTAATACATACGGTAACCAGCTGCTTCATTTCACTCTCAAAGGTCATAAATATTGACTCTGATCTGGTGATAGATTGATTAGAGACATTATAAGTTGCACGACGATTCTCATCAAGCACAATTGACTTTCTTCCCAACTTAGAGAGCTGATTCTTCCCTGACACAAATATATAATGAAGTCAGAAAGGCATTTCTGGATCTTGATTAGGTATCCTACTTGGAGAATATGCATACATATAGATGGCTAGTATCTGTGATACCTGATATAAAATCTTCAGCTTTCTCATGATTTGCTTCAATTAAGAAAGCATTGCCCTCCACAAGGCCATCATTGTTGACAGGCCTCTCACAGCTCCCGCCCGTCATTGGGTGGGAAGTTGGCTGTACATCTCCAATAGTAGCAAGAGTTGCACCTGAAGAAAAATCAGAGCCAACAGGTTCCTGTGAGGCTCGACACAGTGGCTTCTTAGACTGTTTCTTGACCAAGGAATTAGATCTTGTTTTTTGTTCTAACTTCAGCTCACTCTGGGAACGTTCAAAGTCGATCCTTAACTTCTCAAATTTTTTCCTTGCTAATTCTTGTATTGATCGTGCCTGTAACAAATACAGGGGTAACAAAGTAAGGATAGAAGAAAAAGGTTAGCAACTCAACAATTATTAATCTAACGTTGCTAGGAAAACAAGGGAAAGCAGTAGGCTTCATACTTGTTTGTGGTATATAGTCTCTGGAGCATTGTATTGCATTGCATTTGAGCAAATTAAGAAGACATCACTCTGCATCCAACAAATCCATTCACAAGTCAATGTAATAGCAGTTATTTTTTGTTCCAATATTTTACCTATGAGAAGACAATATCAAAAGCTTAATTACATAATTGGAAGACATGATAAAGCAAACAAAACTCAGGATTCTAATGTAATATGGAGATTCCTTAGTAAGGCAGTAAATTTATTCTAACATTTCTTGAGTGTTGTGCATGATAATCACTATTGAGTAAGAAGCATGTGGAAGTTGTCTGTGCCAGAAAAGCCACCCTGATCCCAGTGAAATACAAATCACATACATATTTTTGCCTTTCCCCACATCCTATTGAAGAGATACGTGCAGCTAGTAAACAGCAAACGACTAAAAAACATGATATTCACCAATGCCTATTTACATTGGTGACTCAGTATTAATGCTAACCTTACCTACAAAGGATATAAGTTATCTTTAGGAAGCACTCCAATTTCAAATTTTTGTACATCTAACTGAATTATTGAAGAGTTCAATTTGAGATCAGCAAGAGCACCATTTAAAATTGCCTCCGCAAACCTAGTAAATAAAGATTTGAAACCTCAGATCTAGTCTACCACATCTTGATATCTCATCACCAGAATTACACCCAAGGATGAAATAAACAGAAATTCAAACTTAAACCAGATGATAAAATTGTTGGTTTTCATAGACTTTGACCACCATCTATAAATTGCATGCCAAATTATCCATACATAATTAAACAAACATTGTTAAATTAAGCAAGATTGCACAATGAATATATATATATATATAAGAACCCAAATCCTTATCCCATTAACTGGAGTCAACTACATAGATTAAATAACACCATTAAATTTTATCTAAAACCAAGTTTTCGAAAATATCATTTAACCAAATATCTCTTTTAATAATCTCTCCTTAGTCTTCCTTTGTGTATTTTCATTGGTCTAAAAACTAGTTGATCAACTTTTCTCACTAAAGCCTATTGTGGTCTTCTTTGCACAAACCCAAACCAGTATAATCAAGTTTTCATTATTTTCTTTTCAATAGGTACAACACCTACTCCCTCCTAAATACAATCATTCCAAATCTTGTCTTTTTTTGTATTTTCACTTATATATTTCAACATTCTCACTTTTGCCATCGCCATTTTTTGCTCATATTAACCTTTAAAGTTCAACACTTACTCCCATAAAACATAGCTAGTTTTATAGTAGTTCGGTAAAATTTCTCTTTAAACTTACTAGATATTTTGTTATGACAAATGATCATCGAGACATTTCTTCATTTTATCCACTCAACTTGAATCATGTGTGTGACATCCCCATTTATCTCTCTATTACTTTGTAAAATTAATTCAAGATATCGAAACCTTGACACTTGCGGTATACTGTGATATCCAATTTTCATCTCCATATTATTATTTGCTCGCTTCTCATTAAACTTGCACTATTTACACTGTCTTACTCCCTGTTTAAACGAAAACGCTTTGATTCCAAGGCTTCTCTCCACACCTTCAATTTACAATTAACCACCTCTCTTGACTCTTCTATTAAGACTATATCATATACAAAAATCATACATTTCAAGACTACATTTTGAATGTGTCCAGTAAGTATATTCATTATTAAAGTGAACAAGGATGGACTTAAATATGACCCTTGATACAAACAAATCTTAATTGAGAAGTCTTCTATCACCCCTCATTAAGTCCTCACACATAAGAGATTGGACAAAGTTTTGTGTTAGCTATCGACTACTTAACACAACCCTCCTCCTTTACCCAGGCTTGGGACCAGCTATGTAAAACATAGATATATTTAGGTTCTCCATCCCTTGTCGGTCAATTTTTCTCCTCTATAACCAAGCTATGTTAGTTACCTTCTATTTCTCTATTTTGTTTGCCCAAACCCACACTTAAATAGGTTGAAACACATACATTTATGGCAAAAGCCACAAAAAAGCACAAACGCCATATTTGATGTGATCCTCCATGTACACATTCGATTTCAGAGTTACTTAAAAGAACCCAAAAGCTTGAAATGATCACCATTTTAATATTATAACCTACAGATATCCCCTGTGAACATCCCTCAGAAACACATATAAAGCTCTAGCGTAATAGCCACATATCTAGCCTGCAAAAAGCTATTGTTAGTATAACATCAGACCGCTGCACAAATTTCTAACACCTTTCATTCCATTGAAAATGCAATTAACAAGAGAGGTATGAGCAATATGCATTAGATGATATCGCAATGAGGGACTAACATGTGCTAAACACATTGCCCATGCCTATCTCTCACTGGCACAAGATGATGTAGTGAGCATCTATATGTGAAACTAAAGAAAAAATTGCCTAAGCTTATCACATATAGAAATACAGTGAGCTGTTTATCTTATATTTGTGTGCAACCTAGCCATTCTATGCTTAAGGCAACATATGCTGTTTGTATTCTCACAACATGTACTGGCCTCTTGCTCACCACTCACATTTTTTACCCACACATTCTGTCATAATTGCATGCTCAATTCACCCAAGAAAAGTAAGAACTGAAAAAGATAATATCTTTAATCCCTCCAGTCTTCACTCTACACAATACATCACCTCGTTTCAGCATTCAATAAATGTCAGCACGAGTGATCAGTTAACATGAAAATCTACCACAATAGCATTGCAAGATAATCAAAATGTCAACCAATGAAATAAAACTCCTCAAATTATGGACAGTTGTAATATGTTTACACACCTCAAATCGTTCCAAGGTAGGATATGATCCATTTGCTAACTTCTTCCTAACAGTGGCGAAGTCCATGGGATGTTCAATCACATCATGATAATCAGGAAGCTGCATTAAAACATATTCGAGCATCAACTCAGAAAATGTCCTCCAAAAGCAAAATTGGCAGTTTATAGGACAATTGCACAAACCTCTTCTGGATCAACAGGCTCTGCATACACACCATATGTGTCCTTCCTGCCATCATTTAGACCCACCATAACACTCAAAGTCAGAAAAGAAAATCCAAAACATGCATCACTATGCAATGGATGATGCTATAATTACTATAACACAAGCAAACTTGCCTACAGGTTTCATGTCTAAACAAAAAGACAGAGAGAAAGAGAAATGGAAAACGAAACCCCATACTTCTGAAGCTTGTCAAGGATCAATTCCAGAGTTCTCTTGTCAGGCAATGGAATCCCAGATGGAGATTTTCCTGGAGTTCCTAATAAAACAAAAACTGTTTCAGAAACTCACAAAGGTCGATGTAAACAGGACCAGTACCTCTCGCTCGCAGCCTCACAATTGAAAAAAAAAAAAGAATTAATTCACATTTCCACAAAACCCATGAAATCACACAAACCTGAAACAGAGTGGAGCCCCTTCGAACCCACTTTTCTGCCCTTTACCTGCCATAACCACAACCCCCAAGGAACACAATTAATAATGTTATGTAATACAAATGTAAAAAGGAAGATTGCGTTTATGAGAGTGTGTGATGGAGACAGACAGAGACAGACAAGGCAGACAATACGTAATTTGGAAGAGAGAGAAAGGAAGAAATATAGAGAGAGAATGGGGTGGGTAGAGAGAGAAAGAGGGTGGGGAGTGTTCTCAGATTCTGTGGGTGTTAGTTTTTGACAGTTGACCCTTTACATATATCTCTCAAAAATCCCGACATAGACAGAGAGACCTAGAGAGAGAGACACAGAGGGGGATATTGAATTATGGACCAATTGCAGTAACCCAAAAAAAAATCTCGGTGATTTCAGCTGAGCTGGACACTCGGCTAAACCCTTTGGCTCCCACGGAACTGCTCTACCAGACACTTTGGCCTCCTCTTTACGTTTTTTGCGATCACTATTGATGGTAATACTACTGCACTTACCTCATCATCGTCATCGCCATCTTCATGCTCATCTTCGTCTTCGTTTTCATTATCTTCTCCGTCCTCATTATCTTCTTCCTCTTCTTCGCCATCTTCATTATTCAACCTGCCGCCGCTGATTCTCCTCTTCTTCAATGGCTTCCTCTCGCTCTCATCCTCCGACGCAGACGCCCCATCACCAGGAGCGTGGTTACCACGCGACCCAGAGCGCGTCGGGCCTGGAGCCGGCTCATCTTCATCCCCACCCTGGTTGAGCTTCACCACAAGCTTCAGCTTCTTCTTCTCCCTTCTCCTCTCGTCTTCTTCCTCGTCCTCGTCGTCCTCATCCAAATAGTCATCGTAGTCTATGTTGTACCTCACATTCCGGCGACGGAGGCTCCTTCGAAGGTCAGGCTGGGCAGTGGCCGGAGACTCGCTGGAGCGGCGAGCTAGATCTGCTTTGGATGGGCGTCCCTTCTTCTTCCTCCTCACGATCTGACCCATCTATCAGTGTCTCTCTCTTACACTTTCTCTCTCTGAAAACAATCCCAGTCCTTTATCTCTCTCTCTCTAAAACCCTCTTTCTCTCTCTTGCTTTGCTCCCATTACTTTCGAGGGAAGCTTGGCTTTTTCGAGAGGCTCAGTGGGGTCCGAACCTGGGCGCCGAGAGACCGAAGCTGAGGTTCGGTAGGTTAGTGGGTAACAAATGATTGATAGTGAGTGGGGGTGCGAATGTTAAAACGGCGTCAGTGGCCGAGAAAGACGGCGTCTTCTGCAGCCCGTTGCCCGCAAGGGCTTGCGTGTCCCTTTGCCTCCTGCCCGTATCTCGCGTCATTTTGCTTTTTTCTTGCATGCGTGATTTCACGTAGTGATTTGTGGCGCGTTAACACCACGTCCTGCATTTTGGACTTTTTTGTCTTTTTCAATTTTATAATTTAATTAATAAAATTTAATTATTTTAATAATTTAATTTTTAAATAAATATTTAATAAATTTTAATTTATAAAAATAATAAAATCAAACATACGATTTTATAACCAATCTGTAGTTAAGAAAATTAAAATTCAAATGATGTTAGGTGAAGAAGTATAAATTATTTTAATATTTTTATTTTAAATTTTAGTTTTATTTAATTTTTTAATAAAATTTATATTGTTAAATTTATTTTATAAATTAAATTATCACATTTAATTAATTTAATGATTCTTTTATTAAATATAAATATTTTATAAAACAAAAATTTAATGTGCTTATATGAAATAACACTTTGTTAAGGGCATATTACTGACGTTAATTCACTACCGAATTTAACTAATTTGATTACAAAAACCGAAAGAACGTGTGAGTCTGAGTTCGTTGTCGTGACTGGTGAATGAGCTCGCTATACATGGTAAAATCTATACTGTGGAGACTGTTTCCACGCGCCGCCACATTAAGCGGTTTAATTTTTTGAGAATTTTATAATAATTCAATAATGTTTGAAATATACGGCCGACATCCAATGCTTTTGTAGTCCACCCCTGTACTTTGACTCAACAGCCGTTGCAAAATTGTCTTTCCTTTTACACGTCCTCTTGGCGAAAAGCGAATTTAGATTTTTTTTTTAATTTTTTAATTTGAATAATTTTTTATTTTTAAAACTTAATAATAATTTTTTTTATCATTTTTTATACATATTATAATTCAACTTTAAAAAATTAAAAATAATAAATCACTTTAACTATATTCATAAATATTCATTATTTTTTTCTCTTTATCATTTCTTTTCATTTCTCTCTCACCCTCTTACCCTCCTTATATATATTCGTCATTTCGTTTTCTCTTACACCTTTAAGAACACTTTTTATCCGAATTTTTCCACTCTCGGTTGGGTCCACAATGCGTGACACTTGGAATCACGCCCGTCTAAACCACTACATGACGCACCTGAACCAATGAACGGCTGTGATTAATGCACTGCTACTTGTGGGGGCCCACACGTCAGATGTTGGTGATAGGAATGTGGTAAGGGCGAGTGGGACGTACGGTTAGGTTCGTGAGAGTGCCATGATTTATGGGGATTCGGACCCCAAATGCACGTCCCGGTGCAAATAAAGAAGCTCTCACCTGCCCTGGGAGAACGCAACAATTTAAAATTCTGAATTTAAGGTCAATTGGGTCCCACCGGTGGGGACCATTGACGTAGCTTTTCCTTTACTTTTTAACTTCTACAAAATGAGCAGGCCCCACAAAGGTGATTAAATTAACTAATTATTATTACTTGTTTTACAAAATTTATTTTTTATTAATATACAAATCAACCAATAATATAATGTACCATTACAAAAGTCAATCTTACAAAAATTTATTAAATTTATACAAAACAATTATTTAACTATAAATTACAATACCAAAATATACTAATTAAATTATGCTAATAATTTCAAAATTTAAGAAGACTAGCAACTAAATATAATGAAAAATTAAATTTAATAAACTTTTAATAAAAATTATTGAAAATTCAACTTCATTATACACTTATGACCCTATGAGTTAAAGTTTGGATAAATTTAAATTTAATTCAACAGTTTGTTTCACATTGTCATGATGACATCTTATTATAATCAAGTATCCTTGTTATACAATTAATTATGACATTTAGTCTAATTAATGATTAATGTCCCATTTAAAACAAGAGACATGTATTAAGAACCAAACCATATCTTTGGCATGGTAACACTTATGCCATTCAATAGAGTTATTCATAGTACAACATGTAATGTCTACAATTACAATGTGTTATATAATCACAAAACTAATATCAATAATAACTAATAACTAACATTAACTTGTAGATAAATAAAATAGTGAATGAAACAAGAATTAAATTGATCATAAACAATTAAAATGTACAAGTCATAAAATTCTTATGTAGATTACATCGAATTCCTTATAACAAAAAAAAATAATTTTCTAAAATAGTAAAAATAATACAAATTAAAAAAAATCATGAAGACAATAGGAAAAAGATAAAGAAAACCCCTTATACCTAAGTATTTGTATGCCCCTTCTCTTCTAAGATAGCATTCCCCTTTTCTTGCTCTTCGTTAATTTCCTTGCAACCACCAACTTCCTTTTTTGGCTTCTTCCTTTTATATTTATCCCCTCTCTTGTAACATAGCACTCCCCTTTTATTTCTTTTTCTTCATCTAGGTTTATTTCTTTGAAGCCAGCTACTTTCTTTATTGGGTTCTTACTTTTTAATTTTTAAAATTATTGGTTCTTTTTCTCTTTTTAAAGTATTATTTATTTAATAAATTAATTAATTTTTAAAAATATTAAAAATATGAAAATAGATACTTTTTTTAATAAATTTTTTTATATATAAAATTTAAATTAAATTAAACATAATTTACTCAAAATATTTAAATTCTTATCACTCAAATTTGCTAGCCGTCCTTACAATCTTCACGCTAGGCCCTTTAAATTAAAGCCTATGATTCTCCACTCATATTAGCATTGCGTTTTCATGGCTGGCAAGAGAATTATTAGTTGCGTTTCATTACATCTTTGCTAATTGAGTGACTTTTTGACTTTTTTACGATAGTCCTTTCGATGGCCTCAGGTGGTATCCAGATTCGTCAACAATTTGAGAAATTAATATAAATAATATTACAAATATAATGTTATCATTACTATTATTATAAATTTTCATCTTCGCCCCACAAGTCTGCAAATTTGGTACTAATTTTTTGTCCTAATGATTAAACAAGAGAAATTGTTATGATTACATAAAAAGTTATATATCATAAGGCAGTAAAATTACGAAATGATAGATTTGGTTTTTTATTCTCTAATTTCAATGTTAATTATTTTTCTTTTTAATTTTAAATTTAATCTACAAAATGTATTTTTTATTAATCTTTCCTTTTAATTTTTTTAATCCCTTCATTAATTTTAAACACCAATTTAAGATACGTAAATCCAACATGGTGTTTCGTGGGGGCCAATCGTCTGAGTTTTGGTCATCGTGATTTACCGTGGGCAATCAATTTAACGTTTCGTGGCGATAGTTAGTGGGTGGACCTGTTGATTGCTTTTGACCTTTTTGGACTACGATGAGACTTACACACATGTGAACTGTGCGAGCCATAGTACGGGACGAATTTTCTCAATTAAATAAAACATTATGAAATTAATATAAATAGTTAAATTAGTTAAATTTTATAATTTAATATATAAAATTTAATAAATATAATAATTTAAATTATTTTAAATAAAAAATTTTATAAAACTTAATTCATGAGCTGTGACTTATTATTTTTATTAATTTTTTATATAATATAATTTAAATGATTAAATTTATTAAATTTTATAAAATAAATAATGGGATACCCGTATCTACTTTTTGTTACTATGAAATTTCAATCAAAAGTTATATTTAAGAACATATTTTCTCTTTTTTCATAAACTTGTCTCTTCCTTCAATTAAGACACAAAAAAAAAAGAAAGAAAAATGTGTGTGTGAGACATGAGTTTTTTCTTATAAGTTTGATAGTCTTACAAAATAGAATTTATTAAAATTTTATAAAATAAATATAAAGTGTTAAACTTATTAAATTTAATAATTTAAATTATAGATATAAGATTTGATAAATATAATAGTTTTAAATTTTTTACATAAAAATTTATAATTTTTAACTTATAAAAATAAAGAGGCAAATTAATGAAATTCCCTCACACGTCAAAACCATTTCAATGAAAAGAAAACTTTAAAGCCACCTAGTATCATTGTTTGCTATTAAAAGACATGTTCAAACCTGAATGGCAAGTCCGGCTAGATTGGGATTCTTGCCGTTGGAGTTTCTGACTCTCATAATTTTAATTTAATTTCTTTTGTTAGAGAGCAATTTTTAACGATAACACTCATAAATTTTTTTGTGTCCTAAAGAAAGAGCAACTTGGTTGGGATCCCTATTGTCACTTTGTTGGAAGTGCAGTTTGAGTTATGTTTCAACTTGGAAATGCTTCACAATCTATCACAGTTCCCACTTTGCTTTGAAAATTTAGAGTTCATAATCTATTTGTATCGGAGCATATAGAATTCTCATAATGATGCCACTTTTTGGAAGGTTGCTTTCGTTTTGGGAGGTACGCATAGAAAGAAAAGATTAGGAAAATGCACCGCTTTTACAACTTTTTCTTCTCGGGAGAACACTCACTGTACTGCATCTTGTTGTGAAATAGGATTTCTGCTTTCTAAAAGGTTGCTTTCCGTTGGGCAAAAAAATTTTAAATGTAGCTTTCGTAGTTACGAGTTTGCGTAGTTTATAAAATAGAAGGTGATAAGTTGAAAATTTTTAATATAATTATCAAAATAATAATACTGTAAATACATAATTTTTATCTATTTATTATTAAATATGATTATAATTTATACATAATTATTAATAAATATAATATATTTTTACAATTATTTATATAAACTCAAATAAAAGATACTTGCATGAAAAAAAAATTAAAAAATCTTAAAGAAATTTGGTCATTGTCATAGCAAAAATACATAAAAATTTTATTCTATTATTTTCTTCATTATTTTGGAAGTTTCTAGTTAATGAATCTTTTTTACTTATTATGTATTTTAGTTTTATTTTATTTTTTTAATATTTAATCAATGATACATAAATATAAAATAATAAATAATAAAATATTACTATAAAAAATATACTTATAATTATTTAAAATTAAAAAAAATATATATATATATATATATATATACACATTTTTCTCTTATCATTTTAATGTGGGCAGGGTACTACTCAACGGCAGTCTCAACGTCTCTATAATGCCGCACTTCTGCCTCGCACTCGCAGCCTACATGGAAAAATTGAGGAAACTGGTGAATGAGATAGCCTACGCTCGTACTCTCGCTAAGCTCTCTCCTCTTCAACGCTTTCTCATCCCTTTCCTTTCTGCTGCCTCTTCTCTCTACAAACTCGCTCTCTCTCTTCGCTCCTATCTCTACCACACCAGCTTCTTTCAAAAGCACCGGTAATTCCGTTTTCTCCCTCCAATTTGTTTCCCATCTTCTTTCCACTGCTCTGGTTGATTGGTGTGAAAATAAAGATGAGAAATGGAAAATTCATCTTGGAAATTTTCCTTTTCTAACTTTCTGTTTCTCTGGGAAGGTTACCCGTACCTGTTATTAGTGTGGGGAATTTGACTTGGGGAGGCAATGGGAAGACGCCAATGGTTGAGTTCATCGCCCTCTGGTTAGCTGATTCTGGAATTTCACCGTTGATTCTTTCAAGGGTAATTGCATTTCTTCCCTTCCTTCCCAACTTTATAGATGTGATAGGCCAGCCTTGCTTGAAAATTGCCTAAATTAGTTCGATGTTTGCTTGGAAGAGCACTTTCAAATCAAAATGTGCCTCATTTTATATGGTTTCAAATAAATATAAGCACTTAATTCATTTTGATTTTAACTGCGTAAAGCTAAAGTGTAACTGGTTTGTTTCATTAAAGTTGCTACCGCAATGTTTACGCGCTTATTTATCTAAGCCGAGCAATTTTGCAAGGATAACATTTCAAAGATGAAGTTACATGAGACCTGATCAATATATAGAAAATTGACAAGGGGTTTAGTACGCTAGTTTTCCAACTTGAACTTTTATATTTATACTAGACATTCAAAGATCTTATAACTCGATTGAATGTGACAGTGCTAAGTCTCAGGTTATTCTGTGTATATTGCATGATGGTGAGTTAGAAATTGAATTATGAGTTACAACCCTGCATACATTCCTATGATAGTTGTTGAACATTTGTTACCTTATCATGCTTTGTTTATTTAAACGCAATCCCTAACACTTTGTAGTAGGTGGCTTAGCTTTATGATCCTGTAAATTATGTGCTGATACAATAGCAATTTCTTTCTTCATCTCAAGTTTGGATATATCCCAAAAATTTCAAGTACTATTACTTAATGGAAAACTTCCATTGGAAACCAATGCATATCTGATTTGAGTACTGGTGCCTGGAATTCAATTTTGGCTTGTATAAACAGCATACGTGAAATATGCATCCTCAATGATCCACATATATCAGTTTCCTGGTTCCTAATGGTCTATGTGAAGCAGCAGCTGGAGTGTGATCTAGGATACCTTTAGGACCTAATAATTTCTTCCAATGAAATTATTGGTTTTAACAGTCTTAGACTGATGGAAAGGGCTGTTATAAACTAGTGCTTCTCCATTGTGGCAGACAGGTAGAAAACTATGCATATTAAGATCCTAAGTCACGATGAATTTGCACAAGTTGCTGTTCCTGAAGTTATTGAAGTGTTGAAGAACAAAGCATTGATCCTTTGTGTGAAATTTCCAATTATAATTAATTAATTAATGTATGTTCATTGTTCAGCTTAAACTGCTATTGAGTTCTCATTTCTTAGCTGAATTCATATTTTCTTTTACTTGGGGTAGGGTTATGGAGGTGGGGATGAAATCCGCATGCTTCAGAGGCATTTACTTGGGACACCGACTAAGTTTGGTGTTGGCGCAAATCGAGCGGCTGTTGCATGTCGTCTTATACAAAAGTATGGCTACATTGATGCACAAAAAAATTCATGGCGTGAGAAACTTTACATTGATCTGAAGTTACAAGGTTATCATCATTCTGAAAAAGTTGGGGCCATAGTTCTGGATGATGCAATGCAGGTAACGCAACTCATCTCATCGCCACCGCCACTGCCTCCACCACCCCACCCTTTCCCTTGGTCTTCTTTATTTTTTCTCCATGATGTCTGTCTATATTTAGTCCTGTGAAGAGATGTAGAGGAAGACCAAAAAGGATACTTGGAGAGGTGGTTAAAAGAGACCTTTGGTTAAATGGTATATCCGAAAAGTTAGTTTCGGATATAAGTTTATGGCGTCGTTTGATCTATGTAGCCGACCCTATCTAGTGGGAAAAGGCTCGGTTTGTTGTTGTTGTTGTTGTTTATGTCTGTCTATATTATTATTCTGTATACACCTGATGCCCCCAGTGAGAACTGCTCCATTAGTTATGTCCATTCTCACATTGTTATACAAATGCTTGAGATTAAATGTTTCCTTCTAACATGTTATCTGTTCTAAATTGCAAATTTTATCCGTAAGGCAGCATTGGAGTTTGTGGCGTGATTTGGAGATTGTTATGGTTAACGGATTAACTCTTTGGGGTAATCATCAACTAATGCCACTTGGACCTTTAAGGGAACCCTTAACAGCGCTAAGACGAGCACATGTGGTTGTAGTACATCATGCAGATTTGGTAGGTTGAAACTATTTTCCTAATTTTTGTCAATGTAATAATTTTCCAATTATTTAGGCAAGTTGTTGTTTATTGGTTGCGTACTCATTCAGTTTGTTTGTAAAGTAGCTGATATAATTATATGACATAAGACTGAAGATTATGCTTTGGGGATTTCACAGGTTTCTGAACATATTCTCAAGGATATCGAGTCAATGATCCAAGGGATTAAAGGTTCTGTTCCTATGTTCTTTACAAGAATGGATTCATCTCATTTATTTTCGGTGGGGAATGTCAATTCCAAAATACCATTGAGAGTTCTGCATAAAGCTATTGTGTTATGTGTATCTGCCATTGGCTCTGCAGATTCTTTTGTGCAAGGGATTCAAAAGGTAATCTTCCTATTCTAATTTGTCTGTGTCATTTGCTTCTTTGAGATGCTTAGAAAGTTAGAAGCTTTGGACTATGAAGAATCATTGAGCACATGCATGTACATATACATATCAGGTGAAATAATTTGATATGGACATGATGACACTGCAAAATCCTAAATTATTGGCAAGATATGAAGGAGATATTAAATAATTTAAGCATACATACATACATATATATATATATATATATATATATATATATATCAATAGGTAAGTGTTTTTCTTGCTTAGGTTTAGGCCATCTTAGGATATTCTAAGCTATCCAACTCATTGAATTCTCAAATTGCAAGAAATATGATGTGATCATCAATAAATGTTATATTTTTCCTTTTCAATATTAACTTTCAAACGGTCATTGTGTCTACTTTCTTTTGGAGCTATTCTCAAGTATTAATGTACTTATTTATGATGAGGAGAAAGTCTGTGTTGCTGATGTGTCTGTTGTTGTTCTGGACATGATAACTCACAATCCTACTGTCTGATATGCAATCTAGCTATAATAAGCTTCTAGTGTTTTAATGTGGATGTTTTCCTAGTGTTCATCTTACTTTCTGTCTGTATTTCTGCTCACTAAATGGCAGATAACTTGATGCAGATGGGAGCAATTTATGTTGATCGAGTTGATTTTGGTGATCATCACATATTTCATACGAGGGTATGACTATCTCTCAAAATTTGGTAGAAATTAATTTTTGAATCATTTTTATGTGATTTGACAAAAGGATGCTTCAGGCATATCCTGAGCATGCATACTATGTTACCACTTATTATCATTTAATACTTCACACCCTTCTTTTTGCTACTGTAAATAAATAAAAGAATTATATTGTGAGGGAAAATTGCCGGAAGGGCATTTTGAGACCTTCCTACTGTTATAATATATATTTTTCAAGCCATTGGCTTTAATATTGACTAAGACGCTAATCTCCCACATTTAACTAATCCAGGATATTGAGATGATCAGAGCCAGACTTGGAGAATTAGAAGGCAAGTTTGGTTCCAAGCCAATTGTTGTATTAACTGAAAAGGTAATTAGACACACTCCTCATGTTTGTGTCGCTGAATATAATGAGCTGTGGTATATGTACAAAGTGCCTCCGTTCTGCCTTTCTCTCTCTTTCATCTATTCTCTCTCACCGGTTTTATGTGAATGGACACTGGCACTTTGTACGGAGTCCCAACATACACTTACATTTCTCAATATAATATTGAATTACAAATATGTTTGTATCCAGGATTATTTCCCTTATTTAATTTTTGTCTTACCAGGATTATGATAGAGACACGGAAATCCTTAAACAATTATATCCATTTGAAGTTTTCGTTCTCTGTTCTAAATTGAAGGTCATGCCCTATAAAGAAAGCACAGAGGATAGCTTTAAGAAGTTTCTGAAGGACCAATTGAAATTAAATTTGCCTGCTGCTTATCAGGTTTAACTTGTTGTAAGCTATCCAGTACAAGCGTATGGTTGACATATTATGAATATATTTGTTAAGGGCCCTCTATATTGTAGTTATGTTACTGGCCTAATCATTATATGCTTAAATTTGTCATTGATTGAAGTAAAACAACTCCTTTTAGCTGTGAATGCAGCTATAATGGCAATTTAGCTTGGTAGCCTAGATTACATTCATTCACCTATGTCTTATGGCTTCTAGGAGGAGAACTTTAATAACCTTAAAGAATAAGTGAATTGACAATGAAGGATGTAATGTGGAGATTGACTTCTTAGTTTATGAAAAGAGGTTATTCTATTATGTAATGGAAAGACTCTGCGCATTGACAATCATCAAATAGTTTTGCTACACAGCGACTGCTTCATGAAAATTCGAAACTAACTTTGTTGTTAGGCGTATGTTTTGAGCTAGCATTTAAAATACCATTGCTTTCAGATGCTGTTTTCCTTCTCTAATTCTTAAACCACGAAGTCTCTAAAATTATATACAAAACAAATATATATGTCTGAATCATGGAACTTGCTTCTGTTATTTCTGCAGTTTCGGCAATAAAGAAATCGACTTTCATGTGTGATTGATGGAGATTAAGTGGATTCCAACGAAGAAAAGTTCTATTGCTGAATATTAAGATTACAGTAGGAACAAGAAAACCAGAGAACCTGGTCTCCTCCCAGGGTAGTACCCCTTGCTGAAGTGGAAGTTAATCCCTCAGCCCCAAGCCTAAGCCCGAATGATTACAGAATAAAGAAAAACAGCATAAAAAACTACAACTGCTCCCTGATATTACTTATAACTACACCTAAGTAACTGCCTGCAACTGCTAGCAACCACTACTAATCTACTATTCTAACTGCTAAGTAACTGTCCTGAACTTCCTCCTAGTGTAGACCTTCCACTCACTTGATCCAGCCAGATGTTTCGGTGCTGGGGTCCTAACAATACTCCCCTCTTGTTCAGCAGCCTTGTCCTCAAGGCTGAAAGTTGGGTATTGACCCTGAATCAATTCCTTGTCCTCCCATGTGGCTTCTTCTGGAGGTTGAGTAGCCCACTGGATCAAGACTTGGGAAATTTGGTCGCCATTTCTGGTAATGGTACGAGTGGCCAACAATTTTTCTGGTAAGGGAAGTGGTTCTGTGGACTCCAGGTCTGGAGGTAAAGTTGTGTCAGCTTCAGTAGGCGCTTGAGCGGTTTTAAGCTGCGAAACATGAAAGACTGGATGTACTCGTGATTCAGGAGGTAACTGTAACTTGTAAGCTACTGCCCCTATCTTGTCCAAGATCTGATATGGTCCATAATAGCGTGCAGACAGCTTCCGATGGACTCTCCTGGATACTGACTGCTGTCCATGAGGTCGTAACTTCAAATATACCCAGTCCCCAACTTTGTACTCTACATCCCTACGCTTGGAGTTGGCAAAAAATGTCATTTTATTTTGTGCCTTCTGTAAATTGTACCGCAGCTGTGTCAAAATTTCATCCCTGTCCATAAGCTCCTGTTCCACTGCTTCAACTAATGTTTCCCCAGGAAGATATCGGTTCAAAGTAGGTGGTGGTCTTCCATAGACAACCTCAAATGGAGTGAGGTTAGTAGCTCCATGGTATGAGGTATTATACCAGTATTCTGCCCAGGGAAGCCAGGAAGCCCAAGCTTTAGGTTGTTCTGTAGCAAAACATCGCAGATATGTCTCTAAACCCCTGTTTAGTACCTCTGTTTGTCCATCAGATTCCGGATGGTAGGCTGAACTCATTCTTAATTGCGTCCCTTGCAGCTTGAATACCTCCTTCCAAAAGTTGCTCACAAAGATCGGGTCTCGGTCACTGACAATGGACCCTGGAATTCCATGCAAGCGAACAATTTCTTTGCAGAAAATCTCAGCTACTGACCTTGCTGTGTAGGGGTGTTTTAGTGGGAGAAAATGAGCATATTTAGAGAGACGATCCACCACCACTAATATTGCATCGTATCCTTTTGACCGGGGCAAGCCTATGATAAAGTCTAGGCTAATATCTTCCCAAATTGTCGTTGGGATGGGCAGTGGTTGTAGAAGGCCTGCAGGAGTTGTTGCCTGATACTTGTTTCTCTGACATACTTGACATTTAGCTACAAATCTGGTCACATCTCTTTTGACTCCCACCCAATACAAATTGGAAGTCACCCTTTTGTAGGTTCTGAATACTCCCGAATGACCACCAGTTGGAGTAGAGTGGAATTCTTCCAAAAGTTTTGGTATCCAAGAAGAGTTAGCAGAAATTACTACCTTACCTTTGTAAAACAGCTGTCCATGCTCAATGGTGTAATGAGAACAAGAATCGGGATCTTCTTTGAGCTTATGTATGATCTTGGTTATATATGGATCAGATTTCGCCTCTTGCAACACTGCCTCCATATCCAACCACCGTGGTTTTGTAAGACCATTCAACTCCCCTGCTTCTCTGATGCGAGATAAGGCATCTGCTGCCTTATTTTCTTTTCCCGCCCGGTACACAATCTCAAAGTTATATCCCAATAGTTTCGCTAACCAGTTCTGCTGATCTTGTGTGGTTATTCGTTGCTCCAACAAATACTTCAGGCTTTTCTGATCGGTATGTACCACAAATTGCCTTCCCAAGAGATAAGGTCTCCAATGTTGAATTGCTAATACTAATGCCATGAGCTCCTTCTCATAAGTGGATTTGGCCAGATTCCTCTCAGCTAGAGCCTTGCTGAAATAAGCAATTGGTCGGCTGTCTTGCATCAGAACTGCCCCTATGCCTGAACCAGAAGCGTCACATTCTACTACAAAGGGTTTGTTAAAGTCTGGCATATTAAGTACTGGAGCTTCAGTTAGTAGTTGCTTCAATTGTCTGAAAGCTTCCTGCGCATTATTGTCCCAAGAGAATGCTCCTTTCTTCAAGAGATTCGTCAAAGGTCTGGCTATCTTGCCATAGTCTTTGATGAATTTGCGGTAGTATCCTGTCAAGCCCAAAAATCCCCTTACTGCCTTGACTGATTTTGGAGTTGGCCAATTCTTCACGCTTTGAATTTTGGAAGGGTCCACTGACACTCCCTTATGGCATACTACGTGACCCAAGTACTCCATTATGGTACTTCCAAAACGACATTTCTTTAAATTAGCAAAGAATCGTTCTTGCTCCAGAGTTTGTAATACAAGTTTCACATGCTGCAGATGCTCTTCCCAACTTTTGCTGTAAACTAAAATGTCATCAAAGAAGACTAGCACAAATCGTCTTAAAAATGGTTGGAAGGTGGAATTCATGACTGACTGGAAAGTGGCTGGAGCGTTCATCAAACCAAAAGGCATAACTACAAATTCATAGTGCCCTTGGTGTGTACGGAAAGCAGTTTTAGGTATATCATCCTCCAACACTCTGATTTGATGATAACCTGACCTCAAATCAATCTTAGAGAAGAATTTGGCTCCATGAAGTTCGTCTAACAATTCCTCCACGACAGGGATGGGGTATTTATCAGGTATGGTGGCTTGATTTAATGCCCTGTAGTCTACACAAAATCTCCAGCTCCCATCCTTCTTCTTGACTAGAATGACCGGACTTGAATACGGGCTGGAGCTTGGGCGAATGACTCCTGCCATAAGCATCTCTTTCACTAATTTTTCAATCTCATCCTTCTGGTAATGGGCATACCGATAAGGCCTTACATTGATGGGATCAGTTCCTCCTTTCAAGGTTATTGCATGATCACCAACTCGTCGAGGAGGAAGTCCTTGAGGAGTTGTGAAGATTTGGATATATTGCTGTAATACTTCAAACATCTCATGACTTTGTTTCCCACTCACGTCATCCTTTGAGATAACAGCCCACAATGCATCCACAAAGTCTTCTGATCCTCCCCCTCTGTTTTCCTGTGAAACTTTCAGTGTGTCCACAACATTCTCCTTCTGTCCTAACCACAGTACCCCGCAAAAATCAATGTCAGAAATTCTAGATAAGGCTTTTGCTTTGATGGGAGTTTTGCCTAGGCTCGGATCACCCTGAATTTTTACTGGTTTTCCTTCATAAGTGAAAGACATAGTTAACTCCCGCCAATCAGCCACCACCGTCCCCAAAGTTTGCAACCAAGCCACTCCCAAAATCACATCTACTCCCCCTAACTCAAACAGATGAAGGTCGACCTTAAACACCACTTCTCCTAGTTGTATTGTTACTGCTTTACACAGTCCCCGTGTTCCCCTTCTTCGTCCGTCGCCCAGCTTCACCGTAAAGGTCCCTGCACTCTCTACAGGTAATTTCAGAATATTGCAGAGCCGACTGGAAATGAAGTTGTGAGAGGCTCCACTATCTACCATGACGATAACCGGAGCATTTCCGACCGTCCCCTTCAATTTCATGGTTCTGGGGCCGGTAATACCGCCCACTGCGTAGCATGGAAGGTCAAGCATGCGGCATTCTCCTCCGTCTGTCCCCATGTCGCCACCTTTGCCCTCACATTCAGTTTCCACCATCACAAACTCATCTCCAACCTCAGCTTCCTCATCGTCTCCAAGGAGGACCGCCACTCTAAGACGCTTGTCTGGGCACTTATGGAGTGGCCCGAAATTTTGGCCACATCTGAAGCACTTGCCCTCTTCTTTACGTCGAAGGTACTCTTGATAAGGAAGATGACGGACTCCCCGATCGTTGTTCCCCCCGATTCTTCCATTACCGGACGTCGAGACTGCATGAGGAAGACGTTCCCCAGTGCTGCTCGCAGTCCTTTCTCGCAACGGGCCGTTAGTCGGCCCTAGACCTCCGGTTCTGGGCTTGCTTATACTTGCCCCGGTATAACTTTGCCCGTGCTTAATGAAAGCCGTTGAATTAAGTCGGCCCGAACCCGTAGCTCCTTGCCCCGTTGTTCTCGAACCCGATCCATTATAAGCCCAAGAACCAGTTGCTGAGAGTCCCGGTCTGAAGCTTTCTTCTTCGAGACCAAAATCACCCAGAATCGCCTCCTCTATGTGTGTCGCCAAAGACATGGCATGGGTCACCTCCCGTGGCTCATGAATTCTTACTCGTCTCCGTATCTCGCCACATAGCCCATGGAGAAAATATCCTAATGCTTGATCCTCCGGTAGAGTCGGAACCTGGGCTGCCAACAACTCAAATTCATCAATATACGCCGCAACCCCACCGATCTGCTTTATGGCTGCAAGTTGTTCATATGGGTTTCCAGCCTTCCTTCCGCCGTAGCGTTTGATCATTTCTGAAGCAAGCATTTCCCACTTGAGGTCTGGGATTTTGTTCTTCAAACACCGAAGCCAATGCACAGCACTCCCCTCCATACTGATAAAAGCTACGTTCACCCTTGCTTCTGGTTTCGTTCCTTGTATTTCAAAATACTTCTCGGCCCTTACCAACCATCCCGCCGGGTCCGTACCATCGAAGTTTGGGAGTTCTACTTTCTTAGCTGCCAATTGAACCTCCGCCAAAGCCACCGTGTCCTTCTCACTGGTTTGAGCGTCCATTCCTTGTTCACCGTTCTCTGATGCAACTTCCTCCTGATTTTTTCGCACGGGTGGGTCACTACCGACTGATTCATTTTTATCCCGTAGCTGCCCAACAATCTGGTTCATCATCGCTTTCATTTCTTCTAGACAACTTAACTTTTTCTGTATATCCTCCATTCCATGCAGTTTGTTTCTTACTTCCTCCACGCCTTTTTCTAGCGCCTCCACCCTTGCCTCCATCCTCGTCGAGGGCATCCAGCAGGTCGGACCAATTGATGGAGATTAAGTGGATTCCAACGAAGAAAAGTTCTATTGCTGAATATTAAGATTACAGTAGGAACAAGAAAACCAGAGAACCTGGTCTCCTCCCAGGGTAGTACCCCTTGCTGAAGTGGAAGTTAATCCCTCAGCCCCAAGCCTAAGCCCGAATGATTACAGAATAAAGAAAAACAGCATAAAAAACTACAACTGCTCCCTGATATTACTTATAACTACACCTAAGTAACTGCCTGCAACTGCTAGCAACCACTACTAATCTACTATTCTAACTGCTAAGTAACTGTCCTGAACTTCCTCCTAGTGTAGACCTTCCACTCACTTGATCCAGCCAGATGTTTCGGTGCTGGGGTCCTAACAGCTGTGTACCAAAATTATTGGATAAACAAAGTCAAAATATGCCTTGTTGCTTATCCAGGTCATGACCTTCAATGATTATGCACAGCCATGTGTCTCATGAGGTTCATGGATCAACCCCCGGTCCCCCACAACTTCGAGGTCTTCAACAAATCTCTATCATCTCCAATTTTAATCTTGATAAACCATTTTTATTTGATAGTCGTCCCAACCCAAATATTACACCGTTTTGGAGATAAGTTACAATTTTCCACTTCGGGAGACCACAGATTATTCAGCAAACTAGTTATACTATATGGTATTATTAATGTAATATACTAGTTTAATTATAAATTATTATTTATATGATTTTTATTACCAATATTTATTATTTACAAAATTATATCAATAAAATAATATAAATAATATTTATTATTAGATTGACATAGTTTATTATTATGTTTGCTTCCACCAAAATGTAGTTTAATATTCCTTGTTCTTATATCTCTGTCTCAATTAAGCATAAATTAGTCAACAACTTTAGGTTTTGGATTTTTTTAGAATATTTTTTATTTGATAAGTAAAAATTAATTTTTTTATAATATAATTAAGTGCTCAAACAAAAACTTATTTTAAATTTAGATATTTGATTATATTTCAAGAAAATTAATATTAACTTACCTGAGTATATTGATAATATTTTAAAAAATTTTTAAAAATAAGGTAGATGACTAATTTATAGGTAAAAGAACAAGGATATTAAACTATATTTCGGTGGAAGCAAACATAATAATAAACTACATCAACCCAACCTTATTTTAAAATGTCAAAATTTGTCAACTGGAGTTTATGCCGTATCTATGCAGCAAGTTTCTGAAAGAGAAGCCCTTTGTGTTTGGGTTGAATGTTCAAATAGTCCAACCTGAATAGGAGCAGCGTCAGCAGAACCTAAGATGTTGTGCAAGATTTTTAGTGGGCTGTCCTTTCTATGAGCTTGTCTCGTCTACTTAAGTTTTTTTTATAATAAAGATAGTTGTATTAAATTAAGATCATCAAATTATCATAAAATGAACATGAATTATTAATTTTTTTAATTGTACAATGTAATTTATATAATTTAATAAATTTAATAATGTATATCTTTTAAATAAATATTTAATAAATTTAATTAATAAAAATAATAATATTTATCAACTTCTTAATTAATGAAAATAGTAATATTTAATAAAATTTAATTTATAAAAATAGCAATATTTGTTAACTTCTCACCGACAAAGATTTTGGAACTGTCATTTTGTATGAACGCGTCAATTGTGAAGACGAGTGGACGACATAATTAGAGGAGTTTCTTTTTTTTTTTTTTTCTTTTTTTTGACGATTGATTTTGCCAACTGGGGAATGCCCATTTTCTTTTCTTCAATGCCAAAGGACAGGTTCTAGGGTTTGTTGGATTAAGTGTTTAGTGATAGTGTGGGAGAATTGGATAATTTTTCTTTTGAAAGAGATAAAATAAATTATAAAATCTTGGTGTATAATAAATAGAGATTAATTTTTTATTATAATAATATAGATTTGTCTTAATTTAAATTTTTATAATGAAGACTAATATTTATTTATTGTACACACAAATTTCTCTTGATCATCAATTGATATTGATTAGGTAAATTAATCTTCATGTAAAATTTAATTGTAATAACATTATAGAAATGCTGAATGTACGCATGGGAAGTTTATGTTATTAACATAACTCGATAGAAAAGATTGAGGGAGAAAAAAAGTAAAAATGTAAAAGTATATATAAACTATGCATAAATTTATATTTACTTATATCATTACTCATAACATTAGACTATCACAAAAAAAAATTAGAAAAGCACTCAAAATAAAAAGAACTAGAAAACATCATTTAGTCATATATATAATTTTTTGTTATTTTACTTGTTTTGCAGAGTGATGAGTGACTGCATACAGAACTTTTTTTTTTTTTTTTGGTGGTAAGATATTCCGTAAAGAACTCAAATGGTTCTTGTTTTCTGAGAAATTCTCTGAGGAACATAAAGAATACAATAAAGTGTAGTGGGATGAATATGGGGCGGTGAAGTTGCAGTGAGTCAGTTAGCCTTTTGGCTCACCAACCAAAATATAAATGTCAAATGGATTGGGTTGGCAGAGGGACAGTGGGTGAAGCATGCATGCTGCTGACTTCCATAATGCTTTGTGGCAAAGTGGAAATGTCTGTGAAAACTGAAATTCCTGCTCTAATCCCATTTTAGCTTTCAAAACCAACGTGTTGAAAACATCCATAGTGGACTTTCTCAACTTGTTCTCAAAATGAAAATGAGAGTTGACTGGCCTTATAAGGCTTTGCAAGCTGAGTTGAAGATTACTAATTAGTCACTAGATAGAAACTTATTAAATTTCACAAAATATATGCGGAATGAATAGGAGCTTTTTTCCTTGTTAGGATTCTGCATATGTTGATATGGCTGCTGTCAATTCACCACTATTTGTGATCAATTAAATCATAAAGAACATGGAGAAGATTCTGGGGACATAACTCACTTTTGGCCAATAGGGTAGAGGGTGTCACGTGATGCATGGATGGAAACTTTGAAAAGTCTCAGATGAAAGGCCTATCCCTATTAAAATCATGATATTTTGTCCTCAATCTTTCCTCTCCACAAATAAATTATATTAAATATTAATTTAAAAAATTTTAGTCTATAAAATTTATTATACCTTATAAATTGAACAATAAAATTTACCTCAATTTATAATTATAGGTCATCTTCTGACAATTTAGAACTACTAAATTTCTTGCAACGAAACTTTCCGTTTTGAAGAATATAAGATTTGGAAACGTATAACTTGTTGATAAACAACAAAACAGGATATTACTTGTCAAAAATATTCAGCTTGTTAACTAGAGGAAAAGACCAAAGCAGAAAAATGTTATCTAGCAAGGACATTAATATTTGTCCAACTACAATTTTCACAAAAAACCAAAAGATGTCTATCAATCTAAATTGGTTGAGTATCTGGAGAATACTGTTAAACTCCACTATCTCTCACTAGTCACTAGCCTTCAATCAAATTCTTCTTTTCACACGTAAACGTGTGCAGTTCATCCAGTTCTGGCACCTTTAAAATCCAACCCTTCTCTGCCTCCACATGCCACATAACCAAAAATTAGGAAGAGACACATACCAAGCCTGTTAGCTGGACTTCTTTCCCAAGATGGGTTGCAGGGTTTTTCTGGGAAGTTCCTTTCTCTGTATCTCTTTCTTATTCCTCAGCTTTGGCTTCTCTGAGGCTCAAATGGCTCCTGCCATGTATGTCTTCGGAGACTCACTGGTTGACGTGGGCAACAATAATTACTTGAAGCTTTCCATTGCAAAGGCAGATCATCCTTTCTATGGCATTGATTTTCCAACTAAGAAACCAACTGGGAGGTTTAGCAATGGCAAGAATGCTGCAGACTTCATTGGTAAGTTAGTCAAATTGTATTCCATCCCCCTGCAACATTCATCTAATCCCAGTTTTTGATAATACAATGGCTTTGTGAGAAGCCTGGGAGAATATATATTCCAAATTCATATTGGTCCTTTACAATTTTCTTTTGCTATTATGTCATCATCAGTTTCTTTTTTGTGAAAAAATATCATCATTGATTTCTGCATCTGGTTTTGGAAAATAACGTTTTCCTTCTGTAAATGGAACTTCATGCACGAGATTGGTTGTTTGTTGAGTTCTACCTATCTTGATTGCCTTGGTTAATTATGGAGCACAGCAATAGTTCCTAAATTTAATCTGAGTCTACCAAGTCATAGTTCTGGTTTATATGGAGCGCCATGCATAACAGTTTTTGATGACGAAAAATAGAGGATGTTATGAATAAAATCCCTTGTTGTAATTGGCCAATTCTTCTGTGGAATGATATCTGTTGTGGGAAAATATATACTTCTGGGCAACATTTAAACCAGACTCCTCATTTTGGCATAATTGTGTCCTCTAAGAAATCTATATGGTTGATGACACCCAAAAGGCATAAAGGGCCACACCAGCATGGCGGCATGGGTGTCCGATGATTGATGTAGTTACCTTCCATGCACTAACTTCAGGAAAGTCTGTAAAGTTAACTTATGCTTTATGGTTATGGCCAAAAGAAACACCGGCCTTTCAGCTAGAAAAAGTGATTCTACTTATAAGTGAGTTATTAAATTACTATAAACTATAATTTTGTGATAAAATTTATTGAGTTTTATGATTGAGGTTCTATACATTTAAATATTTAAATTTTTTATTTGAATATTTAGTAAAATTAAAATTATAAAAATAATTTTAATTTTTTAATATTAAAAAAAGAAAAGATGATGCTACACTTTTTGTGTTTGTTTTTATTAATTGATTGAAAGAAAAAGGGTGGGCGCAAACTTGAAGAGTACATAAAGGTGCCAACTTTTGAATGTTGCTTATGGCTATTTTATTGGGTCATATTCACTATTAAAGTAATTTGATATCCAATTGTCTTTACTACTGGTTGCATCAAACACATGATTGGGCGGCAGCTGAGAAATTGGGTTTGCCGACTTCACCCCCTTACCTCTCCCTTCTGTCAAGGGCCAACGAAAACAACGGATCCTTCTTGAACGGCGTTAGCTTTGCCTCTGCAGGTGCTGGAATATTTGATGGGACAGATGATCGTTATGTAAGTGCCTTACATTTTCCCTTTTTCTTTTTCTTTTCTTGTATGTTCAATATGTAGTAGTCCAAAAAGGTTTCTTGGGGATTTATCAAAGATCAGATAATCCCAAGAAAAAGAAAAAGGACCAAGGGGTCAGGCTTGCGAGCAAAAAGGGATAGCAGTAATCTTTCAATGATCTAGAGTAAAAAGAATGAACATAGGTTAAAAAAACTTTACATAATAGCTACAAAATTCAAGTAGGGCCAGTTGTTGACCCCAACAAAGTGAATGAATCGTATAAAACACTTGCGGTGAGCGTGGATCGAACACGCGACCTTCAGATCTTCAGTCTGACGCTCTCCCAACTGAGCTATCCCCGCTTGTTAACGTTTTGTTCCTTTCTCTTTTAGCAGAGACAGTCAATAACCTTAACAAAGCAAGTGAACTACTACTTACAAGTGCACGACGAAATGGCAAAACAAGTGGGAACACCTGCCTTACAGAACCATCTTTCAAAATCCATCTTCGCTGTAGTGATTGGCAGCAACGATCTCTTTGGCTACTTTGACTCATCGAATCTTCGAATGAAAAGCACCCCTCAGCAGTACTTTGATTCAATGACTTCCTCACTACAAGCGCAACTAAAGGTAACAATATAGTGACTGCTCACATGTTCAATTATATGCTTTGAGGATGATTTTAATAGAAATTTGGCCCTTCCTTGTCGGTAGCCTTACTTTTGTTGTTTTGGGTTATTGTTATTATGGGAAGCGTCGTAACCGTACTTTTGTTATTCGTTATAATTTATAACATCTGGTAGCTTTCTGGCAGCGATTATACGATTACGGTGCACGTAAGTTTGAGATAGCAGGAGTTGGGGCAATTGGATGCTGCCCAGCTTACAGGGTTAAAAATAACACAGAATGCATTGCAGATGCAAATTACTGGGCGATTAAATATAATGAAGGCCTAAAATCGATGTTGGAGGAATTGAAAAGGGAGAACGAGGGAGTAAGCTTCTCCTTCTTTGATACTTATGGTGCCCTCAACGACCTCATCCAAAATCCAAGTACTTATGGTACCACCATCTTGTCTTGTGACTCCTGTCTCTATGAATTTATTGAAGGCAGAGTAGTATAATTAGCCTATAATATAATAAATAAGACGGGATTTTGATACCAGTTGCGTTCTCCTTCCAGGATTTGCAGAGGTAAAGGCAGCTTGTTGTGGTCTGGGCGAGCTTAGAGCCAAGGCTCCTTGCTTGCCAATTTCACAATATTGTTCCAACAGAGAAGATCACATTTTCTGGGATCAATACCATCCTACAGAGGCAGCTTCTCGTTTCTTCGTGGAAAGAGTTTTTGATGGTTCTTCAAAATATACATCTCCTATTAATATGAGACAGCTATTAGCTGTCTGAACTAGGCACATTAGCTTCTCCATTCAAATGCCATTATTTGTTTCCTCCTTGTCATCAAACGCACAGAAATATCAATTATGTGTCACAGAAAGGAAGAAATGGATACCAAATTCAGTGCCTGATCAGAATTCCCAAAGTAGGCTTCATGGTAATTGATCACATATTACTCAAATGAGTAATTAAAAAGAAAATTACATGAGAAGAGGGATAACATAATATGCAGGTATGTTATGCCTGGACTTGAAAGGCTGTTCTACAAGTGTAATCAATGAAAAAAGATTCTCCATACATGGTCATGAAGACTCACTGATTTAACTGCAATCATAGACAGTACAAGACAGCTGTTAATCTGAGTTCATTGATTAGGCAGTGCTGACTTATATCAAGAAGATGATGAAGATCCGACTACTTTAGAAGAGTTTTATAAATCTAACCTGTGAAGCAAATCAACAAAAGAAAAAAAAGGAAAAAAAAAAAAAAAACCATTCTTCTCGTTGAAAGTATTAGTTACAAAAAACAAAAATGCTTCAGGATTGATGCATTTGGAGCTAAGGGAATATATCCTGGAAAAAAAGGTTTAGGTCCCCTTTGTTAATATCAAATTCCAGCAGCTTCTCCATGGCACCCTGCATTCAATTCAAAAGTATAACTCAACATGTTTAGGGAAGTAAGCGATATTCAGTATGAAATATTGGAGATTTAGCTCTTAATGTGACACCCTGTATTTATGATCTTGGGCTGATATGCTCTCATTGCATAACCGCTCAACAGGATTATTATTTATAACAGCATCCAACACAAATGCTGCTCTTTGAATAACTTCATTTGGGACACCTACATGAAGGACGCAGTTTGTTTTCTTAAATAATTAAGAGTGGAAAAAGCAGACTAAGAATATTATTCATCCAACCAAGTGAACAGTAACATCAAAGTATGGACATGGATATAATTTGGCCCCAATAGAGTAAAAGTGAAAGCAGGACTTGTAGAACAGATCTGGTATTTATTCATCACGTTGTAGAGTTTATAATAGACACTGTTTCAGTGTATATGGGGAAAAATAGATAGTATGAACTTGTTCTGATGCTTATTATTTGGGATGTAAAACATGTTTGACAATCTGTAATTCAATCCCATAAAAGAATTTCTTAACCACAAGATTTCTCACAAATTCTAAAATATTCTTCAAAAAGCAATATTACTACTTTCTACCCAAATGAGCACTCAGTTTGTCAATCAACTCTAAATATCTCTCCGATGGTAAATGACCAGCCACCACTCAGCCACCCATCCCACCATTGCTATAGTTCTCAGCTAGATAATGCTTTTTGTCATGCAATTGCAAAAAACAAATGCAGTGATAAAATAAATGTAGCTCAAATGAAATTCTGTTCTTGGAATATAATTTAAACACTAGTAGTCATATAGATGTACCAGCAAGTAGTGCACAGTGTAGACCTGCACAATAACAAAAAGACACATCACTTTTCATTATTATTTCAATAGACAACCAGATTCATAAAGCAAAAGCATACCATAGCTATGATGTGCATGCCCAGGAACTAGCCTGCATGGAAGAGAATAGTAAGAAAGCTGAAATCTCTTAAGATAGCAGAACTCCTTCAACTCATGTCATTGCAACTAGATTACAATCTTGAAGAAAGAACTCCTTCAAGCTTATATTAGGTAATTACAATACTTTATGTAAAGTGGGAGGCGTCTACCCTATTATTTGAATGGAATGTTACTAGTGTCAAGCAAATTATTGCAGAACTAGTTGCAACAAATGCATGCTCAATAAACAAATTTGTTTGTAAAGAAATCTTATGAAACAAAATACAATAGTTATCCTCCCAAATTATCTGTAAAAAATTGACCATATGATGCTCAATAGAGCCCTTAGCACAACTGCTTGGATGAGGCAATGTAAAGATACCTATATAAAAATACAATGTCTTCAATATGTGCAGAATCATTGTCAGGCCTCAATACACTCATTGTGTACAACTTGATCTTCTCAGACTGAAATAAGTTAAAAAAAGTTGCCATGTTCATCATAGCTTATTATGAATTTGAAAGCTTCAACTCCACAAAGATGCATAAGCATAACCTTGGTTAAGTAACTCTCGTGCAATAACTCTGTGAGATGAGTGCACACAAGAACCTACAAAGATCACACAACAAATGGCCTCATGATTCTCATCTTAAGTAGAGGTTCGCAAATTATCAAAAAATAAATTAACGGTTAGCAAGATGAACAATTAATAATTCAGGTAATCAAAGTCTAGAAAGGGAGAGAGAGAGTAACACAGTATGAGGGGATGATAATAATGTTAATAGTATTGATTTATCATGTAACTAGTTAATTTGGGGATTTACGGTTTAGTTAGGAGTCACTTGGGTCTTGGGATAGCTCATTCCTAGTTATATTAGTTATCCTTCTTTATAATATCTTGAGTATTGGGTTATGGTTTTTTGAGTCACCTATGTAAGGAATATTATATGCCTTGAAGTAGTAACCTCATCATTGATTTTAGAATAATTGAGAATATTTTGAGTATTTGGTTATTTTTCCATTGGTTCCATTCTTTGTTGTACTTCAGAGTGACATAGAAGGTGGGCTGTGTACGCGATGCGCTAACTTGTGACTGTTAGGTTCCCTGCTTTTGTATTTATTTGCTTGATGTCAGCTATCTGGTGCTTCCTTTAATCATATATTGTTTTTCCTTTCCTTATTTATGGTTCCGAGTTATTGGTGTCATTATAATACAAATTTGACCTTTTCCTCCTCTATATTTGAATACCAAAACCTAATTATACCAGTTTTCATTTTTTAAAAATTATTTGCCTGCCAGTAGTGACGCAAAACAGATTGTCTACAAGAAATTACAAATGTTTAAACTTTTATGCCAAGAAAAAATTGAGTAAATAGGGCATATTGCATGTGACAAAATGATTTCAAGAAAAGAACATTAACCAGATATGTTACGCATAATTTCAGGATGAGAAAAGTCCTTAAACCTTTGGAGGTTCACTACACATGACAAGGTGATTGATGGTCCCACCGAGCAGACCAATGCCATCTGAAAGGAGATTGATAACATTCATGCTAAAAATTAGCATTTTCAATACAGATATATACATCAATGCTTAGGTTTTAGATAAGTTTACTAAGATTTGAAAACTGACCTTCGGTAAGAGTACCCTTACCAAATTCATCCACCAGACAGAGAGATCGTGAAGTTGCATGCCTGTAGGTTTTCTCAACATATTATAACTAACTTATCACATATATAAGTATTAAGTAAAACCTATCTCTTTACAGTTCTGTAAGTGGAACACAATCCTATGTGGAACCCTCCAGCTACATAATTGCAAGTAAGAATGATGATGTGAGTAATAACGAAGAGAAGATTATCACACGAGTCCAAATATTAGGAGATAGAGATAAAGAAGCTGCTCATCTTGGCCATTAAATCAATGTATTTGGAGCTTTCCTGACAAGCCTTTTCCTCAGTTTACCTTAGCATCATCCCTACTTGATGTAGATCAATCATAAATGTTGATTGCTCTGCGGTCATAAGCCTGCTTCCCATTGCACAAAATATTCTGCAACATTTAGAATGTAATTCATCCAATCAAGCTACAAAGATGTAATTTTTGTTCTCGAATGACATTGGTAAGATGAAGACCACACCTATCAGTCAAACCCACAGTTGCTGCATCAGCTGGCACAAAACTACCAATATGGGAGAGAAAAACAATTAATGCCACCTGAAAAACAAATTTCACTATGCTCTTTAATCATAGAGCAACAAGAAGCATGGAAGTTTTGTAATTTCATATATAGTGCCTATAAATTGCAGATGAGGTCAAGAAACTAACTATCCCAACTTGTGTTGAAATAAATTTAATTTTAAAGAGGATGGCGGTGGTGTTTTCAAAATTCCAGGTAAATTTTTAAATTTTATATGTCCATTCCTGTTCCTGATCTATTTAACTTTAATGTCACTGTCAAACACAAATAAGATGGTAGAAAAGAAATGCCATTTTGTTATATAGGGACTAACAGCTCTACTGATATTCTATCTCTTAGGGTCTGTAATATGTTAAGGATTTGTTATTTCATTTGATTAAGGACTTTGCTATCTAAAGTCTCAAGGATTCTGTTCACAATTATATGGTTGTCAGACCAGATGAATATAGCACTTGAAGGTTGAAGAAAGAATGCTAACGCAATCTTTCTGAAACACTTTACTCATTTGGAAATATAAGCAAGGGCCATAAACAAGGTGTCAACACTCTCACCGAATAAACACTAACCTGCTTTATATAGATACTCTTCCCAGAAAAATTAGGACCAGTAATGATATTAATTCTTCCTGAAATAACACAGTGGAATAACAACAATGAAACAGTATGATTCAATTAGTCTAGGACATGACTCAGCTGAAATACATTATTACTGTCCATCTGTTTACCATCACTAAGAATCTTTGTATCATTAGGAATAAATGTGTCTACAGTCATTTCCTGCAAAACATGTCTACAAACAGTACAGAAACTGGTCATTAACATCAGTAGTTCTCAATTTTTTAGAGGTTACATTTTGAATAATATTATGAAAAAAGAAACTAAACGGTTTGCACCTTCCATTTTTTATGTCCAGCAAACTTTCCTCCGTTAACAGAGGCCTAACATAATTGTTCTGACGGGCAACCAATGCCAATGACAAAAAGCTGAAAGGGAATTATTGACACAGAACAAGGCAGGGGAAGACCCAGTTGTTATAATGAAAAGATGGGACTTACCAGTCCAGTTCAGCTGCAAAATTTGCTGCCTTTATCAAATGAGTTGAAAACAAAAGCATATGTGACAACAAGTCTCTAGTTATCGCCCTCTCCATATCTTGCATGATAAATTTCAGAAATAATAATAAAAGTTCAAAACACAAATAAACCATACTTCATTGTCAAGGAAGGCTCTCAGTTCTTATGATTTTACAATTTAAACTCTTCCTTCAACTTGCTCAACTGACAGTATACTAGAAAAATATACATAAATAAATGCTGAAGTCCATTATATCAAGAAAATTATATGGAGGCATAGACATAAAAAAAGTAAAAAACATCAGAGAAGTATATAAAAGAATACCTAGAATTTTATGATAGATATCTCCTAGAAGACTGTCTAATTCTCTTGTCTTTGGTGTATGATAAAAGAATCTCTTCGTCTCTCCATCTGTGTCAGAGAACTATATAGAAAGCAGTCACAGCACTATAATCTAATCAGATCATATTAATTACAAAAATTACTTCACCAAACAAAAGCATCAACATACCGTGTATTCCCAATTTTCAAGTTTCTCCAGAGTGCTTTCTTCAAGTTTTTCTTCCAAAATGCACATTAAATATCCTACAATGAACAAAAACAGTACACAATGATAATACATAATAAAAGCTAAAATGCAAGTTAAATGTCACAAAACCTAAGCTAGCAATTTGTTGGTATGGATAACATTTAGCCATGGATTAATAAAATCAAGATGATCACGTCATCTTGAGAAAGAAATACAACGCAAAATCTAAATCAAAGTTGATAGTGGAAAAAGCTTTGCCCTAGAAAAAAATATATTCCTGTGCCACACATTAACTTGATATGAAACACTAAAGCAAAGGTTAGATATCAGAATAATTGTATCATAAGCAAAATCAATGGACTTCTTCACTGACAGGGCAGTCCAAAATCCTTTCGGCATGGACATGATTTTTTAATTAAAGTTGGTGCCAGCCAAGCATGCTGATATAGCAAGTACTTTCCAAACTGATTTGATTCAAAAAGGTAAGCTACCTATACTTGATATCAACAACCACGATGAACACCAGAGGGAGTATATTTGTAGACAAAGCAAGTTTTCTTATATTAAGGCAATGTGTAAGGATTCATTGTATTCTATTACTTTTCTTAATACAAATATGCTTCAGAGAGTCAGACCTACCTATTTGCTGTATATAAACAATACAAGCAACAAACTTGTCCTTGCATATAACAGGAAGTTGCGCAAGTTCCAATGATGACACCTGCAAAAAATCCAGCATGATGAAAACAGGTAACTTTAGATTTGTTTCCCTTGAGTAAACTGTGCATTAAAGTCACCTCTTCCAGGAACTCTGGCAGTTCCTCGTATATTTGCCTCAGCTCATCCAACTTCACAAACAAATTTGTCCACAGGGTCCAAATTTCAAATGTTAGCACGGTCAATACAAATTTTACCTCATGATGGACAAAAATTGAATACATAGAGCAATGATGTCTATGGATTAATTCTCTAGCTACAATCACAGCCATTTGATAAAGACAATTTTTAAATTAAACAGAATGGTCATATTTTACCAATCTATTAGACTGACATATAAAGGTTAAGACAAGAACAAGGAACTGAGCTTTAACCTCATCACAGAAGCCATCCTTCACCAGTGTTGCATATCCCTTCTCTTTAGTTCGGTTTACCTCAATAACACCAATTACCTGCAAAACATATTGCCAGTTAAAAAAAGAACCCAAATGAAAGAAAACATACAATCACTCCTGAACAAATCAAATAAATCCGTCAAGTTCATTGAGTTTAAACTGTGATGAAATCAGATGCCTTCAACCATGCATTGTGCCTATAGCAACCCTAGTGCAAGAAGAGCAGCATATACTCATGCATGATAAGATGAAAATCATGGCATGCTACTTCCTCTTTTCAAACTTGATGGTCCTTTGTGCAAACAGATTCTTCTGAGATCTCTGTAAAAACCCCTGCTTTAGACTTTACAGTCAGTGTAATAAATCTGTTTCTCCCAGACACTTACCTTTCACTCCCTCTTTCCTTCTCTCTGTCCCTTCATTTTTACCTGGTCCTGCATTGACTGTTTCTTCATCTCCCTGACCCCCGGCAAAAAAAACACTTCCCCTTCCCTCTATGTTCTACTTGTCCTATATCATATATATTATTGCTGTTGCTATCTCTAAATGTAAAGTATTCACTCAACTAATCCATGGATGAGATTTATTTTACACAGTTAAATTATATTTCCATGCTGTTTCAGCTTTGAAAATCAAATTAGACAAACATTGGTCACAATTTGCTTCAAGTTGAAGAGGATGAGGAAGGATAACTGTTAGAGATATAAAATTAAAACCATTCATGAGCCTACATCTAACAACTTAGGTTTTTAGAATGATTGGTTCGTTGACATGGTATTAGAGCCTTTATAAACAAGTGGTCAATAATTCAATCCTCATCATTATTCAAAATTAAAAATTGTTTTCACTTCAAGTCCAAAAAGAGACTACAGTGTAAGGGGACTCGTCAGATATATAAAATAAAAACCATCTCTGAGTCTACACCTAACAGTTTAAACTTTTGGAATAATTGGTTCCTTAACAATAACAAGTAAAACTTACCAGCTCATAGAAATAAGCAAGCTCTGTTGTTATGCATGAACCTGCCTGCAATAATGTTGGACTCTATAAACCATTTAAGCTATGGCCTAAATACATGTGCACTTTAAGAAAACAAATATGTACCTTCTCAACAATATCCAAATTCAAGTACTTCAATTGATCTCGAAGACCTTCAGAAATTCCAACTTCAAATATCTTGTTTACATGCAACAGTGCGCAAATACTCTAGCGTATAAAACGAAAACCAAAGCAGTGCTCAGTCCTTAAAATGTGACAATTTCTCCAACTTTCTACCAGTGACATCATTGCAAGTGCATGAAGAATACATTTAGTACTTATAACCACTTCAAGAATCAAGGTATTCTCCAGACAAGTATCCAACTTAGGTGTCAAAAAAAAAAAAAATTATGACATCCAATCACCATCCAAAATTAAAAGGAACCCTCAATGTTTTTTCTTTTTTGCATAAATTTTTATGCACAGGAACAAGTTAGATGTGTGACATACAGATATTAAGACTAAAGTACTTGGTAATCCAGAAAATCTGTGGACAAAGTTTCCCATTATAATCTTGATACAGACATTGACAAAGAGATTAGTTTTATATTAATATCATCTATTCATAAATCCTGAATCAATATACTAGGTGCAAATTGGGAGAAACCTTAAGAACTTGAAATAGAAGCCAGAAAAAAATTAAGGACACTACTGATTTTATACAAAGACTCATCTTTACTAGAAAAAATCTCAAGTCTTCTTATCATATAGCCGGTTCTACATTGTGCCTGCCTCTTGTAGTGACATAATTAGAATAGGGTAAATATTACTAAAGCATGTCCATAACAATTTTGTAGCATGCCCTTTTTCTCAGCAATTGTTTTTTGTTTGTCACTGCTTACAATCAAAGAATGGAGGAAGAGAACGTTGCTACCCATTTACAAGAATAAAGGAGATATTCAGAATTGTAGAAACTATCGGGGGATTAAACTCATGAGCTATACTATGAAATTTTGAGAAAGAGTGATTGAACATAAATTAAGAAAAGAGACTCATATCAGAGAACCAATTTGGTTTTATGCTAGGGAGATCCACCACAGAGGCTATTTATCTTTTACGGGATTTGATGGAACGGTACCGAGGTAAAGGAAAAGACTTGCATATGGTCTTCATTGATTTGGAAAAAGCTTATGATAGAGTGCCAAGGGAAGTCTTTTGGAAGGCATTGAAAGGGAAGGGTATTCGTATTGCTTATATTCTTGCCATAAAGGATATGTATTATGAGGTTACAACAAATGTGCAAACTCAAGGAGGGGTAACAGAAGGTTTCCCCATAAAGATCGGTCTACATCAAAGGTCATCCTTAAGTCCATACTTTTTCACTTTAGTGACGGATGTGTAAATTTAGCAAGAGGCGAGAAAATAGTGATTTGGAGATAAAAATTGGAGAGCAGAATATACCATAGGTGTCCAAGTTTCGGTATCTTGGGTCGATTTTACAAAGTAATAGAGAGATTGATGGGGATGTCACACATAGGATCCAATCTGGATGGATGAAATGGAGAAATGCATCGGGAGTCATTTGTGATCGCAAAATATCTACCAAACTTAAAGGGAAGTTTTATCGAATTGCCATTAGACCAGCTATGCTTTATGGTAGTGAGTGCTGGGTTCTGAAAGGTCAACATGAGCCAAAAATGAGGGTGACAGGGATGAGAATATTGAGATGGATGAGTAGACATACAAGAAAAGACAAAATTTGAAATAATTGTATTCGGGAGAGAGCTGGGGTGGGGCCTATTGAAAAGAAAGTGATAGAAACCGGGTTACGGTGGTTTGGGCATGTACAAAGAAGACCACAAGAGACACCAGCGAGAAAGGTTGACCAAATGGTATTTAGTCCTGTGAAGAGATGTAGAGGAAGACTAAAAAGAACATTTGGAGAGGTGATTAAAAGAGACCTTCGATTAAATGGTATTTCTGAAAACTTGGTTTTAAATAGAAGTTTATGACGTCATTTGATCCATGTAGTCGACCCCACCTAATGAGAAAAGGCTCAGTTTGTTGTTGTTGTTGTTGTACTTACAATCAAAGAAAGATAAAAATAGATAAGTGAGAGAGAGGATAATCTATATGAAATCTTGATATCAGGGTAGGGCAAATAGTAATGCAAACAAAAAGTGTTTAAATTTTTTCCCCTAGGACATCGGGCCACACATATGAAAGTTCAAAGAGCATTCCATAAGAGAATTCTTTCAACAGATCAAAGCCAACATTGAATCAGCAGCAGAAAGGAACAAGGAAACATTAGAATGCATTCATTTTCCATGTCATCACCAAAAAAGAAACTTTAATAAGGCGTCTAAAGATAATTACCTTCAGAAGAGCTGTCCAATCAGAGCTGGTGCATATGGAGCTTGGGGAGTCGAATTTCTTTAATGATAAATTTTTTTTTACAAACATTAGTATACACTATATGCTTTACAGGGAATGCAAACTCAACAGAGAGATATCACAATAATTAAAATAGGAAAATCCTTATCATATTAGTAATCTTTCATTGGCCAATAATTGCAAGACAATGATCTACATTCATAGTGTCACAGCATTATACACAGGAATGCCACAGTGAGGAGAGAAAACCATCATGGTTCAACAATTCAATTTTTAAAGTTATGATATAGACTAGTGCAATAGAACAGAATGTAAAATAGAAGAACGAAAAATTAATGATATACTCATGGAAAGTGTAGAACAAAGCTCTAAATATAGGCTAATGGAAAGTATAGTCAGACTGGTGGAAGAAGAAGAAAGAAAAAAAAATTGTAAATTTTCATACCTTTAGCAAGTGAGGAATATCCTTTACAGATTTTAGTGTTTCACGTAAAGAAGAAACTAGTTCTTCCAAGCAAGAAAAGAATGATATCTATTTTCCGTTAAAGAAAATTCACACTGTTTATGATTAATTAACATGTACCGCATCTTGGGAAAGCAAAACTTATTATTATATATTACATTATAAATGGATACAGCATTCAAACGGTAGTTCAGAATTTCAAGGTCAAGTATAGGCCTCAAGAACCAGTTTCTGAAATGAACAAGAAACAAAAAACCATTACTACAAGTTCTTAGGTTAGAGTGAAGCACATATAAATTTTGATAAGTCTCCATACTCATTACCTCAGAAGACGTCTTCCCATTGGCGTCATACACTGCTTGATGGCAAATGGTCAGTCATGTTCATTGAGATACTGGTATATGCTAAAATGAACTTTAACAACTCCAACAAACCTTATTCATCATTCCAAATACAGAAAACCTGCAATTTATATATATGAGCCCTGACATTTTCATATTTAGAAAATAAAATTTTAAAAGCAAATAAGCAATTACCCTTCTTTGGCCCTACCAATGCCCATATGGCTTGGATGCTTGTCTATCTGAAATATCTGCAATGCTTCATGAGCCACTGCATCAAGTTTGAGAAACTTATTTCTATATCTCCATTGTCAAGAAGGACAAGTTTTGCATTGAACACCATCTCCTTTTGGAAAGAATAAAGTTGAAATATAGTAAAAGATAAAATGCGTTAAGATTTAAGTGCAGTAAATGGATGGATACAGTGAAATCTCCGATACGGATTCTATTGTAATTGATGCATTCCCAGATTCCTTTTGCTCAAAAGTATCTACAGTCCTCTCATTCTCCAATATTGCAAGAAGGCCACCACTGGCTCGAACTTGTACTTCACTTCCCATGTCCATCATGGAATTTAGCTTCCATTGTAACACAAATAAAAAAGGGGAAACACTTAATTTTCTTTTTGATCAAAAGACACATAAAAATTTCGAGTATTGAGATTGCTAGCACAAGAGAAACAAAAGAAGAAATGGTTAGTTAGTAAAAATAGGACAATGGCATATTTGGATAACATAAATGACAACATACAAGGCTGATCAAAGAACACAGTATAAAACAAATCAACTATTTTAGAGATCTTTAAACTTTTAAAATTTAATGAGAAAACAAACTGTAGAGGATTAATTTTCACCTTTTGGTTAAATGAATGGGATTTATTTTCATGCTAAATGAATGGGATTTATTTTCATGCTAAATGCATGGAAATAATTCATTTGTTGCATAGCACCAGAGGCATTTTGCTGATAACATTAAATACACTTAATAATTATAATTTTTTAGATAAATATATTTTTAACATCCATAAGCTACGATTCTTCAAGATTCAATTGCTAATCCTAGTGCATGCATTAGTAGACAAAGATGATAAATTTCTATATGTTATACTCTTACATAGCAAATCCTTTCCTTGACGTTTAATCCATCAGCCATCCCTGCTACCCTAAGGTAAATTAATCTGTAAAACCAATAGAATACTGAGAATGATGCCAGTCTCTCGCTTTTATCCATATGGGGAGGGGGGAAATAACTCATAAATAAGAGGTTTCATGGATATATACATATAACTTTATGTTATATTATCAAGAAAAATTTACATATTTGCTCATAGGGAGGATTGAATTAGAGCAGCTACTACTATTGAAAAGGATAACAGTTGCCTCAAACTTCTGCATTTCACTGCATTTGGGAAATAAAAATATGACTAAAACAAAATAATAGAAGTTGGAGAGAGAGAGAGAGAGAAGATATGATGCCAACTATATTCTGCGAGAGATGACCCTGTTTGGACAACATTCTAACAGAAGGCAAGTTTGTAAATCACCTCAGGCAATCCCTTCATGCACAGGTTAGACATAATGTGATAATAACAGATTATGAATAAGAGAGTTTGATCAAGTTAAATACCAGAACTATTCATATGTCTAGCAGATCTATATAAAACCAAGTCAATCCATATGTTAATAACTTAATATGTTATTGACAATTGCATTATAAATACTTGACTATAGTCTTTCAAGATCATAAAAGCTTCAATACCTGTGCCAGGCTTGCTCATAGCTGAATATTGAACTTTTCACAAGCTTTATTGTGGGTTCTTCAGCTAGATCACCTGTATCACTTCAATAGTTATAAAGGTCCCACAACCTGATATTTTATATCCAAACCAGCTGATGAGAATCACACCACTTCTTTGCAGAGCAGACAAGAAGGATTCTTCACACTTAGTGCTTGCATAGATGACTGAAGGGTTTGCTTGATATTTCACTGCATTAATTATTACAGCCAAGAGAAAAATCATATACTATAAGGCTGTAAGCCTGCAGCTACCAAGGGTCATACTCCACCAAATTTGGCCATTGAAAACCATACCCAGATCAATCAGAGGGAAACCTGTGTCACCATCATCCCAAACTTCAAGCACATATAGTTGGCGAATGCTGGAATCATAATAAGAAACTCCTACTCTGAAAGAAAAAAAGATTTGAGGACTCATCCGTTTCAACTAAAGAAAATCCAATTCAAATTCAGGCGAAGAAGGATAAATTCATAGTGCCCCTGAGTGTTGGCTCCCCTTCTTTGTTTAGAGAAGAAGGGAAGAGTGAAGTGGAAAACTTTTAAAAGAAAAAGGCACATTCAACCATGTGAAGCATCTCTACCTTTTATGACTATCTTACCATTAACTAATTTATTAACATGACGAGTCCCCTATGTTTCAACTTTCAGAGAGAACTAGGTTCAGTCATCTATTAACAAATAAAGTTATTGCCTAGATGGCCCCAGAAAACATGGTTGACCTGACTTATACTTTAAAAACAAGAATATCAGGAGGAAATGTGATATGAAAGAAATCTCAAACCTGATATTACTTGAATTCCTATATTATACCAGTAATAATCAAAACACAGTTCTTGAAAGAATATTCTACAATTTGCACAAGGAATGCATGATCAGAAGATTTTGCCTCCATTTGGTCAATAAATCCAGGAAATTAAAATTTCAAGAAAAAAGTTCTCAATTTTATATAAACTTGAGGATAACTTGTCGCTTCTCTTAAAATTTTGGCAAGACTTCTGATGGAATAATGGAGACTTTACATGTGGTAAGTATTAAATCTATGTCAGTCTGACCTTTTAAATTTCCAAAACTCTCATAGACACAAGTAATGATCTTTTATTATTAATAAAAAAATTATAGAGACAAAAAAGAATATGAAGCAGGAGGATAAGTAATTTTCCTAAAACAACCAAAAAAAAAGAGAGGAAAAAAGGAAAAACATTAGCCTATTGTTGCTCCATTTGTATTGTACAAATTCCAAAAGCTTGAATATTTCCATTTCATATAGATTTGATTCTAGAATTATAAAAAGAACTTTACAATGAATAGTCTCTAAAAGAATACTTGAACAAATTTACCAGCAATGAACATATGCAAACTACACCTTTATACAATAAATATCAGGAATAGTAAATTTGCTTAACTTGAGCTTACTTCCTGACCATCTGCACATTGCATGTTATTACTACTTTCAATATCTATGAAACAATTTTTCACAGAATTTCAAATGATCTTCCTGCAACACCATTCTTGAGACAGCCAATGCAAGGAAACTACAATATTGCTTTGGCCCCAAAGAGATTGATGTGAGGTTGAGCAACATATAGTTGAGATATTACACACAGTTTACCTGTGACCATGTAGGATGCATGCCATGTGAACCTGCATTGAAGCAAAAATTCAATTTAGGTGCAAGGTTGTGACAAAACAAATGTAACAATTGGGTTTCAGATGTTATATTGAACCAAAATAAAAGAACTTCAGGATTTATGTTATGCATACTCCCTAAGAAATTATATTCGAACATATGGTTAAATTTTTTTTTTTTAATTCTGACCATGAGCATATGACGGAAATGGTTACTGACCGATTCAACTCTACTCTCCATCCCCCAGCTGTATTGATATAACAACAGATCAAAAGAGAAAGCATCAAGAGACGATGCATTGGTGCCAACTTATCATTTTTATGCTTCATTACTATTCCTGCAGTCTAAAATTATGCAATGCATACCATATAATCATGTGAAGAGGCTGTTTCCCAGAAGGAATGCTAAGACAAAGACAACTAAAGAATGGGAATGAAAATTTGAAATATGATATTACTTGTATAAGTGTTATTAACACTGCAACATAATAACATAAGAGAATGATTGAATTAATATAAAGCCATAATTTGCTAAACCAACAATCATAAGATGACAAGTATTATTCCAATTTTCAATTTTCACTTTAATGGTAAAACCATCTTCTCATCATATGATCTAATAATCTACAACTGCCTTTACAACCTTGCTACTTTTTCAGAAGCAATTTATAGCCCTGGCCATGAGAAATGACCGGCTCAAAGTGATATCACACATTATTAAATATTTAAAATCAATCCACCATAATTTTATAATGACACATTTGTTTTCTATATAAATAAAAATGCATATGTGACAGTTCTCATGGCATGACAGTATTAGAATTAATTTGTGAGATGATATAATATGCTAATCAAAGCATTGATTGAAGCCTTAATTAATGCATTCTTCTGGGTTAATTTATAAGTGCTACAAAACATTTAATATTTATTACATAATAGTCATATTTATATTCATAACCTTATACAACACAATGACTTTCAGATTTTTACCCTTTCCTTCCTTCCCTTTGTTTCATTTAATTAACTCATCACAATTCTGCAATTAAGGCAACCACCACTTTATCAGCCTTCAACTTCTGGCATCTACAATGGCAGCTCCATGATCTCATGACAGATGTTGTAAAAATTTAAAACCAAAATTACTTGTTACTATTGTTGTATAATATTTCACAGCCTATGAAAGCCATGCGTCCTGCCATATAGATATCGATGCATTATCAATAAACCTTGAATACTAAGTGTATCAGTGTTATTAACAAATAAGTTATCCAGTTAAAATAATGAAAAAATCCTTAAGAATTAAATATTCGAGTGTAATGTTTGCAAAGCTATAAATACAGATAGTAGAATGTCCATTCAGTTGAGCGAATCAGAGTATTTTAATTCATCCAAGTTGAATTCAATTTCAGCTCATGATTTTATATTAATTTGTCTTATTTCTATCCTCAGAATTTCAATTGTATCGTTAATCATAGAGAAAAAAGAAAGGCGGCATTCAAATTGTTAACCTCATTGAATCAAAATACCACATTTGTTTCAGTATCTGATTGCGTTTAAAGTAAAGCACATTATCAAAAAGAAAACAACTATAGTCTATAGTAGAATTTTCTTCCAATTTCTATCCGGTCTTCTCGGCAACCAAACATTAAGTTAGAGACAGAAGATTTGAAGTGAAATGCGTATGAGATGGACCTGAGGAACGGCTTCGATCTCATCCATTTCCTCCATTTTCGGTGATCTCGTTTCTGTGAGTGCGAGCGAGCGACTGCGAGGAAACTGAAGTCAGTGAAATGCAAAGTTGCGAACGACGAGGCTTTAAGCGGGCAAAATGGGGACGCACCTTTATATAGGTATTCCATAGTGCTCCATGACTTAGCTAACGAATGCTGAATTTCCTTCACTGGCCCCATACAGTGTCGTTTCAATTCTCCTCAGTTCAGAATTGGCACTTTTGTTGCTCTTTTTTGGGTCAACAGCCGTGGGCCCGTTTTTTGGTTAAGCAGCGTGGCCCCATAATGTATAAAATTTGACGCGGCGTCGTGTTTTTGCAGGTTCTGTTTGCAAACAAGACTAGGACCAACACATATGTAACTTTTTCGTATGTACACCTCGAGTAAATGAAAAATTTTATTCCAGATGACTAGGAAGAAGCCAGTTAGACAAAAGCTATATACAAGATGATATTATTCTTATCGAAAATATTGGGGTTATATTTATAGTTTTAATAATAGATATGACTGTAATAATAATTATTAAAAATAAAATAAAATAAAATAAAATTATAAATATAAATACATAAATATATTGATACTAAATTCTTATCCACTTTCTCAGGTCTCTTACGAACACCAGAATGACTCAAAATGGAAAGGACAATTATGAGCAGAACTCTAGAAGTCACCATGAATCAAATCACAATCCCAATATCTTCTATTGCTAAAGCTTATCCGCTTCCAGAAATGTCCAATGCGCATCCTATACATTACAAGGCAAACGTCCAGTTGTCAACGTTCTTTGCTGTAGCAATAACATTCCTTTTGTATCCTTGTCAAATAGAAAATGGCCTCAACTCTATTAAACGTTCATTTCTATGCAATCAACAAGTTTTCCAAATATGAATTCCTCCCATTATCGAGCACAAAGAATAGAGCTTTCTTCAATAATGGAAAGGCTATGGCAAGCGAAGCAAGAGGCAACCTCGATCACTTGCAGAGGGCCGCAAAGCAGCAGCAATGGCAGCCAAAGATGAAGGCACCGCAAGTTTCACCTACAGGTAGCTAAAGAGTAAAGATTCAACTTTGTGTTATTGCACTTTTCCTATTCCACACAAACTGAATCTTACTCAATAACTGTTGAGAAAATGGTTACCGCACATAGATGGGAGAACCATTTTCCATGTTGTTGCTTCATAGGATACCGGATTTGTTGACAAATGGTGATTCTCTTTCCACAGTACTGTTGAACCAGTTTCCAGCAGCGAGGACAGTACAACAGATGATGGACACAATGGAAAGGATAATGGGGGATCCCTTGGTTTACAGCGCCTAAGATTGTGGCAAGAGGTGATGACGAGTACAGTAAGGTTTACTTGGGCAATAAAGGAAGAGGAGACAGAATATAAAGTGAGATTCAGCATGCCAGGTATGAACAAGAACGATGTCAAGGTATCGATTGAAGAGAACATGCTGGTAGTGAAGGCAGAGAAGGTACCTAGGAAGCGCCATGAGGGTCAAGTAAATGGCTGCGAAGAAATAATGGAAATTGGAGACTAGCCAGCCAAGAGCTATGGCAGGTATAGCCACAGGATAGCCCTGCCGGAAAACATTGAGTTCGAGAAGATTAAGGCACAGATCAAGGATGGTGTTCTATACGTAAAAATTCCCAAAACCAACACCCGCGGAAAAATCATTGACATAGATGTACAGTAATTGTAAACTCAAAATAAAGTTACTTCAAAAAGCACTATTTTGCATTTTCATCATTTTACTTCAAAAGGAAACATAAATATTGTTGGAAAAAAAATGTATGCTAAAAAAAGTAGGCATACATTTTACTTCAAAAGCACTATTTTGCATTTTTAAGCTTTTACATCTGCTAGTAGGCATATTTTTTTATTAAAGAAAAATAGTTTTCAAGTTGATTTATACTAAAATTAGTTGGTTAGTTGGTTGGTTAAAAGAAGACGACGATGACTTGGTGCTGAGGACGACGTTGATGATCGTGCTTTGTTCTGCAGAGCTCAGAGCGAACCGGCGGGGAGCATAAATTTAGCACTAATGCTTCTCCCACGTAATTCTGTGGGAGAAGCATTACTGTTTCCGTATCACTTCTCATCTTTAGTCTAAAGTCTTAACTGATAATAAGCGTATAATAACTGAGTCAGCTTTTAAACCTGCGCACACCCGCGTAAGAAATGGAGGCGCCCTCCTTTGTTTCCAAAGCGAGGACTGCCTTCCATTCTGCGGCTGCGAAAGCGGAGCGTGTTGTCTTGGATTTCAACAAATCTGATCGACGTTTTCCTCACACATACCCTCTTTTCAATTTTTATCATTCTCCATTCAATTTATTCTCTAACCCCATTTACTATATTTGTGTTGCCACGCTTCATTTCAGCTTTCTTTTTAATTTATTCAAATTTTTTCCTCAGAACGAGGGCGAGTCAAAGGTAATGGCGATGAGCGTGATGATTGTTCTTCTTTCGTTTGTTTGAATTTGAACCTGGAAGAAACGTGCAACTATAATTTATTTTTGAGCACGTAGTTATCAGAAAAAAAAATGTTGAATTTGAGTATTTGTCCTCTTCTAGGTTGATTATATATTTTGTTTGTGTCTTCCATTTGTGGCACGGAAATGTGGTTTCAACATGTATACTTCTGGGCACTGTCTTTTGAATCATTGATTACTAATTAGAAGTATGACTATTTTTTAAGATTTGATTGAAAACCAAAGGAGGTAATGGAAAGTTAGATCTGATTGTCGAGCTTGATGGGTTGAAGTTCATTATTTTATGAATCTTTTAAGCTCTTTATTCAATTTTAATCCTTGATCGTGTTTCCTTCCTGACACCCAGCATTCAGAGAAAGCATGAAAAGTTTTGTCCAAAATTAATAGTTAGAATGTTTGGTGGTAACTTTAAAATCTTTTGATTCCCAATGTTCTCAATTTTACAAAGTAGAAAGCTTATATTCTGAAATATCTCTTTACCTCAAGATGATTTGTAAAGGTTTATTGGTACGTGTTATGTTTGGGTACTCATTAAGCAATTCTATAAAGGTTGCTAATTAGTCACCATTTAATTTTGTAATGGGATGCTGCAGGTTTGCAGTGAATTTAAGCATATGAAGTGGCGAACTCCACATATTGGAATAAAGCAGGATTGGCAAGATAGAATTATGAACATTCGAATAGGAAGAAAATAAGCTGAGGATACAACCATTGCAGTGAATTGAAGCGTATGAAGTGACGAATACCACATATTGGAATAAAGCAGGATTGGCAAGATAGATTTTAGAAGATTTGGATTGGAAGAAAATAAGCTGAGGATACACATAAAGCTGAGAATACAACCATTGCAGTGAATTGAAACGTATGAAGTGACGAATACCACATATTGGAATAAAGCAGGATTGGCAAGATAGATTTTAGAAGATTCGGATTGGAAGAAAATAAGTTGAAGATACACATAAAGCTGAGGATACAATCATGGCTGTTTTGTTTTATGATGAGAATTCGTACATCTTTAATATGACGAATGGTCTTGAAGCTAAGGTAACAAGATGTGAAACATTGCAATTCAAGGCTTTGCTCTTCCTGTTTTGACCATAAGATTGGAGTTACTTACTACAGGATGTTAGGAAAATCTAATATCACATGCTGATTATAACCAGTTTGTATTCAAAATTGTGTCTGTGGGACTGATTGCCAACTTAGACTAATAGATTAAAATTAAGATGGAAATTATGTTTAATGCATGGTATACTAGTGATGAATTTGTAAGTATGTTAATGATTAATCTCATGGTCAACTGCCTGGAAAGTCTTTCTAGAAAAATGATTGAAAAAGTGGTGATATTTTCTCATTGATTTGCTGATTCAATTATACAAATGAATTGCTTTGATGATGCATGAGTAAAAACTTATTTAGGTTTCAGAAGCAATTCCCTCAGTTGAAGGCTTAACTGCTGCGACTAAAGACCCCATTCCTCCATCATCTGTGCTAAAGCAGTTGGCTCTAGCTGTTGAGTAAGTATACTTGTTTGCAATTTTTGCCTTTGTTGCCCCACTTTGCTGCCTCTTCTCCATTAAGTAAGCAAAGGTTATTTATTGTTCAATCTATATCTAAGTAGGAGAAAATTTCACTGAAAAATTCTTACAACTGAAATATTCTGTGTGTTTGGCTTTTTCAATTATTGGTTGCAGCCATTTTGTTTTTAATCTTACAAGAAAATCTGTTTCATTGTTAATTATCTTGTTATAATGGCTTAGGCAGGAGCAGTGTAAAATTTTTTATTCTTGTTTCTTACATTTGAAATTTTTTATTCTTGTTTCTCACATTTAGAAAGATTTTCAGCTTCCCTTCAAAAAAAAAAAATAAATAAATAAATAAAAACAAAAAGATTTACAACTTACGTGCTATAACCCCATACCCTAAAAGTTTCAGACCATTGGCCAGGGCTGGAAGGAAGGCGAAATCTTTGAAAGATTTTATAGCTTCGTCAGCGAGTTCTTCACCTGTCAGAGGGAGGTCAGGCTTAAGTCTTACTGAGTTTAGTAATGATGGGAAAGTTGCATATTTGATTAAGTCTCTTTTTGATCCAGGTATATGAATTTTTGGTGCCTTGATGATCATATGATTAAATGAACAAGCTGTCCTAAACTTAATACTTTTTTTTTTTAAATGCAATATCCTGTGGTGATCTTTCACTTCCGTTGTAATATTTGCAAGATATTCGCAGAGGGAGAATTCCTCAGAAGGAAGATCAACTCTGGTTCTGGGGAAACTGCTGCAACATCTTTGCCAAGAGATATCCATGGTGCTCCTCCGGAAAGCCTTGTTGTTAAGCTGGCTGAAGTTGTTGGAAACTTCAAAACCCTTCGAAAAATGGCTCTTTTCTGGCGCAGGGTTGTTGTTGAAGTATGTTAAACTTAAGTAATCTCTAGTTTCCAATGGGCTTATGAAGATTTTGTGTTAAATTTTGTTTTATAAATGGTTTACATCATCTTAAGCAGAATAATATCTTCATAAAAGATCACATGATACCATGTTAATATAGTTTTTCTCCTTATTTTGACGAATTATTTATTATAGATAGAAGTTTGACAGTATTGTTATCTTTTTATGCTTTAATAAATAAACAGGCTATAACCTCCTTTGCCCTTCTAAAATTAAATAAACAAGTGGGAAAAAAAAAGGGCGATATAGACATATGCTGTATTGTAGGAAACTCTAAAACCTTTCAAAACATCTTAATGCTATTTATCTTGCCAAGTTTGATAGCTTTATCATTCTATATGACATCTACTTGTCCATAAAAATACACAAAAAAATTCCATTATGAACTTCTGGTTTGATATTTGTAACTTGAACTGAAATAGGCAGCAGCAATGGTCGTCCTATATTTTCTTTCATGCTTGATAGCCAAAAAAGAATGTTTTTAATTTTTCTACTTATGCAGCTGAGAAAACTATGGTCTGAGGAGCAACATTTACCCGCAGTCCCCTTAGATGACATTCCAGATCTGAAGTCATGCCTTCTGTATCAGCAGTTCCAAGTAATTAATTGTTGCATCTCCCGGAAAAGGCGCCATTATATTGCCACTGAATCTATGGACTTGATGTTAATGGAAGCCAGTTCGTATATAAAAGAATCAGTTGATTATAATGACAGAATTCCTTCAAGCCCTTTTTTATATGCTAGACTAGGTACTGGGAAGCTTGTTCTTCGACTAGGTGCTGATTGCCCATCTGGAGATCTGACATTGTTGGAAACTGGCGAGCCTGTGTACACTCCTGTCACCCAGGTTTGATTGATAGTTGTGCTTAAGCATTAGCACTTGAACTTGTTCCTATAGTTGAGATTCTGTGACGATTACATGTAGGAAGGACCTTTGCTTACAGAAGATCTGATCAAAGAAACAGAAGAGTTTGTGCTGCAGACAGGAAGGTCTGTACACTTACTGAAATTGATCTAACGTAGTTAGTTATCTTGAGATCATAAGCCACAGAAGTGCCTCTATAAACCTCATGACAAGCCAAAACATTTTAAGCCCTCTGATTGAAAAATCAAATCATCCAGCTTTTGGGGCTCCTTCAACACTCAGTATATATATTTATATATGCTTTTTGTGTAGAGTAAATAGCTCTCACATCTCTTGACGTAAGTATTTCTTTTAAATATAAATCATAATATCAAGCTACTAAAGATTTTGTGATTTTAATATATGAAGATATATGTGAATTTTATCTAAATAATAAAAATTTATGTTACCAAAGTGCTAACAAAAAACATAATTATATACATTATTTATCTATAGATGAATGAAACATGTTTCATTCAACTTAAGAGTCTTAATTTTGTTAATTTAGAACAAGAAAAATATGTTAATGTAATAACAACCAAGAATTAATTTGCATGAAGGGGGCTTATGAAAGTTTTTAAGAAAATCAAGGGAGGTTTGTGTAGGCTTTTAATATTTTGTAAGGGAGGTTTGTGTGGGTTTTTAAAAAGGAGGGATGGTTCGTGTAATAGAAGCAAAATACAAGGGAAGTTAAAATAATTTACTCTTTTTATATACGTCATTATGTTTGGCCAGATCTACCAGCAAGCCACCTCATGTGTATTGGCTAAAAATTCTAATTATGTAAGAGTAAGTGATTGATTTTCTAATTACTTATAGAATGATTCATGAAGATTTATTCATTATTCTTTCTAAAATAGTTCTCTCTATTCTTTATAAGAAAGACGTAAGTTTCTTGTCAGCATAAGTATTCTTTCAGTGTTAATTTGAGTTTACTGCTACGAAAGTTCTTCTAAGCGACTTGGCTCAAAAGCCTTTCAAAATTAATGCTCAAGTGCTGATGATATTTGGTTGCAATATATTCTTTCTGTCTATCCCTTTTCATGTCATTTACTTGGTGAATCAAAACATTTGATCCTCAATGCTTAAGCCAAGCACTACTGGCTATTTGCTTTTGTTTTGCGTTTGCTTAAAATTTGCATGACTTTCTCTATAAGTGAGCAGGCTTAATCATAGATAATATGTATATTAATTGGTTAGTTAGTTGTGCCTTGGTAAATCTAGTGGGAGACAACTTAGGAAACCACTTGACTAGTCATAAGCTTTTACTAGTTTAGAATAAGAATAAATTAAGAGCTAATTTGTTTTAGAAATGGATGTAATTGGATTAAATGTGCTGAAATATATGTGCCATTCTACCTTTCGGGACAAAGCATTCTCTTTTTGGTGTTTTCATTCTATAAAGATTTTGTTTATGGATATTCAAAAAAATATAGAGGATTTATCAGTTTGATGAGAGCTTGTGTTTTCTTCTTTCCTTCTTAATGTAATTGGACAATCCTTTATTGTGTGTGATGGCAGTCTTGATTCCATAATATTGGACATGTATAGAGATGATCAAAGTGTGCAGTGAAAAGATTTTTGTTTATACGCCGGCCTCATTTTGCATGAAGTAAACATGAAAGTGTTAAGGAATCGATCATCCTAAAAACTTTAGCTATTAGGTGGACGCCCAAGAATGATTTTTATTTTATATCTCTAACATGCTCCCTCATATAAAAGTCTTTTCTGGATTTGAAGTGTGGATAGTTTATAATTATGGAAGTAGCAAAAATTAAACTGTTGACCACTTAGTCATAGAGACTATATTATATTGAAAAATCAATTGTCTTTAAAGCTTAAGCTATTGGGTGAAGAACCAGGAATGGTTTTTATTTTATATCTTTAAAACTGACTCAGAGCTTATGTGACTAATATACAAATGCTAGTTCGCATGAGATTGCATGTATAATGTAACAGCTTATAATCAGAATCTGCCAGGCTTTTCTTGATACTTTTCTCTATCTTTTGTGGCTAGTCTTGGTGTTGGTTGCTCTCAACTCCTTTCTGATATGCAGGCTTTCAAGGTCAAGCTCCTATAGATAACTTTCTTACCAATATTCTTAATGCTTCTGGTTCTATCTATTCTGAATGCACCTAATGCTCTATCTGAGTAAGTTATGTTTGCTATCATGTTTTAGGCTGCAAATCCTGGTTGTATTTTGGAAGATTTTATAAGATGGTACTCTCCCCCTGATTGGACAGAAAGTGAGGCAAGTACTGAGGCTGATGATTTTTTTGATGCTGGTGATCCATTGTCCACCAGAGGTCAGTTAAGTCGGCGAATGCAAAAAGAAGGTGAAGTATTGGTTTTTCCCATCAATTATTGTTACTTCAAGTTCTGCTGCCAAACAATTTTGTAGTCAATATCTATGTCATTGGACCATTGGCATCAAATAAGATTGTGGATTTTCTTTGTGTGGAATGAATACATATTGTTACTGTATCTTGTCACCAGCATTTAGGAATTGTATGCTTATAAATGTTATCAATCATCTTATGTGTATATTATAGCTTTGACTAACACAGTGGTTTTACTTTGTCAACGTGTGAAGAAAGGACAGTTTGGATTGCAGGTTATATATGCCAGAAAGGGTTTTGTGATTAAAACTCCTCAGCTTGGTGGGCTTTCGGCCTTACCGTAGTTAAACATAATATAGATGAAAAAAGGTTAAATTAATCTGTTAGTCCAGTAGTTTCACTACACACCTTTGTCGCTTTAGTCTTTACAGTTTAAACATGCGTACTTTGATTCTTATATTTGTTTAAATTTTGTATCTGGGTCCAGACTGTGACCTTCCATCCAAGAGCTGTTAGTTAAGTCTTGATGTGACAAATAAAGTACCTACGTGTATGCTAATGTTTCAAACAAACTGCAAATCTATCTGAAAGTTGGCCAACGTGCATTTTCCATGTCAGTGCCACATGGCCACATCATTACCAAAATGTTCCCCTAACTGGTCATGTGTGTGAGATGTCACCAGTGGGGGCAAATTTTGGGTCTGATGTCATGTCACCTTTAGGGACCTGTCTGCAACTTGTTAGCTACATAACTGTACACTTTGGAACTCTATTCGCCACATCAGCAACTTGCTAGCAGCTCATCAACAGGAGGTCTTAAACTAAGAATTCAATTACAAGTTTTTAAACTTTAAGGACTAAATTGAAAACTTTGAAAAACTATAGGGACCAACAAATTGAATAAACAAAAAAAAAAATCTCATTTTTTGTTGTAGAAATAATATAATGAAGTATATTACTCTATATTCTCGTGCGATAAAGTTGAGCATTTCCAAATACTACTGAAACAGGGTTCTTTGTCTCCATATTCTTTTCTCACAATACTCTGGAGCTAGGAGATTTTGTTCATCACTTGACAACATTGAATTGAAAGAATTGACATCTTTTTCTTATGTCATAATCTTTATAGCATTTCCAAATACAACTGAAATGTGCTTAGGGCACTGCTTAACTTTCCTATAAACACTCCCTACCTCTATGGAAAAGGGGGTTTTCTTGTCTTAATGCACTCTTCTTTTCTCACATTACTCTAGAGATAGGAAATATGGTCCCGCGCTTGCCCATTGAATTGAAAGCACAGACATCTTATGTCATAATCTTTATGGCAGGTTATATAACACATAATACCTACTTACATATAATATGTCTGATTAAGTGAATTCGTAGTGTTACCTTATGACTATACATCCTTGTGGGACACAGGTGAGCATTTCCAAAATCCAAATGGAACTTAAATGTGCTTAGGACAATGCTGAACTATCCTATAAACACTTCCTATCTCCACGGAGAAGAGGTTCTTTGCCTCCATGCACTCTTCCCTTTTTGTCACATTACTCAAATAATAGGAAATAAAGCCCATCACTTAACCATTGAGTTGAAAACATTAACATCTTATGCTATGGGATTTATATAATCTACAATTCCTAAATTTCATCTGATATGCCTGGTTAAGTGAGTTCTGGGTGTTAAGAAAGAAGAACTAGAGAAGAAAGAAATTCGGAGAGTGAATGCCTATCAACACAGATGCCAAGACACCTTTATACTAAGCCAGGAAACACAAAAAGTCACAAATATCCGTGGAGTAGAGTGCACTCCTAGAAATACTAATATAAGAACAGAAATAGTAATGAACACACACACACACACACAGATATAAATATATTCCAACGCTGAGCATTCATATAGTTTCATTATGACGTGTTCATTGTAAGACACACAGGCACTGTTAGGTATAGGCTGCTTAGAAAACATCTCTGAACTTTATTGCATGTTGTGATAGGTAATTTGTGGCGTGAATTGTGGGAAACAGCTAAAGCAGTGCCAGCTATTAAACAAGCACCTCTCTTTGATGAAGATTTGGCAGTGTGAGTTTAAATATTTTTGATTGGTATTAGTTTAGATTTTATTCATGAAGCCATCTAACTTGGATAGGGTTTTACATTCATCTGTAGGGAGGACATCCTGAATGCTTTTGAGGATATCCAGCCTTCAGAGCTTTTTGAACAACTGTTTGTTTCTTTAGTAAGTTGTTTTTTCCTTTTTAATTATTGTGTAAGTTGCTTTTGTTTCACATAAATAGATTACAACTATCATCACCATAATGGATCTTTCAAATAACTTATATTGTAGCCATCTGTTATCAATGTATTATTAATATTTATTCTGTTTATCATATACACTTCAAGCTAGAGTTTCTGGTGACTGAATTCAAAGCTGATTGCGCAGTGTATATAGTGTAGGTTTGGGTTGAAGATGCTAATTAAGAGGCAAACATCTTTTGTCTAATGTGGGTCTACGGTGAGAATACGTGTCTATCCAGTCATGTATAGAGAAATACTTACTTGCATATCACTTTGTCTTTGTTCAAAACCACTCTTACACCTACCCAGTGCTAAAATTTACCATTGATTGAGTATAAAATAATGAGTATTTGCTGATTAAATATTGTGAGCAACAGGAAGTGAGGTGTAAGAGCAATGTAAGAAAATTGATGTGAGGCAATCATGATGAGCATGTGAGCTTAGAACAACAAGATCGGCGTGGCAATTGGGCATGTCTGCACATCATTCAAAAACCCCCTGGAGCAATAATCCAAGGCAACATTTTATTTGTTTGTGAGGGGAGGGAAGAACTTTGGGGATGAGGATTGCCTACAGTTGGTAGGCTGAAGGATAAGTGAGAGATAGGAATATTTTTTAGAAAGTTGTAAAGTTAGCAAGAAAAGAAAGTGGGACCCATCAATCTAAAATAGAGAAATAGAGAGAAAGTAATCAAAGTCAGAAAATCAGAAATGTAGGAGATCCAAATTTGAACTTTAGGTAGTGCACCTTTGCCTTTTAATGTACTCGTGCTTTTTATTTCACATTACGAATAGTTAAACCCCATGAAGAGTGGCTTCAAAGCTCCGAAATTTTCTCTGCTTAGGTTGAAACAACAGCAAAGTCTTGCAGTACATTATACATGTCTAAGGGAATCTTAGAGACATGCGCACACTACAATTCTGTCTGTACAGTATAAAATATTTGTGATCCTTCATTAAGATTTAGCTTCCTGACAAACGTTCAGCCCGCTTTTCCTTAAAAATTAATTTATATCAATTTTATGTTTTACTAATTATAATCTTTGGTCTTGGTTTCTACAGTTTGGGTCGGGATTTGCAATTGCTGAACCTATTTTGTCTGGTAACAGTGACTTCTCAAAATTGTTTTATGACTGCAAGGAGTATGTTGTTGCCACCTGTCAAACCAACAATTGGAGTGAGAAAGTTGATGAGCTTTGCCAGGTAGCTATGAGTAGATTAAGTGACTAATTTTGAAGTTATGTAGTTGCTCCCAAAATTCCTAGTAAGCTACAGCTAGTTCTAGTTCACACTTTAAGTAGTCAACGTGTATCCCAGCGGAGTTAGTGTTCTTTTTTGTTTTTTTTTTTTTTCACTGAATTTGAATAATTATTCACTTTATAAAGGTGAGCTTGGAGAAAAAATGAACTCCGCAGAAACGATCAAATTGTGTGGAAATTTGTATGGTCTACTGTAACCAACTCTACTTTCTAAGATAGATGAATTTTCCTTGTTTAGTGTGTAGGATAATTTTGTGCAAGTGTCACCTGTAAGCATATGGGGATCGAACATAATCCTATTGGAAATCTAAACTGATAATGATACTGGGTATATGATGAAATACCATCTGCAACCATTTAATAGTAACTTCTAACAAATTAATTTTGTGGTCACATTCCTGTATAGGTGTATGAATTAGTGGAGACACTGTTACTGAATCCTGAGAAAGCACTAAAGATGATCAAGCAGACAACGGGTGAACCTAAGCGCCAGTTTAAGAGACTTAGCCTTATCTTTGGTGGTAAAGACAAGTTATTGAGGAAGTCTGCCTCCACAGGTCAGATATACTCTGAAGGAAAACCAGTTCGGCAATCATTTTCAAATTTCTTTGACAGCAAACCATCTTTCTTTTCAAACAAACCCCGTAAGACTGGAAGCCCTTTCCTTGCTGGGAAACCTCCTTTTCCTGAAAGTGATTGGACTGTTGTAGTAACAAAGTTCCTCTGAGCTCCCCTTTTTGTTTAGTGTTTGGATAAGCAACATTTTGTGTCTTCCCCTTCTCCCCTTTCCCTGAAAGAATATACCTGTAAATTCTCTCTTCTTCATTCTTTTCCAAATGCTTGGTTAATGAATTCTGTAGCAAATTTTAATGTATGCTTGTTTGATCACCGAGTGAATTGAATTGCCATCATCAGTTTTGTTCATAACTTTGATATGGTTTGGTGAGATTATATAATGCAGCTTTTCTGAAATTTCCCGTCTCTTTAAATTATAAATGGTAACACAAATGATTTTGCAAGATTGTTTCATATTCTGAGTCCAAAATGACCAAAGCTGCAACTTGGTACGAACATAAAGGAGATGGTCCTACATCTTCCACTCTGTTCCCATGTTTGCATGCTGTTGAATTCACGTTTCTTCATTTGTGAGCATGCATTGCTGCTGATAATTGTTACTGTCTATCTTTCGAAGCGTTTGCATCATCAACCTTCTGGTCTTCATTCAATTGATCAAATTCCAAATACTTTTAGAGAAACTCCTGCACCACAAAGCTTGCTATGAAGGATATGAACGGAAGCAGAACACTGCAACAAAGAAAATTTGACTACTCGAGAGAAATTCAAAGAAAAATAAAATAAAATTAGGGAAGGGTCAATCTCAAGTTCATTGTGAAACATAAATAATAATGTACTGCGAAATAATACAAGGGAAGAAAGGACAGGAGCCTATGTGGACTAAGGCTGATATGTCACCACATTTGGACAGCGGGGAGGCAGCAAAAATTAATGGAATGTGGTAGTGGCCCGGTCCTCGCTGGCCTTCAAGGAAAAAGCTGGCTCTTTGCAGAGAAGACTTTGGATGCACTTCATTGGAAAAT